>CM035130.1:53691108-54891108 GCA_020205605.1 Panax ginseng | reverse complement strand
TTTGGGGGCGTCACAACTGTAGGTAGGTGCGCTACTGAATGGCCACCTAGTCATGCCTATGTGCATGTGTATAGTCCTATTTACAAAGGGGACTATGGCAAAATTTTTCTAAAACGTAGGAATTGGGTAGTCATGCATTTTCAACTCTACTGTAGATGTATGTTAAAATAATGCATACATGCATGTAGTCATAAAATGCAGTTTGAAAAGCTTCAGGCAAGAATTTACCACACCCTTTTTGAGGTGATTTAGAGATTTGTTATCCAGATATTATGGATCCGGATCAGCCGAGTAGTTCTCGCAGGACCACTTCTGGTGTACGGAGGAGGGCTTCTGAAGTGCCTCGACCCCATTCTATTAGATAGCCTCATCGTTTGGTGGATGCGGTGATACGTCCTATCCGGGTGAGGTTCCTGCTCCTGTTGTACGTGTTCCCCGTAGGGATTTGCCAAGTATTCAAGTGGCGAACCCAAAGCTTCTAGGCGACTTGAGTCGACATCCTTCAGTCTACCTACACGCAAACGAGGTATAAAGTTAGATCTTAATCATCCTTGTTTCCTATTGATGAGGAGTAAAGGGTTCTGATGTTGATCTACATTTGATGTAGGTTCCTGGCTTTACACAACCTTGAGGGAATTGGTTCTTCATCCACTCTATGTATCAGGCTTTGCACGATGACTATAGAGTGATTGTACATGACTGGGGATTTGGGATGTTCTTTTCCATTCTTCCTCGTCGTTGTCCCTGGGGTTACCTCAGGGCATTGTCTGAGCGCTGGTTTCACCAGACTCAGTCACTCCATTTGCTGGACTTTGAGGTGATGATGATGCCGATGGATTGGCGATTTATCACAGGTATGGAGTTTGGAGGGGATCCAGTGCCTTGTACGGCGGATATTACCCTACTACCGTCAGATCCTTGTTAGGAGTTCTGGCGGAGGCGCTCAAGGGCAGGACTGTACGTACAGGTCCTTTGAGCGTAGATGCTATGAGCGGGCTGTTGAGTGAGCCCATACCCGATGATGTGGGAGTCAAGGATCGCATTCTTCGACGATTATTCCTGATGATCCTTAGGGGATGCTTCATAGCAGATAACTCTTCTTCCGTGTCCTTCGCTTTGATCAGCGCCACTCGACACTTGGACCATATAGGAGACTATGATCGGGGTTCCTACACCTTTGCCTACTTCCTCAGGGGTATGCGCATGCGATCGCATGGCTTGATCGAGGCTTGGTTAGGATTCTACCTGTTTCTGCTAGTGAGTATTTCTCTTATCTTTTCCCTTGTATAGGTTAAGAGCATTGACTAACAGTAGATGTTTGACTTTGTGTTGGCAGTTTTGGGCCTATGAGAGGCTTCCATGTTTGCATCCTATGAGCATGTTAGGTTTAGACACCTATCCACGAGGACAGAGATGGCATCATTCCATACTGACGGAGGTCCCTGTTGCTGAGGGTTTCACTCATTGCCTCCTACAGCTGGAGTTGCTGAACGCGGATGTCATCACATGGGTTCCCTACTCTGGGGAGCATTTTAGAATTGGATTTGAGGATGGGTACTCGACTGATGTCGAGCACATGATTTCCACCCGTAGTATTCCTCTCTTCACAGATGGAGGATGGGAGCTCTATTTTGGAGAGCGTGCTATTAGGAGCACTACAGGAGAGATTCGCATACTGATCTTTCCACCTTCCAGGCGTTATAGTCCTATTTCGCAGTCACCCATCACTGATATCCCATTGTTAGGGATTGAAGGCTTCACATTATTAGAGGGTCCCTGCACTCAGGAGATGTTCCAGCAATGGTGGTTCCCTCATACCATTGGAGCCCATACCCACGCCACACAGTTCATGGGGGATATGGTTCCAGGATCCGTGATGATGATGGATTGCCTAGTTTGTGTCTGAGATCCGACTCATTTGACACAGATTAACAGTTTGACCCGACAGTTGGACCGGGAGCATTTCTTTATCCAGCACTTGGGCAGAGATCCTTCAGAGGTAGACACTTTTGATCCTTCCAGCTCTGGCGCTGGCCCCTCAGGTGACCCATATGGCTTTGCTGGTACAGATCCTCCTCAGATAGTCCCCGACATCCCCAGAGATAGAGATCCAAAGGACTCGTGAGGAGTTACATCAGGTGGATAGGATTGACGATGTAGACATCGATACCATTGACTTCTTCTGATGTATATTCTTGTTATCTCTTTTGATAGGCCTCTATTAGACATTGGGTAGCTTCGCCCCATTCTCGCTATATCTTTTGATAGGCCTCTGATAGATGTAGGACAGTTTTGCCCCATTTCCCTGTATTTTAGCTATACAGAGATGTATTAGATGATGATATACTTAGGAATGTATGTACAGTTTTCTATTCCCTATATCATATTTCCATCTATTATATCATGCATGTTATTATGTTATGCATATGTATATATGTCCAGAGATATTCAGCATTGACCCCTAGATGGTCTTATGACACAGCCCGTACAGATGTCTTCTTCGACAGTTAGCCGTATTGATCATACCCCACCATCTTTGGTGGCATTGGGTATGTGATCGTGGTATGATAACATGTCACCATCAGACAGGGTGACTGTAGATCATTTGTTGTAGCATACAATGACCCTGTTGATGTTTTAGGTTCCCACAGGATTCATGGAGGGCATGCTGGAGCACTGGGTATCGGAGAGGCATGTTTTTCGATTTGGGACCCAGGAGTTGACTCCTACTTTGGAGGAGTATGCACATTTGACGATGCTGCCACTGGACAGACCTTGCGTGTATATGGCGATTGGAGACATATCCCAGCATTTTTTGTTTGACAGATTTGGCTTGAGGCGTAGAGTGGTGCAGGATGAGATCACATCTGGCCACGTTATATCCCAGCGTTTTTTGTTTGACAGATTTGGCTCTGAGGATAGTTATGCATGACATTCCGGGGATTTCACCACACCGAAGGATCATTGGCGTTTGGCCAGAGTAGATGTACTGCTATTGTGCGTACTGTCATATGTCTACATGCCACGATACATGGATGAGTTGGACATTGGCGTCATTATGGCAGTGAGAGCTCTCAGGGAGGGTCACACCATCATATCGATGATCATAGCAAAGACTCTGAGGTCAGTTACATACTGCTGTACTGATCCGGTAGGGGTGTTTACAGGAAGCTCGATCATGCTATATGTGTGGTTTATGTCACACTTGAGACCGATTGGCACTTTTAGATGGCATGGATATTGTTTCACCCATGATATAGCCATGTCGTACTCCTTTCAGCCTGCGGAGTGTACAGATGCTGCATCTTGGTCAGCTTTCCTGGTAGGGATTGGAGATCCGTTCACTATATTGCCGTGTATAGGGCTTAGCTCACCCTACAGCTTCATTACTCATGATCCGGACATGGATTATCTTCCTCTGGCTGGTTTGAGAGGCATGATTACTTACCACCCACTGGCCGTGATGTCTAAGTTTGACCAGTTCTAGGATTTTCATCCTTTTGAGGGGGCATCGAGTTAGCGCTTCGCTTTTCGGCATTTATCAGCATAGGAAAGATCCAGGTTGTATGCCTGTTGGAATCAACGAGAGCTATCTAAGTTTTCTATCAGCTATCCGGGTTGTTCTGCAGAGTATTCCGCATGGATGGAGACAGAGACTGCATCGGCTGCGGTAGTATCCACAGTGCAGGGGACTGATTCTGATGATGAGGAGCCTATGGAGGAGGCTGATTTTCCCATTGAGGAGGATTTAACTACTAGGTTGCCAGCATTTGTGATGGATTCTCCCACTACGAGTGCTACTTTCATTTAGCATTCAACACAGTATCTGGAGCAGAGTCGACATCTGATGACCTATGAGAAAGATCAGGCTAGGGCCTCGATGTTGACAACTCTTGATGGGAGAGACGCAACTCTATTAGAGAGAGACGAGGCTAGATCAGCTAGAGATGCATTGATTGTGGAGCGGGATGCTGCCCTATTTGCCCCGGATGTGGCCGTCGCAGACAGTACTTCAGTGAGATCTCATACGACTGGCATTCTTGCCGACATGAGTGCATATATTGATGAGCATCATGCCACCATGCAGTTAGCCTCGGATTTGCTAGCTCGTGTAGATACCATTGGGCAGGAGCTTGCAGCGTTACCTCTTTCTTCAGAGAGGGATGCTATGTTAGATCTGATAGTCCGCATACACACAGATCCATAGATAGACTTGTATTTTTCCTGCATAAACTAGCTTAGCCAGTTTTTCATGTACATCACATATTGTATATATCAAATATTATTATATGCAGAGAAATATATTTTGATTTACTTCCCTTTTAGTTGTGCCATGATACTTTCTTGATATTTGCCTGTTTCTTTAGGGCTTGTGATCTTGATGCATTCTGAACTCGTCCTTGATATGTGGACATTGAGACATTGCAGGATCTTTCAGAATATATCATTGATCTGTATGTATCCCTACCATCTTTGGTGTCTTGGGACTGGTTTTTGTATGAAAATGTGGAGAGGAGTGTGGCTTTTCCTATTTGAGATTAACCGCACCATAGATGGTCGCCAGTACTTCTATTTGTGAGAAGCCTAGCTAATTCCATCTCTTATAGATTGGTGTTGCTCTTTGAGGCACAACCGCAGCTTAGATGGTCGCCGAATCTCCTATTGGTGAGGAGAGGTTGGGTAATTCCATCCCTTTGGTCTGAAGCCGATGAAATGTGGTGGATTGAAGTTTGACCCTAGTACAGTGTGACAAGTATTTTTGTTCTGGTAGGGGGTTGACCGAACCATAAATGGCTACCTATGTACTCCTATTGAAGAGGAGATCAGGTCTGCGTAGTTCGAGCCTGGTGTAAGAGGTTCAACGCTGAATGGGAAAGGCAGATGGGTGTAGAAGCTTTATTGATGAAGAAGGGTGTAGAACTATTTTTGTGGTTTTTGTTTTTGTAGAGAAAGGGTAGAAATGTTTTTGTTGTTTTTTGTTTATTGCGACCGGGCCATATAGAATATGGTTGCCTACGTACTCCCGGGTATCAAGGAGATCAAGTCGATATAGTTCGCCCCTCAGGACAAATTGTAGCAGAAGAGAAGTATGAATCTCATGTGCAGGCTATACTGTGGGGTGAAAAAAGTTTGATCCTATGATTGGGAAAAACTGCAGGTGTGGAAAAAGTTTGATCCCGTCTTTAGGATAAACTTCAGGTGTGAAAGGTTCAATCCCATCTTTAGGATAACCGAAATTGTGTGAAAGGTTTGAAATGAGGTGAAACCAGGCTGCTGGTTTGACATGTATGTTTCCCTGAGGGACAGAAGAGTATGTAAAAAGGGTTAGAAAACCGGAATGACTAGTGATTTGATGATCCAAAAACTAGGATATTTGCTTGATGGTAACTTCAGACATAATACCGTTTCACGGTGTCCGAATTGATAAGCTGTGGAAATTCATCGCCATCTATTTCCTATAGTCTGAGAGCGCCTCCTGTCAATACTTCCTTGACAACAAACGGGCCTTCCTAGTTAGGAGCGAATTTTCCCTTGGATTGATCTTGGTTGTCAATGATCTTCTTTAAAACCAAGTCATGTTATTTGAACTGCCGTAGCCGGACTTTTCTATTATAGGATTGTGCGATCCTTTGCTGATATTACTGACCATGGAAGATAGCCGTGATTCGCCTTTCGTCAATCAGAGACAATTGGTGATACCTGTCTTGTAACTATTGGTCTTCATCCAGTTGAGCATCCATCAACACTCTAAGGGATTCCATTTCCACCTCTATAGGGAGCACTGCTTCCATTCCATAGGCTAATGAGTAGGGGGTTGCCCAGTGGAAGTACGCATTGCAGTTCTGTAGGCTAATAAGGTCAGAGGCAAGAGGTTAGGCCATCCTTTGTGATTGGCGGACATTTTCTGCATGATCTTCTTGATGTTTTTATTAGCCGCTTCAACAGCACCATTCATCTTTGGACGGTAGATGAAGGAGTTAAGGTGTTTGATGTGGAATTTACTGCATAACTCCTCCATCATTTTGTTATTGAGGTTCTTAGCATTGTCTGACACAATGACCTCTGGTTGTCCATATTGACAGAAGATATTATTTTTGATGAAAGCAATGATGACTTCTTTGGTAGCCCTGGGGAAGGAGGCTGCTTCTACCCATTTGGTGAAGTAGTCGATCATGGTGAATATGAATCGATGTCCATTACTAGCTTTAGGCTCGATGGGCCCGATCACGTCCATTCCCCACATTGAGAAGGGCCATGACGAACTCATATTGTGGAGTTCCTTTGGAGGGGCGTGGATAGAATTCCCATGAATTTGGCATTGATAGCACCTCTTGATGTGATCATCACAGTCATCTTTGAGCGTAAACCAATAATGCATTATTCTAAGGATCTTCTTGATAAGTAGGGGTCCGCTCATATGTGGGCCACATACTCCACCATGGATCTCATCCATGAGCCTCTGAGCTTGGTCTTTGTCCAGACATCTGAGGAGATCTAGTCCTGCATCTCTTTTATAGAGTGCATCACCGTTCAGGTAAAATTTTATAGCAAATTGATGGATCCGCCTCTTTTTAGTTAGGCTCGCCTCAGCGGGTGTAGATCCATCTCGTAGACACTCCTTGATATGTTGATACCAAGGGTTTTGGATGGGAGGTAGCTCATCTGATACTTCTCCAACATAGTTCCCATAAGCCGGGGCCTTTTACAGGGAAAATATGATGTTTGGTATATTTTCCTTGTCAGGTATGTGAATCAAGTAGGCCAACGTTGCTAGTGCATCCACAAAATCATTCCTATTACGAGGAATGTGTAGGAAGGATATTTCTTCGAACTCCAAAGCCATCTGTAAAACTTGCCGATGGTAAGGCAGCAAATGTAATTCCTTGGTTTGATAGATTCCTGTGGATTGTTTGATTACCAACTCTGAATCCCAAAAGACAGTTAACCGCCTGATGCCCATTGAACGGGCAAGTTTTAGCCCCATGATACAGCCTTCATACTCAGCTGTGTTGTTGGTGCTGACAAAATGCAATTTGACGGTGACGGGATACTACTCCCCCGTACCGGATACTAGAACTGCTCCAGCTCCAGAGCCTTCTGTGTTAACAGCTCCATCAAAATATAATTTCCATGTATGGCAAGCATTGTACTGATGGTGTTGCTGAACTGCCATTACCCCTTCATCGGGGAAATATGTTTCCAAGGGTTTGTAATCCCCTGTAGGTGCGGCAGCCAGTTAATCTGCAATTCCTTGACCTTTGATAGACTTTTACGTCACATGATTTATATCAAATTGTCAGAGGATCAATCGCCATCCGGATGTACCAAAAATTGAGTATGGGCTTACTGAACAGATACTTGAGAGGATCCACGCAGGATATGAGATGGGTTATATGACCATGGAGGTAATGTTGTAAACTCATGGAAGCCCATGCTAAAGCACAACAAGTCTTCTCAATCAGAGTGTACTTGTGTTCATTGCTGCTGAATCTTTTGCTGAGGTAATAGATAGCTCATTCTTGGCCTCTATTGTCTTTTTGTCCCAGCATACAGCCCATGGCATTGTCATTAATAGACAAGTACATGAATAGGGGAACATCATCCTTGGGTGGTACTAAAACAGGAGCGTTAACCAGCTGCTCTTTGATTGTAAGAAAGGCTTTCTGACACTCATTGTTCCATTTCATGGAGGAGTTCTTCCTTAACAATTTGAAGATGGGTTCGCAGGTTGCTGTGAGTTGAGAAATAAACCTGCTAATGAAGTTGATTCTTCCCAAAAATCCCCATATTTCCTTCTCTGTCTGAGGAATGGGCATTTCCTTGATGGCCTGGATTTTGTTGGGATCCAGCTCAATCCCTTTGTGGCTGACTAGAAAACCTAACAACTTACCTGATTTGACACCAAAGGCGCACTTGGCTGGATTAAACTTCAAGTTGTACTTACGCAACCTGTTGAATAGCTTTTTGAGATGGTCTAAGTGGTCTTCCTCCCTTCGGGATTTGACAATAATGTCATCCATATAGATCTCTATCTCTTTGTGCATTAAATCATGGAAAAGAGTCATCATAGCTCGCTGGTAGGTTGCCCCGACATTGATGAGGCCGAATGACAACCGTCTGTAGCAGAATGTTCCCCAGGGCGTGATGAAAGCAGTTATCTCATGGTCTTCCTCAGCGACCATAATCTGATGGTACCCCATAAAGCAATCCGCAAAGGAGTGCATGCCGTATTGAGTAGTATTGTTAATGAGAATGTTGATAAAGGGCACGGGAAAGCTATCTTTAAGGCAAGATTTTTTCAGATCCCGGTAATCCATGCAAACTCATACCTTTCCCCCTAGTTTAGGCATGGGAACAATATTAGATATCAATTCTAGATATGTAGACACCATGATAATGTCAGCTTGAAATTGTTTTACAATTTCCTCTTTGACCTTTAAACTCCACTCAGGTTTCAATCGCCTGAGCTTCTACCTGAATGGCTTAAATCCATCCTTAATGGGAAGGCGATGTAGGATAATGTCAGTGGACAAACCCACCATGTCTTCATGAGACCATGCAAACACATCCTGAAATTGGGTTAATAGCGTAACCATGTCATTCCGTTGGTTTAGGGTTAGGTCTGAACCAATCTGGATTAGCTTAGGGCTTTCTAAGGTTCCAAGATTGAAAGAAGTGGTTTGATCAAGGTTGAGTTTAGGTTTGTCTGCGACCCATTCCTTAATCTCCTGAGGTGTTTCAATGTCCTTTTGTATTTCCATCAAGTCTGAGTCCAACTTTGCATCAAAGTTACCATCCTTGTGGAGAACAGGCACCTCATCAGCAAGTACATGCACATCTAAATTCAGGGTCCTGAAACAAAATATGCTTTCACTTAATATATAAAACTGTTTAATCATACACAAGTGTTAGCATGACTGATAAAATAACTACTAATACTGTATAGAAAAGTAAGCAATTAAAGTTATCTACAGGGCAGAGGGATTTTTCTGCCCATTTTACCCTAGTTGACCAATGCATAGAGTGTTGCTCCAATTGTCAAGGGCAAAGTCCTGATGGACTGCAGTGATGGAGGGGCTGTCATCGTCCTCCTTTTCCCAAATGATAACCATAACATCTGGGTAATCATCGTCTGGGGTGTATCTATTTGTATGTTCATCATGGACAATGATGTGTATGCCTGACATCATTAAGGCGATGTCATGTTTACGTTTCTGCTCCCTTTCTTCCACTTCGGGATCAGGAATCAACACCTCTTTTGCTTTGAATGGTACTAGTTTGGGAAACAACATAGCCATAACATGGGCTGGCACCTTTACCGGAGACTGTATCAGCTCATGAGGTGCAGGTGGAGAAAATCGCTGTGTGGCGAAAGCTTGAGGAACCTGCTTGTTATTATGAGGATTCCTATGACTGAAACTGGAAGAATAGCGTAGTCCAGATGTCCCAGTTTGACTTGAGACTTGAATAGGGTGCTTAATACCCTGCTGATTTTTACCAAGCCCTTGTTCAGGCTGATGACCCAATGACATCATTTCTTGAGTGGCCGACATAACCTCAGCAGAAATCTTGGGTACGGGAAGTGGTGCTCTAATAGGATGGTATTGCGTGTTACTCACTTCCAAGGTATAAAAACTGCTTGGCTCAACTTCTAAATTGAAGCTGATGACTGGTAGATCTCTTTGTTCAGGACATTCCGGCTCAGCGTTGATAGTGACTAGGCTATTGTTGACAATGTATTTGAGTTATTGATGTAGTGTAGAAGGGACGGCTCCAGCCATGTGGATCCATGGTCTCCCCAATAGCAGGTTGTATCCTGAATCTATCTTGAGGACGTGGAAGGATACATTTAATGTATTTGGACCAATCTCTATTGGCAGCTCAATCTCTCCGACAGAATTTCGTCGGGATCCATCAAAAGCTTTGATAACCATATGGCTACTTCAGATCCGTTTGAGATTGACGTTCATCTTCACCAAGGTGGCATAAGGACAGATATTCAGAGACGAACCTCCATCTATCAAAAATCCAACTAACATATATCCGGAGGATAAAACTATAATGTGCAATGGCTTGCAATGACCGGTCCCTTCGAGAGGTATGTCATCATCAGTGAAGGATATCACATTGTTGTTGAAAATGTGATCAACAGATGTTGAAATTTGTTCGCATCCACTGATTTTAGCAAGTAGGCTTCTTCCAAAACCTTTAATAAAATTTTCCTATGATCCTCGAAAGAGAAAACCAAGTCCAGTATTGAGATCTGATGTGGAGCTTCTCTTAAGCTTAGAACCACCTTGGCTTCATTATGGCCCATAGTGCAGAGGAATTTTTCAATCTTCTCCATGGGAATCTTCCCTTTTTCATTGAAGGTGGGCTTCATAACCTGCTGAGGAAGATACAGTGGATTTTCCTTCGACACTATAGCAGTAGTATGAGATGTGGATCCTTCAGCTTCCCCATAATTCCATGTGGATCCTTCAGCTTCCCCATAATTCCATGGGATTTTGTGTAAGCTGACAACAGGATATTGTGGTCTGAAGGGTAAAGAATTTGGCTCTGGTGTGGCCACTTTCAAAGGATTGTCAGCTCCTTTGAGTTGAATTGCTTGTATGGGAAATGATTTGACAGTCTCATTAGCCTCAGCGGATATAACTGCTACTGATCCCTTCCATTTGGTAGGACATGTATTCCCTCTCTCAAGTAGCACAGTGTCATCGTCTGCCAGTTGCAAGACACCGCTATCAATTAGATTCTGAATAAGGTGGCGGAGTAGCCAACATTCTTCTGTGCTGTGACCACGAGAATGTGAATGATATTGACAAACTCCATCAGAGTTAAACCGTCTTGAACGAGGATTAATTGGAAGTAGAAGGTTGGTAATTCTTCCTTCGTTGATTAGCATATGAAATATCTCCTCCATAGGTTGGCCCAAGTATATAAATTCCCTTTGATTGGCAAAATCTCGACGGGCTTTAGCATTTTCTCTCTCTACAACCTTATCCTCCATAGCTTCGCTTTCTAAAGGTGATGGTGGAGCATTCATAATAAAAGGAAGGACATAGGCATGCTCCTGGCTGACTAACTGTTGTGTGACTTGATGCTGATGAGTCATCAGTTCTGCCAGTTGTTCCATTTGCTTACAAAGAGCTTTCATCTTTCGTTCCATAAAAATTGAAACTTTGCGTAATCCCATCTGTCAACACCATCATTGATGGTCTGGGATGATTCACCATTAAAATTGGAACTCTGTCCAGCGCTCCAATTTATCATGTTGACCTCTTCTTCTTTATGTTGAGGAAGAGGGTTGTCTTTCACATGAGGTTGATCTGGTTTGGTGACCACGATCTCACCGTTGTCTATCAAATCTTGGATATTGTTTTTCAAGGCCAACAATCTTGAGTATCATATCCAGGTGCTCCGGCATGATAAGCACACTTCCGAGTAGCATTGAAACCTCTCCCATTAGGGTTGGCTGGTGGAAGAAGATGTGTGATTTTCTTCTGAGTA
Source organism: Panax ginseng (assembly GCA_020205605.1). Lineage (NCBI taxonomy): Eukaryota > Viridiplantae > Streptophyta > Magnoliopsida > Apiales > Araliaceae > Panax > Panax ginseng. Next base: position 54,879,597 of record CM035130.1, on the reverse strand, counting down.
GTCAGAAGAGCAAGAATATTCTTGAGCGAGTCCCCTAAGGGTGTGAACGTTCGAGGTCGCTTTGCATCTCCACCTTTAGGCAATGGAGGATTTAAAGACTGTGCTTGGAAAGGGGAGTAGTTTTTCCTCTGTATAGGCATGTTCTGACTGCCTTTTTGACCTTTTAGTATCAAGGAAACATCCTCCTCTTTCTTTTTATGGACCCTCCGGGGGTTGTTTCCATAAGATCCGGACTGGATGTGCTCAGCAACTGCTTTAAGAGTGGCTAGGTCTTGAATCTTACCGGACTTCAATCCTATCTCAGCCATCTCTCCGTGCTTGATTATTTCAGAGAATGGTTTGCCAATACCAGCTAAGACACTTTCATAGAAAGGAGCTTCCTGTATGTCTATGAAAGTCATGACCATTTCTGATTCTATCATGGAAGGAATAACTTGAGCAGCAAGGCGCCTCCACCTTTGAGCATACTCTCTGAAAGACTCATTAGACTATTTATTGACCTTGGTAACTGCACCGGGCCAGAGCCATCCGAGATTAAAATCAGATTGAGTGAGGAAGGCGTGCGCTAGCTCTTCCCAGTTATGGATCTTTGAGTTATCTAATCTGGTATACCATGAACGGGCTTCTCCAGTCAGACTCTTATGGAACAGCTGCATTCTGAGCTTCTCATTTTCCGCATAAGATCCAAGTTCTCCAATAAATACCTTCAAATGTGTGTAAGGATCCCCTAATCCATCATACTTTTCAAAGTCAGGGGTTTTGAATTTCTCTGGATAATGAACACCAGGGAATATGCAAAGATCAACATATTAAACACTTCCATATGTTCTAATCCCTTTGAGAGCATGGATAGTTTCCTCTATTTGAAGGACCTTTTTCCTGATATCACCGGTGTCTGGATCTCCTTTGAGATGGGTGTTTTCAGGGTCTTTGTTGGTCGTATCCAACCGAGGTTCTAGATTTGTTTTATCCAAACCTTGTGCTCCTCCTTGTGTAGAGGATTCTGTATGTGTAGGCATCTTTGTACCCTGAGTAGATTGATGTATTTTTTAGAAGAACAACCAAATCTGTAATTTGTTTACTAAATCCGTCAAATTCTTCTCGAGAAACAGCATTAGACTAATCAGAAGAAGACATGATTGGCTGTAGGCTCGTGGCCTTTTTGGATTTTGAGCGGGTAACGGGCCCAATTGTTTCCCTACAAAAGACTTATGTAGTTTAGTCTTAGGGATAATGTAAATGCTATCATTATGTGTCCATTTTAGGAATATCATCCTGCAAAAATGGGCGTTAATTTGATAGCATGTCATGTATGCACAAATATTCTTCATATTTTCCATTACATAAAGATGAACATGGAATGAAATTACAAGTAAATTCTTTTACAAGTAATTGAAAAATGGAGAGCATGAAGAGACTTTCCTACGCGTTTGGTTTATCAGAGGTTGACCTATCTTAGGGTTACTCTCACGACTTTTTGGCATGAAGGTCCCCAGATCATCGCAATCTACTTGACGGGAAGTTAATCTGGTCTTTCAACTGGAGCGAATCTGGGTGGTGCCTTTCCTGAGCCTCGTTGGAATTAGTCTCCCTACGAGTCCAATAATCAAACACCGATGGATAGCCTCCTCAGGTGGAGGAACCACACAACATACATTCACATATAACGGTCTCACCGTTTATGAAAATGATGACATGTGCAAAGCACTAATATCACAGATAGATATTTTGCAGTGCAGTAAGTAAAATGCATTCGTACACATTCATCATAAATGTAAATGCAACATTCACACACAAGCATATAACAGTTTTTAAAAAGCTTGTAGTAGCGGCTTAAGCCCTCTTATTAGAGTTCCCAGCAGAGTCACCACCTGTCGACGTCGGGATTTTTATTTGTCCCTTTTCGTTACTTGTTCTTTGGTGTTCTCATGTTATGTGAGATTTGTTTGTAAAAACAAGTTAAAAAGGTTCGACATGTGTAATGTCGACGATTTGACTGTAAGAGTCGCTAGTTGGTGTTTTTAACTGGTTGCACCAACGCAACCGAGAAAAGGTTTACATATTGACCCAGTGATGTAACACTGCTAAACGGGTTTGTGAAACCGAGATTCATTTGGGTTCGGGGCTTGATTATGCGGAGGGAAGGTGTTAGGCACTTCCAGAGATCCGTGTTGCCACTAAGTGACCGCCACTTTTCAAGAAACCGTTATATGAATGTGTGTGTGTGTGTGTGGATCAATGTGCAATTATTTGGAAGTAGTGCGAGGCCTCGTTCGCACCTATATACAAAGGGTTTGAATTTATACAAAAATTTTATTTTAAACAGAATATAGCAATGAAGTTTTGTAAAAGAGGTTTGTCAAACCCTATGCTCAATAGGAATTGAGACCTTTTCATACTTCCATTTTATGATTAAATGTTCGGCTTGTTTGTTTTTATTTTCGAGATGCGAGGCATCTTCGAGAAAATAATATATAGAAGTGTCGAACTCCTCATGGGCATGACAGCCATCCAAGGAAATTTAGACACCGTAAATAATATACAAGCTGCTTTCAGCTGAAAATGTCGATCACGGGAACCGAATCTAGATTCAAGAGATCAATCAGTGATCACATGATTCCTAGGCTCACATGATGCCATAGCTTTATATGAAAAGTAGTATATATATATATATATATATATATATATATATATATATATATATAAAAGCTATAAATATATATATACAGACATGATCAACCACTACGAAGCATCTCCATGGGGGATAGGAAATGTAAATATATAAAAGCGGTAAATATATATATATATATATATATATATATGACATGATCAACCACTATGAAGCACCTCCATGGGGATCGTAAAATGTAAATAAAGTCAAAAAAGATTTATCAACCGCCACGAAGTAAACTCCAAAGTAGACTAAATATAAATAAAAGCAAAGAAAAGGCCTCAAAGTAAACTCCAGCCCCGATGAAATGTATATATATATATATATATATATATATATATATATATAAAAGCAATAAACGCCCTTGATGTAAAATCTGTGCTCATCGATGTAGTCCGACAACAATTTATATATATATATATGTATGTATATATATAAGCAAGTAAATGCTCCAGACATAAGTCTAGGCTCAATCGAGGCATAACTCGATAATGTTAGTCCACATATAAATATATACATATATAAGTATATATATACAGACAGAAATTAAAACCATGAATCGGAAATGCAGGCATATGCACACAACACGACTTTTAATGTGAAGAATAGTGTGTGCAAAGATGAAGAGAAAGGCTTTATAGAGTGTGAGAAGGCTTACAATGGGCTGTCAAAGCAGGCTTCTATGACTCTATATGGATAAACACTCAGCTCTCGCCAGTAAAAATATAGCTATATGTGAGCTAATAGGTGTTTAAAATGAGAAAACACTCAATATGGGGTGTGTACAGAGCAAATTGGACAGGGCTTCCTCACCTTTTTTTTTCAAATGGACACCCCAAGCCCTCTATTTATAGAGGGGGGCCGCAGTGTATCTGTACTGGCCACGGGGTGCCCCGCCCGTAGTCCCGCTGTTTTTGAAGACGTGCACTGCAGCACTCGTGATGATCCGCTTCGAACTTGCAGAACTTCAATCCGAGCATCCGAATGAGGTATACAAGACCATCTTCGGACTGCTTTTGTTGAGAGTTACGCAATGACATGGGATTAGAGGTTGTACGAAGTCAGGAAGAGGGGACCATGCCCATGGTCTTCAAGCTTCAAATTCTATTTGGTGTGCTGCGACGCGTAATAGTCACTCGGGATTGGAACTCCTTGGCTCTTGTGGGACATTGTTGTATGTATGTATGTATGAAATGTTGAGACGATGCGCTGGGGTTGAGGTGGCAATATGACCTTTTGACTCCTCACTAGGGTTATCTCCGGTTTGGGTTGATAGCAGACGTTGCTCAGGGTTACATCTGAGATTGGACTACTACAAGTGTTTAAATTCCGCAAGGTCATCTGTAAGTGTGCATGTCTTCCTGGTGTTAGCTCTGGGTCTTTGGAATGAGTGCCTCGGCAGGAGGTCTGAGATTGAAGCTGATCGCATGCATTTGAAACAATCATTTTCGGAGTTATCGCCAGAACTGCAACAACATTCCTTGGGGTTATCTCCAAGGATGAAACTCGGGGTTATATCTGAGGTTGAAATTGATATTCCCGGTTTATGTTCCGGGGTTAAGGCTGAACTTCCGGTAGTATCCGGAATGAATGTGAGCTGTCTTCCAGGGTTATCTCCAAAAGACGAATCAGCCCTCCTGCAATATCAGTAACAGTTGTGCAGAAAATTTCAAGTGTCTATAATACAGTGATGTAGAGCAGATGGATAAAAATATAGTGTTGATAATTTGCAAGCTCAAAATGATCTTACCACCGGAGTTCTTTGACTCGATGGAGAATTTTCCTTTTCATCTACCATATAAACTTAAGCTTGGAGGACCAGTGCAATATCGGTGGATGTATCCATTTAAGAGGTAATATCATCTACATTGTGCAATTATGTTGATATTTATAAATCATATTCTTAATTAATTTCGCCGATACCATCGTATTTCAGTTATATGCATAGATTAAAGCATAAAATAAAAAACAAAGCTCTTGTAGAGTGCAAGACCCCAACTTATTATAAATAAAATTATTGAATTTTCTCTATTCATTATTCGAAATTAATTAGGTGTTAATTTGATATAATGATTTGGTTATGGGTGAAATGTGTAAATTTTTCAAAATAAGCAAGTGGTTATAAAATATTCATTTTTGTCGGGGAATATTCTTTTGGTCGTGGAATATTCTTTTTGTTGGGGAATATTCGTACGAGGGCGCAGCCATTCGTGGGGCTCATAACAGAATAACTGTTGGATGAAGAAAATGACAAAGTATGAGTTTTTATAAATAACGGTGTAGTTGTTACCGTTAACACTGTTGGAATACCTGGTGGTTAAAATATAGTAATACGCGTGGTGCACAAAGAAGCACCGGTATTGCATTAAAGATTATTGAATTATTGATTCGCACGTAAGAAGGCACTACTCAATAATTGTTACGTGAGTTACTGCTCAATATTTTATTTTATTGATTCAATAATTGTTTGCATTGATAGTTTATATTATTGTTGTTTCAATAATTGTCATCGCATGATTTCCCATTATCGATCAATAATTCATATTATTTGAATAATATTATTAGATAACATTATTGGCAATGTCTAGAAAGTTCTGTCTAAGGAGAGGTTTGGTCACCTAATTGCGCGCCAGTAAGGAGAAATCCTTATTGGAAAGCCCCCTCTTTCCTGGAAACGACCTGGTTGTCATAATTGCGATTCTGTAATATTATTTATGAATAATTAATTATTGATTTATATGATAAGGAAATATTTATTTGATGTGGATATAAATGATGAATTTATTTATGTGGTTATTAATGAAAGATTAATGTTGAGGTGTTTTATCAGTATTTGGTCAAAGTGGAAGTATTAAAAATCATCCGTTTGTGGATTTCGGATATTTTTTGTTGGGAATTTAGAAAAACTTTCTTTTGCAAAGTTGTAGAGAATTCGATTTCAAGCAGAATGGACATAAAATTCGTATTTTTCTTATAAACGGGCTATTTTCTATGAATGATTGAAGTTTCGATAAATAAAATGATTTTTTATTAAATTTATGGGGGGACCCACTTTTGGTTGGTGGAATACACACATGGGTCAAATTCTTCCAATTCATGGCATACCTAAAAATTCAAAGCATGCATAGGAATTGTAATTAATAATAATATTATTTTATTATTTAGTCTCCTTTGGCGTTCTAGCATTTTCCTATAAATAGACGCCTAGGTTATAATTGAAAATCACACCAGAAACAATTTTTCTTTCTCTCTAGATTATGGAGCGTATTCTTGTGAGTATTTTGATACTTTGAGTGTTGCTATACTAAAGTTTCTCACAAGACTATATATTCAAATTCAAATGTAAGTACGGTTATTTTGAGGTAAGGATGTTATTTTCTTCTTAAATGATATTATTTTCTTCAATATCATTATGCCGGAATATTGGTGAACTTTTTAATCAAATTTGGAACTTTTTGTATCGGGGTTACTATTCACATATACGAAACTATTCACCAAAAAATAAAAATTTTCCTTTTTTTTTCCAAGATGTCTATTTTGGCTACTATCTTTGATTGTATCCATGTTTTGATCGTTATTTTTGAATTCTGCTTCAAAATTGGTTATTATGGAGTATTATTGATCTTGGATAAAACTGTTATACGAATCCCTAATATTTGTCCTTCTGTCTTACTGGATTCATTTTCTTTAAAATATTTTTCATCATCGTCAGTCCTAAATGATGATATTACTGAATATCTTTGGCCTGTATTGCAAAGATGAATGATTAATGAATATCTTTGGCCCTTAGTGCAAAGATGAACAGGTGTTGAGATGAACATGACCAACTGGTGATACTTGATGATTATCTTTGGCCTGTAGTGCAAAGATGAATATTTGATTAAAAGATGTATATTGATTGATGTTACAGGGATAAAATATTGATGATGGACTCTTAAATCTTAGAAGATAGTAGATTTCATTCTCTATGTGACTCTTCTAATGGATTGATGTTTCCGCTGTGTTTGTTAATCTAAAACTTGTTGTCTATTATATTCTATCAGAGTTTTCCCTGTTGAAGACTAATGATAATTTGTTGTATATTATCTTAGTCATAATATTCTTTACTGGGCTAGTTGAGCTCACCCTTTTCCTTTTTGTTCCATTTTTCTTCTCAGGAGGTGAAAACATAGCAGGATCGAGTCGGGGTATGGAATGATGGTTCTAGAAAGATGTTTTAGCTGTCCTCACTATTTCTGTAAAATAGTGTATGAATAATTGTAATGAGGACTTATTTGGGTGTGTATATTGTCTAGAAGACAATATTTGTATTTAAACTCACAGTATGTGTTGTCGTATTTTGCACGACAATTGTATTATTGAAGTTGTAGTTTGCTTTTTGTACCATGTATTTGGTGACTCGGAATGGGTGTTGCATACCTATTTTGGGGGCGCCACAATTGTATCAAAGCTTAGGATATGGTCTCCGCATAGATCGGGAATAGAACTAGGAGGGAGAGATGAGTAAATCCTTCGCTAGTGTGTCCTATCTAAGCTTATTTGTTGGTCGGGCCATAATATAGGGATATTATGTGATATGTTAATTTGTTTAATTAACCCTTATTTTATGGCGAGATTTAAGAATGGTCACGAAAAACGTTAACAATGGAGTGTATGAGACTGTGGAACAACCTTTAGTCACAAACCAGGAGAACATACAACAGGAAGACAATATTCCTCCTGTAAACAACGCTACCGAGCAAACGATGAATGATGAGATGTTTAGAAGCTTTTTGTAGTTCATGTAAAATCAGATGAGGGAGACTCGTGTACAAAATACGGGTGGAAATGATGGCAACGCGCCGTCTGTCATAGCCAAGCAGTTCAAGGAGTTGGGACCACCAGATTTCTGGGGAAAGCCCGATCCGATTAAGGCGGAAACATGGGTCAAGCAAATTACCAAGATATTCGATGTCTTGGGATGCACAGAGGAGCAGAAGGTTCCATTTGCCACATTTATGTTCCGTGGTGAGGCAGATTACTGGTTGGAATCCGTGAAGCGTACCCAGCCAGCCGCACTTAAGATGTCTTGGGAAAGATTTCAAAAACTGTTCAATGACAAGTACTTTCCAGAAATTATTCATCATATGAAGGAGGTAGAGTTTATTAGACTGGAACAGAACAACATAACGGTGTCTCAGTACGAGGCAAAGTTCGCGAATTTATCTAGATTTGCACCTCATTTGGTAAAGAATGAGGAACGTATGACGCAGATGTTTCTGAGAGGTCTAATACCTGAGATTCGTCAATACCTTATCTCTCATAAATTTTCTCTGTATTCAGATGTTGTCAATAGGGCTCAATTATTAGAGAGAGATAATGAGTATACTCAACAGAGGGATCACAACCAGGGTCATACTAGTGACAGCAGTCATCAAAACGATGATAACCAGCGAGGAGGGAAAAATACGGACAAAGGCGGTAACCACTCGGGTGGTTATCGTGGCTGTGATAATAGGAGAGGTGAGTTAAGTGGAAATTTTAGAAAGAGGAGATTCAACAATGACGGGAAGACATCAGCAGCAGCACCAACAACAAATTCTAGGGGAGGAGAACGACCGCCAGTTAGATGTTACAAATGCGGGAAAGAGGGACATATCAGTCCAAACTGCCCACAACAATCCAAGGTATGTTATAATTGTGGAAAAGAAGGATATATCGTTCGAGATTGTACTATAGAGAAACCAAGTTCAGCGAGGATGGTGACTCCAAGGGCTGTCCCGGATAAGTCGAAATCAACGGTTCCTGAAAGAGCATTTGTTGTGACTTGCCAAAACGTGAGGAACCCGAACGAGGTGATCACAGGTAAGCTAATCTTGAATTCTTGCGAAGTTTATACCTTACTAGATACCGGTTCTACCCATTCTTTTATCTCTTCTGCTTGTGCTAAACGTTTAAACTTGACTCCGGAGAAATTAGACTTTGATTTATCTGTTGAAACTCCGTTGGGTGAGACCTTCGTTACATCTACAGTTTATAAATCTTGCTTGATCCAAGTTGGCACAATCACAATACCTGTTGATCTTATTTCTTTAAAGATACTTGCTTTTGATGTGATTTTAAGAATTGATTGGTTAACCACTCATCATGCCAAAATTGATTGTTTTTGTAAGGTTATTAGTTTTCATATTCCTAACCAACCTATCATACGAATTCAAACAACTAAACCACTAAAATCAGTCACTATCATATCAAGCCACAAAGCTATTCGTTTATTGAAAAACGGATGCCAAGCTTTCTTAGCCCATGTTATGGATTTGAATAAAGACAAGTCAGATTTGGATAATATTTCTATTGTTAGAGAATTTCCTGATGTATTTCCTGAAGAACTTCCCGGTCTACCCCCAGAATGTGATGTTGAATTCTTTATTGACCTTGAACCGCACAAAAACCCATTTCTAAAACCCCATATCGAATGGCTCCTATTAAACTTCGTGGAGTTAAAAGTCCAACTACAGGAGTTATTAGACATCGGTTTCATTCTGTCCCAGTACATCTCCTTGGGGTGCTCCTGCTTTATTCGTAAAAAAAAGACGGGGAGTATGCGACTTTGTATTGACTACTGAGAATTAAACCATGTCACCATCAAGAATAGGTATCCACTACCTCGCATTGATGACCTGTTTCACCGCCATAAGGAGCACAATTCTTTTCAAGAACGATCTTCGCTCGATATCATTAGTCAAGATTAAAACCGAGGATATTCCAAGACCGCCTTCGAAACTTCAGACGGCATTATGAATTCTTAGTCATGTCTTTTGGATTGACTAATGCTCCTGCTACTTTCATGGATATGATGAACCGAGTATTCAAGGAATTGGATCAGTTCGTTGTTGTCTTTATTGATGACATCCTCATCTATTCCAAAAGCCGTGAAGATCATGAGCACCATTTGAAGCTGATACTTGAAAGGCTTCGTGAAAATAAGCTATATGCCAAGCTGAAGAAATGCGAGTTCTGGCTTGAGGAAGTAGCATTCCTTGGGCACGTGGTGTCAAAACATGGAGTATCTGTTAACCCGGTGAAGATTGAAGCAATACAAAGTTGGGAGTAACCGAAGTGCGTAGCTTTCTGGACTTAGCTGGTTATTATCGGAGATTCGTAGAAGGATTTTCTCAAATAGCTACTCCGTTAACTCAGCTGACTCAGAAAGATAAAAAATTCATATGGAGCGAGGAATGTGAGAAGAGTTACCAAGAGCTCAAGAGGAGACTCATTTCGGCACCTGTTCTGGCAATACCATCTGGTTCGGATGGATTTGTTATCTACAGTGATGCTTCATGCAAAGGGTTAGGATGTGTTCTCATGCAACATGGGAAAGTCATAGCCTATGCCTCGCGACAACTCAAAGAATATGAGAGGAATTATCCTACTCATGATTTGGAGTTGGCAGCAGTCGTTTTTGCGTTAAAAATCTGGAGACACTACTTGTATGGGGAGAAAGTGGAGATTTATACGGACCATAAAAGCCTCAAATATTTCTTCACCCAAAAAGAACTCAATATGCGGCAATGACGTTGGCTTGAGCTGTTGAAAGATTACGATCATACTATTCAATATCATCTTGGAAAAGCGAACGTAGTAGTTGACGCATTGAGTAGAAGATCATATGCAAGTACGAGTGCGATATTGTTAACGCAAAGACCCATTTTGTATGACTTGCAAAGGATGGAGATAGAGTTAAAAACTCCAGGGACCCACGTGATGATGGCGAATATACAAGTAGAACCGACTTTAATCGATAAAGTTAAAGCTGCTCAAGCTACGGACCTGGGGCTGATGTGTATGAAGAAGAAAGTACAAGAAGGTGCTATTCCAGAAGCAAGAATCGATGAAGAAGGAATACTTTGAGTCAACTCTAGACTTTGCGTTCCTAACGATTCTGACTTGAAGCATAGAATCATGATGGAGGCACACAACACCCCGTTTACAATCCATCCTGGGAGTACCAAAATGTATTATGATATTCGACATACATTTTGGTGGAACAATATGAAGAGAGAGATCGCAGAGTTTATCTCGAGGTGTTTAACTTGTCAACGTGTAAAGGTGGAGCATCAAGTACCAAAAGGTCCATTGCAACCACTTGAGATTCCGAAATGGAAGTGGGAACACATTACCATGGATTTTTTTACAGGTCTTCCCAAAGTTTCTCAAGGCATAGATGCGATTTGGGTTATTGTTGATAGATTAACCAAGTCTGCTCAATTCTTGTCGATACGTAAAACTTATTCCCTTGAACGTCTTGCTCGTATGTACGTGAATGAGATTGTGAGATTGCATGGCATGCCAGTATCCATAGTTTCGGATCGTGACCCAAGATTCACTTCAAGATTTTGGGTTAGCTTGCAGAAAGCTATGGGCACGGATTTACGATCTGGCCAAAGATACCATCCTCAAATGGACGGACAATCAGAGAGGACTATTCAAACCCTTGAAGATCTATTAAGACTCTGTGTTCTAGATTTCAAAGGAAGTTGGGATAAGTACTTGCCAGTGGTGGAATTCTCCTACAACAATAGTTATCAAGCAAGTATAGGCATGGCTCCATTCGAGGCGTTGTATGGACGAAAGTGTCGTTCTCCAGTATGCTGGGACGAGGTGGGAGAAACAACGTTGTTGGGACCAGAATTAGTACGCATGACTACAGAAAAGATCCAAATGATTCGACAACGTATTTAAACCTCACAAGATCGACAAAAGAGTTATGCTGATCTTCATCGAAAGGACGTGGAATTTAATATTGGGGATCATGTACTGTTATGTGTTGCTCCATGGAAGGGAGTTACAAGATTTGGAAAGAGAGAAAAGCTCAATCCAAGATTTGTTGGTCCATTTGAGATTCTTGACCGAATAGGAAATGTGGCCTATAGACTCGCATTACCTCCAAGCATATCCCGTGTTCATAATGTTTTTCACATATCTATGCTTCATAAATATGTAAAAGACCCAAACCATATTATTGAGTTAGAACCAGTCGAGATAGCCGAAGATTTAACGTACGAGGAGGTACCTATTAAGATCTTGGATAGAAAAGAACATGTCTTATGCACCAAGGTTATACCACAAGTTAAGGTTTTGTGGAGAAACCATGCAATGGAGAAAATGACATGGGAGTTGGAATCGGAAATGAAAGCGAGGTACCCTCACCTGTTTGAAACACCAGGTACGTACGTCAATTTCGAGGATGAAATTCATAAGGAGGGGAGGTTGTAAGACCCCAACTTATTATAAATAAAATTGAATTTTCTCTATTCATTATTCTAAATTAATAAGGTGTTAATTTGATATAATGATTTGGTTATAGGTGAAATGTGCAAATTTTGCAAAATAAGCAAGTGGTTATAAAATATTCATTTTTGTCGGGGAATATTCTTTTGGTCGTGGAATATTCTTTTTATCGGGGAATATTCGTACGACGGCGCAGCCATTCGTGGGGCTCATAACAGAATAATTGTCGGATGAAGAAAACGACAAAGTATGAGTTTTTATAAATAATGACGTAGTTGTTACCGTTAACACTGTTGGAATACCTGGTGGTTAAAATACAGTAATACACGTGGTGGCACAATAGCACACGGTATTGCACAGTATTATTGAATTATTGATTCGTACGTAAGAAGGCACTACTCAATAATTGTTACAAATGAGTTACCGCTCAATATTTTATTTTATTGATTCAATAATTGTCATGCGTTGATAGTTTATATTATTGTTGTTTCAATAATTGTCAACGCATAATATTTCCCATTATCGATCAATAATTCATATTATTTGAATAATATTATTAGATAACATTATTGGCAATGTCTAGAAAGTTCTGTCTAAGGAGAGGTTTGGTCACCTAATTGCGCGCCAGTAAGGAGAAATCCTTATTGGAAAGCCCCCTCTTTCCTGGAAACGACCTGGTTGTCATAATTGCGATTCTGTAATATTATTTATGAATAATTACTTATTGATTTATATGATAAGGAAATATTTATTTGATGTGGATATAAATGATGAATTTATTTATGTGGTTATTAATGAGAGATTAATGTTGAGGTGTTTTATCAGTATTTGGTCAAAGTGGAAGTATTAAAAATCATCCGTTTGTGGATTTCGGATATTTTTTGTTGGGAATTTGGAAAAACTTTCTTTTGCAAAGTTGTAGAGAATTCGATTTCAAGCAGAATGGACATAAAATTCGTATTTTTCTTATAAACGGGCTATTTTCTATGAATTATTGAAGTTTCGATAAATAAAATGATTTTTTATTAAATTTATGGGGGGACCCACTTTTGGTTGGTGGAATACACACATGGGCTGCTGAATTCTTCCAACATGGCTTCCCAAAAATTCAAAGCATGCGTAGGAATTGTAATTAATAATAATAATATTTTATTATTTAGTCTCCTTTGGCGTTCTAGCATTTTCCTATAAATAGACGTCGAGGTTAGAATTGAAAATCACACCAGAAACAAGTTTTCTTTCTCTCTAGATTATCGAGCGTATTCTTGTGAGTATTTTGATACTTTGAGTGTTGCTATACGGTGCAAGTTCTGTCAGCACTATACCCGAAATTCAGTCAAAAGTATGGTTATTTTGAGGTAAGGGTTGTTATTTTCTTCTTAAATGATATTATTTTCTTCAATATCATTATGCCGGAATATTGGTGAACTTTTTAATCAAATTTGGAACTTTTTGTGTCGGGGTTACTATTCACGTATACGGCACTATTCACGAATACGACACTATTCTCCAAAAAATAAAAATTTTCCTTTTTGTCCAAGATGTCTATTTTGGCTACTATCTTTGATTGTATCCATGTTTTGATCGTTATTATTGAATTCTGCTTCAAAATTGGTTATTATGGAGTATTATTGATCTTGGATAAAACTGTTATATGAATCCCTAATATTTGTCCTTCTGTCTCACTGGATTCGTTTTTTTTAAAATATTTTTCATCATCCTCAGTCCTAAATGATGATATTACTGAATATCTTTGGCCTATAGTGCAAAGATGAATGATTAATGAATATCTTTGGCCCGTAGTGCAAAGGTGAACAGGTGTTGAGATGAACATGACCAACTGGTGATACTTGATGAATATCTTTGGCCTGTAGTGCAAAGATGAATATTTGATTAAAAGATGTATATTGATTGATGTTACAGGGATAAAATATTGATGATGGACTCTTAAATCTTAGAAGATAGTAGAATTCATTCTCTACGTGACTCTTCTAATGGATTGTTGTTTCCGCTGTGTTTGTTGATCTAAAACTTGTTGTCTATTATATTCTATCAGATTTTTCCCTGTTGAAGACTAATGATAATTTGTTGTATATTATCTTAGTCATAATATTCTTTACTGGGCTAGTTGAGCTCACCCTTTTCCTTTTTGTTCCATTTTTCTTCTCAGGAGGTGAGAACATAGCAGGATCGAGTCGGGGTATGGAATGATGGTTCTAGAAAGATGTTTTAGTCATCCCCTCATTATTTCGTAAAATAGTGTATGAATAATTATAATGAGGACTTATTTGGGTGTGGATATTGTCTAGAAGACAATATTTGTATTTAAACTCACAGTATGTGTTGTCGTATTTTGCACGACAATTGTATTATTGAAGTTGTAGTTTACTTTTTGTACCATGTATTTGGCGACTTAGAATGGGCGTTGTATACCTATTTTGGGGGCGTCACATAGAGGGTTCTATTGTTGAACGCTATACTGAGGAAGAGCTTGTCAACTTCTACTTCTTGTACTTTGATGATGAAGTCTCGATGAAGCACAAACATTTAAGTCAGAATGAGGTCGTCAGACCCCAATCTCGTTCTAATGAGTTAGTTTTATTCATTTATCTGGCTAAACCATTTGGACATGAGACAGAAACTTACATTACCAATAAAGATTTAAAAATTGTATCTACATATGTGCTTCTAAATATGCCCAGAGTATCATCGTACATCAAGTATTTATTATTATATGTGGAAGCTTTAATATTTAGAAGCGTAATCAATAATTAAATAACATATTATTATTTTAGTTCATTCGAAGAGGAAGTGTATGCTTCTAACCTGAGATTAACTATAGCACAGTTGGAAGCATTCACTTATGAAAATTTTCAATAGTGGTTTAAGAAGGGTTGAAGAAGATAACACTTCTGAGAATTTTAGAGATGCTATTTCAAGTCCGTACAAACTTATTAGTTCATTTCAAGGCTGCAACATTAATGGGTACAGATTCAAGGTTGATGACTTGAATGAACTGACATCACTCAATTTTGATGTTGTCGTGTTTGGAAGTTGTTACAAAGATTCTGAGTCTAATTACTATGGAAGATTAGAGGAGGTTGTTGTGCTCAATTTGTTAGGTTTTGTGAAAATCAAAGTAGCAATCAAATTGCAAAAAATAGCGGAAGCAAAATAAAATCAGATTTTAAAATTTTCACAAACTAATAACCCGGATCATCCTTTATGCATATTATTAATTTAAATGAAGAACAAGAAGTTATTGAATCATACCCTTGTAGATACGAGCTTCCATAGGTACGAGATCACCTCCTACTTCTCCGCGATCTCCTTGAATCTCCTGGTAGATTCCTTCCTTTGATCAATGTTAGCCACCCAAGTGTATGGCCTCTAGAGGTGATCCACCAAGAAAAAACAATTTTCAAGAAGAAGGGTGTATTGGCTCTAACCCTAGTTTTTCCTATCTCTATAAAAAAAAAGGGGGTGTACTCTCCAACTATTGAAATTACGTATATTAGATATCTGATATAAGACTCCTCTTATAAAGATATCAGGTAACCCTAATAAAATAAGGTATTATTTATTTAATTAAACTCTTTTAATTAAATGGGCTCCCTAATCCTATTAGGAATAATTAATTAAACTCCTTTAACTAATTTTCCCTCCTAATCCTATTAGGAATAAATGAAAGTACTTATATTAAATTAATTCCTAAACTCTTTTAGAAATTAAAATAATAATAATTGTAATAATATTAATAAGACTCCTCTCATTAATTTATATTTAATATTTCTAAAATATTAAATAATAAATATTAAGCTATTTAATTTATTCTAACACAATAGATTAAATTAAATATACTTAACATATTATTACGATTATGCCATTAACTTCTTAAATAATTATTCTTCCTTTTATGGTGTAGCTCTTTAGGTTCTCCATATTAAACCGGTTGTGAATAAATCAATTAGAACAATTATAATCTTATTTAAATAAATAAATTAAACGATTAATTTATATAAATAAATAATATTTATTATATAATAGGGATAAGCCTCCCTAGCGATCAACGACTTTCCAGATTATATAGATTTCAACATTAATCATAAAAGAACCTTTGAGTAAATAGTTACCGTATAATTCAATCCTTCCACCATACAATGTCCCAATTAAATATAAGACATGGAATTACTGTCAAATCTTATTTTATTTAATTATATGTATTTCGATTCCTAAATGCACAACTCCTAATGAACGCAAATTAGAAACTACTTTCTAATTTTATTCCACATTGGCCAAGGATTCCTGGGTTGTCATTTATCGAATCACATAGGACATTTCTCTTCTTTTATTAGAATTGGTAGATTCTTTATTGATCATTCATTATCTTCATATATAACTTATTACACCCAAGCATACCCTTTGATATACTATAAGAGTCTTAAGGGATAAGTCAAAGTGTAATTCATTATATATAAGATACTATGATGATCTCAAGTCTAAGGATCATTTGTACTATTATCACTAGAGGAATTCCTATTGACAGGCAAGTAAAACTCTATTAGGTATTCCTTAGCGAGTCACGTTCAGTGAACTTATTCTCTAATAAGCACCTACATACTTGCTTTAGTGTCTCCACACAAATGATCATGAGATCAATCATCCTCATCCAATGAGCAAACAACGTACGTACCAATCTATCCGGATTCACTAATCCCCTATTTAGTAATCCATTGATTGGGAACATTTTAGTTTTAAGCTATCTAAGAATTTAGATCTCATTACCATGATCTCATCATGATTCTAAAAGCATTGCTTAAAACTATGAGTTTATCACATATTATTAAAACAGCACCATGTAGATAATAAATGCCTTTAATAAATAATTCTTTTATTAATAAATAAATAAGATTGATTTCAAAGTATATGCTTTATCATCATACATGATTGGCTTGTATGCATACTACTTTCAATCTCCCAATTGCACTAAAGCCAATCGCTGTGGTATCTCATACCCATCTTCTCTAATGACAATCAAACTGTTGTTGTGTTAACGCTTTAGTAAATGGATCTGCAATATTGTCTTGAGAGTCCACACGCTCTAGGGTGACGTCTCCTCTTTCAATGATCTCTCTGATCAAATGAAACTACCACAATACGTGTTTAGATTTCTGATGAGACCTGGGTTCCTTAGCCTGTGCAACAGCTCCGGTGTTGTCACAGGATAAAGGTATTGGTCCTGTAATGCTAGGAACCACACCAAGTTCAGTAATGAACTTCTTTATCCAAACAGCTTCCTTTGCAGCTTCACTTGCAGCTATGTACCTTGCCTCTATCACTGAATCAGCAATTGTTTGCTGTTCGGAACTCTTCCAACTCACTGCACCACCGTTTAAGGTAAACACATACCCCAAAACGGATTTATTGTCATCTTGGTCCATTTGAAAACTTGAGTCTGTAAAGACCTCTAGTTTCAATTTAGACCCACCGTAGACAAGAAATACATCCTAAGTTCTTCTTATATACTTTAGGATATTTTTCACTGCCTTCCAGTGCTCTTCTCCTGGATTCGACTGATATCTGCTTGTAACACTAAGGGCATGGGCGACATCCGGTCTAGTACATATCATACCATACATGATAGATCATATTGCTGAAGCATAAGGAATCTTACTCATACGCCTCTCTCGTGTGTCTTTGGGGCCTGTTTCTTGGAGAGATGTATTCCATGGCTCATCGGCATGAGACCTCTTTTGGAATCTTCCATGCTAAACCTCTTTACCATTGAGTCAATATACGTTCCTTGGGAAAAGCCAAGCATCCTTTTAGACCTATCTCTATTGATCTTTATCCCCAAAATATAGGATGTTTCTCCTAAGTCCTTCATGGAGAAGTGTTTAGATAACCAGATTTTAATTAATTGTAGCATAGGAATATCATTCCGTATCAATAATATATCATCAACATATAATACGAGGAATGAAACAGCGCTCCCACTAACCTTCTTGTACACACATGGTTCATCCTCATTTTTGATAAAATCAAACTCTTTGATTGTCTCATCAAAACGGATGTTCCACCTATGAGAAGCTTGCTTCAATCCATAAATGGATCATTATAGCTTACAGACTTGATTTGTTCCAACCTTTGAAACAAATCCCTATGGTTGTGTTATATACACATCCTCCTCAAGTTTCCCACTGAGGAAGGCTGTTTTCACGTCCATCTGCCAGATTTCGTTGTCATGGTAAGCTGCAATCGCAAGCAAAATCTGAATGGACTTGAGCATTGCTACTGGTGAGAAGGTTTCGTCATAGTCAACTCCTTGTCTTTGTTTGAAACCTTTTGCGACCAGTCGGGTCTTATAGGTCTCTACCTTGCCGTCTGCTCCAGTCTTTCTTTTAAAGACCCATTTACACCCAATAGGCTTAATGCCTTCAGGTGGTGAAACCAAAGTCCATACTTGGTTCTCATACATGGAGTCCATCTCGGATTTCATGGCTTCTTGCCACTTCTCTAAGTCTTTATTACTCATAGCATGTTTGTAATTCAATGGATCATCATCATCTATGATGCGTACCTCATCGTCATTCTCTATGACAAGTCCATACCTATCAGGTATCTTTGGTACTCTTCCAGATTTACGAATAGGGTGTGGTACAGAAGGAACCTCTACTTGGTTAGGTACCTCACTTTGATCTGTAGTATTTTGTGGTTCTTGAACCTCTTCAAGTTATATCTTACTCCCACTGACCCCTTCAAGGATAAACTCCTTTTCCAAGAAAGCAGCATGCTTCGCAACAAACACTTTTTGATCATTTGGATGATAGAAATAATACCCCGATGTTTCTTTAGGGTATCCCACAAATCTACATTTGTTAGATCTAGTCTGTAGCTTATCGTTTTCAAACTTTTTAACATAAGATGGACAACCCCAAGTCTTAACATGCTTAAGATTTGGTTTCCTCCCTGTCCATAACTCATATGGGGTCTTGGGGACGGATTTTGTAGGTACCTTGTTAAGTAGATATGCAGCCGATTCTAGGGAATATCCCTAGAAGGAAACTGGAAGGTCGGTAAAGCTCATCATGGATCAAACTGTAACGATCCGAAATTTTAAAGTGTAATATTAAATATTAAGTAAATAATATAAATATTTATTTGATGTGTCTATTGTGGAATTGATGAATCTAAATTTATTAGAGGATTTTCTGAATTAAATAAATTTATAATTTAGAGATTTGTATTATAACATGAAAAGTTATATTGTGACATATTGTGATTAGTAATCTAAATGATTTATTAAATTATTAAATAAAGTTATAATGAAAAGTATAATTTTGTGATATTTGTTGAAATGCTATATTTAATTAAAAAATAGTATATGATTAATGTAATGGGTTAGTGTTGGATATGAAAATTCAAATAAATATTATAAACTAAAGTGTTTATTAAACTAAATTAAAAAGGGTTTAAATTAGTTTTTGCCAAACAAGGCTTAAGTATTTTAATTCTTTAAAATTTAAATGGGTTGTCAAACAAGCCTTAGGCTTTTGGAATTTCTAATTTTTGAAAATAAATAAAATAATAAATCTAATATATTTATATTATATACGTTACTAACTGATTTTGCATTTAGTAGGGTTATTAAGGGGTATCAGTTTATTCTTGCGCTTGAATATCAGTTGATTTTTATTATTATTACACATTCTATTATGAGAGTACTGAGTTCTGAGAAAATTGAGAGCTTGAGAGAGAATTGGAGAGGGGTCTAGGAATTTTCACGTAAATTCCAGTGTGCTTAGCAAGAATTTCTTTTAATCAACAAAAGGTATGTTTGAATATTTTGATATTGTTTATGAGTATCTCGGTAAAATTTTGCTATACTCTCTGAACTCTAGCTTTTTGTAAAATTGTTGTTACGTAATCTGTTGATGGCAATTAGATATAGTGATGATTAGAAAGTGTGTTTAAACAATAATTGCATTCTAATCTCGGTTTGCAGTAGAAGAAAATTTTGACAGTGTATGTTTATATGTATTTTTTTCGTATGTTCATGAAAAGTATCAATTTTAGTGGACAATTAATATGTGAAATTATAAATTGAAGCTTGTATATGTTAGTTCAATGAGATACGAGCATAACGTAATTTGAATGGAGTGATTTGGCTAAATAATGAATTCACAGTGATGATTTTTGGGATGAATATAAAAAATGGAGTTTTATATGAAAAACATGAAAATTGAGAAATTAAAATGGTTTTAATTGTTGTTAAATTGTGCTAAGTGGTTGAATAGGTTAGCAATCATGTTTATGCTAGTTGTATATTTATTTTACGTGTTAATTTCACTGTTTGGTGGGTGAAATTTGTGTTTGTTGGGCTAAAGCTAACTCTTGTTCATTAGCCTCTCTGCAAGGTCTGTCTGAACAACGTGGCAAATTAAATTGTAAGTCTAGTTTAGGCAAAAAAAACTGCTATATTGCTGTGGGTCCCAAGTTTTTTATATGGCGCAATTGCTATATACCTTGGTTTGAGATTACGGTTTACGCTATTCTTTGCATATTTGAGATAGCAACATGGCATGGTTTGAAAGTGTGTTAGCATGTTAAAAGTGTAATGTTAAGGTTAATATAATATAGTGAATTGGTGTTAGTAAGTTCAAAGTTGTAAAATGGTTAGTAAATCGAGAACGTGTTATGTGGTAACTTAGTATACATAATGAGCGTTAGACAAGTGTTGCGAAGTAAAACACTTGGATTTTTTGAAATATAAATGGTAATGAAAGACTTGTGCTTAAATGATAAGTTTAGCTAGAAATTAGCATGTTATGATATGTTAGCATATCTAATAGGTATTGTGGTTCTAAAATTATGTGTAGGTGATCGTGAGTTTAATTTTATAGCTTACGCCCATGGCAAGTTTCTAAACCCTATCTTTTTACATTGATAAAGCTTTCTAACTCTACACTTTCGTTGAGTTAGTTCCATTACTATATTGTGTAACTTTATTCTTTTGATTGAGCAAAATTTAACTCTAATGTCATTTGGAATTCTCATTTGATTGATTCATTCTAACTTGTTTATAGTTAAGCAAGTTTCTTAAGTTCTATTATTGTATAATGAATGTAGTTTTGAATTCTCGTCCTTATTATTGAACTGTTTTAATTCTTTGCATGAGTTAATACCTTGTTGGGCAAGTTCTAGTTTTCAGCTTGCTATCAGTTAATGTACGTTCAATAATTTCATTTCTAATATTATAAAACTCTAACCTTAGCTTATTGATTGTTCAAAGCAAAGGTTTACCATTTTACTCATTTTGTTGAATACTTATGCTCTATAGTTATTTCAAGCATGAGTTTAATATGTATGATCAGTTCATTTATGTTTCTCAATTTTTCTATGTTGTATTAAAACATCTGTTGTGATTATCAAACACTATTAATTCAACTAATCCTCTAGTTGATGTTCGTTAAACTTCAAATTACCCTTGAAAGCTTATCCAAACCAAACTTTCTTTGAGGCGGACTTGTACTCTAAATACTGAGATGAACAACCCTATTATTATTAGGGGATAACTTACGCGTAGCGTTAAATGTTTATGCACAATACATGGTATGAAGGGCTGATCCCCCTAAGTACGAGAGGTCCTTATAGTCTTATGACTGTTAAAGTTGGAGTTGAAAGATTACTCTCAACTGTGGACATAGTTCATGGTCTTATGACCATCAATTAGATATATTCCATATTTTGGATTCCAGTTTTTGATTATCATCGTTAGAGTACTATCCAGTTTTTGATGAGCCTATTTGTTGGCAGATATTATTGTTATTCTCCTGTTGATTCATTATTATATCCAGTGAGAAATTATTTTGCTCACTCTTGCATATTTATATACTCATTGCAACTAAAGTTGAGAAGGTAGATGAGCCTTCAACTAGCAAAGGAAAGGAAAAAATGTACAAGTGATGCTCATTTGTACTTTTATTTGTTATGATGATCTTAGACTTTATTTTAATGATGTTATGTAATAATTTAATTCCGCATTTGAATGACGTTTAAAGGTTAGATAAACTGGGATGTTTTGAGTTTAATTATGTAACCCTATTTAAAGGGAGGATTTTATGGTTTAAATATTATTTTATTTGGGTAGATAGTATGAATGTTTGAATAGTGAGCACCAAATCTTGTGGGAATGAAGTACCTAGATTTGGGGGTGTCACACGAACCATGTCCAATAATGTTCAATTTCTCCTTTCAGATATACCATTCATCGGTGGCGTCCCTGGTGGAGTCCATTGTAAGATTATACTAATTTCTTTGAGACAATTGAGAAACTCACCACTTAAGTATTCTCCTCCTCGATCAGATCTAAGAAACTTAATACTCTTACCAGTTTGCTTCTCTACTTCACTTCTGAACTCTTTGAACTTTTTAAATGATTCATATTTGTATTTCATTAAATACACATATCCAAATCTTGAGTAATCGTTAGTGAATGTAATAAAATAAGAATACCCTCCTCGTGCAGTCGTTGTCATAGGTCCACATACATCTGTGTGTACCAACGCTAACAACTCTGTAACTCTTTCTCCTTTTCCACTAAAAGGAGATTTAGTCATTTTGCCCATGAGACAAGATTCACAAGTTGGATATGATTCATTGGAATGTTGGTGTCGCGCTATCAATGTATACGTGGTAAAAAGGTGATTCTTTTCTCATGTGTATATTTGATAGTTAGAAACTATTAAGATTAGTCAGATATTATTAGGATTAAGTGCAGTTCTTAAAACTAATGCATATGGTATGTTTGTGACTCATAATAATATGGTATGTTTTGAACCCCTCAGCGAATGGACGCCTATGGTCTGACTAGGATAAGTTCTTCAACTCATATTATTGTGGCAAGTTCCTGAACTTCCAATTTGCAGTAAGTTTGATGAACTATACTGGGGGTATAGGAAGATGGTAAGTTGAAATACAAGAATATTTAGTATAAGAGCATTAGTGGTGCTAGAAATAAAAAGAATTGGTTAAGTAATGAAGTAATGGAGTAAAGATTGAAGTTGATGGATACCTGGATATTCTAAATCTACTAGGTATGCTAGACTTTCAAAATTTATTGACTTCGTGCTGATGTTTGCACTTCTATTTTCTTGAAAAACATTGGATCAAATGATGAAACCAATGAGTTTTAGTAATAATACCGTTATTCGCATGTCTATGCTAATTTCTTCAGCAAGACAAAAATGATTTAAAATATATCAAATGTATTTTTATATCATCAATGCATCATGTAACCTAGTGCAAAGATGATAAAAATGATGGAGTCATTAATGCAGTATTACTTAGTGTTGGATGTGATCTAAGGATCGTCGGCCCACTATGGTATGATGTAGTATGATAAAATCACTAAATGACGGAATCCTCAAACGGACTGTAAATACAGTGCGGTATCATGACGTCATAAAAAGATATTTGAGATTTCTTTAAGATATGAGAATATATATATATATATGTATATTTTGATTGATGTCCGAATTATTGTAGAGTCTATGCTATTTGATTCAGCTAGACAAATATTGAAAGATGTTCATGAAATTCAAGCGTTTCTTGAGAAGTTATGCCAAACCAAATTGTTTTGGTACGGATTCAGATGTTGAAAAGCTGAGATGAACAACCCTATTATAGGGGAGTTATTTTATGCAATGCATTTAGATGTTTGTGCACAATACACGGTACGAAGGGCTGATCACCCTAAGTACAGGAGTCCCTATAGTCTAATGATTGTTAAGGTTTAAGTTGAAAGAGTACTTATAACCGTGGACAGAGTGCGCAATACATCATACGAAGGGATTAGCACCCTAAGTACGGGAGTCCCTATAGTCTAATTACTGTTAAGGTTTAAGTTGAAAGAGTACTTATAACCATGGACGTAGTTCATGGTCTTATGATCCTTAGCATGATTTGGAATCTCTTAAATTCCTGTTATTCATATCGCTTCCCAATTATTGAGCAATTGTGGAAGATTCTTATTACTCTAAAAGTTGAAAGTGGAAAGGATGAGAAAATTAAGCAAAACATAATAATTTCAAGAAAGAATTAAAACTCCAGAAAGAAGAGAAATGTGAAACTCTTAGAAGAGGAGTGAATAAAGTATTAACGTAAAATCTATTTTGATAGATTGAATGAATAAAGATTAATAGATAAAATTTTGAGGACGAAATTCTTAGAAGAAATGGTGAATGTAATATCCCAAGTGTTTATGATAATGATCCTTAGAGAAAGATAATGAACGGGTCAAAGAATATATAATACTCAAAATATAATTGAGTTCAAGTGAAAGTTATGAAATAAAACTTACAAGAATTTATTATCAAGAATGGTGGGAGTAGGAAATATAAAACCTATAATAAGGTAATGTGTTGAAGTTATTCAACGTAGAGATTTGATGAAAACCTGAGTAAGGTAGGGTTTCGGTGATTCCGAGGAAGGAATCCTTGTAAGGAGGGAAGAATGTGACGAATAATTTGTTTGAGTTATGATTCTGAGGACATAATCCTTGTAAGGAGGGAAGGATGTAACAATCCAGAATTTTATTTTAAATTATAATTCAAAATATTTATTGAGTTATATAAATATTTTAATTGATGTGTTATTATTGAATAAATATTTATTTAAGGTGAGTTGATTTGATTATTTATTTGTTAAATAAATAATTTACGAGTTAAGGAAATTGATCATCATGAGATAATATTTTAATATTTAGTTGATTAAATAAAATTATAATTATAAAGAAAATTATAATTTTGTTGTATTAATCTATGTGGTAAATTTATTTAATAAATTGTTATTAGAATTAATTAAATTAAGTGTGACCATAAACTATATTATAAAGGAGTTATTAAAATAAGTTAAGGGAGGTTAATTCAGTTTTGCCAAACAAGGCTTAATGAATGTTAAGTCTTTAATTTAAATCTGTTTTACCAAATAAGGTGTAAGATTTAATGGGTTAATTTTTAGTTAGTTAGCCAAACAAGCCTTATGGCTTTTGAGTTTAAAAAAAGCCTGATGTCAGTTAAAATTATATTTATATTATATAATTAATATATATATATATATATATATATATATATATATATATATATATATATATATATATATATATATATATATATATATATACGTTATATTATATTGTTAGTACGTAAGGTTAGAGTTAGAAAGAAAGAACTCAGAAGAGGAAAAAGAGGAGAAGAAGATAGTTATAGAGAAAAGTAAGAGAGAATTGGGAGAAGTCTAGAGAGAGGAATTGGGGAAAAAGAAAGCTTCATAATCAAAAGAATAGTCATCATCTTCTAAAATTAAGGTATCCTCTTGCTTGTATTTTTTAAAAAGTTGTAGTTATATTCTCTTCTAAAATTCTCTGTAAAAACTTTGTGAAGGTTGAATTGTTTGTTGTATATAGCTTTATATGATAAATTATTTGTTATAAAATTATTTTCATAAGTTTATATAAGAGTATAGTGAATGAATTCATGTTAAATATGTATTTTGTGAAGGAAATCGTATTATAGTGAATTGGTATGAACATATATAAATATGGCTTAGTTTAAAGTAAAATTAAGGTTTAATTAGTTGTATAATATATAAATTGACTATTTAATTCGAAAGAGGATGAATAAACATAAGCATAGTATGTTGAATTAACTGTTTTGGTGAAAAACAAAATCATAGTGATGATTTTCACTGAAAACTTTCAAAAAGTGAAGTTTTTGCAAAAATAGTGAAAATTAATGGTTGTAATCTGGATTTTTATGTTGTTTAGATGGCTAGAAACGCGTTAGAAAACAATAGATTATGTTTCTGTAAACCTATTACACCTTAGATAGGTTGGTATGGTTGTTAGAAAGGAGTTTGGAGGCCTAATTTAGCTTTTCGTAGTGTTCTAGAGCACAAAATCGCAAATCATAGAAGGACCCCCACCCCGGCGGGCCCCCAAATGCAAAAACCCCCGCCTCGATGGGGGGGGGGGGGTAGTCTGCTAAGCCAAATTTTAAAAAAAAAATTGACAGGACATGTTTTACTAAAATAGACATAACATTTTCATACGAACTCCGATTGAGGTGATTCAAGATGATCTGGAACGAGGACGAATAGACCTACAACTTTTGTTCTTTAAGTTTATTAATTTGAGGTCTTTATTAAGGGTCAAAATAGTAATCTTTGTGACTGTTACATATTCAGAGGTGATCGGAGGGCGTCGATCGAGCACATACACAAGTATAGTGCTCCCGACGATGGAATATGTTATTCTAAGTGATGTAACATGAAAATGCATGATATAATACATGACATATAAAATTTCCTTGCTCATAATAGAAAGAATTGACATGACTTAGTATGTTCTTTGAAAAGAAACATAAAGATTTTGAAAAAAAAAACAAACAAACCTTGTGGAAACTTATGTTCTATAAGTTCTGAACTTAGTGGTTTATATACATGATTGAGTTCAAATATAAATAAGCATGATATGGTGTTTATAGTGTCTTGTTCATGATAAAACTTGTTAGACCTTGTGTTAGAAAAGTTTTCAAGAGAAACTTGATATAATAGAACTAAGGTGCATAAATGCTTCATGAGGTAGGTTTTGAACTTGAGAAAACTTTATCATGACTTAGTTACTTATGATAAGAGTTTTAAAAGTTGTCTTATATGTGCTATACTATATCATTAATGATAAAATGATTTCAAAGACAAACTCTATTATCTTTTGTAAACTAAGTATTAAAACATGAATGATATGTGCACTCAACTAGTCAAGCATGACATAAGTTATTTAAGCATGTTTTAAAAGTATGAACTATGCTTAGTCTATGTAAATGAGATAGATACATGTGAGCAAGCTATTAGAGGCTTATTAGTACAAATATATGGTTTAAAAGCTTATAACAACAAATCTTGTTAAAGAAAGTTGTTAAGCCATATTGATTGAAATAAGTCATTATGGAGCTAAGTAATTTGAATGTGAACTTAAAAATAGATCACAACCTATTTGATGTCAAGTACGGATGGTTAAGGTATACTTATACATGCCTAGCTATTCTAAGAGTATGATGAGAAAGTGAAATGAAGGTTTTACAAACCTAGTTAGGAAATAATGTAACGTTACTATTATATTAAGAATGTATGAAATATATGAATGTGAATCCATGATTATATAACTGTGTAGGAATACATGAAGTACAGATAAGCGTTAAGCAGTTAAGTCGTAGTTCATAAACTACGGATCAGGCAAGTCTTTTAGTTCCTATTTGCTATGTGAACTTGATGATTAACTGTTTTAAATCTTTATTACAAAAAGCATGATGTGTTATATATATGTTGAAAGTGTGAAATATTAAAGTCAATTTATGACTATGTTGATTGATTAAAGCATGCTGACTGAGTAAGGGCTCAATCTTTATACTTGTTATATGAACTGTAGCATGTATGTTATATGTTGAGCATGTTATTATGTGCTATGTGATGCATGAAAACTGTTAGATTTTGCTGAGTTGTCGAACTTAACCTTGAAAATAACAACTTTTGCAGGTTCAAGATTCAAGGTAAAGTTATGTGTTACTTGAAAGACATGAATCAGATGTGATACTTGAAGATTTATACACTTTGGTTGTGTTATTATTATTTGAACCATGTTTAAGGTTCCAAATAATGTATTAATGTTGAATTTTAACATCGTTTTGCGATGTAAACTATTGTAGTATTAAAATAATTATGAGATATTTAGATGTAAAGGTTGAAGGTTTTGGGAATGAGGATAGTTTGTAATAGAAAATTTTAATATTCCGCAAATTTCAATGGTTGTATTATCATTTAATGTTGTAAAATTAGAGGTTGAATGTATTATTATTAACGGCCAAAAGTCGAGAATTAAATTGTATGAATTTTGGGGTCGTTACAAAATTAATTCCTAAACTCTTTTAGAAATTAAAATAATAATAATAATTGTAATAATATTAATAAGACTCCTCTTATTAATTTATATTTAATATTTCTAAAATATTAAATAATAAATATTAAGCTATTTAATTTATTCTATCACCATAGATTAAATTAAATATACTTAACATATTATTACGATTATGTCATTAACTTCTTAAATAATTATTCTTCCTTTTATGGTGCGACCCTTTAGGTTCTCCATATTAAACCGGTTGTGAATAAATCAATTAGAACAATTCTAATCTTATTTAAATAAATAAACTAAACGATTAATTTATTTAAATAAATAATATTTATCCTACAATAGGGATAAGCCTCCCTAGCGATCAACGACTTTTTAGATAATATAAATTTCAACATTAATCATAAAAGAACCTTTGAGTAAATAGTTACCGTACAATTCAATCCTTCCACCATACAATGTCCCAATTAAATATAAGACATGGAATTACTGTCAAGTCTTATTTTATTTAATTATATGTATTTTGATTCCTAAATGCACAACTCCTAATGAATGCAAATTAGAAACTACTTTCTAATTTCATTCCACCTTGGCCAAGGATTCCTAGGTTGTCATTTATCGAATCACATATGACATTTCTCTTATTTTACTAGAATTGATAGATTCTTTATTGATCATTCATTATCTTCATATATAACTTATTACACCCCAAGCATACCCTTTGACATACTCTAAGAGTTTTAAGGAATAAGTCAAAGTGTAATTCATTATATATAAGATATTATGATGATCTCAAGTCTAAGGATCATTTGTACTACTATCACTAGAGAAATTCCTATTGACAGGCAAGTAAAACTCCATTACGTATTCCTTAGTGAGTCACGTTCAGTGAACTTATTCTCTAATAAGCACCTACATACTTGCTTTAGTGTCTCCACACAAATGATCATGAGATCAATCATCCTCATCCAATCAATCTATCCGGATTCACTAATACCATTTTTAGTAATCCATTGATTGGGAACATTTTAGTTTTAAGCTATCTAAGAATTTAGATCTCATTAGCATGATCTCATCATGATTCTAAAAGTATTGCTTAAAACTATGGGTTTATCACATATTATTAAAACAGCACCATGTAGATAATAAATGCCTTTAATAAATAATTCTTTTATTAATAAATAAATAAGATTGATTTCAAAGTATATGCTTTATCATTATAAATGATTGGCTTGTATGCATACTACTTTCATAATTATCCCCAGGGTAAAAAGGCAGTTACATTTAAGTGTCGCTAGTTTGATACTGCAAAAGATGTTAAAGTCGATCATAATAGAATCGTCATAGTAGATATAAAGTCAAAGTTACAGTCTGATGACGTATTCGTGTTAGCCATCCAAGAAATTTGAGTGTACTATGCCCCTAATGTCATAAATTATAGAAGCCACTGGTCTACAATTGTCACAACGAAGACTCAAGCATTTGAAATTACTAATCTGTCTAGAACGGATGACCGGTTGCAAGAACAAGTTACCAATCCCAGCCACATAGTGCTAAATGATGACAATGAGCTATAATATGATGTCGTTGACGTACCCGATGTTGACAAAGTTGAAAGTAGTATGCCCTCAATCCAATCACATTGGATATGATTAGCATTTACTTTGTAATCTTATTCATTTATTAATAATAGAATTTATTTAATATGAAAGACATTCTTTATCCATGTTACTTAGTTAAATTAATAAATGTCATAAACCCATCATGATATTGATCATGCTAATGAGATCTAAATTCTAAGATAGTTCTAAACTAAAATGTTCATAATCGTTGGATCACTAATGTGGGGTTACTAATTCCGGATAGATTAGTACATACTGTGTTTTTTCTGTTGAAGAGGATGATTGATCTCATAATCATTTGTGTGGAGACACTAAATTAAGTATAAAGGTGCTTATTGGAGAATAAGTTCACTTAACATGATTAACTTAAAGGAACTTTAATGGAGTTTTACTTGCCTAACAATGGGAGTTCCTATAGTGATAGTTGTACAAGTGATCATTGGACTTGAGATCATCATAGTATCTTGTATATACTGAGTTATGTTTTTTCATATTCCTTAATACTCTAGGATATGTTGTAGGGTATGTTTGGATATAATAAAGTATATATGGAGATAGGTGAATGATCAACAAAAGATCTACCACTTCCAGTAAAGGAAGAGAATGTTCTATGCGATTCGATGAATGACAACTCAGAAATTCTTGGCCAAGGTGGAATAGAAATTAGAAAGGAATTTCTAATTTACATTAATCAGAGTTGTGCATTTTGTGAATCGAAATACATATGATTAAACAAAAAAGACTTGTCAATAATTCCATGTCTTATGTTTAGTCGGGACATTGTCTGGTAGAAGGATTGAATTGTACAGTAACTATTCACGAAATTGGTTCTTTGTATTCTTTATGATTGAACATTGAATTCATATTATCCGGATAGTCATAATACATTATTTATAAGGTGTCACTCAAAATGTAGAATAAATATTATTTATTTATATTTGAATTAAAGGAGTTTAATTCATTATAAATAATATTATAATGATTCTAATTTATTTATTCTACTTACCGGCTTAATATTGAACCTAGAGGGCCACTCCATAAAAAAAGGAGAAATATAATTATAGAAGTGATTAGCTTAATGATAATAAATTAAGCGTATTTACTTTATTAGTGGAATAAATTAAATAGCTGAATATTTATAATTAAGTATTTAGAGAAATACTAAATTATAAATTAAATTATTATTATTAAATTGACTAAATAATAATAATATATTATTTGGAGAAATACTAATATTTATAATTAAGTATTTGGAGAAATATTAGATTATAAATAAATAAGAGAAGTATTATTATTATTATTATTAAAGTTCCTAATTAGATTGGGAATTAAATAAAACTCTAATTTCTAAAAGGTTTAGAAAAAGGGTTAGTCTATAAATAAGAGGAGTCTTATTATGGGATAGACTAATACTAATGCAACTTCCATCTCTCTTGCATGTATTCTCAAAACCTTAAGGTGTTATAAACGAGAGAATTAGGACTAGTCATCCAAGATATAGTAAAATCTGAAATCACATTTTCAATCAGTTTCTCTTGGTAGATCACCTCTTGGGCATTGCGCACTTTGAGTAGCGAACGTTTGATTTGAGGATTGGAGAGATCGCGAAGGAGAAAAGATTGGAATTTTAAGATTAAATCAATGTGTTGTTCTTCTTCAAAGGTATATCTTTTATCCTTCCTCAATTACTGATGTTGCAGAAAAAAATTAAATTGCATTTATTGCATGTTTTCCACTGCGTTACAATTCAATTGTATACTTTGTTCTTGTTTTTGCAAACCAACAGAGGGCGAGGAAGATGTGATTGTCAGTCCGTATGTCGTAGTATAAGATGATACCGACGAAGAATTTGATACACAAGAGGAAGAGACAGAATCAGAGGATGACAATGGTTTTGATTATGACGGGTTAACGTTTGACGACGTATTAAGTCTTAACTAATTGTTGTTTTCTAAATATTTTACTAATAAAAATGATTATTAAAATAAATTAACTGCAATTTAATTAGTTAATGTTGATTATTTTGGTAGTACAATTATGCTTAAACATAGCGGTGGAGGTCGTCGTGGTTGCGGCAGTACAAGATCGGGCGATGGCTCCCACGACGAGTCGTCTTTATCAGCTAGCAAGTTAACGTCATTTTGGTGTTCACATTCATTTTGTTTATTATTTTATAGTTTAGGAAAAAATTCCATTTACTATTTTTTTCATAATGTCATCACCTATACCTACAGATGTTGGACATCGACGTCACCGAAGGACTAACCTCAGTTTATTAGACCGTTCACCAGTAATTCCACATATAGTCCTGGTTGATGTCGACTTGTCGCAATAAGTTTCGACTATAATATATCAAGTTCAATTAAAATGATTTAATTATGTGATTGGACAATTAAAAATATTCCATTAATTTTTTTTATTCTAGTATTTTGGACCCTGTGTCTAAAGCGACCATACACGCCATCTGCCTGATGCATCTCTCGATTGGCTACATGCGATTTAGTCAGTACGAGCAGTATGATGCCTCCTTTATGGCGACGATGTTGCGCTAGTTTCACAAAAGTCAAATTATATATATTAAACTAAAAAGTTGCTGATAATTATTTACATACTGTTCAAATTTTTATTGATACGTACGTTATTAATTTTTTTTAGACATATTATAGATATGAGGAGGGTATCTCTAAGGCAGCGGGCGACGATGTTATTATTGCACACATCGCGAAGAACTATATTGGCTTGCTATACGAGATGAGGCAGAGGACAGCCCGAGATGTTTTAGACCAGCCCGAGACTACTATAAAAGATCATCAGCCATAGATAATCTTAGATGTAGCATGGAATGCCATGTATACGTACTGGGATGTTGATGCCTTCAAGACGAAGTCCGAGAAAATGAAGAAGAATCGAGGCCATGTAATGACCTCAAAAATTGGATAAATCCACTCCTGACTTTAGTCGTTAGCGATACATTTACATTTTAGCTTTACATCATTAATCGATGTTATAGTTAATAAAAATGCAGAATAATTAAAACTGTCTATTACAATCTATTCTCGATCCCAAAATTTTCAACCTTTAACATCTTACCCTTAGATTCACTATACATCATTTTATCTACCTTACAAGATCATTGCAAAGCTACATTCCATAATCAAATGAACATATATGTTCAACGTCTATTTACTGAGTATATAAAAATTTATACAACTCAATTAAATCGCATATCATTAAATGATGCCAACTCGGTACGAACTAAATTCAATGAAATATTGTGTCTTATATAATCACATCGCACTTCGAACCTTCAATGTTATAGTTATCTAATAATATCAACCTTTATCTGCAAAATTGTTTGCAAGATTGAGCACACCGTCCCAACAAGTCCAACAGTTTACACATTTTATGCTTCACATAGCACATACTCATATTTTATTCATGCGTCATAAATCATAGTCAATGCATCTACGTATGCTTCTTAGATCTCATGATATGCATCATACTCATCGTTTAGTGCATTATAAATTCCATGCGACATAACTAGCAAATGTTTTTCATATTTCCATATTCTGCAATTAATCACATAGCATTCGTATATCCAACTTATTCACACAGAACAACAAATATCATTAACTACCATGTATGCATGGTTCAATACACATTAGCACATAGGAACAAGTCACTGAAAAACTTGCCTTAAAGCATTCCTTGTGTAGTTGAGAGAACTCGTCCTTCAAATGTCCTACACGATTAAGTTTACATACATACCACAATTAGCCAAATGACAACGCTTAATAACCACTTATGTTAACTCTACTTTATATTTCATCATTTGTCTTTTATCTTTGATACACAATGCTCAATTATGTGTTTAACGCACATTAGGACACTTCATTGTCCACTCATCTGATTACATCAATCTTCATCTTACATTTCAATATGTTTCCTTCTATTTGACACTCGATGAGTGTTTAAGGTTTCTCATTATCTCACATTATACGAACATCGTTCATTAGGAATGATTGAGTTAATCCATCATCTACACTTCTAAATTCTCCTTTCAATTTGCTACTTAACATTTTGTTAGGTATTTAAAACTTCCCATTACACCTCATTAGGTGAATAATGATTATTAGAGTTGATTTACATTAAGTTCCCTTGTCATGCATTGAAGCTTTCTTTACTGGGTCTTGTAGAGCACCGGCGCGACTACACCACTTTTACGCGCCCAGATTGGCTTGATTTCCAGCGCGACGGTGCTAGATTGCAGATGTAGTTACTTTAGTTTGAATTGAACTTTGTTTCCATCCAAAACTCCTATTTCCCTCATCTAAGGTCCAAATTAACTAACCTTTGATTCTATAAACTCATTAACCACAGAAAAATACATCTACAGAACAATTTAACATCTCAAAAACTTAAACAAACAATTTTAAAAAAACTCAATTTCAGTTTCCAAACTATATTTTCATGTTTCAACATGTTTTACGAGATCTTTCAGCACAAATTCATTTTAACTCTGTTTTGATTCATTCAAATTGCGTTATTTTTGTATTACAGAGATGTATAATATTCAAACATCAAT
The DNA here is from genome assembly GCA_020205605.1 of Panax ginseng. Classification (NCBI taxonomy): domain Eukaryota; kingdom Viridiplantae; phylum Streptophyta; class Magnoliopsida; order Apiales; family Araliaceae; genus Panax; species Panax ginseng. The sequence continues at coordinate 54,845,485 of CM035130.1, read as the reverse complement.
TTAAGACTTTAAACATAAAATCATAACCAATTTAACCCATAAAATAGACTAAAATTGTTTAAAAAATCAAACTAAAAGTCTATTTCTTACCTCTTGAATCTTCCTTAATTAGTTTTAATTAGATGATGAAGAGAGTGTTTGATCAAGCCCTTCACTCTTCTTACTTGATTTCTCTTGAAACCTCCTCTTAATTTTACAGTGAGCCCACTCTCTCCCTCTCTCACTCTGCTCTTCTATTGCAACTTAAAAAGAACGAACTGGTGAAACATAAAAGTAAGTTTTATTGAGCGTTACTGGAAAATATAAGATCTCAACATTACTGATTTATCTAAGGCTTATTTGCATGCAATTTATTTTATTTTCCTTCACATTCTTTTCCTTTTCCCATTCTCTTCTTATTGCTGATAAATACTCCCTTCCTTGTTTTTAATTGGTTGATAATTTATTTAACCAATTACACTTCTCCAATTATATCCGGTCTAAATTATGAAATTATGTTCATAATTGGAATAAACACCTCCATTAAAATAAACATTTCCACTCAAATAATTAAGATTTATTCACTAATTACTTTAATAAATTAAATTATACAATTATTATTTATAATTATTCATTTTATTTCCTTCATAAATTTTACAAGACAATTTATTTAATATATACATTTAACCACCACTTAAATATTAATTTAATTTATTAATCTTAACACCAATATTTATTTATAGATATATTGGTTTTTTTCTCATCTCATAGTCAACTTTATATTTGTTTGGCATAATATAATATATTAGGTCATTACATTAACATATCACATTTATATGCAATTTATCAATTCTCTCATTCTATTAAAACAAACATATTTACGTTAATTCACTATTTTAATTAAGTGAATTAATCACACCATTGATGAAATCTAAATCATAGTAACTCCTTTACCATTCAAGGCTTGCCATTCAAATTATAATAAAATTTTAATTTAATCTAAATTAATCATTATTAATTAATTGGTTTTCTTCACTTATATATTCCATTTCTTAAATAATTTTCTTTAATTTATTTAATAGTTTAATTAAATATTAAATCTCCTTTTTCCCAATATATGAATATATATATCTCTTTTATATACACATTTAATTCCTTTACACCAAATCACATATTCCAAAATATATAACACATATGTTTACTTAAACCCAAGACATCTCATAATAAGAATTTTATTTATTAAATTCTTATTTTAATAACTTTCGAAAATCCAGGTTGTCACAGGCCAGCTTCGAATCGTACATACTTCTGGCTCGCAGTCGTTTTAGGAGGTTAAGTCGGTATGTATTTATATTTAGTTTAGTTTAATAGTTTTGGGATCTATAGTAAATTAATGTAATATTAATTAATATATTTATTAGACCATACGGAGGAGCTTGGGCCGACCTTCGACAATGGTCGATGTGATGCCCCAAAAATAGGTCCATATAACTCATTCCGAGTTGCCAAATACATGGTACAGAATTCAAATACAAACTTCATTTACACAATTATTAACTGTCGTGCAGAATACGACAAAACATAGACTGTGAGTTTTAATACAAATATTGTCTCGTAGACAATATCCAAACTCAAATAAAGTCCACATTACAATTATTATCACACTATTTTATAAAATAGTCAGGACTACTATAGCCATCATCTTGGATCGTCACTCCATTTTCCAACTATATTCTCATTTCCTGAAGAGAACAATGAAAGAAAGGGTGAGCTCAACTAGCATTATGACTAAGATAATATAGAATAATATATCCTTAGTCCTCAACAGTGTAAAAACTGATAGAATATAATAGACAACAAGTTTTGATCAACATCTGCAGCGGAATAAAAAATCCATTAGAAGAGTCAAGTAGAGCATGATGTCTACTATCTTCTATGATTTAAAAGTTCATTATCAATATTTTATCTCTGTAACACAACTCAATAAATAATCAACATCACCAAATTATCCATGCACTACGGACCAAGAATATTTATTATTGATAGGTATAATTTTATTTTATATTTTGATGATGACAATTATGTTTTAAATAAATATTATTTATCATTTTCTATTTTTACTTGAATTAATTTTTATTGACCTTGATATATTAAATGTCAAGTGTTAAATAAATTAATTCATATAATATTCAAGGCAAGGAAACCCTATTTCTTTTTCTAAACTAAAGTTGGGCAAAAAAAATTGTATATGATAAAACATAATATATATATATATATATATATATATATATATATTACATTTAGTATACTACATATATATATATATATATAAAAGATATATATGAGTTTAATGCATGCTTGTGCTGCCACCTTTTTGAAATGTTAAAACCGTGTGTGCAAAGTGATATTTTTTTGGGACTAAAACGCGTGAGTGTTGGCATTCTTTTAACATGCGGTCAAATAGTTATTAAATGCTAAGTTGGCAAGAATTAGACCGGGCGAATTATGAACCACTTCTGCGTAAAAAAATTTCTCCAATCTGGACCGTTCAATTCAAAAATATTTGATCAAAATCGTTCATTCAAAAATTAGTTTTCAAAATTACACTTTTGCCCAAACTTTAAAAATTCTATAAATAGGGAGTATTTCATTCATTTGGTTTTTACCAATTTAGTGAAAAGAAAATCATACTCTCCTTGCCTACATTCTCTCTAAACTTTATATCTCTTCTTACAAAAGTTCTGATTATTTTTTAAGAGAAAAATTGGTCCAAGTATTGAGATAAGTTTAATTTCTGTTGAAATTATTTCTTACTTGCAATTATAGATATACAAATACATATTGTTCTACACAATTTTTATATCTATATTTTATTTATTTGTTAAATAAAAGGATACTTGGGCGCCGCAAGGCTACGAAGATACACCTCTACGGAGAGGAATTCGAACTGTACGATTCCTTATAGTCTTCAGTAACCTTTTATCGACATTATTTATATAAATATAGTAAAATAGATACGACACTTGATAGCTCAAAACAACACTGAGACACTGCTCCAAAAAGAGTAGTCATCCGAACCGGATTTGAGAATCGTAGTGATCTATTGAAAATATTTATATAAATATCAATTGTGAAAATTATAAATTTTGTCATACTTAGACGACGCAAGGCTACGGAGATATACCTCTACCAAGAGGAATTCGAACCGTACGATTCCTTATAGTACTAAGTGACATTATCTATAAAAGTTCACATAATAGATAAAATATTCTTATATATTATTTGAGTTAAACAAGTAATATTTGTTATATCAGTTTGTGCTTAATTGAAATTATACTTGATAAATATTGTTTGATTCGATTTATTCTTTTATTCAAGTATTAATTCATAAAAATAAATTATATAATACTTAAAAAAACTAACAATTCTATATTATCCATAGAAAAACACTCTTTATTTTATAGAATTGTTAATTATTTATAAAGTGCTTTAATAATCATATAATTGCTTAATCAGAAGCATAAATGGATCTAAACAAAAGATCTATCTGCTTTAAAGAAGCTTATTATTGTATATAAAAGTCATTGAACTTTTATACTGATATATTTGTTCTTAATTTTCTATCTGCTTATTTGAGAAGCATTATTCAGTACTTAACTCTTATAAGGTTATTGAAGAAGCACTTTGTTGTAAACTTATTTATAAACAGAGAAAGGATTAGAGTTAGTTTATTTTATGTACCTGTGAGAAAAATGAGTAATTCTTCAACCAAGACCAGAGTCTTAGAGAGGTCAACAGGAAGTTGGGTCTCTAGTGTACTTGTGAGGTGAGGAAGAGACTGTTATTTCAAGACCAGATCATAGAATAGAACTAATCTCAAAAAGTGGTACAACTAGACTTGAGGAAGGAGCAAGAAGCTTGTTGTCCAAGATAGAATAGTTGAATAGATTGAAGTTTGTTTGTAAAACTTTGTAAAAGCTTATCCGCCTGTTGAATGAGTATTTATTACTGATAGTAATATGATTTCAAGTTCCAAGTAGGGACTTGAGACTGGACGTAGCAACATACCAAAGGGTGTATGTTGTGAACCAGATAAATCTATGTGCATTGTGATTGAATTTTTATCTTGCATGCTAATTACTAAAACTGCTAATTAATAACTAAAAATTCAAAAAGGCCTAAATATAATTTTTAACTGATAATAATCTATTCAACCCCCCCTTCTAGATTATTATTGACCTTTCAATTGGTATCAGAGCAGTGCTCTTTAACTTGTTTGTTGAGTATATACAGGCATACCAAGAGTAGATCCATGGCCTACAATGTTACCGGTTGCGGGGAAGGACTGTCTATGTCCAGACCTCCACTATTTGATGGTACAAATTTTGCCACCTGGAAAAACAAATTCAAAATCGATGCCAAATCCCAAGGAATCAAAATTTGGTGTGCCATTGAACGAGGTGTACAAATTCCAACCAAAATTGAAGGAGAAAAGACTGTCGAGAAAGACATATATGAATTCACCACTGAAGAAGAAGAGATCATGAACATTGCTTCCCGAGTAGAACAAGTACAAACCAGTGCTTTAATTGAAAAAGAATACAAAAGAGTTAGTAACTGTAAAAATGCAAAAGAAATTTGGGAAAAATTGATTGTAACCTATGAAGGTACCAATCATATCAAAGAAACCAGAAAAATGCTATAATTCAAGAGTATGAAAGTTTCAAACTTGAAGAAGGAGAAAAGATCATTGATATGGAAACTCGGTTTTCCAGAATCATTGATGAGCTAGAGCAATAGGAAAAGCATACACTACAAATGAGAAAAACAGAAGAATTCTAAAAGCTCTTCCATCCATCTGGAAAATGAAGGTCAATGCAATAAAAGAAATATAAGATCTAACCACATATCCTATGGATAATCTCATCGAGAATCTTCGTGCCCACGAAGTTGATATGCTCGTCAAAAAGGCTGGATCAGATAGAGATCTCAAAAAGAAAGGAATCACCTTCAAAGCCCTTTTAGTGGATCAAGAAAGTGACGATGAAGAATTAAATGAAGAACTTCTCAGTCTATACAACAATGAAGTTGCTCTACTGTCCAGACAACTCAGAAGAGTAATTCAAAGCAAAGTAAGAAAATATGGCAAAGGCTTCATGAAAACAAACAACTTCATCAACTTCAAAGGCAAAAAATTCATCAAACCAAAGACGTAAGGAGGAAATTTCAAAGCAAGTAACAACAACTTCAGAAATACCAATCCAAATGAAAATTCAAACACATGTTTCAAATGTAAGCAGCTTGGTCACTTCAAGAAGGACTGTCCAAAACTAGTCAACAATAAAGTTCTTGTAGCTGAAAAAGGATGGGATCTAAGTGATGGGGAAGAAACTGCTGAGCAAATCGAAGAAATTCCAAATCTCTGCTTAATGGCAGATAATGATTCATCACCAAGATCTGAGGTAAATTCTGAACACTAACTGCCTAGTACTTCATTTTCTTCATACACACTAGAAAATATAAATGAAGAACACTATGAATTACAAGAAGCTTATAGTCAGTTAAATGGAAGTAATGAACTGTTAAAAGAAGAATTAAAAAGATTAAGAAAAATAAATACAAGTCTTGAAATTAAAAATGCTAATTTAATTATCACCAACGAAAATTTAAATGAAATAAACTTAGAAAATAAAGAAGAATTAGAACAACTTAAGAAAATTAATAAAAATCTTGAAATAGAAAATTCCTCACTTATTATCTCTATTGAAAATCTTAAAATTAAAAATTCAACACTTGCTGTAATTACACCTGTTAAACGGGTCGGGCCAGGCCTCTGACGGGCCAGGCCAAAATGGCTCGGGTGTTGGCGGGTCGAAAAATGCAAGCCCAAAGCCTGGTTTTTCACGGGCGGGCCGGGCCGAGCCAAGGGTGTTTTATGCCAATTTTTTAATATTTTTTTGGGCTTAAATAGAACGGGTCGGGCCAAAAAGGCCTGTGTTTTTTGGGCAGGAAAATGCATGCATTAAAGCCCGCTGACGGTAGTAGGGTCACAGGATTTGGGCCCGTTTGCCAGGTGTAGCTGTAATCAATGAAGATAATCAAGTACAAGATCAAGCTGTAATTGAAGAAATTAAAAATGAAAATTCAAGTTTAAAGTCAGAAATAGAAAACCATAATTACATAATTGAAAACTTAACCAAAGAACATGAAGATTTAAATAATATAATTTATAAATTTACAAAAGGAAAAGAAAATCTTGATGTCATGTTAAATCAACAAAAATGTAGCTTTAATAAAGAAGGTTTAGGATATACCAGTGAAACAAGTGAATCAAAAGATAAAGGATTATATCACGTTAAAATTAAAGAAAAAGAAAGTCATATATTGCCCTTCACAAAATGTTCCTATTGTAACAGAAATGGTCATTCACTTTATATGTGCAATGCTAGAAATGGAAACTATAAAGGAAAAATGATTTCGGTTCCCAAGGAACATATACTGCACCAACCATCACAAGAAAAGAATGCTTCTCACAATCCAATTACTCATAGAATGCTTCTTTCTACTAAGATTGAATATCCTATGCCGAGTTTTGTAAAGGAAAATTCAAATTCTCCTTGTACAAAATGGAAAACTCACCCTAAGGACCCTTCAATTTAAAGGTTACCAACTTGTAAAATTAGTACATATATTGCAGGTATGTCTTGCAACTGATATAAACAAAAGCAAATGGTATCTTGATAGTGGATGCTCAAGACATATGACTGGAGACAAATCCAATTTAAGAAATTTGCAAGCTGCAAACTTTGGTGAGGTAACTTTCGGTGATAACAATAAAGGTAAAATAATTGGAGTTGGGAGTGTTGGTAATAACCACATAACCATTTCCAACGTTCAGTTGGTCACTGGACTCAGGTATAATCTTCTATCTATCAGTCAACTATGTGATAGTGGTTTTAAAATTTCTTTTAGTACACATAACTGCTCTATTTTTGATCAAACTGGTAAATTAATCTTAGTTTGTCCTAGATATCAAAACATATATACTTGTGACTTAGATGCATATTCTCGCTTAGATAACATATGTCTTGTTTCTGCAAATGAGGATCCTTGGTTATGGCATTGTAGACTAGGATACATCAATATGAAACTTATAAATAACATTTCTTCTAAAGAACATGTCTGTGGTCTTCCTAAATTAAAATTTTTTAAAGACCACATCTGTGAAGCTTGTGAATTAGGTAAACAAATTCATGCATCCCATAAACCTAAATTTACTGTATCAACCTCTGGACCCTTAGAATTGATACACATGGACCTTGTTGGACCTATCCCTAAACACAACATGGGTGGTGTTGTATATATTCTAGTTTTGGTTGATGATTATTCACGATTTACATGGGTTGATATTCTAAAATTTTAAATTGAGGCTATTAATTCCTTTTCTACTATGTGTAAAAAGATTCAAAATCAACAAGGGAGTTCGATTGTTTATATTTGATCTGATCACGGAAAAGAATTTGACAATTCTGATTTCATTATGTTTTGTGATGAGAACGGTATAAGTCATAACTTCTCTGCTCCTTATACACCTCGGTCAAATGGTGTAGTTGAAAGAAAAAATCATTCTTTGCAAGAAATGGCTAATACCATGTTAAATGAATACTGTCTTCCAAAGTATTTCTGGGCTAAAGCAGTGGCAACATCATGTTATATATTGAACAGAGTTTTACTAAGACCTATTTTGCTCAAAACTCCCTATGAGCTTTATTATAAGAGAACTCCAAAAATAAACTATTTTCGTGTTTTTGGGAGCAAATGTTTTATTCTAAATACCAAAGGACACTTATTGAAATTTGATCCTAAATTTGATGAAGGAATATTCCTTGGATACCCTCTGAATAGTAAAGCATACAAAGTTTTCAACAAAATAAGTCTAGTTGTGGAAGAATCAATGAATGTGACTTTTGATGAAACTTAGCCTCCTCCAAAATATAAAGAACTGACTGATAATGATGATGTCATTGAAGATATTCTCAGAAATATGGAAGAACCAAAACTAGACAATGCATCTCCACCTATTATTGAGAATCTTCTTGAAAATCCAAACCCTCAGTTGAATGATTTGCCCAAAGAGTCATGTTATTAAAAATCATCCTATAGAAAATGTTATTAGTAATATTAAAAAAGGAGTTATCACTAGATCACAAGCACATAGTCTAGCTGGTCATTTGTCTTTCTTGTCTCAAATTGAACGTAAATTGATAAAAGATGCCTTACTAGATGAAAACTGGATAATGGCTATGCAAGACGAACTTGAACAATTCACACTACAAGAAAACCGGCTATTTTCGACGGACGTATCCTCGACGAATTAAATTCGGTCGAAACATGATTACTTCTGAGGGAATACTTCGTCGGTTATAAGTCCCTCGAAAATAACCTAATTAGGACGGAATTCCGTCGAACTTATACCTCTCCAGTTGGCGCCAAGTTTCACGCCACTGCAAAAAGTAATTTTGACGAACAAACGTTAATTCCGAGGGACGTTTCATCGAATTTAAGTTATTTCCGAGGGACCTATGTCCAAAGGACATTCTGTCGGAAATTTAAAATTAAATTAAATTATTTTAATTTTAATTTTGAATTAAAATTAAAAATTATATAATATAATACAAAAAAAATTAAAATAATAAATTAAATCAAATGGAAGAGATTAATACCATAAATTAAATTAAATTAGAACTTATATAATATAATACAAAATATAAAATAAAATAAAAGAAAATATAATATAATAATAAACTAAGTAGCATTTGCTTAGTTGGGATATAATTCAAAGAGACTGAATATATAAGAATGTTGTCGTGGAAATAAAATAATATACTTTGGAACTTAATTAGAAACCAGTTTTACAAGTAGGAGTGAATGTCGAACAGTAGTCTCTATAGATCCCAAATAACAATTCTCATAAACTAAGTACCACTTACTTAGTTTATCATTGGCAAAATAAACTAAGTAGCATTTGCTTAGTTTGCCACAATTTTCAATAAATGCAATAATACTCTCCCTACATATATGTACTCTTTCTTGTATGCAGGTTTCGACATAGCAGTTGCAGCTAATAGTACTCCAACCGGTTCCTCGACAACAATTAAAAAAAAAGGGGTCGTAGTTCCTGTTTGTGTCCTATACTCGAATAATAAAGGTAATTGAATTACTGCAGACATTCCTCACTGTTCCATCATAATAGATGGCAACATCCGGAAGGAGTAAGTTGTTGAACAAAGTTCTAGGTTAAGAAACCCTCTAGATGAGCGAACGATCAGTTCTCTCATAGGATTGAATCATCTCCCCATATGGGTCCAATCCATGATATAAACAGCTTCTCACCACTTCGAATTCCTCAGATGGGTAGTTCTCACAGAACGTCTCACCTCTTGTATGAGAACTATCCATTTGAGGAATTCGGAGTGGTGAGAAGCTTTCTATATCATGGATTGGACCCATATGGGGAGATGATTCATTCCTAGCAGAGAAGTGATCGTTCGTTCATCTAGAGGGTTGCTTAAGCTGAAACTTTGTTCAATAGCTTAATGGAACTCCTTCGGGATGTTGTATTGTTTTGATGGAACAGTGAGGAATGTTTACAGTAATTGAATTAACTTTATTATTCGAGTATAGGACACAACAGGAACTACGACCATTTTTTTTCCTGGTTACCGACTCAAGTAGAGATTCCACATAACAATTCTCATAAACTAAGTAGCATTTGCTTAGTTTGCCACAATTTTCAATAAACTAGTAGAATTTTCAATTATATATGTACTATACTTTGAAACTTAGAAACCTGTTTGACATACACTCAATAGGGGTGAATGTCGAATGCAGGTCCCATTGGGATTTGTTATTGGATGTTATGTCTCTCACTTAAAGCTTTGCAAATACAAAACAAGACATTTTTGTTATTTTGAGGATTAATCGATTGTTTATCTCTATATGTTCTCCGAAAGTGCATACTTAGATTAAGTTATCTTAGTCTATTTCGTGTGCTTGGAGACCATGGGGAGGTCTTTGCCAAAACTTTCTTGAAACTCATGAAACGTACTCAACGTGTTTGCACTAGTGATTTAGACGCATCTAATAACGGGATAGAAGCCTTACCCCACATCTGTAGAGATACTAGGTAAATCTAATTCACGCATGAATATCCAAATTAACTTAATGCGTACTTCTGTGTAGTTAAAAATGTTAGCCAACCGAAGTTGGATGTACCATAGGATACCCAGTGATGGGAGGGGATTCGTCTCAGCTTATCGTGTTGGGGTTTTAGATTTCTTGAACAAAGCACTAGAACATACGGATGATCCGAACGGGAATATGTGATGCCCGTGTGTCAAGTGTAAAATTCTGGTTTGGAAGAAAGTCGATGAGATTAAATTCGACTTATTTTCTCGTGGATTTGTGGATGGGTACTTCGTATAGACTCATCACGAGGAATCAGAAGTGATTGAAAATATTGTGGAACAACCAATTCCACAGGATTCATACGTTGAAAACTATGATCCAGTTGAGATGTTGGTCGATGCTTATGGCCCTACTACTATTGACTGGGATGAATATGAACCTTCTTCAAACAGTGCGAAACAAGTGCCAAATGATCTGATGTCTTTTGCCTTTTACAAGTTGCTTATCTCGAATCAGGGTCGCGTTATATCAAAAAATGATACTGGGACACCAAGCTTTACTGCGATGTGAAGCTCTTACACTTCAAGAATGATCACGATTGTAGTGAGAGAGGTTTCAATGATTTGCTCGCTATAATTGGACAGTTCTTACCAAAGGATCATACTCTTCCTGTGAATTATTATGAAGTGAAGAAGATGGTCAAGGGGTTAAATATGGGGTATCAGAAAATCGATGCTTGTGAGCAGGATTGCATGTTATACTATGGGGAGGACAGAGATAAGGGACAGTGTGATATATGACAATGCTCGAAAAGATTTGGAGGCATTCAACATTAGGCCAGAATTGTGGCTTCGCCCTAACACTACAAAACCTAAAGCTCCATTTTGTCTTACTAAGAAACAAGTTGAAGACGTCTGTAAATGGGTTAGTGGGTTGAATCTCTCAGATGGATATGCATTGAACATAACACGTTGTTGTAAGGTTGAGCAATTGAAAATTTCTGGATTCAAGAGTCACGATTGTCATGTATTCATGCAGAAGTTGATTTCAATTGCATTTCATGAGATGTTACCTAGAAAAGTTCTGGATGCATTGACCGAACTGTCAAATTTCTTTCGAGATATTTGTTTAACTATAATTAAGTACAGTGATGTCGAGCAGATGGAGAAGAATATTGTGATTACCATGTGCAAGCTCGAAATGATCTTCCCTCCAGGATTTTTTGACTCGATGGAACATCTACCTATTCATCTGCCATATGAACTCAAACTTGGAGGACCGGTGCAATATCAGTGGATGTATCCTTTTGAGAGGTAATATATAAACTGCTAATTTCTATATCCTGCTCATATTAATAATACTTCAATTTGTCTGCATATTATTTATCGTAGGTATATGCACCGATTAAAACAAAAAGTCAAGAACAAAGCTCGTGTAGAGGGTTCTATTGCTGAACGATATACAGAGGAAGAGCTTGTCAACTTCTGCTCATTGTATTTTGACGATGTTGTCTCAACGAAGCACAACCGATTAGGAAGGAATGAGGTTGTTGGTCCAATGACTCACGCTGATGATGAGTTAGTTGTATTCACATATCCGGCTAAACCATTTGGCCCTGAGACGCTGACTTACTTAAGCGACAAAGAGTTGAAGATTGTATCTACATGCGTGCTTCTAAATATGCCCGAAGTATCATCATACTTCACGTAAGTCTAAGCTTATTTACTCCATTTAGTACAATTTACAAGTGTAGTCATCTCTATATATGTTAAAGACATTTTACTAATATCGTAGTTCATTCAAGAGGAGTATATGCTTCTAACCCAACTTTTTATCGCAATGAAATTGGAAACATTCACTAATGCTAATTTCTAACAGTGGTTTAAGCAAAGGGTTGAAGCAGAGAATATTTCTGAGCATTTTATAGATGTCATCCAAGGACCTTACAAAGTTATTAGTTCTTTTCCTGGTTGCATCGTGAATGGGTACAGATTTAGAGTCGATGACTTGCATGAACTCACATCAGTCAATTCTAGGGTTGTGGTGTTAGGAAGCTGCTACCAAGATTCTAATTCCAATTACTATGGTCGTTTACAGGATGTAGTTGTGCTCAATTATCACGGCGGCAAAAAGGTAGTTACATTTAAGTGTAGCTGGTTTGATACTGAAAAGGGGGTTAAAATTGATCGTAATAGAATAACAACCATGGATATCAAGTCGGTGTTAAAGTCTGATGATGTCTACGTGTTAGCAAGTTAAGTGACTCAAGTTTATTACGCTCCTAATGTCGTAAATACTCGAAGTCCCTGGTACACCGTAGTCACTACTAAAACACGCTCATTTAATGTTGATAACATGTTTGGTATGGATGAGGCGTTGCAAGAAGATGTCAGTAAACCATTGGTCGTAGTGTTCCATGTTGGAGATGTGGTGAGTACTGATGTCATTAACGTACCTAACGATGAGGATGTCGAGGCCAACGTACATATGAGTGATTATGTAGTCGTTGAGGATGATAACGATGATGAAACTGATCTCGAAACTAAGGATGGGGAAGATACCGAATCCGAGAATGATATACACGTTGATTATGATGGGTTTGATGATGTGCGTAATTGAAAATGAGCATTCATATTAGTACTTACCACATATTGTTAAACCTTACATATTCGTAATCTACCAATTTTGTTATTGCAGTAGGATATTCATGGCTAGACATAGCGGTGGAGGTCGCCGAGGTGGTGGGCGATCCGGTACTAGAGATGGTAACCACGATGGAGGCTCTTCTTCAGGCGTGAGTAAGTTATCTTAACTAGGATTTAAATATATCTCAAGCTGCATTAATTACAATGATTATTGAAGTACTATGATAAATATAATTATTATAGATGCACCTCATCACGACACCGAGGGACGAACCTCAGTATCTTTGGTCGTCCGTCGGCAGTGCCACTTACAGTACCGGTGGATGTCGTTTCCCAACAGTAAGTTTTAATATATTCGTAATATTTCTATCAGTTATTGCAAAACACAATTCACATAACACATTGTTATACTTTTTCTGTAGTATACTAGCCCCGGTGGCTAAGCACACCCTACACGCGATTTGTTTGACGCATCTCCCGAGAGGGTGCATGCGGTTCAGTCAGTATGCGTGGTACGATGCCACTTTTATGCAGATCGTCTTGCGGGAGTTCCACGTAAGTTAAGCATATTATCACTACATAGTTGTATTGGGATGACGAAATCAATTGTTCTTAATTTTAAATAATCTTTTGTTATAGGTTTATTATTGATTTGACCTAAGCATCTCTTAGTCAGCTGGCGATGATGTGATTGAGCATCATGTCGCTGCGAATTACTTTGGATGGCTATATGAGATGCGATAGAAGGCAGCCCGGGCAGTTGTGGACCAGCCCGGGACCACTATCAGAGATCATCAGCCCCGCATAGTCTCCTATTTAGCCTGGAAGGCTATGTGTGTGCACTGGGAGGCTGATGACTTCAAGAAAAAGTCTGAGCAGGCGAAGAAGAACCGTGGTAAGCTCCGAATAGTACACACCACTGGTTCTCAGTCGTTCGAGGAGGCGAAGACAGTAAATGCATTGTATTTAGTTATTTATGTGTCAAGTTCTCACACAAATACTTAAGACCTATTGTATGAATGTTTTTATTAGGCATTGGGGAGGACCTTCGGCCGAGATCCTACCATTCTAGAGTTTTGGGATTGAGCCCACACGCCCTAAGGATCTAGTCCTTTTTGTCTCAAAAGTGACTTTAGCTATACGGGTAAAACTCATCTTACTATTTAGCTTTTAATAGTATTCAATCGTAAATAAAATGATATAATTAACATATGTATATGGAATACATTATAGGACCGATTTCAGAGGCTTCGGGATGAGCGTATAGCTGAGCTAGAGACTATTAAGAGGGGTTCTGAGCCGTTAGATTCTGCCACCCCTCTTCCTGATATTATATTAGATCAGGATGAGGAGCTGAGACTATGGGTCCCATCTCAGGATCCCTCTACTAGCAGTACCGGAAGATATCAAGTGTTGGGTCTACCGAGGGTACCTGCATATACAATTCCTGGAGGTAATATTTTTTTATGTTCCACGAAATTATCCGAATTTATCACATTATATAAATTATTATTAGTAATCGAATTTTTATCTCTTTATAGACTCCAGCCATCGCCAGCATCCGAGAGCACATGTCGGACCATCTCATACAAATATTTGGCTTGGATGACGATATCTTCTCGATCACGATAGGCCGCGTGTCGGATAGGTTCCGTCATCGATCCGGCCTCTTTCAGCGTCGTGATTTCCTTCCGATTTTTCGTCTTCACCGGATTGCTCGAGATATTATAGCGAGGGCCTCTGCGAGAGTATGGGATTACCACGGGGAGCGGGTTTGGCGCTTGGGCGTAGAGATGCTCCGGATGGTGATTACCCTCTTGGAGGAGGCTTTTCGTCCGTCCCCACCTACTCAGGTATTCTTATTGTTTATGTTTTTCAATTAAGGCTAGTTTGTTAATTCTCATATATATATATATATATATATGAACTAATGATTTATATTTTTGATTCTATCAACAGGGTGGCGATGGTGAGCAGGCTGGCGATGATGAGTAGGAGCACGACGCTGATTTCCATACACCAGAGCAACGTCGTTCACCTCCGCCCGATGATGATACTTTTACTATTTTATAGTTCATTTGCATATATTCATGTTATTGTAGAACTTTTGTATATATTGTATTGTCTAATTAAATGCATATAAGTATTGTAAATTATATTGTTTAACATTTATGGAACATTAGCTTATATTTGTAATTGGTTAGCTTATAATACGTTTTGGTGGATATTTGAATCTGAATGTGAATGATAATGAGTTGAAGATTACGTTTTAGTGCTACGTTGCATATTTGAATGTGAGATACAGGTTTATATTACTGTGTATTAGGTTACAGGTACATTAATGGGTTTAAACACCTGAAAACTGAACTTTTAAAATCTGCATTTAAAAAAAAATAATTAATTCCGACGGAATAGGGTATTCTCAACGGACCTTCCCTCGGAGGTAACAAATAATCAATTTTTAATAAATGTCAAAATATTCTAATTTCAGTCATAAATACGTTACCTTCAACGGAACGTATCCGTCGTAAAAACTCTATCTCCAACGCAAATTCCGTCGAAGTTAATAATTAGTCAATTTTAATAAATAACATATTATTTTAGTTTTCAGTCGAAAATAGGATAATTCTGAGGGAATAAGTCTGTTGGACATAGGGTCTATTATATTCGATGGAAAGTTTCGTCCTATATATTCTGTCGAAGATAGGTAATGTTCGACGAAAATCCGTCGGAGATACTTTTGTCGAAGATAATAAATATTCGATGGAATTCTTGACGGATCTTATTTTCGACGCGTATATATACGACCGAATTTCTGACGGATATTTTCGTCAAAAATAATATATTTTCGACTGAATAGGCTGAGGTCTGACGAAATAGTCCGTCGGAAGTAAGCTTTTTTCTTGTAGTGTCACTAGAAATAAAGTATGAGAATTAGTCCCACAACCCAAGGATGTTTCAATCATTAGAACCCGATGGGTATTTCGTAATAAACTTGATGAAATGGAACTGTTATTCGTAATAAAGCAAGATTAGTTGCACAAGGATATAATCAAATGGAAGGAATTGACTATGATGAAACATATGCTCATGTTGCTAGAATTGAATCTATTCGTATGTTATTAGCATTTGCATGCCATAAGAATTTTAAACTGTTTCAAATGGATGTGAAATCTACATTCTTAAATGGTGTTATAGAAGAGGAAGTTTATGTTAAAAAACCTCCTGGATTTGAAGATTTTAGTCATCCTGAATATGTTTATCAATTACATAAAGCTCTATATGGATTGAAACAGGCTCCCAGAGCTTGGTATGAAAGGTTGAGTAATTTTTTGCTGAAAAATGGCTTTAAACGAGGAACTATTGACTACCTTATTTACTAAAAATAAAAATGATAATATTTTGGTAATTCAAATATATGTTGATGATATTATTTTTTGCTATACTGACACTACTATGTGCAATGATTTTTCTGAAAGTATGAGTAAAGAATTTGAAATGAGTGTGATGGGAGAATTAAACTTCTTCCTCGGGCAGAAAATCAAACAAGGAGAAAAAGGTATTCATATATCTCAGTCTAAATACTGTAAAGAAATGATGAAGAAATTTGGCCTATAATCAGCAAAACCTCTTAACACTCCTATGTTAACAACTGATAAATTAATTATTGACGAAAATGGAAAATGTGTTGACTCAAAGAAATATAGAGGAATGATCAGAAGTCTATTATATATAATTTCTAGTAGACCTGACATTATGTTTAGTGTTTGTAAATGTGCCAGGTTTCAAGCTAATCCTAAAGAATCTCACCTGACCGCAGTGAAAAGGATTTTTCGATATCATAAAGGAACCACTGAATTGGGTCTATGGTATCCTAAGGATCAACCATTTAATCTAGTATGTTTTTTAGTGGCACCTGCCAATTCTTAGGAGGATGCTTGGTTTCTTGGTTTTCTAAGAAAGCGAGAACTCCGATCTCTATTTCAACCAATCGAATCGAGAATCGTTATGTACTTACGATCTTTAACTCAAATACTATGGATGAAACAGACACTTGCTGATTATAACTTGAAATTTAACTGTGTTTTAATTTTATGTGATAATAATAGTACTATAAATCTCAACAAAAATAAAGTCTTACATGCTAGATCAAAACATATAGACATTAGACATCACTTTTTACGAGATCATGTTAATAACAGAAGTATTAAGCTAGAACATATTGACACTGAACTAAATATAGCCGACATATTTACTAAACCACTAAATTTGGAAAGAATCTGCAAATTAAGAATTGAGTTAGGAATGTTAGATATTTCTTCTTAATAGTTTTAATTTTTTTTTGCTTGTTTAAACAAATTTCTACTTAATTATTCACATATATATATATATATTAGTATTTTGATAAATTTTTAAATTAATATATATATTTTGCTAATATACATATAACTTTTATTTGCTTAACCGGTTCTTAGTTTCTCTTTCTCTAACTTGTATATATTAAATTAGATATATATATATATATATATAATTTTTTGATGATTTTAACCTAATTATAAATATAAATATTTTTATTTATTAAAGTAAGGTATATTCCATATTTATATATATATATTTTCAATGATTAAATCTACACCAACAATTTTTAAGAATATCCAAGGGTCAAAATTGACCAATCTGCGTCTCTTTCATCAAACCAATCAGACTCCACCATCATGAAACACATGAATTATGAATCAGAATCGTTGGATCATCACTAAGCATTGATCTCAGCCATTGGATCTTGTTCTAAAAAGAAACACATCTCAGATTCATTTATAATCGTTGATCTTGATCTGCACTAGCCTCCTCACCATTGGATTTACCTAGTAAGCCAAAATATATATATATACATTTTTTGATTTTTAATTTCATTTGTTTTTGTTCTTTCTCTCACTTCTCTTACGCGTCTCTTCTCCTTCGTCTCTCTATCTCTCTTCTCTCATCGTCTCCGATCTCTTCTCTCTATCTGATTTACTTTTTCGATGTTGATCTATCTTCAATATTCCTTTCTTCTTCTTCTCTTAATCATGATACCCAAATTTTTAAAGTTTCTAGTATTCTCAATGAATCCATTTTTGAGTCATTAGCCAGTTAGTTTTCAGTTAAATTTTTGTCTATTTTTTAGATCTAAAAATTTTTGTTCTACGTTTTTTTAAAAGTTTCTGGTATGCTCATTCGATCCTTTTTTGAGTCTTTCGCCAGTTAGGTTTTCTGTTAAATTTTTTTTGGATCTTAAAACTCTTGTTCTACGGTTTTCAAACACTTGCGTGTGTTCTTCTAAGATTCCCAAACTCTTTACCAAAATTTGTTTCTCTAGTTTTAAAATATTTAGGGTTTCAGTCATTTTTTTAACACTCGTAGGTGTTCTTTTTTTTGAGGTCTTCAGCCTTAATAAAATACGCAAAATCGCCTATGTTTTATTTTGTTTTTAAAACAAAACATATTTTTTGGTACAAATTTTTAAGTTCTATAATCTATAAAACAACCTATGATCATCTATCTAAAATTTTTAAGGATTAGGGTTCATCTGCAAAAAGTTCAAAAGTTTTTTTTGGGGCTTCGTTCAACAACCATTTTTGTTCTATTTTTTTTTGCCTTTTTTTTAACCACAAATACGTTCTTAGGATTTTTTTTGATAATCACACCCTTCTTAAAATAAGTCCGTTTCTAGTCTGTCTCAAAAATTTCTGGTTAAGGTTTCTCTGAAATCCTCTTACAAATCATCTTCATCTATTACATCAGATCTCCTGAAATTTATGGTATGTTCCGTATGCATTTTGTTTCTTCATTTTTTTTTAAAAATAAATATAATCATCATAACATCTATTTTCTAAAAAAATTTAACAAACCGTAATTTTTTAAAAAGTTTTTTAACAGAATTTTTTTTTTTGCTTTTTCAAGTTTCTTTATATTTTGTCCTAATTTTGTTTATACATACATATATATATATATATATATATATATATATATACTATCTATATACCTATATACATATATATTGCTATAACTGTGCATCTTTGTTGGACTCAATTTTTTTTCTTCAGAAATTTGTACAACGAAGAGCTTATCATCCTGCAATTGAAATATCATAGCTCCCAACTCATGTATAACTTCTCTATCTCTTTGTATTTCATTCTTGTGTGGATACTGATGTCCACTGGATTTCATTTTATTTGTCTTATATATTGTGTGGATACTGAGGTCCACTGGATTAATTTTATTTCTGCTATCTGTTCTTTCTTAAGATTTGCTTTAAATGTAAAATCTTTCACATTACCTGCCTCCTTGAATTTTTTTTTTTTTGCAATGATACTTTCTTGTTGTGTTTATCAAAATGTTTTTAAATGATACATCTTTCAGACTTTGGTAATCATTCTTAAGTTTGACTGAAATTGTTGGTACTGTAATACCCGGAAAAAAAAATATAATAATAATAATAATAATTTTGTTTTTAAAGCATATTAATAGTACTTTATCTTTTGCTTGGGTTAACTAGTCATTTATTTTGGGTCAAACTAATTATTTAATTTTTGTGGGCTAATGTATTAATAAATGTTGAATAAATTAAATTGGTAAAATTGAGCTTTAAACTAAATGGGTCTAATTTATAGTTGTGTAATTTTTAAAATCCTATTAAAATTTGGAGGGTTAATAAACATATTTTATTAATTAATAAAATATTAATAATAAATAACTAAAGCACAAACCCTATTGTATACTTAAGCTGTTTTTCGTCTGAAAGAAAAGAACAAGAAGAGTGCAGCCGCATTATAAGAAGGGAGAAAAAGAAAGAAAAAAACCGAAAGTAAAGTATGTAAAATTATTTGTGTATATCAATCTAATCGATTATTTTGAGCAAAAAGGATCATCTGTGGCGGCTATAGTATTTTTTTATATATAGTCTTTTATTTTATTAAAGAAATTTGTTAGTCAAATTCACGAAAATCCAGTTTGCCATCCTAATTCAAGTGTATGTGAGAAAATAATAATAAAAAAAAAAAAATCGAATCCGTGCTTCTTGCTAAGTGTTGTACTTTTGAAATGGTGAGGATTATATATATATATATATATATATATATATATATCGTATATATATATATAATGGTAAATATTTGGTGACGTTATTTATATATATATATATATATATATATATATATATATATATATATATATATATATATATATATAATAAATATTTGAAATTTTATAAATCGTATAAATTAAATTGAAGTTATAATTTAAATTAATTAATTTTGCTGACATAGTTATAAAAGTTTCTAATAATAAATTTAATAGTATTATATTATTAATGATTGGATTGTAATAAAATTTTATTAAATTATTTAGATTGGACGGAGAGAGTCT
This sequence comes from Panax ginseng, assembly GCA_020205605.1. Classification (NCBI taxonomy): domain Eukaryota; kingdom Viridiplantae; phylum Streptophyta; class Magnoliopsida; order Apiales; family Araliaceae; genus Panax; species Panax ginseng. The sequence goes on along the minus strand of CM035130.1, from coordinate 54,825,266 downwards.
AAGCGTGTTTTTGGATTATACTTTGGGTATTAAATTGCCTAATTCAGGTACGGATTCTGTACTCCTTCAGCGATAATCCTTTTAATGTTGATTTGTTCGTTTTGTTTTCGTTTAGAAGTTAGTTATTGTTTCGCATGTTTGTTCCTTCTCAAATCCACGTAATAGTTTCGTTTTGGAGCATTGATATTTAGAACTCATGTTTGTACTCTTTGAACTTGTTTATCATGGTTAATATTAATTTTGATTTTTGTAGTGATGTACATGTTAGTATGTTTTGGAGACTTGTATTGATAATTCGTTCGATCGAACATGTACACGTTAGAACCCTTTTGTTTGGTATTATGTCGCATGAGTTGTGACATGATATTTTTGTTAGAATATCGTAGGGTATACCTGAGCTATAACCACCTGTGGGGGGACCACAGGCATGTCCTCTTGGCACCGAGGCATGACACCTTCCGTGGCGGTGTGATCAGTTCACGGAGTCTTCGTTTTGTGCTCCGGTGGGAGTTGGCCATTTGGTGTTTTATTGTGGGAGGCGTATGGGTCGACCCTTGTTTCTGTTCTGTTCTATTCTGTTCTGCGAATTGGTGATGTTTGTGCCAAACACACCTTCCGATTTTACATCCATTGGATTCGCGGTCCAATGTGTGTGACTTGCATGTGTGGCATTATGTGATTTGCTTGTGTGGCATAATTTGACTTGCCTGTGTGGCAAGGTATATTTCTGTTTTGTTCTGAGCTCGGTATGAAATAACACCCAGCCATTTGATTCAGCCTATTATTTCGTTGTGTTAGTTTTGTTCGTTTCGTTTCAGTTCGTTCGTTTCATTTCATTTAATTGAGTTAGTTATTTCGGTTCATTAGTTGTATTCTATATCCGTACTGGGCATTTGGCTCATGCTGTGTTTTTCTTCCGGCAGGTAATCAGGGGAATCAAGGGCAAGTGTGATGAGAGCTCCATTCATTCCAATCATTTATAGATATTCTGTTTAGACTTGATGTGTCAGTTTACTTAGAATTGTAATAATTATTTTCGATTGTGGTTTGAGACAGTTTGAGATTTATTATGGTTGACTGGTGGTATTTATCAGTTATTAAGACTATCCTTTTGTGGCTCTAAGCCTTGTTATTAAATTCATCAATTTTGTTATGTTTTGAGTAACCTCTCTTTCTATTTCGGAAAAGGGGTGTTACAGAGTTGGTATCAGAGCCAGGTTCTTTCTTGTAGAAAACCTATTTAGGTTTGACCTGTGAGTTATGGGTAGACTTCTGGGTTAGGTTTTTGTTCTGTTTGATTTCCTGTTCAGCTATCATATCTGCTATATTTGAATTTGTCTCTAATCTGCTTTGTTTATATTCGTGATCTCTTTCTTAGATGGCTCGTAGATCCGCTTAGAGTTCTTTGGGAGGCGAGGTAACAATAGGGAAGAGGTGAGGGTCGACCCAATGAGCAACCTAATAATCGATAAATGCTCAATTGGCTACCTTGGTGAATCAGCGATGAATCGGCTTTACCTCGATTGGTGGCACAGGTTTGTACAAGCAATGCATCGGCATACCACCGAAATTCTGAAAGGAGAATCAGGAAATAATGGTCCACAGATGCAAATATTGAGGAAGTGAATGCTGATGGTATTGATCGTGGGGGTTCCAATGTATGTGTGGTTGGAAAGGTTTCAAAAGCGAAACCACAATCATTCGATTCAAAGACTCACTCCAATTGATGCAGAGAATTAGATTGCCCACTTAGAGAAGATTTTTGATGTGTTGGGGTGCTCGGATAATCAGAAAGTGTTGCTAGCTACTTACAAGCTGGAAGGGGATGCGCAGAGGTGGTGGAAAGCGTTGAAAACAACAAAGGGTAATGGTTATGTTGAGGCACTTAGCTGGGCAGAGTTTTGTGAGGTATTTTATCAATGAGATTTCCAATTAACGCCGAAAAAGAGGCCTATGCCAGACTATCTATCTATTCGGCAGAAAGATGAAGAGTCCATCACGGATTTCATGATGAGGTTTACTAGGTTGGCAAGCTTTGCGGGAACTTCAGGCAGGGCTGCAGCGGAACAAAGAGGAGAAGTTCTAAGTGGCGGATTCATTATAGATATCGACAACATCTTATTAATAATAAGTTTACAAATCGTGTCGTGATGGCCAATCGGCCAAGAATATTGAGATGGAGAGACAGGGACTTTCGGTCTTCTAAATGGAAAGAGTCGAAGAGGGGACGAGAGATGACCAAAGAGGTCAAACTTTGGGTCAAGACGGAAGAATCGAGTGGTCGATGGAACAAGAACCGTGGTGGCGGCGAGGGCGATTGCGTGGCGAGAATCGTAATAGGGGTTATCGTGAAATGCCTCAAAGAAGGGCAAAATCGTCAACTTCAGCTACCTTGGTATGGACAAAATCATCAGCAGGGGCAAAATCAGGGTCGTTATTCGGGACCAGCTAGTGGGGGTAATCCAAATCTCATTCCGATAGCTCCTTGTGCCATTTGTGGGGCTATTCATCCGGGGAGGCAGTGCCACAGACTCACAGGTGCATGCTTCTTGTGTGGGCAGATGGGTCATATTGCTAGGGATTGTACCGGTCCACGTGGTAATGGTGGAGGTGGTGATAATGGTGGCAATGGAGGTCAGCGTCAGGGTGGTCGAGTGTTTGCCTTGACATATAACCAGGCGGCAGGTGCATCAGGTATTGTTTCTGGCACTCTTTTAGTAGGTAATCGCGAGGCTTCTATTTTGTTTGATACGGGTTCTACTCATTCCGTTGTTGCTCGGTCTTTTGTTCGGCACCTGGGTGTGCCATCTCAGTCTTTAGATTCTGTTATGTCTATTTCTACCCCGATGGGGACTTCTGTTGTTATTTCTGAATTGTATCTAGGGTGTCCGATCAGTTTTGGGGATAAGATTCGTAGGGCTAATCTTCTTCCAATGAGTATGCACGATTTCGATGTCATTCTTGGGATGGACTGGTTGGATAAGCACCAGGCCACTATCGATTGTCAGGCGAAGAAGGTTATATTTGGAGATGTGGAGTCTCCAGAGTTCGTGTTTTAGGTTCACACGTACCGTAGGGTGTTGAAGTTGATTTCAGCTTTGAAGGCTGGGAAGTTGGTAGCAAAGGGTTATGAGGGGTATTTGGCATTTGTGAAAGATACCTCTAAGGGTGAGTCTCATATTGAAGATGTTCCAATTGTTCGTGACTATTCTGATGTGTTTCCGAGGAGTTGTCGTGGTTGCCACAAAGCAATGGAAGTGGAGTTTGCTATTGAGCTTGTTCCTGGTGTGGAGCCTATCTCTAAGGCACCGTATCGGATGGCACCGTTGGAGTTGCAGGAGTTGAAGGAGCAGAATGCAAGAAGAACTGTTGGATCGTGGTGTGATTCGGCCGAGTGTTTCACCGTGGGGTGCTCCAGTCTTGTTTGTGAAGAAGAAGGATGGGTCTATGAGACTGTGTATAGACTACAGAGAGTTGAACAAGATCACCATCAGGAATAGGTATCCATTGCCGAGGATTGATGACTTGTTTGACCAACTTTAGGGGGCGAAATATTTTTCGAAGATAGACTTGAGGTCGGGCTATCATCAGTTGAGAGTGAGGGATGAGGATATCCCTAAGACGGCTTTTCATACTCGATATGGGCATTACGAGTTTCTGGTGATGCCATTCGGATTGACTAACGCTCCAGCAGTGTTTATGGATTTGATGAATTGGGTGTTTAGGGAGTATTTAGACCAATTTGTTATTGTCTTTATTGATGACATTTTGGTTTACTCCAAGTCTAAGGAAGAGCATGAGGAGCATCTTCGCACAGTGTTGGGGATTTTGCAGAAAGAGAAGTTGTATGCTAAATTCTCTAAATGCGAGTTTTGGTTGGAGCAGGTTGCATTTTTGGGCCACGTTGTTTCTGCTGAAGGCATTAAGGTGGATCCTGCGAAGGTTGAGGCTATCACTAAATGGCCAAGACCTACTACGGTGACAGAGATTAGGAGTTTCTTGGGTTTGGCAGGGTATATAGGCGGTTTGTGGAAGGATTTTCCTTACTTGCCTTGCCATTGACTCAGTTGATGAGAAAGGGCGCAAAGTTTGTGTGGAATGAGGAGCGGGAGAAGAGTTTCGAGGAATTGAAGAAACGACTCGTGACAGCTCCTATACTTGCATTGCCATCGGGGATAGGAGGGTACCAGATTTATAGTGATGCTTCTAAGAAGGGCTTGGGGTGTGTTTTGATGCAACACGGTAAGGTGATTGCTTATGCTTCTAGGCAGCTTAAACCTTATGAGGTGAACTACCCCACACATGATTTGGAGTTGGCAGCGGTGATCTTTGCCTTAAAGATTTGGAGGCATTATTTGTATGGGGAGACTTGTGATATCTTCACCGATCACAAAAGTCTTAAATACATTTTCACTCAGAAGGAGCTCAATATGAGACAGAGGCGTTGGTTGGAGCTTCTAAAAGACTATGATGCTAGAATTCAGTATCACCCGGGAAAGGAAAATGTGGTTGCAGATGCTCTTAGCAGAAAGAGTTTTGGGAGTGTAGCAACCCTTATTACACAACCTTAGCTTATCTCGGATATGGAGAGGATCGAGTTGGAGTTGTATGTATGAGGTTCAGATGGGCATTTGGCAGGTATGAGAGTGGAGCCCTCTCTTATCTCGTGGGTCAAAGAAGCTCAAAAGGATGATGGGGAGTTGTGGAGTATGACGCAGAATTTAGAGGAGGGCAAGCAGTCTGAGTTTCGTATTGATGACCATGGTGTGATTTGGTTGGGTGAACGGTTGTGTGTACCATCGGATCCAATCATTCGAGAGGCTGTGTTGGCTGAGGCTCATAGTTCGCCATTTTCTATTCATCCAGGTTCTACAAAGATGTATAGGGATTTGAAGAGGAATTTTTAGTGGAATGGGATGAAACGAGATGTGGCTGAGTATGTTGGGAAGTGCCTCACTTGTCAGCAAGTGAAGATAGAACATCAACGAGCTAGTGGCTTGTTGCAACAGTTAGACATTCCAGTGTGGATGTGGGAGGATATCACGATGGATTTTGTGACTGGTTTACCGAAGACTTTCAGGAAGAATGATGCCATTTGGGTAGTGGTGGATCGGTTGACTAAATCGGCACACTTTTTGGCTACCCATGAGGGTTACTCGGTGGATAGGTTGGCACAAATCTTTCAGCAGGAGATTGTTAGACTTCATGGTACTCCGGTGTCTATTGTTTCAGATCGAGACCCACGGTTCACTTCAAGATTCTGGAAAGGGTTTCAACGAGCTTGGGGCACTCGGCTCAACTTCAGTACTTCTTTCCATCCACAAACTGATGGGCAATCCGAGAGGACTATTCAGACATTAGAGGATATGTTGAGGTCTTGTGCACTTGAGTGGTCGGGTAATTGGGATGATTACTTGAGCCTAGTTGAGTTTGCCTACAACAACAGCTGGCATGCAAGTATTGGAATGGCTCCATTTGAGGCATTGTATGGTAGGAAATGTCAGGCACCAACTTGTTGGGATGAGGTTGGCAAAAGGGCCATAGAAGGGCCTGAGTTAGTTCAAATCACTACGGAGAAGGTAGCGGTGGCTAAGGAGAAATTGAAGTCGGCTCGATCATGGCAGAAATGTTATGCTGATAAGCATAGGAGGACTTTAGAGTTTGAATCTGGTGAACATGTGTTTCTAAAAGTTTCTCCTTGGAAGGGCATTCGGCGATTCGGGTTGAAAGGAAAGCTTAGTCCACGTTATATCGGCCCATTTGAGATTTTGGAGAGGGTTGGTGAGGTTACATATCGGTTAGCTTTGCCTCCACAAAGCTAGCTCATGTGCAAATGTATTTCATGTGCTCTCTTGAGAAGTTATCATTATCATCCGTTGCATGTGGTGCAATATCCATTCGATAAGATTCGGAAGGATATTACTTGTGAGGAAACAAGCCGAAGCGATTTTAGATCGTCAAGAGCGGGTTATGAGGAGGAAGACAATTTAGATTGTTAAGGTTTTGTGGAGAAACCATTGGGAATGTGGCTACCACTGGGAGATGGAGGAGTCTATTCGAGCGAGTATCCGCATCTCTTTGAAAATTAGGTGCGTTCCATTCTTTTGATTCCTAGGGACGAATCCTTTTTAAGGGGTATGTGATGTAATACCCGGAAAAAAATAATAATAATAATAATAATAATAATAATAATAATAATTTTGTTTTTAAAGCATATTAATAGTATCTTTTGCTTGGGTTAACTAGTCATTTATTTTGGGTCAAACTAATTATTTAATTTTTGTGGGCTAATGTATTAATAAATGTTGGATAAATTAAATTGGTAAAATTGGGCTTTAAACTAAATGGGTCTAATTTATAGTTGTGTAATTTTTAAAATCCTATTAAAATTTGGAGGGTTAATAAACATATTTTATTAATTAATAAAATATTAATATAAATAACTAAAGCACAAACCCTATTGTATACTTAAGTCGTTTTTTAAATGCGAAAGAAAAGAACAAGAAGAAGAGTCAAAATAGCATTATAAGAAGGAGAAAAAGAAAGAAAACAAACCGAAAGTTAAGGTATGTAAAATTATTTGTGTATATCACTCTAATCGATTATTTTGAGCAAAAAGGATCATCTGTATGGCTATAGTATTTTTTTTATACACGTCTTTTATTTTATTAAAGAAATTTGTTAGTCCAATTCTGAAAATCCAAATGCCATCCTAATTCAAGTGTATGTGAAAATAATAAAAAAAAAATCGAATCCAGTGCTTTGCTAAGTCTTTGTACTTTTGAAATGGTGAGGATTATATATATATATATATATATATATATATATATATATATATATATATATATATATATATATATATTACTTTAATAAAGATCATTTGGTCATTCTACCATTATATATATACACATGATATATATATATATATTTTTTTAATAAATATTTGGTCATGAAATTTTATAAATCAGAATTGGTAAATTAAATTGAAGTTATAATTTAAATTAATTAATTTTGCTGACATAGTTATAAAAGTTTCTAATAATAAATTTAATAGTATTATATTATTAATGATTGGATTGTAATAAAATTTTATTAAATTATTTAGATTGAACGGAGAGAGTCTAAGCGTGTTTTTGGATTATACTTTGGGTATTACATTGCCTAATTCAAGTACGGATTCCATACTCCTTCAGCGATAATCCTTTTAATGTTGATTTGTTCGTTTTGTTTTCGTTTAGAAGTTAGTTATTGTTTCGCATGTTTGTTCCTTCTCAAATCCACGTAATAGTTTCGTTTTGGAGCATTGATATTTAAAACTCATGTTTGTACTCTTTGAACTTGTTTATCATGGTTAATATTAATTTCGATTTTTGTAGTGATGTACATGTTAGTATATTTTGGAGACTTGTATTGATAATTCGTTCGATCGAACATGTACACGTTAGAACCCTTTTGTTTGGTATTATGTCGCATGTGTTGTGACATGATATTTTTGTTAGAATATCGTAGGGTATACCTGAGCTATAACCATCTGTGGGGGTACCACAGGCATGCCCTCTTGGCACCGAGGCATGACACCTTCCGTGGCGGTGTGATCAGTTCACGGCGTCTCCGTTTTGTGCTCCGGTGGGATTTGGCCATTTGGTGTTTTGTTGTGGGAGGCGTATGGGTCGACCCTAGTTTTCGCTTACGCTCGCTACATTACATGGATTGGTGATGATTGTGCCAAACACACCTTCCGATTTTACATCCATTGGATTCGCGGTCCAATGTGTGTGACTTGCATGTGTGGCATTATGTGATTTGCCTGTGTGGCATAATTTGACTTGCCTATGTGGCAAGGTATATTTCTGTTTTTTTCTGAGCTCGGTATGAAATAACACCCAGCCATTTGATTCATCCTATTATTTCGTTGTGTTAGTTTTGTTCGTTTCGTTTCAGTTCGTTCGTTTCATTTCATTTAATTGAGTTAGTTATTTCGGTTCATTAGTTGTATTCTATATCCCTACTAGGCATTTGGCTCATGCTGTATTTTTCTTCCGGCAGGTAATCAGGGGAATCAAGGGCAAGTGTGATGAGAGCTCCATTCATTCCAATCATTTATAGATATTCTGTTTAGACTTGATGTGTCAGTTTACTTAGAATTGTAATAATTATTTTCGATTGTGGTTTGAGACAGTTTGAGATTTATTATGGTTGACTGGTGGTATTTATCAGTTATTAAGACTATCCTTTTGTGGCTCTAAGCCTTGTTATTAAATTCATCAATTTTGTTATGTTTTGAGTAACCTCTCTTTCTATTTCCGAAAGGGAGTGTTACAGGTACTCTGTGTTCCTCCTATGATATGTGGATATTTCTTTAATGCTCACTCTACTTTCTTAAATGACGAATTTTATATAGTGTTCATTCTACTGTTTAACTTAATTATTTTCACTGTTTTTCAGTTTTACTTCCTCCCACCTCAAGTCATTAACTGCTTCCTTTACTTGATTACTTGCCGCACATCCTTTCTCTTTTCTCTACCTATATATATATAAGCTTTCAAAAATATTGCGTTTTTATATATCCTCTCTCTTCAGCTTCATATTTTCCCCCGTTTTTCCTGCATCCATCTTATCATGACTAACTTATTTTCTTCTAAAAGAAAAACTCTTCCTCTAAATTCTAAGTTGCAATTTTCCAATGCTGTCCCTCATCTTACTACTCCCTCTACCCAGTCAAAATATCGGTCTATGAGACACAACCTGTGTCTAGGAAATGTCATCACATTTCACAGCTTTCCAAAACTGTTTGATATTTTCAAAAATGTTGGATGGGAATGTTTGGTTTCATTCTATGACAAGTCAATTTTTCCCAGTCTTGTGGCCGAATTTTACGCTCATATGGAGTTTTCACATGACTCCTTTGGTTTATTAAAGACCATTACTACTTGCATTCAAGGCCAGACTTATATCATATATGAATTATTTCTTGTTCATGCCCTCCAGTTGCATCCTTCCACTCTTGAATTACCTAGGATTAATTCATATCTTCGTCCATCTGGCATATCTGTAGAAGAATGCATGCTATTCAAGTTTAATTTGTATGTGGTAATTGATCAAATGGTTCCAGCTCTTTTATTTGATTATCCATACAAAGTTAGTTTGGAGTTTCTCCCTACTGAGTGCCAATTTCTAGGCAAAATCTTAAGAAACAATTTTATGCATGTCCGGGATGATAGAAAAATGTTACCTTTTGATCTGGAACTAATCAAAAGTCTGTTAAATGAATGCATGCCCTATAATCTAGCCTATTTTCTGTTATCTTCGTTTGAATACTGTTTTCAAAACAATTTCCTTGGTTTTGGTCTACTTCTTACACATATCTTCCACTATTTGAATCTTCCTTTGTCCAATCTTCAGTCTCAATTAATTCCTACCAGCAACATCGTATCTCATCTAAATCTGCCACCACAGCCTCTCATCATTTTTAAACCACTTGATCATAAATATCTTGAAGCCAACATCAATATGGCTACCAAAATCGACTCCCTAAATAGTATGAACCAACTTTTGTAGCAAAATCAATCTCTCATGTTGGAAAAATTAGAAGATGTTCAGTTTTCCTTGCCTTGCAATTAAATCATGTTTTTATGCTCGCTTCTTGGAGAACAACAAACTTTGTTGATGGATCCCTTCAATGTCAGTACCACTACTGACTTCACTGCTCTTGTTCCCCCACCAGCTGATCCTGAAGGAAACATTTCTGATTTGTCTAATTTCTCTCCTCTCGATCTCGGGAAATCTGACTTTATACTAACTCAACTAACTATTTGGCTGCCTGTAATCCCTAATCCCTCTCCCGTCTACTGTTTCACATTACTACTACTACTACTTCTTTTCACTTAGGTTATATAAGTTTTAACTAACTCTCTTTGCATGATTTCTAACATATTTTCTGCAGGTTTACACTTTTCTTTTACCCTGTCACTTTTTATGATGACAAATGGGAAGAAGAAAAATATGAATGGATTATATAACTGCTAACTGCTATGAATGGATTATATAAATGCCATGAATGGAATGGATTATATAACTGCTATGAATGTATTATATAATTGTTGTGAATAGATTATATAACTAATATGATTGAATCTAAATTATTATAAAAGGTTCACAGTTTAAGGGGGGGGGGGGGGGGTTTCTTCAAAACTAAAAATATTTTTATAATTGTCATCATCAAAAAGGGGGAGATTGATAGGTATAATTTTATTTTATATTTTGATGATAACAATTATGTTTTAAATAAATATTATTTATTATTTTACTGCTTTTTACTTGAATTAATTTTTATTGACCTTGATATATTAAATGTCAAGTGTTATATAAATTAATTCATATAATATTCAAGGCAAGGAAACCCTATTTCTTTTTCTAAACTAAAGTTGGGAAAAATATTTTTATATACTAAAAACATAATATATATAATAATATACTTATTATATAATATCGGATATATATATATATATATATATATATATATATATATATATATATATATATATATATATATATATAAGATAAGAGTTTAATGCATGCATGTCTTTTGCCACCTTTTGAAGTGTTAAAATCATGTGTGCAAAGTGACATTTTTTTTGGGACTAAAACGCGTGAGTGTTGGCATTTTTTTAACATGCGGTCAAATAGTTATTAAATGCTACGTTGGAAAGAATTAGACCGAGCGAATTATGAAGCACTTCCGCGTAAAAAATTTTCTCCAATCTCGACCGTTCAATTCAAAAATATTTGATAAAAACAGTTCATTCAAAATCAAGTTTTCAAAATTACACTTTTGCCCAAACTTCAAAAATTCTATAAATAGAGAGTATTTCATTCATTTGGTTTTTACAAATTTAGTGAAAAGAAAATCATACTCTCCTTGCCTACATTCTCTCTAAGCTTTATATCTCTTCTCACAAAAGTTCTGATTATTTTTGAAGAGAAAAATTGGTCCAAGTATTGAGATAAGTTTAATTTCTGTTGAAATTATTTCTTACTTGCAATTATAGATATACAAATACATATTGTTCTACACAATTTTATATATCTATATTTCATCTATTTGTCAAATAAATGGATACTTGGGTGCCGCAAGGCTACGGAGATACACCTCTACGGAGAGGAATTCGAACTGTACAATTCCTTATAGTCTTCAGTAACCTTTTATCAACATTATTTATATAAATATCGTAAAATAGATACGACACTTGATAGCTCAAAATAATACTGAGATACTGCTCCAAAAAGAGTAGTCATCCAAACCGAATTTGAGAATCATAATGATCTATTGAAAATATTTATATAAATATCAATTGTGAAAATTATAAATTTTGTCATACTTAGACGCCGCAAGGCTACGGAGATACACCTCTACCAAGAGGAATTCTATCTGTACGATTCCTTATAGTACTAAGTGACATTATCTATAAAAGTTCACATAATAGATAAAATATTCTTATATATTATTTGAGTTAAACAAGTAATATTTGTTATATCAATTTGTGCTTAACTGAAATTATACTTGATAAATATTGTTTGATTCGATTTATTCTTTTATTCAAGTATTAATTCATAAAAATATCATATAATACTTAAAAAACTAACAATTCTATATTATCCATAGAAAAACACTCTTTATTTTATAGAATTGTTAATTCTTAATAAAGTGCTTTAATAATCATATACTTGCTTAATCAGAAGCATAAGTGGATCTAAACAAAAGATCTATCTTCTTTAAAGAAGCTTATTATTGAATATAAAAGTCCTTGAACTTTTATACTGATATATTTGTTCTTAATTTTCTATCTGCTTATTTGAGAAGCATTATTCAGTACTTAACTCTTATCAGGTTATTGAAGAAGCACTTTGTTGTAAACTTATTTATAAACAGAGAAAGGATTAGAGTTAGTTTATTTTATGTACCTGTGAGAAAAACGAGTAATTCTTCAACTAAGACCAGAGTTTTAGAGAGGTCAGCAGGAAGTTGGGTCTCTAGTGTACTTGTGAGGTGAGGAAGAGACTGTTGTTTCAAGACCAGGTCATAGAATAGAACTAATCTCAAAAAGTGGTACAACTAGACTTGAGGAAGGAGCAAGAAGCTTGTCGTCCAAGATAGAATAGATGAATAGTTAGAAGTTTGTCTGTAAAACTTTGTAAAAGCTTCTCCGCCTGTTGAAGGAGTATTTATTACTGATAGTAATAATATCTCAAGTTCCAAGTAGGGACTTGAGACTGGACATAGCAACATACCAAATGGTGTATGTTGTGAACCAGATAAATCTTTGTGCATTGTGATTGAATTTTTATCTTGCATGCTAATTACTAAAACTGTTAATTAATAACTAAAAATTAAAAATGCCTAAATATAATTTTTAATTGATAATAATCTATTCAACCCCCCCCCCCCCCTTCTAGATTATTATTGACCTTTCAGTTAGTATCACCAGTGGTCATGATCATGTCAAACAACTATCCATCTATGCACTACGAGCCAAATAGGACTTTCATCACATCATTTGTCTGTAACATTACAGGTCATGATTATACCAATACACAATTCCTGGTTATAATCATACCAATCAATAGTCCATCTATGCACTATGGGCCAAAGATGACTTTCACCACAATATAAGCATGAGGATGATGACAATGATATAAAAAATCAATCAAGTGAGATCAAGGATAAATATTAAAGATTTATAATTCAATTTATCCAGAGTTTAAGAATGTCCAAATTGTCAATATGATAATTAATTGTGGAGTAAAATTCAAGAATGATATTCATGTATCAAAAATAATTTAGACAGGAAAAAACAACTTTTGTCCTGAATAGTACCCGAGTGAATAGTACTCCGTGAATAGTACCCCGACATGAAAAGATTTAAATTTAATAAGAAAGTTCAGAAAAAAAATTCAGTCAAACGATACTAGATGAAGCGCAAAATTCAAGGATATTCTACTAATTTCAGGGAGTATAGAAGTAATAGTTATCAAAATAAGTGTAGATTTAGGAATTTAAAACAAAATAATATTACTCACATATTATAGAGTATAGAAGAAAAATAATATTTCGTACGAATATTGAATGAAACTAATATCTCTTACGAATATTGGATGAAAATAATATTCATTACGAATATTGAACGAAGATAATATCCCTTACGAATATTGAACGAAAATAATATTCCTTACGAATATTGAACGAAAATAATATTCCTTATGAATACGAAAGATAATATCTCTTACGAATATGAAATAAATAATACCCCTTACCTTAGTAAAAGAGTAATTCCAACTGGTATAGCAGAGATATTCTTGAAGAAAACTAACACTATTTGCTACACTCAAAGTATCCTCATGCTCAAAAGAAATACACACAATATTATAGAAGAAGAATTCTCTGATTCTGGTGTGATTTTCATTTCTTAACTAAGCATCCTATTTATAGGAGAATGGCAGGATACTATTTGAATATAATCACGGGTGAACAGAAGAAAAGTTTCACGGGCGCAGTAACGGAAAATTCATCAAAAATTTTGATTTTACTATCACTATGCAATAAAATATTCTAATAAAATAAAAACTTTATATAAAATATAATATATTGTATTTATAATCTAATAAAACAAATAAATTTATATATAATATAAAAAGTATTCTATTTTATATAAAAAGTTTTTTATTTTATTACTATTACAATAATAATAAAACAAACTGAGATAACTTTCTACCGACGATTTTAAAAAATGAGTAAGTAGGGGTCCATGTAATAAGCCAAATTTACAACAAATACTTCATGACAACCCCTCTATTTATATCAAAAATTTAATAAATATTTACCACAAATCCCTTATCTTTAATCAACACATTTTTAATCTTTCAACTATTATTCATCATTAATATTATAACTCACAATATTGATAACCAGATTATTCACAATATTGACAACCAGAACTTCTCCTTATTGGCGTGCAATTAAATAACCTAACCCCTTTTCTCGACAGAACTTTTTAGACATTGTCAATAATGCAAATAATAATATGAATAACTATGTCGTCTCAATTATTGATTTAATAATATAAAATATTGTGCAGATGATACTGTGACAATAATTGAATCAATAATATGAGATACTATGCAGCAACTACTGTGGAAATAATTGAATAAAACTGAGTAACTTCTTAAGTAATCATCAATAATCAGAGATACTGTACAATACAGTGTGCTATTGTGCAACCATGCATATTACTGTACTTTTATCACTGGTTATTTCAACAGTTAACGGTAAAAGTTTTGCCGTTATTTTTATAAAAAGGTTATTTCTGTCGCTTTTTATATCCGACAATTATTCTGTTATGTGGGGTCCACCAATTATTGTGCCGTCGTACGGATATTTCCCGACAAAAAGAATATTTTCCGACCAAATGAATATTTTATAACAACTTACTTACTTTGCAAAATTTGCACATATCACCCATAACTATACCATTATATCAAATCATACCTTATTATTCAAAATAATATTTAGGGAAAATTAAATATTTATTCATAAAAAAGTTGGGGTCTTACAGTCGAGTTCTTGGATAGAGTCCATACGACGAAGGCCTCGACTTCGCCGTCAACGATGTCTCCCAAAACATTAGCTATACGGGTAATACATCTACGTATAATAATTGGTATTTATTAATATTAAGCAATTAATATCATGATTTAATTAAATCACATATATATATATATAAAATTACAAGACCGGTTTGAGAAACTCTGGGACCAAAGTATAGATGAGTTGCAGACTGCTAGGGGCGATTCCAAGACGTTAGATTCCACCATCCCTCCGCCTGAGATTAGTTTATCTCAGCATGAGGAGATATCTCTTTGGTTTGCGTCTCAGGATCCTCCCATTAGAACTACCAGCAGGTATCGAGTGTTGAGGTTGCCGAGGATACCAGCCTATACACTACCTAGAGGTACTATAAAAAAACCAAGTCATTAGCGATGGGTTTTTTTTCGACGACATCAACGCCGTTGATAATGAGGTCATTAGCGATGGCATCGTCATCGCTAATATCCCCCGCCGCCACTGAGTTTTTTTCCTCCGTATAATGACTTATGTTTCGGCGCCATTAATTCGCGGGAGAGGGAAATTCATTGGCAGCGAATTCAAATAATATTGCTGATGGATATGTCGTAGACAATAACTTTTTAACTTAACGGGGTCATTCTCGAAGGCGTTGCCGTCGAGAATGACTTTTTAATTTTCAATCCCTAGGCTCGACATCAGGGGTGAAGTTTGATACCCAAAATTCCAATTGCAGGGTGAATTCCCTTTCCCTCTCCCTCTTCACTGCTCAACGTAGTTGCTCATTGATGTGATAATATTAAGAACCCTTACATTGACGAAAGACTACATTTCTCTTTCGGTTGAAGTCGTAAGTCTTGTTTCGCATTTTATTTTTATTCTTTATGAGCTTGGATTTAGCTTTTTGGTTTAGTGATGTAATTGTTGGGAGAATCGATAATTTCTATGTTTTTGTTATTGTGTGATTATGGAATTTCAAATTCACATATGGTTGTGCTTTAGAAGTATATATATATATATATATATATATATATATATATATATATATATATATATATATATATATATATATATATATATATATATATATATATATACACACATGCACGGAGAGATCAAGTGCATATCCTTTATTTAACATACCTTGCTCACCACCTTTAGCGATGGACCGAAAGCGACGGTTCGATCCGTCAAGTATATCGTAGAATCATCATCTTAACTTTTTGTGACGCATCGAACCGTCTCCATAATATATAAACCGTTTATTTGTTCTATAGCAATGGACCGAACTGTCACCCGGTCCGTTGCTAAAGGTGATGAGTAGGGTATGTAAAATAAAGGGGTCTGGTGCATACCTTTTTATTTTACACACCCTGCTCACCACCTTTAGCGACGGACCGGGCGACGGTTCGATCCGTCGCTATAGAAAAAATAAACGATTTATATGTTATGGCGACGGTTCGATACGTCGCTAGAAACTAAGACGACGGTTCTCTGATATACGCAACGGACGGAACCGTCGTCCGGTCCGTCGCTAAAGGTGGTGAGCAATGTATGTTAAATAAAGGGGTATGCACTTGATCCTCTCCGTATATATATATATATATAACAAAATACATCTGATTTTGAATTTCCCGCTCACCCTAATAAATCATCTGGGTCGTCCAAAGTTTGGGATAATCTCACCGTCCATGTAGTGCCGGAGTCACGGGACAAAACTAGTATATATATATATATATATATATATATGTTAAGTGAAGCTCTTAAATGGGCATGGTTGTTTGGTCTTCTGTCATGACTTGGCTCCGAAACCTGCTATTGATTCAAGGACCAGAGTCATCTGAGGGAGCAATTGTGTTGCTAACTTTGTTAATTTGTACAGGCACAACAAGAACTTTAGTAATTGTTACTATCGGTCCATCTCCACGCCATTGAGGAGAGACAGAAAGTACCATTTCTTTTGGACAGAGGGTTGTTAGAAAGTAATTATGTAATCTCATATTTCTAAAAGCAGTATTAAATATAGTTATTAAGCTTGCTGAGTTCTATAAGTGTCTTTTGTATTCTCAAGAGTATTGAAGTCTTATTCTAGAATACTCCACTCCTAGATTAAATAGGAGATTGGCGTAACCCATGAAGTATTGAAGAAAAAAAAAGGAAGTCTAGCCGTCAATAATATAAGAATATGTTCTACAGGAGCAGCAGCACTGCAAAGTCTATTACTCTCATCATTCTTCTAATAAAAGTCTAGTTTAATCAATATCCTTGATAAATTCTTGTTTTTTTCTCATTGTGCTTTCGTTTGTCCCAACAAATTTGGTATCAGAGCTATTTTGTTAAAACCACATCCTGCTATCATGAGTTCAAATTCAGTCCCTACGTTGTTTGCATATTCTCCAAGTCAAATCCCTATATTTGAAGGGGAACACTATGAGTACTGGAGCAGTCAAATGGAAACTGTCTTCATATCTCAAGACATTTGGGATATTATTGAGAATAGTTATGAAGAACCACCTGGAACTAGAGATTGGTCACAAGCACAACAAAAGTTGTACAAGGAGAACAAAAAGAAAGATGCCACAAAGACTCCAATTTATCTGACGAGGGGTAAGCAAATCAATTTTTCCTAGAATTTTTGGAGTAAAAAAAGATAAAATTGCATGGGAGATTTTCTGAAAAGAATTTCAAGGATCTGCCAAGGCCATTACTTTAAAACTTCAGACATTATGGAGAAATTTTGATAATCTGTCAATGAACGAAAGTGAAAGCATTCGAGATTTCTCTTCAAAAGTTGCTGAAATAGTAAATCAAATCAAGGGTTGTGGTGACACCATTGAAGACAAGAGAGTGATTGAGAAAGTTTTGAGGAGTCTTCCTCCCAAATTTGATCATGTTGTCGCAGCCATAGAAGAATCCAAAGATCTGTCCAAAATGTCCTTTCATGAGTTAACAGGTTCACTACAAGCTCATAAACAGAGGATTAATAGGTCCTCACATCAACCTGTGGAACAAGCTTTTCAGTCCAAACTGAGAATTTCAGAAAATAAGGCCAACAGCTCCTAGGACATGTCTCATTCAACAGAAAAAAAATCAAAATTCTTTTTCAAAAATGAATCAGCAGCTAAGAAGAAGAAGAGAGAAAACTTACAGTCACATCTCAAAGAAAGAAAGAAGTGGAAGCTCACAACAAAGTTTCAATAATGAAAATTCTCAGTGTATCATCTGCAAAAGATCTAACCATGAATCCCGAGATTGCAGATTTAAATATACAAAATGTCGAGTGCCTAATCATTCTCAAAGAGACTGTTGGTTTCAAAACAAAAAGGAGCAAAATAAAGCCAAGTTCACAAAGGAAAGTGATAATGAACACCTTTTTTACTCTTGCTTACTTACTGAAAGTGAGTCGCAGAATTTATGGTATTTGGACAATGATTCTGATAGAGCTATATGACGGAAATAAAGACTTCTTCATAGAACTTGATCACAGCTTCACTTCTCAAGTAAAGCTTGGAGACGGAAAGTTACAGAAAGCTCTTGAAAAAGGTGTTATTGTTGTTCACACCAAAGGAGGTAACAAAAGATTGATATCTGATGTTCTTTATGTGCCAAATTTATCTGAAAACCTCTTGAGTGTTGGTCAGTTGTTAAACAAAGGCTATCAGGTTATCTTTGATGATAGCAAATGCGAAATTGTTGACAAGAAAAATAACTTGACAGTGGCAAAAGTTGAAATGTCTAAAAATAAGGTGTTTCCTCTTGTCATACCAATAGAGGAAAACCTTGCTTTAAGAAGTGAAAATTTAGATATATCCTACTTGTGGCATTTGAGATATGGGCATTTAAATTACAAGGGTATGAAATTGTTGAAAGAAAAAAAATATGGTGGTTGGATTGCCTGCTATAGAGAATAATGGAAGAGTTTGTGAAGGATGTGTCTATGGAAAAATGCATAAACTTCCATTTCCAAAAACCTCATAGAGAGCTAAAGCCCCTTTAGAATTGGTGCATTCTGACATATGTGGTCCTATGAGGACTCCATCTCTCAACAATAAGAGATATTTCATTCTCTTTGTTGTTGACTATACAAGAATGATGTGGTTGTACTTCTTAAATGAAAAGTCAGAAGCTTTCTCAATTTTTCTTCAATTCAAAGCTCTAAGAGAAACAAAGTGGATGTCAAATGAAAGCTTTACGGACAGATCGTGGTGGAGAATTTATATACACACCGTTCATGAATTACTGCAAGGATAATGGAATTCAAAGGCAGCTCACTGTTAGTAGAAGTCCGCAACAAAATGGCGTGGCAGAAAGAAAGAATCACACTATCGTTGAGATGGCTCGTAGTATGTTGCAAGGAAAAAGGCTTCCAAACAATTTGTGGGTTGAAGCTATTCATACTTCTATCTATATTCTTAATAGATCCCCTACAAAAGCAGTTCGAAACAAAACTCCATTTGAGGCATGGAATAACAGGAAGCCACTTCTTGATCACTTCAAAGTTTTTGGATGCATTGCTTATGGCATGAACACATCACACAACATGGACAAGTTTGACAAGAAAGGTGAAAGTACGTGTTTATTGGCTATAGTGATGAGTCTAAGGGTTTTAGACTGCTTAATCCCAAGACAAATAAGCTTGTAGTATCTAGAGATGTCATCTTTGATGAAATGGCAGCTTGGGAGTGGAAGGATGATTCTTCTCAAGATCAAAAGTCATACGAATTTAAAGAATCATCATCTTTTCAAGAAGATGCAAATCAAGAAAGCAACCTGCAGCATGAAGTAACAAGAAGTCCCTTTAGAATTCCATCATCAATTCATGATCATTCCGATTCGGAATCACCTCCAAGAAAGGTACGATCATTGCAAGATGTCTATGAATCATGTGAATTTGCTCTTTTTTCATGTGAACCTCACACTTTTGAAGAAGCAGCAAGTAATAATGTATGGATTAAAGCCATGAAAGAAGAAATCTCTATGATTGAAAAGAACAAAACTTGGGAGCTTATGGATCTGCCAAAAGGGAAGGATGTCATTGGATTAAAATGGGTTTATAAGATAAATTACAATGAAGATGGCTCAATTCAAAAGCACAAGTCCAGATTAGTCGCAAAAGGCTACTCACAACAGCCTGGCATAGATTTCACAGAGATGTTTGCACCGGTAGCTCGGATGGAAACAATAAGAACTGTTCTTGCTTTGGCAGCTCAATTGGAGTTGAAAGTGTTTCAACTTGATGTAAAATCTACTTTTTTAAATGGTGATTTGGAGGAAGAGGTCTATGTTGAGCAACCTCAAGGTTTTCAAGTAGAAGAAAAAGAAGACAAAGTGTATAGGCTTCGAAAGGCTTTGTATGGCCTAAAGCAAGCCTCCCGAGCTTGGAACAATAGAATTGATAGTTATTTCCAGCAAAGTGGATTCAAAATGAGCCCAAGTGAACCTTCACTGTATGTGAAGACAGAAGGTACAGACTTCCTTCTTGTTTGCTTATACTGTAAAAACCCAAAACCCTAATAAGACTCATAAATGTAAAATCCAATTATATAAATAAAATTTCTCTATTCTGAATGTGTTATGTGTTAATATATACTTGGTTTTACAAATTTGAGCAAATAAATTTTTGTCCGAAAAACGTCGTGCTTGACACCTCGTGCTTTATTTTTTTTTCTATATTCTACTTTTTCTAGTAAAATTATTTTGACAAGTTGCTTTGTCGTTCTTACACTGACAAAACACTTTGTCGTGCTTGTTAGGATTAGCAAGAAATTTAGGTTAACAATCCTAGATTAACAAACCCTAACCCTAATTAGCAAAACCCTAACCCTAATTTATTAATTAAACCCTAATTAGTTAATCTAACCCTAATTAGCTTATCTTAACACCTAATCATGGTTAGTAAACTTCAATTAGGTACTAATTAACATTAATTAACATTCCTAATCATTAGAAACAAAACCCTAATCAAGATTAGTGAAGATTTAAACCTAATTAAGCTACTAATTTGATCAACTAGTTTACAAGTAGGTTGGGAGTCACCATTTCAAGTTCTAAAACATCACATGACATGCTTTCAAACTCCCAAGCAGCAGAAGAGTCACAAATCAGATCTTTATAGAGGCAAGTAGGTGGAAAAATGACTAAAAAGCCAAGTTAGAGAATTCTATAAATAGGAACCTTAGGGCTGAGAAAACTCACGAATTCTCAAAGCCTAGATACACTTATAAACCTACTAAATCAAGCCTGGGTGATAGCAACAACAACATCAGAAGCTAGAATCACAAATTACTCAAGAAAAGGTGCAAACCTTAGTTCATAATTTGCCCTTTGATCTTATGTTAGATTTGTTGTTTAGATGTTTAGAATTATGTATTAGGATGTTAGATTGGTAGATCACGTTTTCATAACATCTAGATGACTTAATTAAGTGTTTTATGAAATCTATAAATTTTGTAAAACTTGGTCTGACAGCCGAATGTCAGGGCTTGTAGATTCGTGTGTGTTTATGTTTTGGTCTGTTAATCGATTGGTATTTGTAGCCTGATAGTAGGTCTTTAATCTGGAAAAGAAAACAGGTTCAGTTGAACCTTAGATTTCAAGTTATAAGCAGTCAAAGTGGGTTGACCGTTCACGGATGTTGGTTTTCTGGGTTGCCCAGAAAACTCAAGAACAGTCGAACCGGCTACTTTGACCGACCTATTTAATCGTCTTCTGATTGTTAATTGTTTAAGTTTTTGTTATAGATTAGTATCCTGTTATACATACTACATATCTATAATCTTTAATTGAACAAACAACGTATAGGTTTACTGAAATTATTGGTCAAAAATCGTTGATCGAAAGCGTGATCGAAGTTTTCTGGGTTTACCGTAAAACCTAAAACATGAAAATAAAGATCTAGTCAGACTTTGACCAGCCAATTTAGAGACCTTAGAGTTATGATATGTTCCTGGTAATGTTATATATATGTACCCTGACATATATACTACATATTACAACTAGCAAAATACACATCTAATACATGTAATCTAAGATATTTAAGCCACAAAACCGCTTGATCGCCATGACTTCACTTACAGGTTACCCAGAAACCCAAGAACAAACTCGATAATGACTTTGAGCTTCTATAACTTCTTGTTATGTGTAAGTTAGAGTCTATGATTTGTTTCATGTTGTACTATTATATGAGTACTACAACATCAATACTGACCAAACCGAAAATCATTACCAATGAATAGTTATTTAATGGTCAAAGTGATCACTGACCACCACCAAATCATTGCTTAAACTCTAGAACACTTACAATGACACTTTCTCACGTCACTATAGGGCTTTAGCGACAGACGTAAATTATTTTCTTTAAAAATAAATTATAAAATTAGAAATAATTAATAAATAAATATAAATAATTATAAAAATAGTTTTAAAATTATATTAAATTATTATAAATAAATTCGATATTTTTACATAAATTTAATAATTATTTTATATTATTTTGATATTATTAATAATTAACTTATTAATAAAGAAATTAGAATAATTATTTATAAATACTAAATAATTATGGAAAAATAATATTACCGATATAAAAATTATAATAAATGAATATAAATTATTTAATAATAATAATCAATGTTTTTGTAAAATTTTAGGTAAATATTAATTACTTATAATAGAAATAAATGATTTAAAATCATTTAAAAGAAAAATAAATATTTTAAATACTTTAAAATTTCTAAAAAGGTATTATAAAGGATAAATAAGTTTTATAAATAAGTTTAGTCCATATATCAAAGGTATTAAATACTAAACCCTATTCAATCTAACCCGATATTATATAAATGCTATAATTGAATATTGTTATCAATATTAACGTGTTAGATTTATATATATGAATATCGTAGGTACACATTAACATTTGAATAGCATAACTTGACTGATCTACGCTCTGGAAAGTTCTCTATCCTTTAATCTCTTATAAAGCAAATTTCTTAAACCCTGTTTATTTATTTGACAAGATTTTTATCTTGATAAGATGTTGATATAATATACTACACCTACAATTGAATTACCTTCTTATTGTAAAGTTATTGCTATAACTTCAGCATAACTAAGAAATGAATTGTTTATTCATATGATAATGTTTATTGAGCATAAACTGTTGAGTCAAACCAAATTATTTTGGTAAGACATCTTATACTGAAGTTGGGTATGTATCTCGTAAGGGATCAAAATTTGGTCAATTCATATATTGACAGTAATTTTAGTGTATCTTGAGGACTGTATGTGATATGCATACTCCTAGGATGTTGAATAGGCTGATCCCCTATCTCACATCTAAATAAAATTTCTAAGTCTTTGTGGCTGACAGAAATAAGAAAAATTCCAAAAATGGTTGAAATTAGAGAAATCCAGAAGTGGTAACAACTATCAGTCAAAATTTGAATTGTTATATTTCTTCAAATCCTATATTGTTATAAATACAAAACTTGTTGAGCATGTCATAGCTCACCCTTGCAAATTATTCCCTTTACAGTTTTAGATGGTAATCTTGGAACTTCGGGAGTAGATAAAGGGAAGCGTCCCTACATAGATTAGATTATATTCTTGTTTGTTTGAATACCTTGTACTAAGAACTCGTTATGAGAATCATGTAATCGAATCTTAATATTATGATATATATAACATCTTTTTTCTACAATTGTGTGTTTTTACATATATAGATGTAAAATTAGACTTCTTCGAATCTAGTTGAGATCCTTGGGAACCATTTAGCTAAGTGAGGGTATTAATAGCATGGATTGTTCATGTTGTTATTAATACTCTGGATTCTAGATAAGTAGTTACTATCGATACGATAGTATAAATTCGCTGGCTTAAACTATACATCTGGGTGATGGTATTAGTAATATGGATTGTTCATGTTATTATTGGTACTCAAATTTTGG
The DNA here is from genome assembly GCA_020205605.1 of Panax ginseng. Taxonomy (NCBI): domain Eukaryota; kingdom Viridiplantae; phylum Streptophyta; class Magnoliopsida; order Apiales; family Araliaceae; genus Panax; species Panax ginseng. The sequence continues at coordinate 54,801,704 of CM035130.1, read as the reverse complement.
ATAGATAGACTCTAATCACGAGAGATACAGCCTATATATTCAAGTGAGGGTATCCAAACATAGTAATAGTTCTCTTGAGAATTACCAATTGTTATGGGATACTGTGAATCTTGAATCTATGAGAATTGTATCTGATAGTCCCTCTGTTTAATGTAATCTTATAATGAGATACCATGGGTGTATAGATTTAAAAGCATTATGTTGATTTTCTATAAACACCATATCAGATACTGTGGGAGTATAGATATGGGGGCGTTACAATTTTGGTATCAGAGCTTAAGGCTATAGTTTTAAGGAAGAGAAATCTTAGTATATAGTCTTCGAGTCCGTAAAAATTTTAAAAGTACATATAACATTAAAATTATTATGTTGTGTAAATTTCTATACAGTATTAAAGGAGTTTTCTATTATAGATGGCCAACTCCAATGCTGAGGAAATGGTAATAGCCAATAATCCACCATAAATAGAGTCATACATAGTCAGTGATGCAGAAGATGAGGAATTTCTTCATGATCAACAACTGTTAGATGCTGAGGAAGAAGATGATCTAGTGGCAGGACAGTTAATGAGAATTGATGAGCATGATGAGGCAATGGCATCACTGCTAAAAATAACAAAATATGAGGATAATAAGATGAGGTTTAGGGCTGATATAGCTGAGGGAATGCTACAGCATGAGAGAGGACATAGTCAACGACTAAAAGTACAACTGCACCACGATAGAGGCGAAAGGAAATCGATCAAGGCTTCTTAAAACATCTCTGGGTGTTCGAGACACTTTTAATGATTTACTGATGTCGTGTAGTTCGATATCCTAGTAGAGAGAGAAGAAGACGGCTTATCTCATCGATCGATCTGTGGTTTGTCACATGATCCAGGATTCCTTTGATGATATCAATGAATTCTAGAGAATAGCATAGGTGGTTGAATGCTTTGTATTAGTGCAATAAAGAAGCATTCAAAGTTTGTAATACTATTGTGATATATAAAATAAACAATATGTTGTGTCACTAAAATTCTTATGTGAATTTTATTGGTTTATATAGAATCATTCCGCCAACCAGAAGACCCCAAAGAGAAATGAATGATGATAATTCTACCCAGCAGTTAGTAGACCTTATGCTAGGAGTTGTAAATAAACCTGTGAACTAGAACATAACTTTTAAAGACTTTAAATTAGTTGGACCACCTGAGTATAAGGGTACATCAGAACCTGTAGATGCACAAATTTGGATTTCTGAAATAGAGAAATTTTTCCTAGTAACCAATGTTAATAATAACCAAAAGATAACTTTTGCAACCTTTTTCTTAAAAGGCGAGGCTAATTATTGGTGGGAATCAACCAAAGGTCGGGTAGAAACTGAAATTGTTCCTTGGGATAGATTTAAAGAGTTGTTCTTTGAAAACTATTTTTTCCCAATCCCTGAAAGACCGAATGGAAGTAAAATTTTTGGACTTAAAACAAGGAGATCTTACTGTAACCTAGTATACAACTAAGTTTAATGAACTGTCCAGGTTTGCTCCACATCAAGTAACCACTAAACTTAGAAAGACTCGTAGGTTTTAGGAGGGTTTAAAACCTCAGATTCGGAGTAGATTGTCAGTACTTCAAATAGAAACTTTCTCTGAAATGCTAGAGAAGGCCACTATAGCCGAAAGTGAGAATGAAAGTCTTACTAAATTTCATCAAGACAAGAGAAGTCAGAATGAAAAAGGGAAAATTAGGACAGAACCCAGTTCAGGTGGGTTTAATAACAAGCGTAAAGGGGATAATTCTTTTTCTAACAACTCAGGGAAAAAGATAGGAAATACTAATAACAACTTTAGTAATAATAATATTAAACCTTGTCCTAATTGTGGTAAGAAACATAGAGGAGAATGTCTTCTTAACAAATGTTTTAATTGTGGACAGTCGGGACATTATTTTCCACAGTTTCCTCTTCCAAGGAAAAATAAATGTTTTAATTGTGGTTCCTTAGACCATTTTTCAAGGAACTGTCCCAAACCTAGGAATCAAGGATGAAAAGGGGTTAGAATACCAGAGAATAATCAATCAATAGTAGCTGTAGTTGGAGTTCAGAATCGACCTACCGCTAGAACATTTAATATGTCGGTGAGGGATGCTGTTGCTTCACAGGACGTGGTGACAGGTATCATCCCTATCAACACTTTAAATGCATGTGTTATTCAATTCTGGTGCTACATGTTCTTTTGTGTCTAGTAATTTCTCTACAAAATTGAATACACCTTATGAAAATCTAGACAAACCATTTTGTGTAGAAATTGCTAATAATGAAAAAATTCCGGTTAAGGCTATTTTCAGAAACTGTAGTGTGGAAATAAAAGGACATAATTTTAAGGTAGATTTGATACCAATTCTGTTGGGAGAATTTGATGTAATTCTAGGAATGGATTGGTTAGTTAATCATAACGCAATGATTGATTGTCATCAAAAACGTATAAACCTTTTGACTGCTTCGAAGTTAAAAGTAGTGTTCAACGGTACTTGTAAACCTAAGCAATTTCGATGTTTGACTATAGTTCAGGCAGAAAGATTACTTAGAAATGGTTGTTTAGGATATTTGGCCTATGTAGTTAATACTCAACAGGAAGGAGTAAAACTAGATCAAATACCTATAATTAAGGAATTTCCTGATGTATTTCCAGATGACTTACTAGGTTTGCCTCTAGATAGGAAAATTGAGTTCGTCATTGATCTTGCACCAGGAATGGCACCAGTTTCTAAGGCACCGTACAGAATGACACCTATAGAACTGAAAGAGTTACTTATACAATTATAGGAACTCTTAGATAAAAAGTATATACAACCTAGTGTTTCACCTTGGGGAGCACCAGTTTTGTTTGTAAAGAAGAAGGATGGAACTATGAGACTATGTATAGACTATAGGGAGTTAAATAAGTTAACTATTAAAAATAAATATCCTTTACCAAGAATTGATGATTTGTTTGATAAATTAAAAGGGGCCGAACATTTTTCAAAAATTGACCTTAGAACAGGTTATCATCAATTAAAGGTAAGAAAGGAGGATGTGCCGAAAATAACGTTTAGGACACGCTATGGACATTATGAATTTCTTGTAATGTCTTTTGGATTAACAAATGCACCAGTAGCATTTATGGATTTAATGAATCGAGTGTTTAAACCATGCTTGGACAAATTTGTTGTAGTGTTTATCGACGATATTCTGGTATACTCAAAAACATGGGAAGAGCATACTGAACACTTGAGAGTCGTATTGGAAATATTACGAAAGGAACAACTTTATGTAAAGTTTTCCAAGTGTGAATTTTGGTTGAAGAGAGTTCAATTTTTAGGTCATGTAATTGATAAGAATGGAATATCTGTAGATCCAGCTAAGATCGAAAAGGTTATGAATTGGGAACAACCAACAACTCCAACAGAAGTACGAAGTTTTCTCGATTTAGCGTGTTATTATCGATGGTTTATAAAAGATTTTTCAAAAATAGCAACCCCATTAACCAATTTAACTCGAAAGACGGTGAAATTCGTCTGGACAGATAAATGTGAGGAAAGCTTCCAAGAGTTGAAGAAGCGACTGAGCATGGCTCTAGTGTTATCTTTACCAGATGATACAGGAGGCCTTGTAGTATATAGTGATGCATCACATAGAGGTTTAGAGTGTGTGTTGATGCAACATGGGAAAGTGATAGCTTATGCATCACGAAAACTCAAAGATTATGAGAAGAGGTATCCTACTCATGATTTAGAGTTAGCCGCAGTAGTTTTTGTTCTAAAGATTTGGAGACATTACTTGTTTGGAGAGAAGTGCGAGATATATACAGATCATAAAAGTCTGAAATATATTTTTACACAAAGGGAATTAAATTTAAGACAGAGAAGATGGTTAGAACTGATAAAGGATTATGACTGTGAAATCTTATATCATCCCGGTAAGGCCAATGTTGTAGCTGATGCGCTAAGTAGAAAGAATCGGGAAAAATTGAATGTATTAACCACCAATAATAGGTTAATAAAAGACTTTGCAAAGTTAGAAATTGAGGTGGAATGTCCAACTACCTCTACCCAAAAATTGAATATTTTAGAAGGAGTTTCAGCTCTGCTTTATAAAGTTAAAGAGATACAGGAAAAGGATGAAGAATGTCAGAAGTTTAAATCTAATTCAACACATGATAAGTATAATAAATTTTGAATAGATGCTGGTGGAATAATAAGATATGAAAATAGAATCTGGGTTCCGTTAAACCAAGCTTTAAAAGACGAAATTTTAAACGAAGCTCATAATTCTAAATTTGCCATACATCCTGGCAATACAAAAATGTATAAAGATTTAAGTCAACACTTTTGGTGGTCGAACATGAAAAGAGAAATAGCTGAATGGGTAAGTAAATGTCTCACGTGTCAAAGGGTTAAGGCTGAGCATCAAAAGACGAGTGGTTTACTTCAACCCTTACCAATTCCCGAGTGGAAGTGGGAACATATAACTATGGATTTTGTTGTTGGTCTTCCAGCTACACAAAAGGGCCATAATGCCATTTGGGTAATTGTTGACCATTTAACAAAATAATCTCACTTTTTACCTATTAAGATTACTCATAACCTAGATCACCTTGCCAAACTTTACATCACTGAAATTATCTCTAGGCATGGAGTACCTGTGTCCATAGTATCAGATCGAGATCCAAGATTTACTTCTAATTTTTGGAAAAGCCTTCAGAAACACTTAGGAACACAACTAAGATTAAGTATAGCTTATCATCCATGCATCGATGGGCGGTGAGGAGAGAACTATACAAACATTAGAAGATATGCTGAGAACTTGTATTATAGACTTCAAAGGAAGTTGGGAAGATCAGTTACCCTTAGTCGAATTTGCCTATAACAATAGTTATCATGCTAGCATAGGTATGCCACCCTATGAAGCTTTATATAGACGTAAATGTAGAACACCTTTATGTTGGGATGAAGTCGGGGAAAGACAAATGTTAGGACCTGAGATAATTCAACAAACAACTGAAACTATCAGAATTATTCATCAACGATTACAAGCATCTCAAGATCGACAAAGAAAATACGCCGATCCACATCGTCAGCAACGACACTTTAACGTAGGAAGTCACGTATTCTTGAAAGTATCTCCTTGGAAAGGCAAGATACGCTTTGACAAGAAGGGAAAATTAAGTTCGAGATTCATTGGACCTTTTGAAATTTTGAAAAGGGTTGGTGAAGTTGCTTATGAAATAGCACTACCTCCTGAGTTAAATCATATTCATAATGTGTTTCATGTGTCCGTATTACGACCATATAAACCTAATTATAAACATGTTATACAATATGAGCCAATCCAAATAGAGGATGATCTTTCTTATGTAGAGGAACCTGTACAGATCGTCGACCATAAAGAGCAAGTCCTGAGAAATAAAGTGATAGCATTGGTCAAAGTAATCTGGGGAAATCAGAACGTTGAAGAAGCTACAAGGGAGCCTGAAGATAAAATACGCGAGAATTATCCTCAATTATTTACTTAACTTGTACTGTAATTTCGAGGACGAAATTCTTATTAGTGGGGGTGAATGTAAAAACCCAAAACCCTAATAAGACTCGTAAGTGTAAAATCCCATTATATAAATAAAATTTCTTTGTTCTGAATGTTTTATGTGTTAATATATACTTGGTTTTACAAATTTGACCAAATAAATTTTTGTCCAAAAAACGTCGTGCTTGACACCTCGTGCTTAAATTTTTTTTTATATTCAGACTTTTCGGTAAAATTATTTTGACAAGTTGCTTTGTCGTGCTTACACTGACAAAACGCTTTGTCATGCTTGTTAGGATTAGCAAGAAATATAGGTTAACAATCCTAGATTAACAAACCTTAACCCTAATTTATTAATTAAACCCTAATTAGCTATTCTAACCCTAATTAGCTTATCATAACACCTAATCATGGTTAGTAAACTTTAATTAGGTACTAATTAACATTAATTAACATTCCTAATCATTAGAAACAAAACCCTAATCAAGATTAGTGAAGATTTAAACCTAATTAAGCTACTAATTTGATCAACTAGCTCACAAGTAGGTTGGGAGTCACCATTTCAAGTTCCAAAACATCACATGACATGCTTTCAAACTCCCAAGCAGCAGAAGAGTCACAAATCAGATCTTTATAGAGGCAAGTAGGTGGGAAAATGACCAAAAAGCCAAGTTAAAGAATTCTATAAATAGAAACCTTAGGGCTGAGCAAACTCACGAATTCTCAAAGCCTAGATACACTTATAAACCTACCAAATCAAGCCTGGGTGATAACAACAACAACATCAGAAGCTAGATTCATAAATTGCTCAAGAAAAGGTGCAAACCCTAGTTCATGATTTGCTCTTTGATCATATGTTAGATTTGTCGTTTAGATGTTTAGAATTATGTATTAGGATGTTAGAAAGTATGTTAGACTGGTAGATCACGTTTTTATAACATCTAGATGACTTAATTAAGTGTTTTATGAAATCTGGAAATTTTGTAAAACTTGGTCTGACAGCCGAATGTCAGGGCTTGTAGATTCGTGTGTGTTTATGTTTTGGTCTGTTAATCGATTGGTATTTGTAGCCTGATAGTAGGTCTTTAATCTGGAAAAGAAAACAGGTTCAGTTGAACCGTAGATTTCAAGTTATAAGCAGTCAAAGTGGGTTGACCGTTCATGTATGTTGGTTTTTTGGGTTGCCCAGAATACTCAAGAACAAATGAACCCCAAGCTACTTTGATTCGAATTCGCTTAATCGTCTTCTGATTGTTAATTGTTTAAATTTTTGTTATAGATTAGTACCCTGTTATACATACTACATATCTATGATCTTTAATTGAACAAACAACGTATAGGTTTAATAAAATTATTGGTCAAAATCGTTGATCGAAGCGTTTACCAAGTTTTCTCGGTTTTCCGAAAATCAAGAACATAAGTACAACATCTAGTCATTACTTTGACCAAATGAATTTAGAGACCTTAGAGTTATGATCTGTTCCTGGTAATGTTATATATATGTACCCTAACATATATACTACATATTACAACAAGCAAAATACACATCTAATACACAGAATCTAAGATATTTAAGCCACAAAATCGTTGACCGGCCATGACTTCTGTTCTAGGTTACCCAGAAACCCAAGAACAAAACTCGATACAATGACTTTGAGCTTCTATAACTTCTTGTTATGTGTAAGTTAGAGTCTATGATTTGTTTCATGTTGTACTTTATTGTATGAGTACTACAACATCAATGTTTGATTAAACCGAAAATCATTACCAAGAAGCTAGTTATTTAATGGTCAAAGTGATCACTCGACCACGACCAAATCACGCCTGAAACTTCAAGAACGCCTACAATGACACTTTTTTGTCACTATAGGGCTTTAGCGATAAAGTAAATTATTTTCTTTAAAAATAAATTATAAAATTAGAAATAATTAATAAATAAATATAAATAATTATAAAAATGTTTTAAAAATTATATTAAATTATTATAAATAAATTCGATATTTTTACATAAATTTAATAATTATTTTATATTATTTTAATATTATTAATAATTAACTTATTAATAAAGAAATTAGAATAATTATTTATAAATACTAAATAATTATGGAAAAATAATATTACTTGATATAAAAATTATAATAAATGAATATAAATTATTTAATAATAATAATCAATATTTTTGTAAAATTTTAGGTAAATATTAATTACTTATAAATAGAAATAAATGATTTAAAATTATTTATAGGATAAATAAATATTTTAAATACTTTAAAATTTCTAAAAAGGTATTATAAAGGATAAATAAATTTTATAAATAAGTTTAGTCCATATATCAAAGGTATTAAATACTAAACCCTATTCAATCTAACCCGATATTAAATAAATGTTATAATTGAATATTGTTATCAATATTAACGTGTTAGATTTATATATATGAATATCGTAGGTACTTATTAACATTTGAATAGCATAACTTGACTGATCTACGCTCAAACAAGTTCTCTATCCTTTAATCTCTTATAAAGCAAATTTTTTAAACACTTTTTATTTATTTGACAAGATTTTTATCTTGATAAGCTGTTGATATAATATACTACACCTACAATTGAATTACCTTCTTATTGTAAAGTTATTGCTATAACTTCAGCATAACTAAGAAATGAATTGTTTATTCATATGATAATGTTTATTAAGCATAAACTGTTGAGTCAAACCAAATTATTTTGGTAAGACATCTTATAGTGAAGTTCGGTATGTATCCCGTAAGGGATCGAAATTTGGTCAATTCATATATTGACAGTAATTTTAGTGTATCTTGAGGACTGTAGGTGATATGCATACTCCTTGGATGTTGAATAGGCTGATCCCCTATCTCACATCTGAATAAAATTTCTAAGTCTTTGTGACTGACAGAAATCAGAAAAATTCCAAAAATGGTTGAAATTAGAGAAATCCAGAAATGGTAACAACTATCAGTCGAAATTTGAACTGTTATATTTCTTAAATCCTATATTGTTATAAATACAAAACTTGCTGAGCATGTCATAGCTCACCCTTGCAAATTATTCCCTTTGCAGTTTTAGATGGTAATCCTGGAACTTCGGGAGTAGATAAAGGGAAGTGTCCCTACATAGATTAGATTATATTCTTGTTTGTTTGAATACCTTGTAATAAGAACTCGTTATGAGAATTATGTAATCGAATCTTAATATTATGATATATATATATATATATATATATATAACATCTTTTATTTCCGCAACCGTGTGTTCTTACATATATAGATGTAAAATTAGACTTCTTCGAATCTAGTTGAGATCGTTGGGAACTATTTAGCTGAGTGAGGGTATTAATAGCATGGACTATTCATGTTGTTATTAATACTCTGGATTCAGATAAGTAGTTACTATCGATACGATAGTATAAATTCGTTGGCTTAAACTATACATCTGGGTGAGGGTATTAGTAATATGGACTGTTCATGTTATTACTGATACTTTGAATTTCGGATAGATAGACTCTAGTCACAGATACAGTTCATATATTCAAGTGAGAGTATCCAAACATAGTAATAGTTCTCTTGAGAATTACCAATTGTTATGGGATACTGTGAATCTTGAATCTATGAGAATTGTATCTGATAGTCCCTCTATTTAATGTAATCTTATAATCAGATACCATGGGTGTATAGATTTAAAAGCATTATGTTGATTTTCTGTAAACACCATATCAGATACTGTGGGATTATAGATATGGGGGTGTTACATATACGTTGATGATTTGATCTATTTTGGTTCAAATATGAAAATGCTCGAAGAATTCAAGAAAAATATGATGAATAAGTTTGAAATGACTAACTTGGGTCTTATGAGATATTTTCTTGGAATTCAAGTGAAACAAAGGGCATATTTTTCTCTCCCAAGAAAAGTATGTAGAAGATTTGCTTAAAAAAATTCAAATGGAAAATGCAAAGTCAGGCTACGCCTATGGCTTTAAATGAAAAGTTGCAGCAAAATGATGGAGAACCAAGAGTTGATGATAAGCTTTATAGAAGCTTGGTTGGCTCTCTGGTTTATCACACGAACACAAGACCTGATATAATGCATTCAGTGAGTGTGATTTCTAGATACATGAATAAGCCAACAAAGTCTCATTATACAGCAGCAAAAAGAATCTTAAGGTATCTACAGGACACAAAAAAACATGGGATCACTTATGTGAAAGAAAAAGATTTCAAGCTTGTTGGATATACTGATAGTGATTGGGCAGGTTCTCTTGATGATCGGAAGAGCACCTCAGGATATCTTTTTTGCCTAGGTTTAAATGTGATATCATGGAGTTCAAATAAGCAAAAATCAGTGGCGTTATCATCAGCGGAAGTAGAATACATTGCAGCGATCGATTGTGCATGTGAAGCAGTTTGGTTAAGAAGAATTTTGAATGATTTGCAGCTAAAACAAAATGAACCTACAAAAATCTATTGTGACAAAAGGTCAGCAATAGCAATGGCAAAAAATCCAGTTTTTCATGCTCGCTCTAAGCATATAGAGCTTCGTTATCATTTCATCAGAGACTTGGTGAGCAAAGGAGAAATTTGCATGGAATTTGTTAGCACTAACGATCAACCAGCTAATGCTCTAACCAAACCAGTCACGAGGGAGAAATTTGAGAAGTTCAAGAACGAATTGTAGATTACAAATTAAGAGGGGGTGTAAGAAAGTAATTATGTAATCTCATATTTCTAGAAGCAGTATTAAATATAGTTATTAAGCTTACTGAGTTCTATTAGTGTCTTTTGTATTCTCAAGAGTATTGAAGTCTTATTCTAGAATACTCCACTCCTAGATTAAATAGGAGATTGATGTAACCCATGAAGTATTGAAGAAAAAAAAAGGAAGTCTAGCAGTCAATAATATAAGAATATGTTCTGCAGGAGCAACAACACTGCAAAATCTATTACTCTCATCATTCTTCTAATAAAAATCTAGTTTAATCAATATCCTTGATAAATTCTTGTTTTTTGCTCATTGTACTTTCGTTTGTCCCAACAAGGGTAAGCTATAAGCCTCCTTTAGTCTGATGCTTGGTCCTATTCATATTTTCTAGAGTTTCCTATCGTCATTATTGTTGTTATTTAATGTATTGTTCTCTTGCTATGCTGTCATATTGCCATAGCATATATATATATATATATATTCTTTCTTAAGTTATAAGAATATAGAATACATAATATTTTCAAAATAGTATATATCATTCAACATTTGTTGAGTCTTTATTTTTTGAAAATATTGCATAATGTCTTGTTTGTTGATAGTACCGAATAACGAATTTTGTTGTTAGGAGTACAATTTGCATACTTTGCAATTAATTTCAAATAAATTTATATCAATTTTAAATTTTAAGTTTTGCGAATTGACTTCAAAAGGTTAGTATAAAAAAGATTTTGTAAATTAACCCCAATAAGTTAAAATCAATTTTTTTTATTAAATGGATGTATTATTATATAGTAATATAGTTTGATTATACTAGCTAGGTGGTCACAAAACCATTTGCAAATTGACTTCAAATGGTTAAAATAATTTTTTTTTGAAGATTTTATAGTAATACAATATTATTATACTTGACGGTCACACAACAATTTGCGAATTGACTTCAAAAGGTTAAAATAAAAATCTTTTTGAAGATTTTTTAAATTAACCTCAACAAGTCAAAATCAAACTCTTTTTATGAAATGGATGTATTACTATTTAGTAACTCAAGTTGATTATACTAGATGGTCACAAAATCATTTGAGAATTAACTTTAAATGGTTAAAATAGATTTCTTTTTGAAGATTTTGTAAATTAACTTCAACAAGTCAAAATCAAAATCTTTTTTGTGGAATGGATGGATTACTATATAGTAACTCAAGTTGATTATACTAGATGGAAGCAAACTTTACTTTCCTTTTATTTGATTCAATCTACGGATTAGATGATATATTTATCACATGGAAACACTACATCATGTCATATACTCTCTGTAATACTATCATTAACTTTCCAAAATAACATATTACTACATATAAAATAGCTGTGTAATTGCCAAATCTGTCTATACCTGGATCCACCCTTGTCTGGTGATCATGTTGAATCATGGCGTATCCAAATAGGCCTTTGGTCATTTTAGAGGTGCTAACTTTTGTATTTCATAGGCTATGGAGGTGGAGAATATGTTGAAAATAAAAGAGGAGTTTAGCTACAAGAGTTTGTCCAGAAGCATGTCTTATTAAATTACTCTTTTATATTATGTCTAACAGAAAGGTATTGCTATAACCATTAATGAAAATGTAGCCCTTTAATGTGTAGAAGTTGAAACATTGTTCTTGTAATTTTGACAATACTCGGATAAGAACTAGTGTGGAGCTACAACATAAAACTATCTTTTAATTGAATAGTTCTCTTCTATAATATGCTTGATGATTTTGAAAATTAAGTTTGTCTAATACCTTACATCTTCTAAGGCTGAATACACAAAAATCTCTTTTGTGCTTTTCCTGTACATTTTTACGGGAGTGTCTATTGCCTATTGTTAAAAGTAAACCATTTATTCCTTTTACATGAGAAATCTAAGTTTGAGATAAAACTGTTATATAAAAGTTGGGTTTTGTATCAAGATTTTTCGAGATTATATATTTTCTTATACTTCATTTTTTTATGTGCTAACTACATTGAATTTGGACATGGGGAGCGCCTATCTTATTCCCTTTATCCAGCATGCATTAGCTAATTCCCATATGCAGCCTCTAGGTATTTGACTATTTTTGACGTCGTTGCACTGTTGATCCTTTTTTTTTTTTTTTTCACAGCTGATTTTCCTAGTAGTAGGCCAGATGGGTGGCCAATCTGATGATCTTTGTCAATGGTTGCTACTTCCTCCCACGGTGAAGTGGTTTTATTTTTTTGAATCTTCGAAAAGACACCACTTCTGCAGCTGGTTCACAACCCGCTATCATAGAGGTAGTGGGTTGTGACTACCTAAACAAGTGGGTGCCTTTGCAAAGATTCAGAAAAATGATACCACTTCACTGCAGAAGAAAGTAACAACCATTGACAAAGATCATCAAATTGGCCAGATGGTAAGAAAATCGGTTGTGAAAAACGAAAAAAATAGGATCAACAGTACAACGAGGTCAGAAATAGTCAAATACCTGAGGTTGCATATGGGAATTAGCTAATGCAAGAAAAGATACAAATTTCTAACGGGGAAAATGGGTATACACAACCTTACAATTTTTTTTTTACACAGTGAGTCAAAACCATATCGTTTTGGCTGATTTGTTTTATAAAAAAAACATTTGTTTTATAAGGCTTCTCTCCTCCCAAATCGCGTATAATTACTTCATCCTCCCAAATCAGAAAGTGAAAAACCTTAAACGAATAACCCTAGGTTTAGCAATGTCGGTACTGCTTCAATTTCATCACTAAACGAAGAACCCTAAGTTTAGCAATGTCTTCATCGAGCACAGGGCCACCGCTCTCCTCGTCAGCCGCCGCGATTTCAACCCCTTCGACAACCACAGTTCCACCTCCCACGTCCGCTTCCGTCACTTCTACTCTCTCTCTGATGTCCGTATATTTCTGTGTTAACTTATGGGCATTTGTTAATTTGGGTTTCCCTACTCTTCTTTATCTTTTGCTCTGGCTTTAGTAATTTTAACTCTTCATTTACCTTGTGGAAGAACTTAATTGTTGATTTAGTGGGAATTATAGATACTAGGCTCAGGTATGAATTTGACTACTATAGTTATTGGGTTTGCGATGAGTGCTACTTTTATTGTGTTTATATGTGCTAGACTGATTTGTGGGAAGATGCGTCGGCTTGAGTCGCGATGTTTGAGATTGATTCAAGGCTTGATCTTGAGCAGGTAATTTGATCCATACATATTGAGTTCTTTTTTATGGAATAGTTTTTTTTTAAGATTGTATAGATATTACATTTGCTTCATCAGTTGTTTATGACATTCAGGTCTTTTGGCCTTATTACATTGTATAAGTCATAACTTGATCCCATGTTGAAATCTACAAGTTTTAGTTGAGAGCTCTGTTTGGAGGAGTGCTGATGAGGAAGACGAACTTGTCATTTTGCCAGTGCCATGTGGACCGTTTAGATTGACTTGTCAAGTTGTATCAAATGGCTTTTTTTCACTTTGAAATATAAGGTGACATTACAGAATTTGGTAGTCTATTACATGTTTTCAGTGTAATATATATGAGAAATTTGTAGTATTGCCTTCCATAGAAATTTTGTAGTAGTGGGACAATTGAAGGTGACATTTTAATTCTGAACTCCTTCAGTATGCGGGTGCAGACTGTGTTAAGAAAGCACATCTTGGCATTGTAACAGCACTGAAGTTCTCACATGATTCAAGGTTCTTATACAGCTTATCTTATGCCTCTTTTCTTATACCATTGGTTCCACTATGCCTGCTTCCTCAAGAACTGGTATTGATTTGAAAGTTTTTGGCTCAAATACAGGCCTTTTTTGTCTGCATCTTTTGACTCAAGTGCAAGGGTGACACTAATGAATGATGAAAATCAAAGTGGTATGTGACTCAATTGATTTGTTTTAAAATAATTTCAGTGGCATACTAAATGTGTGTTCTCAACTGATTTGTTTTAAAATAGTTATCATCTTTTGCTATATTAATTGCAGGATGGAGCTTGTGGGTCATTCTGTTCATCATATTGCTTGGGCTTGGACTAGCCTTGTATTACGTTGAATCTGAAGGAATACACGTCATGTGTGGGAACAAGATATTTTGGCTTTACTGAAGTAGAATTCAGAAGAAAGGGTAGCATATGAATCTACGGATATGTGAGGAATCTACAGATCTGGAACACTCCGCAATTTAAGCTGGACCGGAAATATGAACGAAATTTTGTGATCCAAACAGGAAGAGATTATAGGAACGTGGGCTTAATTGTATTTATAATAGATAGATTCAGTAGGTTGAATGCTGCGTATTTATGTAGCTTGTAATGCTCAGTGAATTTATTTTAATTCTTTTCTCCATCTTCTAGTAACCAGAAAAATAGTAAACAGATATGAATGTTCTTAAAAGCACCCAATATACCTTGTGATAAGTACAAGCACTAACTGCACCACAAAAACCTGCCATTATCTTAAGGTATATAGAAAGGTTGGCCTTCTAACCCTTGCTCTTCACCTTAAACTAAGTTTTGTTTCCTTCACCAAATTGTGGCAACAATTACTTAAGTCCGATGTGAAGTGTGAAAAGATGAGGCGTATATTGGTTGCAATGAGGCAAAACCTGCAGAACACAAGGAAGAGTCCGCGATTAGCAGACGAGAATATGTTTGGTGTATCTAACAAAGAAAATCCAAGCAAAGTTTGAGATCATAAAAAGGATGTATATAGCATATGAAAAATGCAGTATTACCTGCTCAGAAATACAAATATCGTACCTGAGACATTGAAGCAGCCAGAAAGTTGGTGATTGAAAATTTCTAGTACATGCTTTAAGTGTAATACGAGAAAATTTTGTCAACACTACAAATTCACAATAACACTTGCTCTATACAATTATAATATCTAGTTTCTATGCTAGCAGATACTATCAGTGTTACTGGCGGCCTCAAAATTTTCTTCCCAAAGTTATTCAATTTCAGCATGTACGTAACAATGAAACAAAGCAGTAGCAGTAGTAGCAGCAGGAACTTGGACCATCACTGCTCATCAATCTTATTTGATGTTTACTAACTTTTGCTCAGTGAGAAAAAATCATGTAGTCAGTTTCTTCCTTCACTAATCATCAACCAAAGCATCCAGAAGATTTGAAGGTGAATCTTCTTTTCCGTTTTCATCAAAGAACCCATTTAAAGCATTTTCTTTTATTATTTTTTGCTCCTCAATAATAGTTTCTGCCGTCTCTGTGCAGTAATTTTGCCCCACCTGTTTCACTGATCTTTCCGCCACAACAAACTTGTTTCCATCACGGGTTCTATCAAAAAAGCCTTCCCAAACTGAAATAAATAGCATGTGTAAGAAATTTAGCAAGTAAACTAACTCAAAAGTTTAGTAAAGAACGATTCTACGGGGACCGGGATTTGTGACCGGTCTGGCGATCGGTCATCTTTTTTTTTTACTCACAAATCACTAAACCATAAACTCAAAACACTAAATCCTAACCCTAAAGCTAAAATGCTAAACCCTAAACTCTAAACATTAAATCCTAAACCCAAAATGCTAAACCCTAAATCAAAAACAGTAAACCCTAAACCCAAAATTACTGAATTTTGTAAAAAATTGAGTTACAATAAAAAAAATTAGGACAGAGAAAAAAAAAGTGTGAGAGAGGACTGGTCGCTAAACGAGTGTGGGCAAGGAAATCATACCTTACTAAGGTTAGGGTTTCGTGTTGGCTGGGGAGAAGAGAAATCTACGAAAAGTACGGAATTGATTGATTGATTGAAGAGGGGAGAAGAACAGGTGAGCGATTACTCCAACGACACGCGTGGCAGAACTCTTAGAATCCGAGAACTTTGTTAGGGTAGCAAGGATCAGAGAACCTTCTTGAGTCTTCGGGTTGAGAGAATGTCCAAGTCTTCTAGTCCTCCAAAAGGTCGAAGAGTCAAAAGTCCAAAAGAGAGCCCCCTTCTCAATGGAGTGAAAGGGGGTACTTATAGGGTTTTCTGGAGAGTGGTCATGTGCTAGGCACATGTTCTTAGAAAAATTCCATATTTACCGTTAGTCATAAGAGCAATGCCCAGATTGTCATGTCCTTCTAGCCACCAATCCAATCTCTCAATCAATTCCCAAAATGAGTTGCCTCCACGAGTCTTTTGCCTCGGGACACGTGGAGACTTCTCTCGGGTCTTGCATATTTATTTCTGATTCTTCCGTCTTTTCATTCAATTCTTTAGGTCGTATGTGAACCCTAATTTGTACTTGGGCTCACATTTGCCCCCTGCACGTGAGTCACTCCTTTAGAGTGGTGATTGTGAAAATTACTTTGAGTATTTGAGTCCTGTTTCAAATTTCTAAATATTCCGTAGTTTGATCTTGCAAGCCCTGAAAACGAAAAAAATCCTAGGAGAGGGAACCTCTAAGGGGATTATCCCAAGGCATCTTTGGACAAATATTTTATTAAATCTTTCCAAAACCTTATACAATCTTTATTTCTCGAATTAATTTTTATATGTATATATACATATATTGAAACTAAATCAAAATAAATTATATATTTGTTAAATAAATAAAATCTTATTTTATTTTGTAAATAAGATCAAATCCTTCTTTATAGAAAATTAAATCATTCCTATTATTTTAGGAACAAAATCAAATCATTCCTATTTAGTAATATAATATTTGTTTCTATAATATATATATAGTATAAATTTAAGTTAACAAAAAAAAAAATAGCAGGATTCATTTTTCTTATTATATATTATTTCTCCAATTTCCGATTGGGAATGAGAAGTTTATAGGGTTATCAAATATATATACTCTTTAATCATTCCTTCCCGTCAACCTCAATTTTCCTTCTTGCATCCCGCCGTTATTGGTCACTGTCTTGTCATTAATCGCCGAAAACAAAGGCAACTTCATTGTTCCAATTACGGTAGCACCGTATTGGGAGACTAGCATAGTTATCAAGCACCACCATGATGTTTATGTCTATTTCAAAAAGTAGCCGCATGTGAGACGAGTGTAATTATATCCTCTTTAAACAATACTTTTTAATGTTTTTCTATTATTATTATTAATTAAAGATTTCTTGTCTCTACCCTCTGACACTATGAGATACATGACGATGTCGATTTTCGATGACTAAAAGTGACTCTGCAGAAATTAGGCAATTCGTAGACTAAAGGTCATTCCTGCAGTGATTAGGCAAAAGAAGGTTATATATATATATATATATATATATATATATATATATATAGACATAATTATAGTCCATAGAAGTTAGCTATTCATGATGATTTAAAGAAGCCACTGTATATGTTTTAATCACTTATCTTATTTTCCTGTTTTCCTTTTTTCTTTTACTTAATAAAGAATAGTGGTGTAGTTCAAATCTACGCTGTTATGATTAGAAGGTTTAATAATTCGTGATTGCTCCATTCAATTTTTTTTTTCCAGGTAATTGTAGTTTTTCTTTTTCGGGCCACTTCACCTTAACAAGATCTTGACTCGGATATTCTTAAAGAAAAGACAATACCGCAATATGGAAGCATCTATTTTGGGCCATTTCAGCTTAACAAAGATCTTGACTCGAATATTCTAAAAGAAAAGAGGCAACACCGCAACGAGAAAGCATCTGTTTTGGGCCATTTCACCTTAACAAGGATCTTGGCTCGGATATTCTCAAAGGAAAAAAGCAACACCGCAAGAAGGAAGCATCTATTCTGGGCCATTTCACCTTAACAAGGATCTTGGCTCGGATATTCTCAAAGAGAAACAACACCGCAAGGAAGAGGCATCTATTCCGGACCATTTCACCTTAACAAGGATCTTGGCTCGGATATTCTCAAAGAAAAAGCAACACCGCAAGGAGGAAGAATTTATTCTGTGTCATTTCACCTTAACAAGGATCTTGGCTCAGATATTCTGGCAAAGTAGCATTTATTCCAATCAGTTGATTCAACGAGAAAGGAGAAGTTAAATGTAAGAGGGGAGAGCTCCTTAGGTAGCTAGACCCTATGGGCCAGCCCCTAGGGGGACCAACCTAGTGGCCTCCTCCTTCACATTTTTCTGTTCTTCCTCTACCCTATTTTTACTTGAATGGCTCCTAATGCTTGTGCTCTTTTTTTTGTTTCTTCTTCAGGTGTCCATGATCTCTCTTTCCCGAGTCAAGTCTTCTTATTTAAGTTTCATACCCTCTCTCTTATTATGGTAAGCACTTAATTTCAAATGATTATTCACTTTCTTTCCTTGTTTCCAAAATTCTCATGTTAAGTTTTTTCTTGTTGCAGGCCAATTCCAGCGAATGTTCCATAGACCCGAAAACTACTAAGGAAGTTCCCTTCATCAGCGAGTGTGGAAAAGCTCCTTTTTATGGGTCTTCTGACGTTTTCTAAGAGCAAGTGAAGAATTATGATCGTTCAACCTTTCCTTCTCCTGAGAAAGAAGGCTTATTTCTATAGGTTACGGCTTGCGCAAGCTTATACAGTTTTTCCTGTTCTGCTCGTATTCCACGTATGTGTATAGAAAAATAGGAGTACCCCTACAGTCCCATTCGCTTCCTATCCGACTCATCCAATCGTCTTCAGGGGTGGCAACATTGGACTGACGAGGTTCTCACAAATATTGATTATGTGGATAAACTGGAGAGGGCCGACATTTTACGTTGCATTCATCTATGTAGGGATCTTCGCATCCAACAAGACCATGATGCTCTTACCATCTTGATTTCACGCTGGTGTTCTTCCATGTGTACATTTATCACTACTTGGGGGGAGTTCACCCCAACTTTGGAGGACGTTTATGTCATTTACCAGTAATTCTCTTTTCTATTTCGTTCATTTTTTTTTCATTTTCCTTAGATTATGAACTCATTCTGGATTATATCTTGTAGCCTTTCTGCTGTTGCCTCGACTTCCTGTAGCATATCTAGCCTGTCTCCTAGAGATGTTGAGTGCATTACTTACTTAAAGGAAGCTTTCAAGTGGGCTCCCAATTACATCTCGCGATATCAATATGACATGCTCATTCTAAACTTTGAGACCTCTAATCGGCAAAAGAATTACTGGTTATCTTGGGTACGCTACTTCTTTAGGGATTACAGGCTCGGCCACAGGAATAGTTCTGACTATAAAAAGTCTGTCCTCTCTCTCCATGAGGAGCTTTGCCCTTTTCCCTTGGCTGCTTATTTGGCTATGTGGTTGTCCCACTTCATCTTTCCCGGGTCTCCTGTAGATCGTCCTTCGACCCACATATTTGGTTTGGCTTCTTTGTTATCTCAAGGTCTAAATATCCCTCTTGCTCCTCTCTTCTTAGGAACATTGTATCGTCGTTTGGACGAATTAACCATTCTCTATATGAGGGAATCTATTGGGAGGTATTAATTTTTGTATTTTTATTAACTGTCTTTGACACTTCATTTTTTCTCTTCTCTTTCTCTTATCAATCTTTTTATTCATTTACTCAGGTATGATGTAAATTGCTTCGTTCCCTGCTCCTTTCTTCAAATTTTTCTCTTCGAGCACTTTTTGAGATATTCCACTCCTGCACATCTTCCTAAGAAGAAAAAGAAGTATTTAGATCATTTTTCATCACCCAACATCGTCCCTCGTAGAGCTCGCTGGATTGATCACCGATCTAGGTCAGATGTACGGCTTTTTATCGATGATTCTTCATGCTTCACCGCTCGTCCCTACACTATTGTTTCAAAAATCGGCGGTCGTCTGGCCCACTTCTATAGGCGTAACTTGCGCTCTTACTCAAACATCAATGAATTGAGTGGTTCTTCGTTGTCCTGGTTCGTCTTCCTTCGAGCTGCGGAGCTTCCCTATTTCGTCGAAGATAATGGTTTTGGCACTGTACTTTATTCTCATCATATGGTCATGAGGCAATTCGAATTTTACCAGGAACTCCCTTTCGGTCACACCTGTCGGGGGAATTATGAAGCTGTTCTTCTCAACTTCGTCTCTACCTCCCCCTCTTTCACATGGGCATTTCCAAGGTTACCAAGTGATCCTCGTAGATCCCTTCCTTTTGTCATACCAGATGATTCTTAGAGAAGGCGATATACTACTGACGAGCGCAACTACTAGCTGGTCACTCTTAAGAGATTGCAGGATGATATCTTGATTTGTTCAATGCTAGTTTCTATTCCGAAACGTGTCCAATGGGGACGAATGCTATGTTCTCCTAAGACCAATGTCCGCTCAACACTTTGGCCAGTCAGTAATCGGTTGATTGAATGTGAGGCTTTGATGCTGAAGTCTTCTCTTTCTCGCCAGCGTACATTCCTCCTCGAGATTATTTCTTTGGGTAATTATTTCCTTGATTTTTAATTACAAAGGTAGATGAAGATATATGATCACGCCATTTGGTTTATGTATAGTACTACAAATTAGCGCCCACAATACATCCACTAGTCAAAACCTATCTACAACTTTATTACACCCCAAAATAGTATACATCACCCATTCCGAGTGCAAATACATGGTACAACTACAACTTTATTACAATTGTCATCTTGTGAGTTTAAATACAAATATTGTCTTCTAGACAATATCCACACCCAAATAAAGTCCTCATTACAATTATTGATGCACTATTTTATAAAAATAGTGAGGACTACTAAAAACAACTATCTAGGACCATCACTCTATACCCAATTGGTTTCTCGCTATGTGTTCTCGCTTCGAGAAGAAAAATGGAACAAAAAGGAAAAGGGTGATCTCAACTAGCCCGATAAAAAGAATATTATGACTAAGATAATATACAACAAATTATCCTTAGTCTTCAACAGGGAAAAATTTGATAGAATATAATCGACAACAAATTTTAGATCAACAACTGCAGCGAAAACAACAATTCATTAGAAGAGTTATGTAGAGAATGAAATCTACTATCATCTATGAATTTAAAAGTCCATCATCAATATTTTATCCTTGTAACATCAATCATCAATATACATCTTAAATCAAATATTCATCTTTGCACTACGGGCCAAAGATATTCATTTATATCACCGATTAGTCATGTTCATCTCAACACTGCTCATCTTTTGCACTATGAGGCCAAAGATATTCATCGGTAATCATTCATCTCTGCACTACTGAAGCCAAAGATATTCATCAAGTATCACCATTAAGGACCGAGGATGATGAAAAACATTTTAGAAACGAATCGATGAGATGAGAAGGACAAATATTAGGGATTCATATTTCTGTTTATCCAAATTCAATAATACTCCATAATAACCAAGTGTGAAGTAGAATTCAAAAATAAAGATCAAAACATGGATACAATCAAAGATAGTAACCATAAAAGACATCTGGGACGAAAAAGAGAAAATTTCATTTTTTGGTGAATAGTGTCGTATTTGTGAATAGTGTCGTATACGTGAATAGTGTTGTATATGTGAATAGTAACCTCGACACAAAAAGGTAGAAATTCCATAATAAAATTCATAACAATATCTCAGCATAATGATATTGAAGAAAATAATATCATTAAAGAAGAAAATAACATCCCTTACCTCAAAGAAAAAAAAGATTTGGAATGAAAGGTCGGATGTGATCTTTGAATGAAACTTGTCTTGAATAGCAACTCTCAAAGTATCTAAATACTCACAAAATATGCTCGATAATATAGAGAGAGAGAGAAAAAGCTTATGTTTACGGTGTGATTTTCAATTCTAACATAAGCACTTTATTTATAGGAAAATGCTATACCTTGCAAAAGCGAGACTTGACACCTTCTTTACGATGGCTTTACTATACTATTGCCACCCACCACATTTGAAATAAAATTTGAGCACATTTCTCACCAACCAAAAGTGGGGCCCACTCAATTCTAGAATTTTCTACCAAAATCATTTATAACATAATTTACGAATCATCACCTCTTAAAATTCATAACAAATCATACATTCATTTTTAACGGTTCAAAATTTGTGAACATATACTCAACTTATATATGTATAACATATCTAAAAATCACAACGATCCAACGGTTGGGATTAAAAATTATAACTCACGCAATATATCTCAAAACAACGATTTGATTTTTAATACCTCCATTCAGACAAAAAATACGATAAAACACCTCAACATTAATAGCCACATAAAATAAATATTTCCTTATCATATAAATTAATAAATAATTATTCACAAATAATATTACGAATCACAATAATGACAACGAGTGTAGTTCCGGAAAGAGGGGGGCTTCGATAAGGATTTCTCCTTCTTGGCACGCAATTAGGTGACCAAACCTCTCCTTAGAAGCGAACTTTCTAGACATTGCCAATAATGCTATCTAATAATATTATTCAAATAATATGAATTATTGATCGATAATGGGAAATCTTGTCTGCGAGAGACAATTATTGAAACAACAATAATATAAAATATCAACGTAGCAATTATTGAATCAATAAAGTAAAATATTGAACATTAATTACTGTAACAATTATTGAGTAGTGCCTTCTTACGTAAAAATCAATAATTCAAAAATCTTTATGCAATGCAATACTATATGTGCTCTTTATGCAACCACGCGCGTATTCTTTATATTTTAACCATCGAGTATTCCAACAGTGTTAACGGTAACAACTACGTCGTTATTTAAAAACTCAAACTTGTCATTTTCTTCATCCAAGCGATTATTACATTATATGAGGCCCACGAATGGTTCTTGCAGCCGTCGTACAAATATTCCCCGACAAAAAGAATATTCCACGACCAAATGAATATTCCCTAACAAAAATGAATATTTTATAACCACTTGCTTATTTTGTAAAATTTGCACATTTCACCCATAACCAAAGTATTATATCAAATTAACTCCTTATTATTTCAAGATAATAAATAGAGAAAAATTAATTTTATTCATAATAAGTTGGGGTCTTACAACCTCCCCTCCTTATGAAATTTTGTCCTCGAAATTGACGTACATACCTGTTGTTTCGAAAAGGTGAGAGTACCTTGCTTTCATTTCCAATTCCAACTCCCAGGTCATTTCTTCAATAACATGGTTCCTCCACAAAACCTTAACTTGTGGTATAACCTTGAGTCGTGGGACATGCTCTTTCTATCCAAGATCTTAACAGTACCTCCTCGTAAGTTAAATCTTGACTATCTCAAATCTAGTTCTAACTCAATAATGTGGTTTGGGTCTTTCACATATTTTCTGAAGCATAGATATGTGAAAAACATTATGAACACGAGACATGCTTGGAGGTAACGCGAGTCTATAGGCCACATTTCCTACTCGGTCAAGAATCTGAAATGGACCAATAAATTATGGATTGAGCTTTCCTCTCTTCCCAAATCTTGTAACTCCCTTCCATGGAGAAATACGTAACAGTATATGATCCCCAATACCAAATTGCACGTCCTTTCGATGAAGATCCGCATAACTCTTTTGTCGATCCTATGCCGTTTATATATGTTGTCGAATCGTTTGGATCTTTTCCGTAGTCATACGTATCAACTCTGGTCCCAACAATGTTGCTTCACCCACCTCATCCCAACATACTGGAGAACGACACTTTTGTCCATACAAGGCTTCAAATGGAGCCATACCTATACTTTCCTGATAACTGTTGTTGTAGGAGAATTCCACCAATGGTAAATACTCATCCCAACTCCCTTTGAAGTCTAGGACATAGAGTCTTAATAGATCTTCAAGAGTTTGAATAGTCCTCTCTGATTGTCCGTCCGTTTGAGGATGGTATCTTTGCCCAGAATCGTCGTAAATCCGTGCCCATAGCTTTCTGCAAGCTAACCCAAAATCGTGAAGTGAATCTTGGGTCACGATCTGAAACTATGGATACTGGCATGCCATAAAATCTCACAATCTCATTCACATACATATGAGCAAGACGTTCAAGGGAATAAGTCTCACGTATAGGCAAGAAATGAGAAGACTTGGTTAATCTATCAACAATAACCCAAATCGCATCTATACCTTGAGAAACCTTGGGAAGACCCATAACAAAATCCATAGTAATGTGTTCCCACTTCCATTTTGGAATCTCAAGTGGTTGCAATGGACCCTTTGGCATTTAATGCTCTGCCTTTACACGTTGACATGTTAAACACCTCGAGATAAACTCCGCGATCTCCCTCTTCATATTGTTCCACCAAAATGTATGTCGAAGATCATGATACATTTTGGTACTCCCAAGATGGATTGAAAATGGTGTGTTGTGTGCCTCCATCATGATTCTATGCTTCAAGTTAGAATCGTTAAAAATGCAAAGTCTGGAGTTGACTCGAAGTATTCCTTCTTCATCGATTTCTGCTTCTGGAATAGCACCTTCTTGCACTTTCTTCTTCATACGCATCAGACCCAGATCCGTAGCTTGAGCAGCTTTAACTTTAGCGATTAAAGTCAGTTCTACTCGTTTGTTTGATATCATCACGTGGGTACTTGGAGCCTTTAACTTTATCTCCATCCTTTGTAAGTCGTACAAAATGGGCTTTTGTATTAACAACATTGCACTCGTACCCGCGTATGATCTTCTACTCGATGCGTCGACTCTGACGTTTGCTTTTCGAGGATGATATTGAATGCTATGGTCGTAATCCTTCAATGGCTCGAGCCAGCGTCGTTCTTTGCATGTTGAGTTCCTTTTGGGTGAAAAAATATTTGAGGCTTTTATGATCCGTATAAATCTCCACTTTCTCCCCATCTGGTAGTGTCTCCAGTTTTTTCAGCAAAAAAGCATTGCTGCCAACTCGGATCATGAGTAGGATAATTCCTCTCATATTCTTTGAGTTGTCGCGAGGCATAAGCTATGACTTTCCCATGTTGCATGAGAACACATCCTAACCCTTTGCACGAAGCATCGGCATGTAGATAACAAATCCATCCGAACCGGATGGTATTGTTAGAAACAGTGCTTAGAAATGAGTCTCCTCTTGAGCTCTTGGAAACTCTTCTCGCATTCCTCTCTCCATGCAATTTTGTATCTTTCCGAGTCGGTGAGTTAACGGAGTAGCGATTTGAAAAAATCCTTCCACGAATCTCCGATAATAACCGGCTAAGCCCAAAAAGCTACGCGCTTCGGTCATGACTTGATTGCTCCCAACTTTGTATTGCTTCAATCTTTATCGGGTCAATGAGATACTCCATGTTTTGACACCACGTGCCCAAGGAATGCTACTTCCTTAAGCGAACTTCGCATTTCTTGAGCTTGGCATATAGCTTGTTGTCACGAAGTCTCTGAAGTACCGACTTCAAATGGTGCTCATGATCTTCACGGCTTTTGGAATAGATGAGGATGTCATCAATAAAGACAACAACGAACCCATCCAAATATTCCTTGAATACCGGTTCATCATATCCATGAAAGCGGCGGGGAGCATTAGTCAATCAAAAAGACATGACCAAGAATTCATAATGCCGTCTGGAGAGTCCTGAAGGCGGTCTTTGGAATATCCTCGGTTTTAATCTTGGTGATGATATCCGAATGAAGATCGATCTTTGAAAAATAATGTGCTCCTTGCAATTGGTCAAATAGGTCATCAATGCGAGGTGGCGGATACCTATTCTTGATGGTGACATGGTTTAATTCCGGTAGTCAATACAAAATCGCATACTCCGTCTTTCTTCTTTACAAATAAAGCAGAGGAGCACCCCGAGGGGATGTACTAGGATGAATGAAACCAGATGTCTAACAATTCCTGTAGTTGGACTTTTAACTCATGAAGTTCAATAGGAGCCATTCGATATGGGGTTTTAGAAATGGGCTTTGTACCCGGTTCAAGATCAATAAAGAATTCAACTTCTCGTTCTGGGGGTAGACCAGGAAGTTCTTAGAAAATCGTCAGGAAATTCATTAACAACATGAATATTATTCAAATCTGACGTGTTTTTGTTCAAGTCCATAATATGGGCTAAAAGCTTGACATCCGTTTTTCAATAAACGAATAGCTTTATGGCTTGATATGATAGTGACTAATTTTAGTGGTTTAGTTGCTTGAATTCGTATAACAGGTTGGTTAGGAATATGAAAACTAACAACCTTACGAAAATAATCAATTTTGGCATGATGAGTGGTTAACCAATCAATCCCTAAAATCACATCAAATGCAAGTATCTTTAAAGAGATAAGATCAACAGGTAATGTGATTGTGCCAACTTGGATCAAGCAAGATTTATAAACTGTAGATGTAACAAAGGTTTCACCCAACGGAGTTTCAACAGATAAGTTAAAGTCCAATTTCTCCGGAGTCAAGTTTAAACGTTAAGCACAAGCAGGAGAGATAAAAGAATGGGTAGAACCGGTATCTAGTAAGGTATAAACTTCGCATGAGTTTAAGATTAGCTTACCCGTAATCACCTCGTTCGGGTTTCTCGCATTTTGGCCAGTCACGACAAACGCCCTTCCTTGAACCACCGACTTTGTTTTGTCCGTAGTCGCCTTTGGTGCCGCCGTCCCAGTTGGACTTGACTTCGCTACTGGAAAAAATCGGGCTATGTGACCGTCTTTTCCACAATTGAAACACACCTTGGAAGGCTGTGAATAGTTTGGACTTATGTGTCCCTCCTCTCCGCATCTGTAGCATCTAACTGGCGGTCGTTCTCCTCCCCTAGAATTTGTTGTTGGTGTTGGTGCTGCTGCTGATGTCTTCCCGTCATTGTTGAATCTCCTCTTTTTGAAATTTCCATTTGACTCACCTCTCCTATTATCATGGCCACGATTACCACCCGAGTGGTTACCGCTTTTGTCCTTATTCTTCCTCTCTCGGCATTTGGTTATCATCGCTCCGATGACTGCTGTCACTAGTATGACCCTAGTTGTGGTCCCTCGGTTGAACATACTCATTATCACGCTCTAATAATTGAGCCCTGTTTACAACATCTGAATATAAAGAAAATTTATGAGAGATAAGATATTGTCGAATCTCGGGTTTTAGACCTCTCGAAACATCCGCGTCATCGTTCCTCATTTTCTACCAAATGAGGTGAAAACACGGATAACTCATGCGAACTTACTCCTCGTCTTTGGGACACTTATCATGTTGTTACTGTTCGATCTAATAAACTCTACCTCCTTCATATAGCGAATACTTTCGGGAAAGTACTTGTCATTGAAACAGTTCTGAAAATCTTTCCCAAGACATATTGAGTGCGGTTTGGTGGAGTGCAACTTCACGATTCCCACCAATGTCTGCCTCACCACAGAACATAAAGGTGGCGAATGGAACTTATGGTTCCTCCGTGCAACCCAAGACATCGAATATCTTGGTAATTTGCTTAATCCATGTTTTCGCCTTAATCGGATCGGGCTTTCCCCAGAAATCTGGTGGTCCCAACTCCTTGAACTGCTTGGCTGTGACAGACCGCGCGTTGCTATCATTTCCACCCATATTTTGTACACGAGTCTCCCTCGTCTGATTTTGCATGAACTGCAAAAAGCTTCTAAACATCACATCATTCATCGTTTGCTCCGTAGTGTTATTTACAGGAAGAATATTGCCTTCATGTTGCACGTTCTCTTGGTTGGTAATCAAAGGTTGTTCCACAGTCTCATAGACTCCATTGTTAACGTTCTCCGTTGCCATTCTTAAAAACTGCCATAAAACATGGATTAATTAAACAAATTAACATATCACATAATATCCCTATATTATGACCGACCAACAAATAAGCTTAGGTAGGACACACTAGCGAAGGATTTACTCGTCTCTCCCTCTAGTTCTATTCCCGATCTCACGCCGAGACCATATCCTAAGCTTTGATACCAACTGTGTGGCGCCCCAAAAATAGGTATACATCACCCATTACGAGTCGCCAAATACATGATGCGAAAATAACTACAACTTTATTACAATTGTCGTGCAAATCACGACAACACATCTTTGAGTTTAAATACAAATATTGTCTTCTAGATAATATCCACACCCAAATAAAGTCCTCATTACAATTATTGATGCACTATTTTACAAAAATAGTGAGGATCGATAAAACAATTGTCTAGGACCATCACTCTATACCCCATTTGGTTCTGCTATATTTCTAAACTTCACGAGAAGAAAAATGGAACAAAAAGGAAAAGGTGAGCTCAACTAGCCCGATAAAGAATATTATGACTAAGATAATATACAACAAATTATCCTTAGTCTTCAACGAGGAAAAATTTGATAGAATATAATCGACAACAAGTTTTAGATCAACAAGCTGCAATGGAAACAACAATTCATTAGAAGAGTTAAGTAGAGAATGAAATCTACTATCATCTATGAATTTAAAAGTCCATCATCAATATTTTATCCACAGTAACATCAATCAATATACATCTTGAATCAAATATTCATCTTTGCACTACGGGCCAAAGATATTCATTTTATATCACCGAGTTAGTCATGTTCATCTCAACACTGTTCATCTTTGCACTACTGGCCAAAAGATATTCATCGAGTAATCATTCATCTTTACACTTCTGAGGCCAAAGATATTCATCAAATATCACCATTAAGGGTGAGGATGATGAAAAACATTTTAGAAGAACGAATCCGATGAGACGGAAGGACAAATATTAGGGATTCATATTTCGGTTTATCCAAATTCAATAATACTCCATAATAACCAAGTGTGAAGTAGAATTCAAAATAAAGATCAAAACATGGATACAATCAAAGATAGTAACCATAAAAGACATCTGGGACGAAAAAGAAAAAATTTCATTTTTTTGAATGAATAGTGTCATATTTGTGAATAGTCTTGTCGTGAATAGTGTGCATATATGTGAATAGTAACCTCGACACAAAAAGGTAGAAATTCCATAATAAAATTCATAACAATATCTCAGCATAATGATATTGAAGAAAATAATATCATTTAAGAAGAAAATAACATCCCTTACCTCGAAGAAACAAGATGCTTGAATGAAAGGTCGGGATGTGATCTTTGAATGAAACTTGTCTTGAATAGCAACTCTCAAAGTATCTAAATACTCACAAAATCGCTTCGATAATATAGAGAGAAAGAGAAAAATGCTTATGTTTACGGTGTGATTTTCAATTCTAACCTAAGCACTTTTATTTATAGGAAAATGCTAACATGTGCAAGAGCAGACTTGACTTTCTTTACACGATGGCTTTACCTACTTACTATTGCCACCCACCACATTTGAAATAAAATTTGAGCACATTTCTCACCAACCAAAAGTGGGGCCCACTCAATTCTAGAATTTTCCACCAAAAATCATTTATAACATAATTTCCGAATCAGTCACCTCTTAAAATTCATAACAAATCATACATTCATTTTAATGGTTCAAAATTTGTGGACATATACTCACTTATATATGTATAACATATCTAAAAATCACAACTATCCAACGGTCGGATTAAAAATTATAACTCACGCAATATATCTCAAGAACACTGATTTAATTTTTAATACCTCTATTCCGACAAAAATACTGATAAAATACCTCAACATTAATAGCTACATAAAATAAATATTTCCTTTTCATATAAATCAATAAATAATTATTCACAAATAATATTACATAATCACAATAATGACAACCAGACCGTTCCTAGGAAAAAGGGGGCTTTTCGATAAGGATTTCTCCTTACTGGCGCGCAATTAGGTGATCAAACCTCTCCTTAGACAAAACTTTCTAGACATTGCCAATAATGCTATCTAATAATATTATTTAAATAATATGAATTATTGATCTGATAATGGGAAATACTGTGCAGAGACAATTATTGAAACAACAAAAATATAAAATATCAACGCAACAATTATTGAATCAATAAAATAAAATATTGAAAAGTAATTAATGTAACAATTATTGAGTAGTGCCTTTTTACGTAAGAATCAATAATTCAAAAATACTATACAATACCGGTAATGCTCTTTGTGCAACCACGCGTATTCTTTATTTTTAACCAAGGGTATTCAACGAGTGTTAACAGGTAACAACTACTGTAGTTATTTATAAAACTCAAACTTGTCGTTTTCTTCATCAAAATTATTACATTATGAGGCCCACAAATGGGCTCTAACGCCTTCGCATACGAATATTCCCAAACAACAAGAATATTCCACGACCAAACGAATATTCCCAATAAAAATGAATATTTTATAACCACTTGCTTATTTTGTAAAATTTGCACATTTCACCCATAACCAAAGTATTATATCAAATTAACTCCTTATTATTTCAAGATAATAAATAGAAAAAATTTAATTTTATTCATAATAAGTTGGGGTCTTACAACTATTCCCTTTTTATCCCCGCTCGACCCATCTACACTCTCAATACCTGAAAGGAATTGTGAAGCAAAAGGGTGAGCACAAATAGTCCAGTAAAGAATATTATAACTAAGATAATTAATTTATCAATAGCCTTCATCAGTAATAAATCATATATTTAGAACATATGGTAGATAATAAAAGTTTTCAACCATAATTGCAGCGGAATCAACAATCCATTAGAAGTGTCAAGTAGAGCATAATGTCTACTATCTCATCCAAATTAAAAGTCCATCATTAACATTTCATTCCTGTAATACTCATCAACAGTTCTTTGTTGTACCCAAGACAAAGAGAACTCTCATCACCTGTCTTCACCTGAACCACCAAAGATTATAGTTAAATTCACAATTCATATTTATAATCAGGTAAATCATAAGTTCATCTTTGCACTACAAGCCAAAGACATACAACTATAAAAAAAATAATCAACAATCCATCTTTGCACGTAAGCCAAAGAGGATTTTTACCACATCATTTGTCTGTAATATTAGTCCATCTTTGCACGTAAGCCAAAGAGGATTTTTACCACATCATTTGTCTGTAAAATAAATAATCCACATCACCGAATTATCCATGCACTACGGGCCAAGGATATTCGTTACTATCACATTCACGAATTATCCATGCACTACGGGATAAGGATATTCGTTATTATATCCAGTGGTCATGATCATACCAAACAACTGTCTATCAATGCACTACGGGCCAATGAAGACTTTTACCACATCATTTGTAACATTACAGGTCATGATTATACCGATACATAATTCTTGGTCATAATCATACCAATCAACAGTCCATCTATGCACTACGGCCAAAGGGTACTTTCATTATAATATAAGAATGAGGATGATGACAATGATATAAGCATCAATCAAATGAAATCAATGATAAATATTAAAGATTTTTAATTTATCCAGGGTTTAAAAAATGTCCAAATTGCCAACATGATAATTGATTTATGGAGTAAAATTCAAGAATAATATTCATGTATTAAAAATAATTTGGACAGAAAAGAAATCAATTTTTGTCGTGAATAGTACCTCGGGTGAATAGTACCTCGGGTGAATAGTACTTCATGAATAGTACCCCAACATGAAAAGATCAAAATTTAACAAGAATGTTTAGAAAAATATTTTCATGAAAAGATACTAGATGAAGCGCAAATTTCAAGGATATTCTACTAATTTTAAGGAGTATAGAAGCAATACTTATCAACATAAGTGTAGAATTGGGAATATAAAATGAAATAATATTACTTATATACTACAGAGTATGGAAGAAAATATTATTTCTTACGAATATTGAACAAAAATAATATCTCTTACGACTGTTGAACGAAAATAATATTCCTTACGAATATTAAACGAAGATAATATTCCCTACGAATATTGAACGGAAATTATATTCCTTACGAATATTGAACGAAAATAAATTCCTTACGAATACGAAAAAGAATATCGTAAGCGAATATGAAATAAATAATACCCCTTGTCTTAAAAGAAGAGTAATTCTGACTGGTATAGCGGAGATATTCTTGAAGAAAACTTGCACTATTTGCAACACTCAAAATTTCCTTAAACTCAAAAGAAATACGCTCAATATTATAGAAGAATAATTCTCTAATTTTGGTGTGATTTTCTTTTCTAAACTAAGCATCCTATTTATAGGAGAATTGCAAAATACTATTTAAGAAAATAATCACAGACTGCATAGTAAGATTCGGCGAATTCACGGGCGTTCGGGTGAAATTTTTTGATTTTACTATGCATCACTATGCAGTATTATGCAAACACTATCCAGTACTATGCAAATAATAAAATATAATATATTCTATTTTATAAAAAGTTTTCTATTTTATTACTATTATAATAATAATAAAAACATAACTTTATATAATATATATATATATATAAGTAATAAAATAAACTGAGATAACTTTCTACCGACGATTTTGAAAAATGAGTAAGTGGGGGTCCATGTAATAAGCCAAATTTATAACAAATACTTCATAAAAAACCCCTCTATTTATCTCAATTCATTGGTTTCACTAAACACATTTTTAATAACCTTTATTCATCATTAATATTATAACTCGCAATATTAACAGTCAGATCATTCCCAGGAAAGAGGGAGCTTTTCGATAAGTATTTCTCCTTATTGGCGCGCAATTAGATGACCAAATCCCTTTCCTCGACAGAAATTTCTAGACATTATCAATAATACAAATAATAATATGAATAACTGCGTCGTCTCAATTATTGATTTAATAATATAAAATATTATGCAGATGATACTGTGACAATAATTGAATCAATAATATGAGATACTATGCATCAACTACTGTGGCAATAATTAAATAAAACTGGGTGACTTCTCACGTAAGCATCAATAATTTAGAGATACTGTGTAATATTGTGTGCTACTGTGAAACCACGCGTATTACTATATTTTTATCACCGGATATTTCAACAGTTTAACGGTAAAAGTCTTGCCGTTATTTTTATAAAAAGGTTATTTCTGTCGCTTTCTAAATTTAACAGTTATTCCGTTGTGGGGTCCACCAATGATTGTGTCATCGTATGAATATTCCCCAACAAAAAGAATATTCCCTGACCAAATGAATATTTTATGACAACTTGCTTACTTTATAAAATTTTCATATATCACCCTTAACTTTAACTTTATCAATTTAACCATTTACTAAATAAAATATTAATTATAAGAAAATTGAATACTTTCATTTCATAAAATTCGGGGTCTTATACCAAGGATATTCGTTATTATCACCAATGGTCATGATCATGCTAACAACTGTCCATCAATGCACTACGGGCCAATGAGGACTTTTACCACATTATTTGTAATATTACAGGTCATGATTATACCGATATATAATTCATGGTCATAATCATACCAATCAACAGTTCATCAATGCACTACGGGCCAAAGATGACTTTCATCACAATATAAGTATGAGGATGATGACAATGATATAAACATCAATCAAATGAAATCAAAGATAAATATTAAAGATTTTTAATTTATTAAGAGTTTAAAAATGTCCAAATTATCAACATGATAACTACTTTGTGGAGTAAAATTCAAGAATAATATTCATGTATAAAAAATAATTTGGACAGAAAAGAAATTAATTTTTATCATGAATAGTACCCCGAGTGAATAGTACTCGAGTGAATAGTACCTCGTGAATAGTATCTCGTGAATAGTACCCCGACATGAAAAGATTAAAATTTAACAAGAATGTTCAGAAAAATATTTTCGAGAAAAGATACTCGATGAAGCACAAATTTCAAGGATATTCTACTAATTTCAAGGAGTATAGAAGCAATACTTAACAAAATGACTGTAGAATTAGGAATATGTAATGAAATAATATTACTTACATACTACAGAGTATAGAAGAAAATATTATTTCTTACGAATATTAAACAAAAATAATATCCCTTACCTTAAAAAGAGAGTACTTCTGACTGGTATAGCGGGAAAATTCTTGAAGAAAACTTATATTATTTTCTACACTCAAAACTTCCTTAAACTCAAAATAAATACGCTCAATATTATAGAAGAAGAATTCTCTGATTCTGGTGTGATTTTCATTTCTAAACTAAGCATCCTATTTATAGGAGAATGGCAGGGCACTATTTGGACGCACAGTAAGAAAATATCACGGGCAAAGTTCACGGGTTTTTGATGAATTTTTCTGATTTTACTATGCAGCATTATGCAATAAAATATTCTAATAAAATGAAAATTTAAATAATATATATATATATATAATAACACACACGACACTTATATATATATATATATATATATAGTAATAAAACAAAATTGAGATAACTTTCTACTGAAAATTTTGAAAAATGAGTAAGTGGGGGTCCATGTAATAAGTCTAATTTACAACAAATACTTCATAAAAAATCCCTCTATTATCTCAATTCACTTGGCTTCACTAAACACATTTTTAATAACATTTATTCATCATTAATAGTATAACTCACACTATTAACAACCAAATCATTTCCAAGAAAGAGGGGGCTTTCTGATAAGGACTTCTCCTTATTGGCGCACAATTAGGTGACCAAACCTCTTTCCTCGAAAGAACTTTCTAGACATTGTCAATATTGCAAATAATAATATGAATATCTTTGTCGTCTCAATTATTTATTTAATAATATAAAATATTGTGCAGATGATACTATGATAATAATTGAATCAATAATATGAGATACTATGCATCAACTACTATTGCAATAATTGAATAAAACTAAGTGACTTCTCACGTAAGCATCAATAATCAAAGATACTGTAAAATACCGTGTGCTACTTCGCAACCACACATATGACTGTACTTTTATCATCGGGTATTTCAACAGTTAACTGTAAAAATTTTGCCGTTAATTTTATAAAAAGTTATTTCTGTCGTTTTCTAACTCCGACAGTAATTTCGTTGTGGGGTCCACCAATGATTGTGTCTTTGTACGAATATTCCTTGATAAAACAAATATTCCTCGACCAAATGAATATTTTATGACAACTTGCTTACTTTGCAAAATTTATAAATATTACCCACAACTATAGTATTAGATCAAATCCACACCTTATTACTCAAAATGATATTTAGAGAAGATTAAATCTTTATTCATAAAAGTTGGGGTCTTACATATAATATTTCTTTACCCACTTCAAGTTTAATGGGCCTGAGACAACATCTGATCCCACACGAGATATCTTGCAATACCTTCTTTCGGAGATCTTTCGTACCCTATACGGGCCTTCCCACTTGGGGTAAAATTTGGTGGTTGATGTTCCCCTTATGAATTGAGTTTCCGTTTTGAGCACCAAGTCTCCCACCAGAATCTATCGTGGTACCACCGCGATATTATATTGTCGTCGCAATTTTTTGTGGTACCGTTTAAGCTTTTCTTTAGCTTTGTCTTGGAAGTTAGCTAAGGCCTCTACGACAGCTGGTCTATTCTCTTCTTCGACTAAGCTTCGAAGTCTCATCCGAGCTGAAGAGATTTCTATTTCTGCGGGCAAGATAGTTTCTTCACCAAAAACCAAAGCGTATGGGGTTTCGCCTATAGGCTTTCTTTTTGTAGTTCGATATGCCCATAACGTTATTGGTAGTTGTTCTACCCATGTCTTCGGATGATCATCTAGGGTTTTTGATAAGATTTTTATCAAGGTTTTGTTTGTAGCCTCTGCTTGTTCGTTTCTTTTCGAGTAGTTGGCTGATGATTTGTAGTGTTTCACCATGTATCTTTCCATCAGATTTTTGATGTCCCTATTGATGAAGGGAGTTCCATTATCCGACAAAATGATCTTCGGGATCCCAAAATGGAAAATGATGTGCTCCTTGATAAAATTTTCCACTGCTGGTCCCGTAGCCTTGTTCAAGGGTATTTCTTCTACCCACTTTGTGTACATCTCGTTGGCAGTTAAAATCCAGATATTACCCTTGGAATTAGGGTGAATCGAACCTATAAGATCCATTCCCCATGTTTGAAAGGGCTATGGTGTTGCTAAGGTTTGAAAATCCACGACGGGAATGAATCAAGTTTCCATGTATTTGACAAATGTGGCACTTTTTAACAAATTCTAGACGATCTTCTTCCATTTTTGGCCAGTAGTAACCATGATTGATAAGCTATTTGTATAACTTGGCTCCCCCTTGGTGTTCATCCTTGTACATTTGGTAAACCAAATCTTTGGCTTCGCCTAGTTCTAGACACTGTAAGGGCTTGTCATTGAATCCTCTTCTAAACAATTCTCTATTTTGCAAAAAGAATCGTTGTGATTTCCTTTTTATTATAATTACGTCCTTCTTTTTGGTCGGAAGATTCCCACTTTGTAAGAACTCCACATAAGGGATTCGCCAATCTGTTATGTCATCAATGAAGGCGCATTCCTCCCCCCCCCCCCCTAGGGTATTCTTGGCATGAAACACATTGGCGTTGTAGGGCATCTGCTTCTTTCTTCATTTTGGGCTAATAATACCCTTGGCGTTGCAGCCTACGATACAGGCTTATGTCTTCCAATCCGCAATTCTCGTCATGTACCTGATGCATTACTCTATTTACTTCCTGCCTCCCCAAGCATCATGTCAATACACCATCTACTTCTTTTTTATACAAGACTCCTTTGATGGTGACGTACTTCTGTAGCTCCACGATTGGTATTGTTCCTTCCTTTGTTTGCAATTGATGAGAGATGTCATGTCTCCAATCATCTATCATGTCTTTGGGGAACAAGTCTAGCACCATGGTTGAGAGGGTTCTCTTCATTACCTTCACACCTAAGTTTTCTCCTTGGACATAGACTAGAGACGCTACTGTTGCTAGTGCATCAGGTTGTTTATTTTGTCCTCTTAGCACATATTCAATCACTACCTTCTTGAAAGCCTCCATCTCCTTTTGTGCTACAGTTCAATATGGCGCCAAGATAGGTTCCTTTACTCCAAATTGGCCTCTTATTTGCTGCACTATAAGGTTTTAATCTCCCTTTACTTTAAGATGTTTGGTTTCCAATTCTTGAGCCGCCAACAATCCTAGTATAAATGCCTCATATTCTGCTTAAATGTTTGTACAAGGGAAATCCAATTTGTATGACAAGGCCACTTCCTTTCCTTTTTTGGTGGTCAACACCACTCTTGCAGATGATCCATCAAAAGCCAAACTCCACCATTCTGGGTCTTCATCCATCAAGTCGATTGCTTCTATTTCTCCACCTGGAAGATCCTCAGAAGGAGGTTCATATTCTCTATTTTGAAATTGAGTTAGAAGGTCTACCAAGGCTTGACATCGGATCGCCTTTGGTGTCACACACTTGATGTCGTATTCTAAAAGAATCATCATCCATCTAGCAGGTCTTCCTACTAATGCTGGCTTAGTCAATAGATATCTGATCAGATCAGTTCTTGTTGCAAGCATCACTTCTTGTGATAGAAAATAATACCGCATTTTCTGCGCAATGAACACCAACGCTAAGCAATGCCTTTCTACCTATGAATACCTAATTTTTGGTCCTCTGATTATCCAGCTAATGTAATACACATGTTTCTCTTCTCCATCCACCTCCTGCGTGATCAATCCACCTATAGACTTCTTGGTAGACGTTACATACAACTGCAATGGCAATCCTCTTTGTGGCACTATCATCATTTGCACTGAAGCAAAAATTCTTTTGACCCTCTCAAACGCCTGTTGTTGGTCTTGCCCCCAGTCCCATTCTTCCTTTCCTTTTAACAATTTTCTGAAAGGTTCAGTGACTTCTGCTAATGCTGGCATGAATCTTCTCATGTAAGAAACTTTCCCTAGAAAGCTCTTTAATTGTTTTTGCATTTTTAGTGGGGGCATCTCTATAATTTCTTTCGCCTTGCTTGAGTCCACCTCTAAATCTCTTTTGTGCACCAAGAAGCCCAAGAATTTTCCAGTCGTCATTCCAAAGGCGCATTTCTTCGGATTCATCCTCAACTTGTACCTTCGGCATCGCTCAAACACTTTCCTCAAGTCCTCCACATGAGTTGTCATCTTCTTGGATTTCACTACTATGTTATCCACATAGTCCTCCACTATATCATGAATCATGTCATGAAATATATCATGCATTGCCCTTTGATAAGTTGCCCCTGCATTCTTCAACCCGAATGGCATTACTACATAGTAGAAATTCCCAAACGGGGTACAAAAGGTCATTAACTCTGCATCTTGAATGTGGGGATCTGCATCAACTACTGGTGGAAATTACCCATTTCCTCTTACTTCCTCTGCATCTCCAGCATCATGACCATCATCATCTCTTGTCCTTCTCGTGCTTCGTTTAATGCCTTAAGCATCTCTAGTTGCACAACATTTGCCCGCTCTCCGCTTGCATCCTCGCCTTGCCTTCCTGCATTTGTTTGTTGTTGATTGGCCATATATGGTGATTTTGAACTCCCTTTTGAAGCGTATTCAATAATTGGTTGGTCAAGATCTAGGTTTGCACCTAGGAAAGCTTGATTTGCTCGCCTTGGAACTGGATTCGGTGAGGTAATGCTATTTGTTGGTGAAGCTCTTCCTGTAGTTCTCCCACTTCGAGTTGTGGGCATACCCTTCAGGAATTCTACACCTCCCCAGCAGAGTCGCCAAAGAAATGTGGGCAAGGAAATTGTACCTTGCTACGGTTAGGGTTTCGTTTTTGCTGAGGAGGAGAGAAATCCACGAAAAGTACAGGTGAGCGATTACTCCAACAACACGTGGTAGAACTTTTAGAATCCGAGAACCTTGTTAGGGTAGCAAGGATTCAGAGAGCCTTCTTGAGTCTTCGGGTTGAAAGAATGTCCAAGTCTTTTAGTCCTCCAAAAGGTCCAAGAGTCAAAAGTCCAATAGAGAGCCCCCTTCTCAATAGAGTGGAAGGGGTATTTATAGGGTTTTCTAGAGAGGCAGATTATTGGTGGGAATCTGTAAAATGTACTCAACTTGCCGCACTAAAGATGTCTTGGGAGAAGTTCCAAGAATTAT
Source organism: Panax ginseng (assembly GCA_020205605.1). Taxonomy (NCBI): domain Eukaryota; kingdom Viridiplantae; phylum Streptophyta; class Magnoliopsida; order Apiales; family Araliaceae; genus Panax; species Panax ginseng. The sequence goes on along the minus strand of CM035130.1, from coordinate 54,762,675 downwards.
TCAACGACAAGTACTTTCCTAAAAGTATTCGTCACATGAAGGAGGTAGAATTCATCAAGCTGGAGAAAAAAATATGATCGTGTCGCAATACGAGGCTAAATTTGCGGAGTTATCCCAGTTTGCATCTCATTTGGTTGATAATGAGGAGAGAATGATGTGAATGTTTCTGCGAGGTTTGAAACCCAAAATACGTCAATACCTCATTTCTCACAAATTTTGCTTGTATTCAGATGTTGTGAATAGGGTTCAGTTATTGGAGCGCGATAATGAGTCAGCCCAACCAAAAGATAGCAGCCGGTAAAACGATAATACCAGTGGTAGAAGTCATCGAAGCGGTGACAACAAACGTGGATGAAATCAATATGCTAGAAATGGTAACCACTTTAGTGGTAATCCTGGCCAAGATAATAGAAGTGGAAGTTTCAAGAAGAGGAGATTCAATAATGATGGAAGGACGTCAGCACCAGCACCCGATTTCAAGGAAGGAGAACGACCACCGGTCGTATGCTATATATGCGGAGGGGAGGGACACATCAGTCCAAACTACACGCAGAAACCCAAAGCGTGTTACAATTACGGAAGAGAAGGTCACCTAGCTAGATTTTTTCGTGTATTAAAGTCAAGTCCAGATGGGATAGAGACACCAAAGGCTGTCCTAGACAAGTCAAAGTCGGTAGTTCAAGGGAGAGTGTTTGTCGTGACCTCTCAAAAAGCGAAGAACTAGAACGAAGTTATCACGGGTAAGCTAATCATAAACTCTTGCGAAGTCTATACCTTATTTGATACCATTTCTACCCATTCTTTTGTTTCTCCTACTTGCGCTCAATGTTTAAATTTAACTCTAGAGAAATTAGAATTTGACTTATATGTTGAAACTCCATTGGGAGAAACCTTCATTACATCCACTGTTTATAAATCTCGTTTGATTCAAATCGGCACCCTCACATTACCTGTCGATCTTATCTCTTTGCAAATACTTGCATTTGATGTGATTTTAAGGATTTATTGGTTAACTACTCATTATGCTAAAATTGATTGTTTTTGTAAGGTTGTTAGCTTTTATATTCCTAACCAACCTATTATGTGAATTCAAGTAACCAAACCACTAAGGTCAATCACTGTCATATCAAGTCATAAAGCCATTCATTTATTGAAAAACAAATGTTAAGCTTTCTTAGCCTATGTCACAGATTTAAACAAAAATACGTAAATTTGAATGATATTTCATTTGTTAATAAATTTCCTGATGTATTCCCTGAAGAACTTCCTGGCCTACCCCCAGAGTGTGAAATCAAATTTTGTATTGACCTTGAACCCAGATACAAAAACCCATTTCCAAAGCCCCATATCGAATGGCTCTATTGAACTTCGAGTTAAAAACCCAATGCGAGGAATTGTTAGACATCGGTTTCATTCATCCTAGTATGTCTCCTTGGGGTGCTCCTGTTCTATTCATAAAGAAGAAAGATGGGAGTATGCGACTTTGTATTGATTATCGGGTGTTGAATCATGTCACCGTCAAAAATAAGTACCCGTTACCTCGCATTGATGACCTATTTGACTAGTTTCAAGGCGCTAAATTCTTTTCAAAGATCGATCTTCGTTCCGGATATCATCAGAAGATTAAAACTGATGACATTCCAAAGACTGCTTTCAGAACTCGGTACGGGCATTACGAATTCCTATTCATGTCTTTTGGATTGACTAACGCTCTTGCTGCTTTCATGGATATGATGAACTGAGTATTCAAGGAATATTTGGGTCATTTTGTGGTTATCTTTATTGATGCCATCCTCATTTACTCCAAAACTCGTGAAAATCATGGGCAACACTTGAGGCTGATACTCCAAAAGCTTCGTGAAAATAAGCTATATGCCAAGTTAAAGAAATGCGAGTTCTGGCTTGAAGAAGTAGTATTCCTTGGGCACGTGATATCAAATCACAGAATATCTATTAACCCAGCGAAGATTGAAGCAATACAAAGATGGGAGCAATCTAAGTTAGTAACCGAAGTACGTAGCTTTTTGGGATTAGCTAGTTATTATCAGAGATTCATGAAGGTTTTTCTTAAATCGCTACTCCGTTAACTCAGCTGACTCGAAAAGATATAAAATTTGGTTGGAGCGAGGAATGTGAGAGGAGTTTTCAATAACTCAAGAGGAGACTCATTTCAGCACCTGTTCTTGACAATACCATCTGGTTCAGAGGGATTTATCATATACAGTGATGCTTCAGGCAGAGGTTTAGGATGTGTTCTCATGCAACATGAGAAAGTCATAGCCTATGCCTCATGGCAACTCAAAAATTATGAGAGGAATTATCCTACTCATAATATTGAGTTCGCAACAGTTGTTTTTGCGCTAAATATTTGGAGGCATTACCTGTATGGGGAGAAGGTGGAGATCTATACAGATCATAAAAGTCTCAAATATTTCTTCACCCAAAAGGAACTCAGCATGTGGTAACGACGTTGGCTCGAGCTGTTGAAAGATTATGATCATACCATTCAATACCATCCTGGAAAAGTGAACATGGTAGCTGACGCGTTGAGTAGAAGATCATATGCGGGTACGAGTGAGATATTATCAATGCAAATGCCCATTTTGTATGACTTATAAAGGATGAAGATAGAGTAAAGGCTCCAGGGACCCATGTGATGATGTTAAATATACGAGTAGAACTAACTTTAATCGATAAAGTTAAAGTTGCTCAAGCTACAGACCTAGAACCGATGCGTATGAGGAATAAAGTACAAGAAGGTGCTATTCCGGAAGCATGAATCGATGAAGAAGGAATACTTCAAGTCAACTCCAGACTTTGTGTTCCTAACGACTCTAATTTTAAGTATAAAATCATGATGGAGGCGCACAACACACCATTTGTAATCCATCTTGGGAGTACCAAAATGTATCGTGATCTTCGATATACATTCTAGTGGAGCAATATGAAGAGAGAGATATCAGAGTTTATCTCAAGGTGTTTAACTTGTCAACGAGTCAAGGCGGAGCATCAAGTACCAAAAGGTCCATTGCAACCACTTGAAATTCCAAAATGGAAGTGGGAGCATATTACCATGGATTTCGTTACTAGTCTTCCCAAGGTTTCTCAAGGCATATATGTAATTTGGGTCATTGTTGATAGATTAACCAAGTCTGCTCATTTCTTACCTATACGAGAAACTTATTCACTTGAACGTCTTACTCGTTTATACATAAACGAGATTGTAAGACTGCATGGTATGCCAGTATCCATAGTTTTTGATCGAGACCCAAGATTCACTTCACAATTTTGGGTCAGTTTGCAGAAAGCTATGGGCAAGGATTTACGATTCAGTTCTGCATATCATCCTCAAATGGATGGGCAGTCAGAGAGGACTATTCAAACTCTTGAAGATCTATTAAAATTATGTGTCCTTGACTTCAAAGGAAGTTGGGAAAAGTTCTTGCCATTAGTGAAATTCTCTTATAAAAACAATTATCAAGCAAGTATTGGTATGGCTCCATTCGAGGCGTTGTATGGACGAAAGTGTCATTCTTCAGTATGTTGGGATGAGGTAGGTCAACTTTGTAGGGACCAGAATTAGTATGCATGACAACGAAAAAGATTCAAATGATCCGGCAACGTATAAAAACCTCACAAGATCGACAAAAGAGTTATGCTGATCTTCATCGAAGGGACGTGGAATTCAATGTTGGAGATCATGTTTTGTTATGTGTTACTCCATGAAAAGGAGTTACAAGATTTGGAAAGAGAAGAAAACTCAATCCCAGATTCATTGGCCCTTTGAAATCCTCGATCAAGTAGGAACTGTGGCCTATAGACTCACCCTACCGCCAAGTATATCTCGTGTTCATAACGTTTTCACATATCTATGTTACGTAAATATGTGGAAGACCCGAACCACATTATTGATTTAGAACCTGGTGAGATAGCGGAAGATTTAACGTATGAAGAGGTACCTGTTAAAATCTTGGATAAGAAGGAACATATTCTATGCTCCAAGGTTATACCTCAAGTTAAAGTTTTGTGGAGAAACCACAATGTTGAGGAAATGACCTTCGAGTTAGAATTTGAAATGAAATCAAGGTATCCTCACCTCTTCGTCATACTAGGTACGTACACCAATTTCGAGGATAAAATTTCATAAGAAGGGGAGGTTCTACGACCCTAACTTTTATGAATAAAGATTTAATTTTCTCGAAATATCTTTTTGAATAATATGGTTTAGATTTGATATAATGTTATAGTTATGGATAATATTTACAAATTTTGCAAAGTAAGAAAGTTTTCATAAAATATTCGTTTGGTCGGGGAATATTCGTTTTATCAGAGAATATTCGTACGGCGACACAATCATTGGTGGACCCCACAATGGAATTACTGTAGAAGTTAAAAAATGACAAAGATAACTTTTTATAAAAATAACGGCAAAAGTTTTACCGTTAACTGTTGAAATACTCGGTGATAAAAGTACAGTAATATCCGTGGTTTCATAGTAGCACACGGTATTGTATAGTATCTTTGATTATTGATGCAAGTCACTCAGTTTTATTCAACTATCACCACAGTAATTGCTACATAGTATCTCACATTATTGATTCAATTATTGTCATAGTATCATCTGCACAATATTTTATATTATTAAATCAATAATTGAGATGACAAAGTTATTCATATTAGTATTTACATTATTGATAATGTCTACAAAGTTCTATCGAGGAAAGGGGTTTGGTCATCTAATTGCGCGCCAATAAGGAGAAGTCCTTATCGGAAAGCCCCCTTTTTCCTGGGAATGATCTGGTTGTAAATATTGTGAGTTATAAATGATAAATAAATGTTAGTAAAAATGTGTTTTGTGAAGCCAAGTGATTTGAGATAAATAGAGGGAATTTTTATGAAGTATTTGTTGTAATTTTGGCTTATTATATGGACCCCCACTTACCCATTTTTAAAATAAATCGGTAAAAAGTTATCTCAGTTTTGTTATATATATATATATATATATATATATATATATATATATATATATATATATATATATATATTTAGTAGTATTATGTCACGGGGGGAGAAATTAGTCATGGGGAGTTAGTGTGTGTGTGTGTATATATATATATATATATATATAATATAATATAATATTTGTTTTGTTTTTTTATATAAAATAGAATTTATTTTATTTTATTTGCATAGTACTGCATTGTGTTGCATAGTAATGCATAGTGTGTGAATAGTGTTGTATAGTGCAACATAGTAAATTTAAATTATTTTAAAGATTCAGCCGAAGAAGCGCCCGCGAATTTCCTTACTGTTCACCCGTGATTTTCTAAATTCAAATAGTATCCTGGCATTCTCCTATAAATAGGATGCTTAGTTTAGAATTAAAAATTACAGCAGAATCAGAGAATTCTTTTTCTATAATATTGAGCGTATTTCTTATGAGTTTAAAGAAGCTTTGAGTGTAGAAAAGCGGTCTGAGTTTTCTTCAAAATATCGTAGCCCTACCAATGAAAATACTCTCCTTTTAAGGTAAGGGATATTATTTTTGTTCAATATTCGTAAGAAATAATATTTTCTTCCATACTCTGTAGTATGTAAGTAATATTATTTCGTTTCAGATTCTGAATTCTACATTCATTTTGTTAATTATTGCTTCTATACTCCTTGAAATTATTAGAATAACCTTGAAATTTGCGCTTCATCTAGTATCTTTTCACGAAAATATTATTTTGAACATTCTTATTAATTTTTAAAGTTTTTATTCTGGGGTACTATTCACTCTAGTACCTATTCACTCGGGTACTATTTATATGGGGTACTATTCTTGAAAAAAATTGATTTCTTTTCTGTCCAAATTATTTTTGATACAACATTATTCTTGAACTTTACTCCACAAAATAGTATCATATTGACAATTTGGACATTCTTGAACTTTGAATAAATTAAATTATAAATCTTTAAAATTTATCCTTGCGTTTACTTAATTGAATTCTTATATCATTGTTATCATCCTCATGCTTATATTGTGATGAAAGTCATCTTTGGCCTGTAGTGCATAGATGGGTTGTTGATTGGTATGATTATGACTATGTATTGGTATAATCATGACCTGTAATGTTACAAATAATGTGGTAAAAGTTCTCATTGACCCATAGTGCATTGATGGACAGTTATTGGCATGATCATGACCACTGGTCATACTAACGAATATCCTTGGCCCGTAGTACATGAATAATTCATGGATGTGATAATAATGAATATCCTTGGCCCGTAGTGTATGAATAATTCATGGATGTGATATTAACGAATATTCTTCGCCCGTAGTGCATGGATAATTCGATGATGTTGATTATTTGTTGAGCTGTGTTACAACGATAAAATATTGATGATGAACTTTTAAATCATATAAGATAGTAGATATTATGCTCTACTTTACTCTTATAATGGATTGCTTGTTCCGCTGCAGTTAGACTTCGTGTCTATTATATTCTATTAGTTTTACACTGTTGAAAGCTAACGATAATTTATTCTACATTATCTTAGTCATAATATTCTTTGCTGGGCTAGTTGAGCTCATCCTTTGCTTTCATTGTTCTCTTCAGGAAATGAGAACATATGTAAGACCCCAACTTTCATAAATAAAGATTAATTTTTCTCAAAATATATTTTTGAATATTAAGGTGTGAATTTGTTATAATGTTATAGTTGTGGGTAATATTTATAAATTTTACAAAGTAAGCAAGTTGTTATATTATATTCGATTGGTCGGGGAATATTCGTTTTAACAAGGAATATTTGTACGACGGCTCAATCATTGGTGGACCCCACAAGGGAATTATTGTCGGAGTTAGAAAAAGACAAAAATATCTTTTTATAAAAATAACAGCAAAAGTTTTACCATTAATTGTTGGAATACCCGGTGGTAAAAGTACCATAATATGCGTGGTTGCATAGTAGCACACAGTATTGATTATTGATGCTTACGTGAGAAGTGACTCAGTTTTATTCAATTATTGCTACAGTAATTGCTGCATAGTATCTCACGTTATTTGATTCAATTATTGTTGTAATATTTTATATTATTAAATAAATAATTGAGATGACAAGTTATTCATATTATTATCTGCATAATTAACAATGTCTAGACAGTTCTGTCGAGAAAAGGGAGTCACCTAATTACATGCCAATAGGGAGAAATTATTATCGGAAAGCCCCCTCTTTCCTGAGAACGATTTGGTTGTTAATATTGTGAGTTATGATAATGATGAATAAATGTTGTTAAAAATTTTGAGGGGATTTTTATGAAGTATTTGTTTATAAATTTTGCTTATTATATGGACCCCCATTTACCTATTTTTTAAAATAATCGGTAGAAAGTTATTCATTATAAGAGGTGGAGCCTACATGTGATAATGACTTGAGGTGGGGCCCACATAAAGAAAATGAAATAATGGGGGGGGGGGGGGAGGATTCATGGGTGGTTTTAGGGTGATAGTGATGTTTTGTTTTTTTATATAATAAGTTTTGTTTTTTATGGAAAATAGAATATATTATATTTTATTATGCATAGTATTTGTATAGTAAATCCTAAAAAAAAATTCAGCCGATTCGTACGCCCCGTGATTTTTCGACTGTTGGTCCGTGATTCTAAAAATTCAAATAGTATCATTTCCATTCTCCTATAAATAGGATGCTTAGTTAGAATTGAAAATCCCACCAGAATCAGAGAATTCTTCTTCTATAATATTGAGCGTATTTCTTTAGAGTTTTAAGAAGCTTTGAGCGTAGAAAATATTTTCTTCAAGAATATCCCCGCTATACCAGTTGGAATAGTCTCCTTTTTAAGGTAAGGGATATTATTTTTGTTCATTATTCATATGAAATAATATTTTCTTCCATACTCTGTAGTATGTAAGTAATATTATTTCGTTTCAGATTTCGAATTCTACACTCATTTTGTTAAGTTTTTGCTTCTATACTCCATGAAATTAGTAGAATATCCTTGATATTTGCGTTTCATCCAGTATCTTTTCATGAAAATATTATACTGAGCATTCTTGATAAGTTTTAACTTTTTCATGCCAGAGTTCTATTCTCGAAGTACTATTTACGGGTTACTATTCACTCGGATACTATTCACCCAGGGTACTATTCATGATAAAAATTGATTTCTTTTCTGTCCAAATCATTTTTGATACAATATTATTCTTGAATTTTACTCCACAAAGCAGTATCATGTTGACAATTTGGACATTATTGAATTCTGGATAAATTAAATTATAAATCTTTAAAAAAAATTCATTTGCTTTCTTTTAATTGAATTCTTATATCATTATCATCATCCTCATGCTTATATTGTGATGAAAGTCATCTGTGGCTTACGTGCATAGATGGACTATTGATTGGTATGATTATGACCAGGGATTATTCGGTATAATCATGACCGTAATGTTACAAATGATGTGGTAAAAGCCCTCATTGGCCCATAGTGCATTGATGGACAGTGGTTGGCATGATCATGACCATTGGTGAAAACACGAATATCCTTGGCCCGTAGTGCATGGATAATTCGTGGTCGTGATACTAATGAATATCCTTGGCCCGTAGTGCAGGGATGATGTGGATTATTTATTAAGCCGAGTCTCAGCGATAAAATTGTTGATAAACTTTTAAATCATAGAAGATAGTAGATATCATGCTCTACTTGACTCTTCTAATGGATTGCTTGTTCCGCTGCAGTTAAACTTCATGTTTATTATATTTTATCAGTTTAACACTGTTGAAGGCTAATGATAATTTATTCTTCATTATCTTAGTCATAATATTTCTTACTAGGCTAGTTGAGCTCACCATTTTGCTTTCATTGTTCTCTTCAGGAAATGAGAACGTAGCCAGGACTAGTTGGAAAACGGAGTGACGGTCCGAGATGGTGGCTATAAGTCCTCACTATTCTATGAAATAGTGTAATAATAAATGTAATGAGGACTCCATTGAGTTTGGATATTGTTTAGAAGATAATATTCGTGTAAAAACTCTCAGCTACACTTTTGGTCGTATTGTATAATTAAGTTGTATTTGAATTCTGTACTATGTATTTGGCGACTCAGAATGGGTGATGTATACCTATTTTGGGGGCGTCACAACATAGCCGGGACTAGTCGGAGAATGGAGTGACGGTCCGAGATGGTGGCTGTAGTAGTCCTCACTATTTTATAAAATAGTGTGATGATAATTGTAATGAGGACTACATTTGAGTTTGGATATTATCTATGAAACAATATTCATGTTAAAACTCTCAACTACGTTTTTGTCATATTGTATAAATAAAGTTGTATTTAAATTATGTATCATACCAAAGAATTTTCTTTAGTAAAAGATATAAAACCCAGTAGACATTTTTACAAAGTTTACTTGAACTCAATAGGGGTAGATAACTTATGCATCATTATGACCCTGTACACACTTTGTATTTTTTTTTAGTGTTATGCCCTTTAGTAGAATCTGGGAAAGTTTTTATATTCTTTTCATTTGATGTAAAATTTAAACCTTTTAGAAAAGAAAACATTCCACATTTGCTTAAATGCTAACTAAAGAGAATTAGGTGTATGTACCAACCGGATGCGAATTTATCAACTGAAAGAAATGTGTGGAAACTGGAAAGGGAAAAAAAATTCAAGAAACTCATTAGGAAAAAACTTTATATCGTCATATGGTTAAACATTATTAGTAAATATCTACGTAATTCCATTGCAGGTAATCCTATTCTGTTGATCACCTAAAATATGAGAAAAAATAATCTTGCCAACAAACATGTCAACTGTGCGCAACATGTTCTGAATAATGGGTAAGAAGATTACCTCCAAAATGATGTAAGACGATGGAGGCTGCAATAGTGACATTCAAAAAAGCAGCAACTGTGACAACTAGTTCAAAAATTATTAAATAAGAATTTTATAAATAAAATTCGTATTATGAGATGTATATATTTTGGATTATGTGGTTTGGTAGGAAGAAATTAAATATATATAAGATTTAATAATTGACTAAAAAAAAGTGAAGAGAATTAGTTATGTAAAAGAATATGGTGGAAAAAGAAATTAAATGAATAAATATTGGTTAATTTAAATTAAGTTGAAAGTTATATTATAGAATAATATAATTTGATTATTATGCCTTATTAGCAATGGAATTATTATGAATTAAATTTCATAAATAATGAGAGTAATTCATTAATTTAAATAGTGACTTAACGTAAATATATTTGTTTTAATAAAATGAGAAAGCGATGTGTTACATATAAATATAATATGTTAATGTAATACGATTGTGAATTTCTTATATAAGTTAAAATATTTATAGAATAAAATAAATATTTGACAAGAATTGTTGTGGGATAATTTATTTAAAGTGTGATAATATTTATGAAATGAGAAATATTCTAATTTAATTAAATAATTAAATTAGAAGATTAATGATTTGTTGAATAAAATTAAAGTTATATTGGTTAAGTAATTTAATCAAATATAGTGTGACATTTGTGAACCATATGTAAGGGGGATTATTAAAATAAATTAGTAAGAGGTTGTTTGGGTTCTAGCCAAATATGGCCTAGAGACCCTTTGTATTTGCAACTGTCGTGACTCTTTGTATTGGTAACTGGCCAAGCTATGTTTAAGTTGAGCTTCAGTTTATGTTTACACTATATTCTTAAGGCTAAGAGTTAGAAAACCGAGAGGAAGAGAAAACAGAGAAAAGAGCTTAAGAAAGAAATTGAGAGAGAAGAGGGTTTTTATGTTTTGAAGAAGAGAAATTCTGAGAATTAAGTGGAAGAGGAAGAGTAAATAAAGCTCTCTAATCATCTAACTAGGGCATACAAGAATCAAAGGTAAATTCTAAGGTTTTAGTTCTTATTTTCTAAAATTAGTTCTCTGTAATTAAATTTTTGATGGTTAATTTCTTGAGTAATCTGATATATGTGTTAATGGGGGTATAATATGTTCTATGTCATCTATAGTTGGATTTGAGTTAAGCAAATTCATGTTGTTGATTTTAAATAAGAGAAGTTTGGTTTTTGGCTTAATATGTGTGTTTTGGCATATTTTGAGACTAAAATTGGATAGAAATTCATGGATAGAATCTAAAGTGATGATAAATGTTTTTAGTGCTTTGAGAAACGAAAATAACCCAATTGGAATGAACTAAAACAGAGTTAAATCGAATTCATAGTGAATGATTATGCTAAACATGTTAAAACATGAAAAACAAAGTATGAACATGAGTTTTGGGTCAAGATTTGATTTAGTTAATATTTCTATAAATTGTTGATTTTCTGGTATGTTTTAGTTTTATGAATTATAAATTCATAGAATCAAAAATGGACATCTTTGGGACTGATGTGTATTCAAAGGCAATCGGAGGGCGTCGGGCGTGCATGTATACAAGTGAAGTGCTTAATTCTAACGATAAAAGATGTTGTTCTATGTTATAAAACTTGAATATTATGAAATATAATGATGCTTAACATTAATCAACTGTGTATTAGACAAGTTGTATAAGCATGCTAAACATACACAAGAGAGGCGTATCAGGCGTGTAAAGAATGAATGTCGAAACATCGTGCCATGTGTTAATGAACTTAAAAACTGTTTCAATTCAAATGAAATGAAATTTATAAGATATGGAATGGTGTTAACATAAACCACTAAGGATTCCTAGCAAGACTTCAACACATAATTGGACATTGTGTGTTAAACCAAAAAGAGAAAGAATTATGAAATGTAAAATAGAGTTACATAATCAATTAACAAAGTGTCATTTTGTGGCTAATTGTGGTATGTATGTGCGCTTAATTGTGTAGGATATTTGAAGGATGAGTTATCATAGCTTTGCAAGGAACACTTTAAGGCAAGTCTTTCAGTTCCTTTGTGTTCTGTGATCTTATATCTTGATTTTGTATGAAATGTTCTTAAGTATGCTAAAGTTGTGTTAATTCTTTGAGTAATGAAAAAGTCAATATATGACTAAGTTGACTGGGATATGGTACCCAATATGTATGTGATACATGATATAAACTAATATTGTTTAGAGTATCAAAGCTTGTATAGGATGAACACTAGAATGATTATGAGATGTATGTTGAGCATGTTATTATGTGCTACGTGATGCATTAAACTGTTAGATTTGTTCGGCTATAGAGCTCAATCTTGTAAATAACCATTTTTGCAGGTTAAGGAGTCAAGGTAACACTATGTGCTATTTGAATGACATGGATCAGATGTAATGCATGAAAATTAAATATTTTAGCTATAGTTGTTATTCTTTTAAACCATGTTTAAGGTTCTGGATATGTACTTGGTGGATTATGATGTTTAATTCATGTTGAGTTGTATAGTTTGAGTTATCTGAAGTATAAAGGATACTGAATTAAGATGTAAGGTTTTATATAATTACTCTGATGAAGAGAATCATAAAATAAATTTGATTTAGAGATGTGTAGATGATAAAGGTTATGATTCAGGGAAATAAATAAGGAAAAACTGAAAAGTTTTAATTATTCCGCACTTTTATTGATTAAATCATTGAATAATGATGTAAAATTAGAAGTTTGATGTATTCTTAACGGCCGAAGATGGATGTTGAATTATTTAAATTTTGGGGTCGTTACAGTTGGTATCAGAGCTGTAGGTTATGAACCTTAGGTAAGAGTACGTTAGGCGATAACCTCGGAGAAGAAAGGTGAAGATATTAAAGAATAAACTCAAATAGAGTTTGAATAATAAGGGATAAATTTAGGAAATGTATAGAGAAGAGATTGAAATATATTCGAGGAGATTTAAAGAAGAATCTTGAGGTATATAAAAGATGAGAATCAGGAGTTACCTGACTCTAGTAATAAAGATGTTAAATTTTATTAATTAGACGATGTTTATAAGATGAAGATTATAGAAATAATAAGAATAAACTCATATAGAGTTTAGTTGACGATAAATTCAGAGAATGCTTATGAAACAAGTAAGATAATATGAATGGGTTCAAAGAAGAACCTGAAGAGCCAAAAGGATGAGTTGAAGAATCATAAGATAACATAATTAAAGAGGAAAAAATGAGGATCGTAAAACAAAAACGATCATAAAATAAAAAAAGAATCATAAGGGAGATAATCGTGGAATAGGATCACGACGTGATCTGTTTAAGTTATAAATGATAGATGATCTATAATGATTGAATAGTTATAGCTTGATGCTATAAGAAAATGTACTATGATATAGTACGAGATAAACTCACGAGGAGTTATAAATGATGAGATAAGGAAAATTCTTATCGAGCAAAGAGCAATTTAAGAGCAAGACGACGTTAGGTGGGATTTCAATTGAGGACTCATGTGATGGCTGAGTTATACAAACGTTTGTATGGGCAAAGGTTTTGTGCTTGTATTCAGCTTATCACATTGATAGTCATTGGAATGTTGGTTTCGCGCTATCGATTTATATATGGCGGAATGGTGATTCTTTTATCATATTTATATTTGATAGTTAGAGACTATTAATAGTAAGTTAGGGAATATTAAAACTAGGTGAGAGTTCTTAAAACTCATGCTTATGGTATGTTTGTGATTTATAATCATATGTATGTTTTTGAACCCCCTAAGCATATGGACAGTCCCTGATTGGTTCTTGGACTATGTATTGCTAGGACAAGTTCCTAAACTCGTATTATTATGGAAAGTTTCTGAACCTCTAATGTGTTGTAAGTTTGATGAACTATACTGGGGTATAGGAACATTGTCAATTGAGATCTAAGGATATTTAATATAAATAACATAGGTGGTACTAGGGATAGAAAGAATTATTAAATAATGAAGTAGTGAAGAAAAAAGTGAAGTTGATGGAGAAACATGGATTGTTCTAAATCTTCTAGCTATGCTAGATTTTCAAAATTTATTGACTTCATACTGATGTTGTCACTTCTGAGTCTATTGAAAATATTGGATCAAATGATTTAACCAATGAGTTTTTGAAATAGTGATATTATTCACATGTCTTTGTTAATTGCTTCAGCTTAACAAAAATGATTTGAAATTATCAAAATGTATTTTATATAATTATATGCATTATTTGATATGGTGTAGAAATAATAATCGAGGAGGTCATTACTGTAGTTGAACCTAGGGTTGGATGTGATCATAGGATCGTCAACTTATGATGTAAAATGACAAATTCATATAATGATGGAATCCTCAACTTACCATTAAGACGATACGGTATTGTAATATCATAAAAAGGATTTTTGGTTTTTTTAAACGAAAGTTATGCCAATTGAGTTGGTTAATATATATATAAATATATATATATATATATATATATATATCGATTAATGTCTGAGTTGTTGCTAGAAGTCTATATTATTTGATTCAGCTAGACAAATATTGAAAGATATTTATGAAATTCAAGCATTCTTTGTCAAACGATGCCAAATAAATTTTTTTTTGTGCGGATTCAGATGTTGAGAAGATGAGGTGAACAACCCTATAACAGGAGATATATTATCGGAGACAATTGTTCCGAAAGTAACGCATATAGTCGTTACGATATTATGATGTAATACGTTGTGCACGACGTAGTGGTACAATAGGTGTAATACCCGCGAATTAATTTTAAATAAATAATATTAATATTAAGAATAATGAATATTTATTTAAAAATAAACATATATAGGATGGCATGAGTTGTGGTAATTAATTTAATTGAATAAACATGTGATAATTTAGCAATGTAGTAGAACTGATGAGAAGCTTAATTTAAGCTTATGAAATTATGCCTAGTGTAGCAAAGTGGTGAAATGAGAAAGTTACTAATTAAATTAATGATGAAATAGATGAAATTAATTAGTACTAGTAGTTAGTGAATAATTATTATATAAAACTATATGATAAAAGTAAGCTTTAAATTATGTAATTTGCTAAGTTATATGGAAGAGCCTTTTGTGACATCATGATGTGCGGTGGAGCAATTAAATGTGTATTTTAAACATATAAGAGAAAATAACTTTGATTAAATAAATATTTATTATTAAATGTTTATTTCAAATATTTAGGTAGAATTGGAATAATAAGTTTATGGAAAATACTGGGGTATTGGTACCCAACTAAATTATATTCTAGTCTACTGTAAATATTCTTTGAATTGACCCAATGAACATGAATTATATGATTATGTGTATTTGTACTCTTAACTTATCACAATGTAATAATATCAACTCATTAAAATTCATTGTGAGCCAAAAGGGAATTAACCTTAGTGCAACTAGTGACCATTTTAACTAATGTAATAAACTAAGAAGCCTTGTCCCATATTGAGTGTCTTCCCTTTTTCTTCATCACGTAATAGGCCATTGGCCTAATCCCTCATTGTCAACGCTCAGAGATAGCAAATAATGAAGGGGGGAGTGGTCTCAATAGTGCTACTACACCAAATCCCTTATATCCATCATCTTCTTCTTCATTCCATTGGTTTAATTCATTGAGCAAAGCCCAATTTTGGTTACAAGATTCCCTATAAATGGAGTCATTCTCATTCTCAGACTTTTTGCGAAGTTCTCTGTTAAACTTCAAATTAGTGTGTGAGTTTGGTTGGGTGAGTATACACAATCTGGAAATTGAAGCAAGAGTTAGCATTTCAACTTCAAGAAGGTAATGTCCATTTACATGTTCTTAAGTTCAAGTTTTGCAAGTTCTTAGGAAAATGCTAGAATACTTGTTTTTGAGTTGAAAAATTGATGGTTGAAGCATGATATAATCTATAAATTGATGCTAGAAATTGTTAATATGGTTGAATACGAAATCAACGAAAGTTAAACGGAGTAATTTGGTCAAGAAACGAATCTGTAATGAGGAGAATCGCTAAATATTTTAAACTTTGGAAAAATGACATAAATCTTGAATTTGATTCTTGAATTTGGTTGTTTATGTGGTTTGAGTTGTTAGAATCATGATAGGGATGTTTGGTAATAAGTTTATGGAGTCTATATCAATTGGGTATCCTTAAATTGTTGTTTGGATGAGATTTTGGCATGTTGGTTTGCTGCAGGGGAGTTGGGAGTTCAACTGTAGTAGCCAAGTCTGGGCAGTGCCGCCCCGAAGGGATTTATTGACGCCTCGGCGGGGGTCCTGCAGTATAAAAGACCCACCTCGGCGGGGGTTGGGCAGTGAATTTGATTATTGTTTCTATTGTTCAACACAAGGAATCCTAAATTGGCCTAACCTAAATTAACTTAAGGAGCATACATAATCTTTAAACATGTCTCAATACATATTGTAAGATATTTTAGTGGGTTTGGGGTTTAAGTTATAGTCTTTTGGAAGAAAAGCTAAAAGTCAAAAACCATGTTTGGAAAACCTTGTCTTTTTGAAATCTAATCTTTTGAGCATATGTTCGCAACTTAGTTAGTTTTATAAATGTGTATGAAATGTGAATTCAATGTACTTTTCATACTTAGTTGTTTCCTATGAGGTTTATTTGAAAATTCATATATTTGAAAATCAATTGAGTTAAAAACTCTATAACTTGTATTGTGAACTTTTGAATAATTATAATAGGATATTTTCTGCCTCTAGAGATAACCGACATGTTCGCACATCTAGCTAGACACGTTATAAACTACGCAAGCATGAACTAAAAGAGTTTCTAAGTAGAGAGCTATACTAACTACATGCAAATAAATCTAATACATGCAAGCATGTGTAGAAAAGGTTGTTTGGCAATGTTGTGAGGTTTAATGAATGCTATGATTAGTAGTTGATAATGAGCTCTTTTAGCTTTGTAAGATGGGAATTTATGAGTAAAACTTAACAATTGATGAAAGTAAATAAAAAGGGACCAAACCTAGATTAAAAGTTCCTTAACATGTATATACGAAACAACTTAAACTAGAATGCGTGACTTAAGTAATATTTCACGTATACGAATATGAGATGAGTATAAGGGAGTAAAATTTCTAAGATGTTTCTAAGATTTTCAAGAGTAAGAGCAATGTGAATTATACATCTATGAGTTTTAAGGTGTATGCATACATGGATAGAAATGTGTGATAAATTCATGTTGATATATATGTCAAAGTGTGTGTGACTAATGAATACCTATATGTACATAAATAGGATAATATAGTTCATTGAGGTGATTTTATGCTATAAGTGGTAATCAAAGCTAAAGGTAAGTCTCTCACCTTAAACTTCTTATGTTATTGCAAGTTCCCTAATTCTTACACTGTATATATTGTATAATCTAAATTGTTGCCATATCAACCATATTTATATCGAGCAAATATCTATTACTATTCGAAAATCATTTGTATACCTTGATGTTGTTGCAAGCATTGAACTTATCGTTCTTAAATGCATTATAAAAGTTGTCTAAGCCTTTGATTCGGCTAGACTATTATCATGTGTTAAAAAGATATCCAAACCAATTGACTTGGTGCGAACTCTCGTAAATCTACTGAGATGAACAACCCTCATTGAAGGGGAAATTATATAATTATCGGAAAACCGACGTGCGCACATATTAACATGTTTAAATGTTATGCATAACGTAGGGTAATCACCTGTTGTACTCATTTATTTTGGATTTTTAGTAGAATACTGTTAATTCTAGTAAGAGTTCTTAATCCCTAGTGACTGCTCAGTGTTCATTCTTATTGAACCTTGAAATGATTAAACTTTGAAATCTTGTTGATATCCTTCAGTCTATAGTGACACTTATTGAGAACTATTGATACTTCTTATTATTCTTGAACTATCATTTTCTGTTATACCTTTGAGATTCAAACTTTATAACTATTTATTCTTATTGCTATATTACGTGTTCGGCAAACTTGTTGCTCATTCTTGCTTTCCTAAAAACATTATAGTTAAGGCAGAGCAAGGCAATACTTCAGGAAAAGATAATTAAGGAAAGGGCAAGGCTACGGAATAGTTTAGTCCTTTGAGTGTAGGAGAATTATTATCATTACTATGATTATAATGATGTATTAAGGGATGATTAAATTATGTTTAAGTCATGTTCAGTTTATATTACTGGAATGTTGTAGTAACGATCACGAGACCTTGGGACGCGAATATTTATATTATATCAATGTAAATTATTCTATTATTATGTTGTTGATGATTTTAGTATGATATTAGAATTATCACGTGATGCACCAGATTTCAGATACGAGTGTCTAAATTTGGGGGCGTCACAATAGGTTGATCACCTAGAGTACTTGCAGAGAGTGTTTTCAGTCTTTGTGATTGATAAACATTCTGTTAGAATGGTTTACGGTGTGAAGTACCGGGGGTGAAGTACTATTAAACCTAGAGATGAGCTCAAGGTCTTGTGACCCCTCAGCATGATTTAGAATCTTTTAAATTCCTGAGTATTTTAGACCGGTTCCCAATTATTGAGCAATTATGGAAGATTCTTATTATTCTGAAGGGTGAATGTGGCAAGGAGGATATTACTTAGAAAAAAGTAAGTTATAGAACACAACATGTGATGGCGAGTAAATTGATTAACCCGTAATAATTCCAAGAAAGAAATGAGATTTCGAAAAGAGGATGGATGAAGTTGTCAAAGGAAAATGTGAAATTTTTAGAAGAAAGAGGTATAAAGAATATGATGATTATAGGAAAAAAATTCTTAGAGAAGAAATGTGGTCATAAAACCCAATAAATGAATAAAGATTAATGTAAAAATTTATTTTGTTAAATCGAATGAACGAAGATTAGTAAGTTAAAATTTCGGGGACGAAATTCTTAGAAGAAGGGGTGAATGTAATATCCCAGGTGTTTATGAATTGAGTATATGATAATGATTCTTAGAAAATGGTAATGAATGAGATAAAGAATATATAATACTCCAAATATTTCGAGTTGAAATAAAGGTTATGAGAATAAAACCTATAAGAATTTATTGAGGAAGTGGATGGAGGAGATAAAATATAAAATCTATATTAAGGTAATGTGGTGAAGTTAAGATTTTGAAAGAGGTTCAATGAAAGCCGAGAAAGGAAGGTTGCGTTGATTTCGAGGACGAAATCCTTATAAGGAGGGAAGGATGTGATGACCTAGATTTTTAGAAATTCTTAAATAAAAATTTAATAAATAAAATTCTTATTATGTGATGTATATATTTTTGATTATGTGGTTTGGTGGGAAGAAATGAAATATATATAAGATTTAATGGTTAACTAAAGAAATTGAATAGAATTAGTTATGTAAAGGAATATGGTGGGAAAAAAATTAACTGAATAAATATTGTTTAATTTAAATTAAGTTGAAAATTATATTATGGAATAATATAATTTGACTATTATGCCCTGTTAGAAATGGAATTATTATGAATTAAATTTCATAAATAATGAGAGTACTTCACTTAATTTAAATAGTGAATTAATGTGCGTAAATATATTTGTTTTAATAAAATGAGAAATCAATGTGTTACATATAAATGTAATATATTAATTTAATACGATTGTGAATTTCAGTATATAATTAAAATATTTATAGAATAAAATAAATATTTGACGAGAATTGTTATGTGATAATTTATTTAAAGTGTGATAATATTGATGGAATGGAAAATATTCTAATTTAATTAAATAATTAAATTAGAGGATTAATAATTTGTTACATAAAATTAGAGTTATATTGGTTAAGTAATTTAATCAAATAAAGTGTGACATTTGTGAACCATATGATAAGGGGGATTATTAAAATAAATTAGTAAGAGGTAGTTTGAGTTCTAGCCAAACATGGTCTAAAGACCCTTTGTATTTGAAACTGCCGTGACTCTTTGTATCGGTAACTGGCCAAGCCATGTTTAAGTTGAGCTTCAATTTATGTTTACGTTATATTCCTAAGGCTAAGAGTTAGAAAATAGAGAGAAAGAGAGAGCAAATAAGAGAGCTTAAGAAAGAAATTGAGAGAGGAGAGGGTTTTTTTTGCTTTGAAGAAGAGAAATTCTGAGAATCAAGAGGAAGAGGAAGAGTAAACAAAGCTCTCCAATCATCTAACTAAGGCATAGAAGAATCAAAGGTAAATTCTAAGGTTTTAGTTCTTATTTTCCAAAATTAGTTCTCTATAATTGAAGTTTTGATGGTTGATTTCTTGTGAAATCTGATATATGTGTTAATGGGGGTATATAATTTGTTCTATGTCTTCTATAGTTGGATTTGAGTCAAGCAAATTCATGTTGTTGATGTTAAATAAAAGAAGTTTGGTTTTTGGCTTAATATGTGTGCTTTGGCCTATTTTGAGACTAAAATTGGTTAGGAATTCATGGATAGAATCTGAAATTGATGATAGATGTTGTTAGTGTTTTGAGAAGCGAAAAAGACCCAATTGGAATGAACTAAAATGTAGTTAAATCAAATTTATGGCGAATGATTACGCTAAACATGTTAAAACATGAAAAATAGAGTATGAACATGAGTTTTAGGTCAAGATTTGGGTTATTTAAATTTTTTTAAAATTTTTAATTTTCTGATATGTTATATTTCTATGAATTACGAATCTATAGAATCAAAAATGGACTAATTTGGACTTGTATAGCTTGAGTTACGAAGATTAGAAGGAGAAAGGGTCAAAAATTCGCAAGAACAACCAAATTTGGAAAATAATTATGTAGAATTCTGCTAATGGGTGCTGCAGCGCTGCCCCCAAGGGTATTTGGGTGCCGCGATGCAGGAATAGTGTCAGACAGGAATAGTGTCAGGTAGGATTGTTTTGACCTCGTGTACTAAAACGGGCATAACTTTTTCATATGAACTCCGATTTAGGAAATTTAGGATGATTAGGAAAGATAAGGAGGAAACCTTCAACTTTTATTCAAAAAGATTTTAAATTTGAGGTCGTTAGCAGGGTCAAAAATGGACATCTTTGAGACTGCTGTGTATTCGGAGGCAATTGGAAGGCGTCAGACATGCACGTATGCAAGTGAAGATCTAAGTTATAAAACTTGAATATTATGAAATATAATGATGATTAATATTAATTAATGATGTATTAGACAAGTTTTATAAGCATGTTAAGCATACATAAGAGAGGCAAATCGTACGTGTAAAGAATGAACGTCGAAACGTCGTGCCAAGTGTTAATGAACTTAAAAAGTGTTTCAATTCAAATGAAATGAACTTTATAAGATATGGAATGGGGTTAATATAAACTAATAAGGAGTCCTAGCAAGACTTAAACACGTAATTGGACAGTGTATATTAAACCAAAAAGGGAGAGAATTATGAAATTTAAAGTAGAGTTACATAATCAATTAACAAAGTGTCATTATGTGGCTAATTATAGTATGTATGTGGTCTTAATTGTGTAGGATATTTGAAGGGCGAGTTATCATATCTTTGCAAGGAATGCTTTAAGGCAAGTCTTTCAGTTCCTTTGTGTTCTGTGTTCTTATATCTTGATGTTGTATGAAATGTTATTAAGTATGCTTAAGTTTTGTTAGGATGTATGAGCAATGAAAGTCAATATATGACTAAGTTGATTGGGTTATGGTACCCAATATATAGGTGATGTGACGAATGATTTATTTGAATGAATGGTTTGAGTAGTGATTCTGGGGACTGAATCATTGTAAGGAGGGAATGATGTAACAATCCAGAATTTTAAATTATAATTTCAAATATTTATTGAATTATATAAATATTTTAATTGATGTGTTTATTGTAGAATAAATATTTGTTTAATTTGATTTGATTATTTATTTGTTAAATAAATAATTAATGAGTTAAGGAAATTAATTATTATGAGATAATATTCTAATTTAATTTAATAATTAAGTTAGAGAGTTGATAGGGATTAAATGGATTATTATAATATTCTTAATTTAATTTGGTAATAAAAGTGTGACAATAAACTATGCTATAAATGAGTTATTAAAATAAATTAAAGGAGTTTAATTCAATTTTGCCAAATAAGGCTTAATGAATGTTAAGTATTTAATTTAAATAGGTTTTACCAAATAAGGCATAAAGATTTTAAGTTATTAAGTTTTAAAATGGTTTAGCCAAACAAGCCTTATGGCTTTTGATTTTCAAAAAGATGTAACTGATATCAGTTACATACATATTTATATTATATAATTTATATCTATTATATTATATGTTATATGTTTCTAAGTACGTAAGTTAGAGAAGGGAGAAAGAACAGAGAAGAAGAAAAAGAAGAGAAAAGAAAGAAAGAAAAGAGAGAAGGGAGAAGAAAAAATTCTCTGTGAATTGAGAATTTAGAAGAAGTTGTTGTAATCATCTTCTAGCAAAGGTGTAACCCTACCTTTCTATTTTTTAAAGTTTTAGTTTTATCATATTCAAAAGTTCTCTGTAAAATTGGTGTGAAGGATTAATTGTTTATTATGTGATTTTGTATGATAATTGTTGATATAAATTATTTTCATGTGGTTTATAGATGATTTAGAGTAAATTGATTCATGTAATATATTTTATTATAGAGGAAATCATATTATAGTAAGTTTACATTGACATATGTTGAATATGGCTTAAATTAGAATTAAAATTGGTACTCAATTCATAGTATAAGTATAAATTGTCTATTGATTGTGAAAGTACATGAAGAAATGAAAAAAATGTAATTAAAACCAACTGTTTTGGTTGTAAAACGAATTCACATTGAAGAATTTCGCTATGAATTTCAAAAGAAGAGGAAATAAGAGAAATAATGAAATTAAAGGTTGTAATCTTGATGTTTATGTTGTTTATGTTGTTAAAAACATGTTAGAAACATTAGTTTATGTTTCTGTAAACATATTACACCTTGGGTAGGTTAGTATGGTTGTTAGAAAGGAGTTTGTAGGCCTAATTTGGCTTTCATACGAGCTCCGATTGATGCGATTCAAGATGATTCAGAACGAGGACGAATAGGCCTATAACTTTTATTCTTTAAGTTTTTAAATTTGATGTCGTTATGAAAGGTCAAAATGGCCATCCGTAGGACTGTTGTGCATTTGGAGAAAATCGGAGGGCGTCGGGGTGCGCGAATACAAGTTCAATCCTTTGTGTATTATTATAACCTAACCTAAAGAGAATGATAACATGTTGGACGTGTAATAGGATGTTGTATCAAGTTGTTAATGTGTATATGATGTAATGACATGATCACTTAATTAGTTGTAATAAAGCTAAAATGTGATGCTCGTGAATAGATGTGATGTTGTTTAAACTTAAACTTAGTTAGTGAGCTATAATAAAAGTGGGAAAGAAACTCATGAAGCTAATATTATTGTAACTAATGTGTATTGTCAATACATATAGTATGTGTAGGACTTGTGGTAAACGTGAGTAGTGATTGTTTAACCTATGCACCAGGCAAGTTCTCTAACTCTACTTTTATGATACTTTTATGATTGTGCAAGTCTTTAAACATTATTGATGCATTGAGTAAGTTCCTAAACCTACTTATATATCTGTTCTAACTTGATTATGTTCATGCAAACTCTTCAACCTAACTCTTACTTTGAGAAGGGTTCCTATCTTTAATTTTGTTTCTTATTACGCAAGTTCCTAAATTCTGTTATTCTCATGTTGAACAAGTTTTATTCCTCAACTTGTTATTAATCATGCACGTTCATTAACTCACTTCTTTTATTGAGTAAGATTAATAGCCTTAGCTTATTATTGTCTAAGCAAGGTTTGTTATAATATTCAAATGCCTATGCTTCCTAGTTCATTTCTAAACCATAATTTCGATGTATAATGTTGATTCACTTATAATTAATGACTATTTCATATCATATTGCTATCGAGCACTTGAAGTGATATTAAACTATATTGATTCAACTAATCCTTAGTTGATGTTCGTTGAACTCTAAATTACCTTAAAACTTATCCAAACCAAACTTCCTTTGGTGCAGACTCGTATATTAAAACTGAGATAAACAACCCTATTACAAGGGGATTATTTATGTGTAAGCGTTTAGATATTTATGCACAATACATTGTACGAAGGGCTGACCCCCTAAGTACAAGAAGTCCCTATAGTCTTATGACTGTTTAGATTTAAGTTGAAAGAATACTTATAACTTTGGACATAGTTTGTGGTCTTGTGACCCTCAGATATATATATTTCAAATTATGTTCCTGATTATCATTGATAGAGAATATTATTCAGTTCTATTGAGCCTATTCATTTGGCAGTGGTTATTATATTGTTATTCGTTGTCACTTCCAATGAGCATTTGTTTGCTCACTCTTGCTTATATAACTGTTACAACTAAAGTTGAGAAGGTCGATGAACCTACCACCAGTAAAGGAAAAGGAAAGATGAACAAGTGTTGAAGACTTGTAAATCTGTTGATTTCTATATTGTCAAACTTTGTTGGAATTGTTGAGATGTAATTATTTTATTTTTCGCACTTGATGTTTGTATTTAAAAGTTAGATAACCTGAGAGATTTTATTGAACTTATTGATGTAATCCTTTAATGAGAAGGTTTATTGTTAAACTTTATTATATTTGGGTAGTTAAAAATGAATGTTTAGACAGTGAACACCAAATCTTGTGAAAATGAAGTAACCCAGATTTGGGGGTGTCACAGGTGATACATGATATAAACTAATATTGTTTAGAGTATCAAAGCTTGTATAGCATGAACATTAGAATGATTATGAGATGTATGTTGAGCGTGTTATTATGTGCTACGTGATGCATGAAAACTGTTAGATTTGCTGGGCTGTCAAGCTCAATCTTGCAAATAACCATTTTTGCAGGTTAAGGATTCAAGGTAACGTTATGTGCTACTTGAATGAAATGGATCGGATGTAATGCATGATAATTAAATATTTTAGCTATAGTTGTTATTCATTTAAACCATGTTTAAGGTTCTGGAAATGTACTTGGTGGTTTATGATGTTTAATTCATGTTGAGTTGTATAGTTTGAGTTATCTGAAGTATAAAGGATACTGAATTGGGATTGGGATTGGGATTTAAGGTTTTATATAATAACTCTGATGAAGCGAATCATAAAATAAATTTGATTCGAAGATGTGTAGATAATAAAGGTTATGATTCAGGAAAATAAATAAGGAAAAACTGAAAAGTTTTAATTATTCCGCATTTTTATTGATTAAATCATTAAATAATGATGTAAAATTAAAAATTTAATTTATTGTTAACAGGTGAAGACGAATGTTGAATTATTTAAATTTTGGGTTCATTATAGTAACACACCCATATTGCAGAATATAAACAAAAAGTCATAAATCTCACATTCTTTAGAAGAAAGCCCTGTCCCCTAAAAGATAATAGCATCAAATACAACTTGGTACTTCTCTCTGCATTTTTGGTTCTCTATATTGAGATACTTTTAAAATGATTTGATCTATATATCTAAGCATATCTTTTTGTGCAGGTTCTAGGGTGAGCATCATATCAAGTATAATAATTTCTATACATTTTCATTGATGATTCCCAAAAAAATTCATTTCATAGTTTGCAGTATAAAAACTAAAGCGAACATGTGGCTAAGGCTAATAGTCTGCCCTTTGTTAAGGAGTGACACGCAAATGTCATTTCATGCAGTCTTATCAAATGATCTAGCGCTATCTTATCCATTTCATCTCTATTTCTTATCTTTTTTCAACAAAAAAGGAATCATGCCTCTAATGCTTTTCTTATTAAGCGAGAGATAGAGATACCTTATAAGGAACTAAACAACTTGCAGCCCACTCCAGCATTTTTGCCCTAAGATTTACTATTTTATTATGTTTCACATTTACATCTACATTTTTCTGTCTCTGACTCTACCAACATAATAATTCATATTCGTAGACAGATGAAAGCAAAAGAATGCATTTTCGAGCTGCACACGAACATTATTGACTGGAAAAAAAAAGTTACTAGATTAAGATCTTAAGAAAGCACAACAAAAAAGATATAAAAAATGTACTCAAACAGCAATTGCATAAAAAAGAACTCAATACGTAGGGATCAAATTACCTGCTCAAGATCAAGCCTTGAATCAATCTCAAACATTGGAAGCGACTCAAGCCGACGTATCCTCCCACAAATCAGTCTAGCACATATAAATACAATAAAAGTAGCACTCATCGCAAACCCAATAACTGTAGTAATCAAATTCATATCTGAGCCTAGCATCTATAATTCCCACTAAATCAATAATTAAGTTCTTCCACTAGGTAAATGAACAGTTAAAATTACTAAAGCCAGAGCAAAAGATAAAATGTGAATTTTCTAATTCTGGATTGTGAAAACATAATTACAGAACCAACAACCCAATTAAAGAAGAAAATTGCTAACAGAGACATAAATGGGTCCCAGATTATAATTCACCAAGATAGGTCAATGATGGGTTATGAAAAATAAAAGTAGCTAAAATAGAGAAGAGTAGGGAAACCCAAATTAACAAATGCCCATAAGTTAACACACATAAATATACGGACATCAGAGAGAGAGTAGAAGTGACAGAAGCGGACGTGGGAGGTGGAACTGTTGCTGCCGAAAGAGTTGAAATCGCGACGGCCCACGAGGAGAGCGGTGGCCCTGTGCTCGGAGAAGACATACTAAACCTAGGGTTCTTCGTTTAGTAATAACATTGAAGCAGCATTGACTGAAATTGAAGCAACACCAACATTGCTAAACCTAGGGTTCTTCGTTTAGGTTTCTTCGCTTTCTGATTTGGGAGGATGAAGCCATTATATGCGATTTGGGGGGAGAGAAGCCTTATACGGACGTCAGAGAGAAGCCATTTTTTTTAATACAAATAAGCCAAAACAACGTCTTTTTGGCTAACTGTGTAAAAAAATTACAAGGCTGTGTATACCCATTTCCCCCATTTCTAATTATATATATTATGATGATTATATAAATTGTTAAAAAGTTACAAAAAACTCGTTTGCCTAAATTATATAAAGAAAACTTAGAAAACTTATGGAAAACAAGTCCAAAATGGGCCCTAGGCCGAGTTATCCGCTCGTTACAACTTACGGGACTCGATTCAGAGTTCTGGTGGCCGAGTTATCCGCTCGTTAGCTTAACTTGTATAAAGAAAACTTTGAAAAATTTAGGAAAAAGTAGACCAAAAACTCTCCCTTGGTGTCGAAACGATGTAAAACCATAGGCAAAATACCTCTTAGATATTATGAAAATGTTACAACTTATGGGACTCGATTTTGAGCTCCAGTGGCTGAGTTATCCGCTCATTACCTAATATGCATATATTAAAGAATATTTAGTAACATATAGATAAAACTCACCCCGGGAGTTAAAAATGAAATAAAATCATAGACATAACACCTCATAGATATTTGAAACATGTTACAACTTACGGGACTCGATTTCGAGATCCGGAGGCCAAAGCTCATTTATCGAACTTGCATATATTAAAGAACACTTAGCAACATATAGACCAAAACTAGACCTGGGTGTCAAAACGACACGAAACCATATATGTAGCACCTCATAGATATTTGGAACATGTTATAACTTATGGGACTCGATTCCGAGATCCGAAGGCCAAGTTAGCAGCTCATTTATCGAACTTGTGTAAATTAAACTTAGAAAAATAGTCGAAAAAGAAACCAAAACCCGCCTCGGCAATTAAAATGATACGAAACTATATATATCAACTCATAGATATTTGGAATACGTTACAACTTAAAGAACTCGATTCCGAGATTCGGAGGTCGAGTTATCAGCTACTTTGTTGAAATTGGATATATTAATGAACAATTAGCAACATATAGACCAAAATCCGCCCCGGGCATCTAAACGACACGCAACCATAGACATAGCACCTGATAAATATTTGAAACACATTAAAACTTACGGGACTCAATTATGATATCCAGAGGCTGAGTTAGAATCTCATTTTCCTAACTTGTATAAATTAAAGAAAACTTAGAAAAATATACAAAAAAGACACCAAAACCCGCCCCAAGTGTCGAAACGACACGTAAAAATAGACATAGAACTTATAGATATTTAGAACACGTTACAACTTACAAGACTTAATTCTGATATCCGGAGGCCGAGTTATCAGTTCGTTTGCCCAACTTGTATAAATTAAATAAAACTTAGCACATTATAGACCAAAACCCGCTCCGGGCGTCAAAAAGACACACAACCATAAACGTATCACCCAAAGATATTTGGAATACATTATAACTTATGAGACTCAATTTCGATATCTGGAGGCTGAGTTATCAACTCGTTTGCCTAACTTACATAACTTAAAGAAAACATAGAAAAATATGCAAAAATTAAACCAAAACCCGCCCCGGGTGTCGAAACGACATGCAACCATAGACAAAGCACCTCATAGATATTTGGAACACGTTACGACTTACAGGACTCGATTTCGATATCTGGAGGCTGAGTTATCCGCTCGTTTGTTGAACTTACATAACTTAAAGAACACTTAAAAAAATTATTTAAATATACTCTCTTTTGAAATTCGTTATTAATATTTTAATTTTGTAAGGTCTAGTTGATGAGCCTCGTGGGGGTGGAGGCAGCGGTGCAAGGGATGACCGTAGAGGAGCTAGCTAGGGCCCCAAAGGAGATGGTAAGACAAACCGGTAGAGATGTCGATGATGCTACTGAGGTGGGACTTCTTTGTGGGACTAACTGTGGCATGATAGATGGCGATGATGATGATGGTACTCCTAATTTTGGGATATAGTTAGTTTATCTTTATATTTTGACTTTCATGTATGTACTTATACAGTTTTTGGGTAGTATAAACTAGAGTTTTATATCTAGTTAGGTTGATGATTTATGTATCTAACTGAATTGATGAAAGTTTTCTGATGATTATATTTTGTATCTACGAACATTATATACTTTATCTATGTGATTACATGGTCTACTTATTTAATGGTTGATAGCAAAAGATTTGATACTTATTGATATGCATTCTTAAAGAATTATTTATTTTTCTTTAGTTTATAATAGGTACAATTATGTATATGTAAATGAAAAGGGGAAATTTGCAGTTTTTTAAATTAAAAATGGACAATCTCATTAGCAACAGGGTCATTAGCGATGACATGCCCGTTACTAATGGCCTTAGTGACAGATCTTTGCTTATGGTAATAATATAATTAAAACCCATTGGCGACAGACCAGCAGTCATTGGCCACGACCAGCCCGTCGCTAATGACTATTTTAATAAATAATTTTTAATAGTCACTGGCGACGAACGGCGGTCAACAGGAGTGAGGTTCGACGACCCCTGGGGCGACAGGAGTGGCACCGGGCATTTTCGTCTCCAATGACCTCATTACCGACGGCAAGGGGTCATTGACGACGACAATGCCCATCGACAACTTTAAGACCCCAAATTTTTATGAATAAAAATTTAATTTTCTCTAAATATTATTTTGAATAATAAGGTGTAATTTGATATAATGTTATAGTTATGGGTGATATGTGCAAATTTTGCAAGTAAGCAAGTTGTCATAAAATATTCGTTTGGTCGGAGAATATTCTTTTTGTCAGGAAATATTTGTACAATGGCACAATCATTAGTGGACCCCACAATGGAATGACTGTCGGATATAGAAAGCGACAGAAATAACATTTTTTTTTAAAATGACGGCAAAACTTTTTACCATTAACTATTGAAATACCAGTGATAAAAGAACAATAATACGCGTGGTTGCACAGTAGCACACGGTATTGTACAATATCTTTGATTATTGATGCTTATGTAAGAAGTCACTCAGTTTAATTAATAATTGTCACAACAGTTGCTGCATAGTATCTCATATTATTGATTCAATTATTGTTACAGTATCAGCTGTACAATATTTTATATTATTAAGTCAATAATTGAGACGACACAGTTATTCATATTATTATTTGCATTATTGACAATGTCTAGAAAGTTCTGTCAAGGAAATGAGTTAGGTTATTTAATTGTGCACCAATAAGAAGAAATCCTTATCGAAAAGCTCACTCTTTGCTGTGAATGATCTGGTTGTCAATATTATGAGCTATAATATTAATGTTGAAGAATTGTTGAAAGATTAAAAATGTGTTGATTGAAGATAAGTGATTTGTGGTAAATATTTATTCAATTTTTGATGTAAATAGAGGGCTTGTCATGAAGTATTTGTTGTAAGTTTGACTTATTACATGGACCTCCACTTACTCATTTTTCAAAATCGCCGGTAGAAAGTTGTCTCAGTTTTGTTTTATTATTATTACAATAGTAATAAAACAGAAAACCTTTTTTATAAAACAAAAATTTAGATTAGGCACACTTTGAAGAGGGGTTGAATAAGTGTGGGAACAATCTATGACCAATTTTTAAAATTTAAATCAAACTATTGAATTCAGCCTACTATATTGATAAATGCAGCTTGTTGAATTAATATGGCCTACCGAATTGACTGTTTGTTTTTAAGAAAATATCTTGCTGAATTTATAACTTAGGAAAAATACTTGGTGTTAAAGAATTATCTTAAGATAATGCAAATATTCAAATTTTAATTATTAAGATAATTAACTAGCTTTTATGAGTAATTAAAGTAAATCAAGTAATAAAATCAACACTAAGATTTTTTACGTGATTCATCTATTACCCTCTATAATAATAGCCTAGTCCACGTCCAATACCAACTAGTATTGGAGACTCACTTTATCTCTTTAAATTGACTCTTGTTACAAAACAGAATCTATCAAATTTGAATTACAATAATTCACTTGAGCACTCTTGCTCTTTGTGCACCAATGCATCCCTTAAGTACCTATGCTTCTCCTTGAACCTGTTTGTAAACAAACCTTAATCCACCTGGATTAAATTCCTTTAGACAACACTTAGTCTAAAAATATAATATTACAAATATATAGGTCTAATGATCAAAGCAAATAAACAATTTAACAATGCAAGGCCCAACTAATGAATGCAATGATCAAATAGTAAAAGAGATATCACCAATATGAAGCTCACAAAAATTAGCTGAGAAATAATCTGAATATTAATTGCACAGCAGCTGAGAATTTGCACCCAGAATAATAAAATAGCTTTTCAAGTATATAACTGCAAAGATTAATTCAAGTGTTGTGTATAACACTGATTTTTCAGTTCTCTTTATAGCCCAAAAATATTACTGTTGCACATAAAGTTCCGTTGCATAAAAAATTATTTACATTGCCAACAAAATTCTTAAGAAGATAAGTAACGTTCCAAAAATATTTCCGTTAAGAGCTAAGGAATAACAAATCCAAGTATATCTTCAGTTAAAAAAACCAGATACTTGTTAGACTTTTTAATAGATAATCCACTAAAAATGTTTTGTGTATATCTCAATATCCGCCGCCTCATATTTCATTGAAGATATAACAAGTGATAAAGGTTTAAGAGAGATATCACTGCCTTATTTAACCAAACTTATAAGATATAATGGAGTGTTAGTTCCATTAATATCAACAAGTGTATCATAAGCCAACTATTCCAAGATAATGATTATCTTAGAGTTCCAAGAATTGTGCAGTATATTGACTCCTAATAACATTCTCCACTTAAAAATTACAGAGTAATCATGACTCTTAAATAACTACCGCCACAAATATATTATACTGCCTTTTGAGTAACCCAACATAATAGATATGTCAATTCCGTAAAACATGTAAAAGGTTAATCAAAATTATGATAGCTATTTTCAAGGATTAGCGTGCATGGAAATATATAACTACTAACCACTTAAAAATTTGGGCAATAAAATCAGTTAAGCATGCAAAAAATATTAATCATTTTTAATGCATAAATAAAATGTCCTAGAGCCTTGTATTGAAAAATCGAATATTTGCAATGACCTTACATAATTTTCTTAGGACACAAATCTTCAAAGTCTTTCAACAATTATCTTTTCATCAACTTCCTAAAATTTCATAATAAACAAATTAGTACAAAATATCACGTCATCATCAAAACAATAAGGTTAGAATATTAACAAGTCAACATTTTCCCCTTTTTTGATGATGATAACACCAAAAATTATAACTCCCCCTAAATTCATGCATATTTAAAATTTTAGAAAGAATAAAAAATATTCAATAATCCAAACAGATTATCATCATGCCTTTTATTTAGGCATTATTCAACCTGTAAAATTGTAAACCTTAACAAATATTAGACAAACAAAAACTTCTTTAATAGCAACAAAATATCAAATTATCTAATATTGGTGCCAACCAATCGTTCAAAAATAACCCATTCAAGAACAAACCAGAAATAGAAACATAACAAGTATCGGTGCCAACCAATCTCATTTTAAACAAAACCATATTTTAAATAACATAAAATTTCAACAGAAAATCAACAAAAAATCCTTCCAAGCAACAACAACAACCTCTTCTAGCGTCCATTGTCTCCCCCTTTGTCATCAGGTAAAAAGGTCTTCAGTTAATGTCGTCAACATGTACCACGGGTAGAGGATGAGAAGAAAAATAGGGATGATGTAGAAGACAATGAAGCTTTTCTTCCAAAGAAAAATCATGAGCAAATCGATGGGGACGAGGAATAAAGGTAGCATTTGCCAGAGGAAGGTCTAAAAAATCTCCAACATACTCGGCCATCCAATTGCATCGAGGCCGTTCAGGAATTGTACAGTACATCCTGTCAAAATGCAACTTCCGACCAACATCATTCAGACGTACAGCTATAAAATCAGCAAATTCCCCAATTTGATAACTAACAAACTTAAGCTCTTGACTCAACTGACAAAAGTTCCTGTTAATCTTTTGTTAAAGATATTCAACCATTTCTACTGTATGCAACTCAAAACTAGCCTATAGATCGATAAACTCATCTTCTATTTGAGAAAAACATTATTTTAAATCATCAGCCCGAATGGGCAATTTTCCTTTCTCTAAAACCAAAACATTTGTTTAACATCAATGATATCATTATGCATAGACTCTTGGGTTTTTAAGAATTTAAGATAATAAATTGACTACTTCATGAGATGAGACTGATGAACTGGGAAGAGTGGACGAAGTAGGAGTATCAAATGCCAAATCGGATGAAACAGAACTTGGTGGAATAAGGGAAGGATCAGGAACAATCCGGACAAACAGACCATCAACAAACGATATATGAGACTATTTTAGATTTGTAGAATTAATGAACTCATTATGTGAAACCACAATTTCATCATCAAGAAAAATTTTAAAATGTTGGAACATTTTTGTAAGAAATAACCCATAAGGAAGACATTTCTTAACCTGCCGAATGCAATTGAGCATATGAGACAACATCATGAGAGAATAATTAAAAGTAACACCTTTTAAAATCACAGCAACAACCACAAGATCTTGATAAGTAAAATCTGCTCCACCACCAACTCGTGGAAATAGATTGTAACGAATCAACTTATGCAAGACACGTAGTTGGACACACATCAATAGTTTTAGGAGTGAACATATTAGATAAGGATGGATCATTTATAATAGTGCAAAGTTGCTCAAGGGGAGGAAAGGGAATATTAGCAACACCCTTTAAAGTAAAAGGGAAAAGACCAGAAGATGGAATACCAAAAATACTTCAGAAATCAACAACCGTGAAAAATAGAGATTTTCCCTTCACAAAAGACGTGTAACAATCCCCATTACATTCTAGATTTGTATAAAATTTTTGTACCAACCAAGGATACGCTCTAGTGGGGGGGGGGGAAGCATAGCAGACTTAACACAAGAAGTGAAAAGATTTTCTAAAGAGGAATTTTTAAAATAGAATAAATCCATGATCTTCTCATAGAAAAACTATTTTGTGGCAATAGAAGTTTTGAAGCGAGCTTCAAAACACTAACCTTAAAAGAAATTATCTGGTAAATCAGAAGAAGAAGAGAAAGGGTTTACCAGAGTAGATAGCGATTTTGGTTGAGAGGAAGGAAGTTCGACACCTGAAGATGGTTGTGGCTTCTCTTTTTTACTAGATACTGAAAACATTAGGAATGAAAAACTTGAATCGGACCCATAGGACAGAGTAGCGTCGTTGGACGAGACATGCACGGATGCTTGACGATTCTGTCGTTTGGACTTCTTTGGCGATCTCACAGTGTAAGAACATAGAGACTTTTGCCTTCTTTAATGGTGATACCATATAATCTCTTGTTGGCTCTAGTCTTAATTTTTACAGAAACTAGAGATCACAAAAACAATGAGAAGAGAAAAAGTTTCCAAGTTTTGTTCAATAAGATATGAGTACATGGTTTAATAGAGTAGAGATAGGAAATCGAAAAGACTTCTCGAGCAGATGGACACTCTTAAGCACTTATCTCTTTAATGTTCAAAACTCATAATTTTATCTAGGAAATCGTTCAGAAGATATCATACCGTAAATTATGCCATAAAAACTAGATACGTCTCCCAAAGCCGTCGGTTATCATCAGATACATGAACAGATAATGTATATCAACCAGATATATTTAAATTGACAACATGTAGATATACTGTAGATTCAAAATATTTTAGTACGTGAACATGATTTATACCATGCACATTCCAAGTTCTCTCTTTAGCATGAAAAACCTTTCTTCACTTACGGGTTTGGTAAAAATATCAGCCAATTGTTTTTCTGTTGGAATAAAAATTAATTTAATTAAACCCTTTGAAATATTATCCCTTAGAAAATGATGTCGAACCTCTACATGTTTTGTACGTGAATGCAAAACAGGATTTTTTGATATGTCAATAGTGCTAGAATTATCATAGTAAATAGGCACATTATCATATAAAACATCAAAGTCACATAGATTTTGTTTTAACTATAATATTTGAGAGCAGCAATTGCCTGCAACTAAATATTCACCCTTAGTTGTTGATAAAGCAACTGAAGTTTTCTTTTTACTATGCCATGTAACAAGACTGTAACCTAAAAATGTGCAAGCACCACTGTTACTTTTTCTCTCAATTTGACATCCTGCATAGTTAGCATCTGAATAGCCCATTAGTTCAAAATAATTGCAAATTGGATAAAATAATCTCAAATTGATAGTACCACTTAAATATTTAAAAATCCTTTTAACAGCTTGTAAGTGGGATTCTTTAGGTTTTGCTTGAAAATGTGCACATAGACATACACTGTACATAATTTCTGGTCTAGATGCAGTTAAATATAATAGACATCCAATCATACCTCGATATTTAGTTACCTCCACATCTATACCTTTTTCATCAGACGTAAGCTTTATTGAAGTGCTCATTGGTGTAGCCTTTGAATTTAATCCCTCAAAACCAAACCTTTTAAGTAGCTCTTTTGTATATTTGGTTTGATGGATATAGATGCCTTCTTTTGTTTGCTTGATTTGGAGTCCCAAAAAGTAATTAAGTTCTCTCATTAAACTCATATCGAACTCCTTATGCATACACTTGGAAAACCACTCACAAAGAAAATCATTAGTAGCACCAAAAATTATATCATCTACATATATTTGTATAATAATAATATCTTTATTTTCATGCCTAATAAATAATGAAGAATCAATTTTTCCTCTAATAAAACTATTTAAAAGTAAATACTTACTTAACCTCTCATACCAAGCCCTTGGAGCTTGCTTTAGTCCATATAGAGCTTGCTTTAACTTATAGACATGTTTTGGATACCTCTTATGTTCAAATCCAGGAGGCTATTTTACATATACCTCTTCATTGATGTATCCATTGAGGAAGGTTCTCATTACGTCCATTTGATAAAGCTTGAACAACTTATAACAAGAAAATGCTAACAAGATTCAGATAGACTCTAGTCTTGCAACTGGGACGTAAGTTTCTTCGTAGTTGATCCCTTCTTGTTTATTGTATCCTTAAGCTACTAGCCTTGCTTTGTTATGCGTGATTGTGCCATGCTCATCAAGCTTATTCTTGAATACCCATTTTGTTCTAATGATAAAAACATCTTTAGGAGGGGTGTAAGTTCCCAGACTTGGCATCGTTCAAATTGCTGAAGTTCCTCTTGCATCGCCATTAGCCAACTTTCATCTAAAATAGCTTCCTTAGCATTCTTTGGCTCAACTTGTGATAGAAATGCAGAAAATGCACATTAATTTTGCAATCCTCTCCTTGTAGTGATTCCTTTATTTATATCTCCAATGATATTTTCTGGTGGATAATTCTTGAGATATCTCACAGTCTTTGGCATTTTTACATCATGTATTACTTCTTCTTATTGGGGGAAATCTACTTCAAGCTCTTGTGTTGTTCCTTGTTCTACTCCTTGCGAGTTTTCCAAATCAACTTGCTGGATTTGTCCATTCGGCTTGTTGAATAGACTCTTCCAGTTTGCTGGATTCACTGAGATCTCCAAATTTCCTGCATCCTCATCTCTTTCTTTTGGAAGATCATTTTGAGTTTCATTAAATGTAATATGAACAGATTCTTCAACACATAGCTTGTTAATATTAAATACATGATCTGCTTTACTATTTTGTGAATAACCAATGAAAATTCCTTCATAAGATTTAGCATCAAATTTTCACAAGTTATCACTAGTATTTAGAATAAAACATTTAGACCCAAAAACTTTGAAATAACTTATATTAGGAATCTTGTTATTTAAAAGTTCATAAGGAGTTTTCAAAATAATTGGACAAATAAGTACTCTATTCAAAGCATAACAAGAGGTGTTTACAGCTTCGGCCCAAAACTTTTTATGAAGTTTACTTTCTTGTAACAAAGTTCTGGCTGTTTTTTCAATGTCCTAATCTTTCTTTCCACAACTCCATTTTGTTGAGGGGTTCTAGGGGCTAAAAATTCATGACTAATTCCTTTTTTATCACAAAATATTATAAAGTCTTTTTGAAATTCAGTACCATGATCACTTCTTATCTTTACAAGTTTGAGACTATAATTTATTTCCAAATTTCTTATTAATTTCTCAAATTCTTTAAATGCTTCATCTTTAGTTCTCAAAAATAATACCCATGTATATCTAGAGAAATCATCTACTATCACAAATGCATAAAACTTACCATTTATACTAGCATGTCTTTCTAGTCCAAATAAATCAAGATGAAGTAGTTGTAAAGGAATAGAAGTTGATACCATGTTCTTTGCCGTAAACGATGTTCTTACTTGTTTCCCGAGTTGACAAGGAACACATATTACCTTCTTTTTATACTTTATTTTTGGCAACCCTTTGACAAGATTCTTTGAGGATAATTTCTTAATTAAATCCATGTGAACATGTCCCATCCTTTTATGCCATAAATTAGCCTCATCTTGTACAGATGCACGACATAGTTCTTTATCCTGTTGCTCAAAATCAATAGTATATATATTTCCTTCTCTTTGTGCAACTAGAGTAATATTGTTAGTACCAAGAGAAATAGTGCATTTTTCTTTTTCAAAACTAACTTGATGACCATTATCCATTAATTGACTAATACTTATAAGATTAAATTCAAGTCCACTAACAAGATGTACGTTATCAATATTGACCTTACCATTCCTTATTTTACCTTTTTTGATTATTTCGCAGGTTCGATTATCTCCAAATGTAATTGTACCATTTTTCTTCTTGACTTTTAGTTCCACGAACTTTAATTTGTCACTAGTCATGTGACGAGAGCATCCACTATCAAGAATCCATTTTTGAGATGGAACCCTTGCTTTGAGACATACCTGTTAAGAAAAGATAATTCATCCTTTAAGTACCCACATCTTTTTGGGTCCTTTAATGTTAGTTGCACATAAATCACTCTTTTTAACCCATACCTTTTTAATCTTATTTTTCTTAAAGTAGTTTATGTCCAAGTGACCTTTAATACCACAATTTCTACACGTTGTGAAAAGAGAGCAATAATTTAATCTAAAACGTG
Organism: Panax ginseng; assembly: GCA_020205605.1. Classification (NCBI taxonomy): domain Eukaryota; kingdom Viridiplantae; phylum Streptophyta; class Magnoliopsida; order Apiales; family Araliaceae; genus Panax; species Panax ginseng. Next base: position 54,724,833 of record CM035130.1, on the reverse strand, counting down.
ATTTTGATTTTAGCATTTTCATATTACCCTTTTTATGCATAGAATTATAACCAATTCCTTGTCTTTCAAAACTATGTCTTTGTTTACCCAATATGACATTTAAATTTTCTACTCCTTGAACAAATTTAACAAGAGATAATTTTAGTGAATTTATTTCTTTTTGAAGTTCATTATTAGGAAAGGTTTTAACAAGAGATTTATCACTAAATGCATCAATACACACATCTCTCATTTTTAGTTCATTAGTCAACTTTTGGACTTCATTATTCAAAAAATTTACCGTATTGAATAGTATTTTGTTATAATTATCTAAATAATCAATCTTAGCAATCAAAACCTTTTTCTTCTTTACATGTAGATTCCTTTTCTATATCTTTCTTTTCATCTATTAAAGAATCAACCTCACTCATTAATGTATTTACCAAGTCTTTCAAATATGCATTCTTTTCTTTTAATTTTTCATTTTCTTGTTTCAAAGAATTAAACTCCAAACTAGATACCTCATTTGATTCACCTTCTATTCCCATGAAGCATACTTGAGCTATTTCATCCTTGGCATCGACCTTAACTTCGGACTCCTCTTCATCACTCCAAGTGACAAGTGCCTTGTTTCTTTTATTATCCTTGAAGCCTGTTTTTCCTTTGTTCTTTAGTTGAAAGTAGTCCTTCTTGAAGTGCCCTGGACGTTCGCATTCAAAACATGTCTCCTCGGTTTGAGTTAAAGGTATTTTTCCGTTTATTCTTCCTTTATAGTAGTCCTTTGAGTCTCCTTGACATCATGGCTATCTCTTCATCCAAACCATCATCAAGCTCTTCTTTATTTCCTGTATTAAGAGCTAAAACCTTTCTTCGATGAGTTTTCTCCTCATCATCATATCTCTTTAATTGATGTTCATATTCCTCAATTTCACCAAAAAAGAGTTAGTGTATCCATAATAGAAATAGTAGAGGAATCTTGAAGATTAGTAATTTTGGAAGCAAACCTCTTGGGCATAGCCTGAAGTAACTTAAGGTTAATCTCACTTTGTAGAATGGATTTGTTAAGTAGCTTTAAAGAGTTCAAAAGAACAAGGAACCTTGCTTGAGCCATCTTTATAGTTTAATCTTTTTCGAGTTTGAACATTTCATAATCGTACATGAGCATGCTTAGTTTAACTTCTCGAACTTTGGGTGTTCATTCATGACTCACCACTATAGTTTCCCAAATTTCCTTAGCTGTGTTGCATGAGGAAACTTTATCGATCTCGGATTGTACCATGCCGCAAAGTAATGTGTTCATAGCCCTTGAATCATAGGAAACCATGAAAGTCTTAGTTGGGTCCATCTCTAACAAAGTCTTTGGAGTACCGTCATCTTTCCTAGGAATAATTGGTCCATTCTCCATAACCTACCATTCCCAAGGATCTCTTTTAAGGTAGATCCTCATTCGGAATTTCCAGAAGTTATACTTTTATGTTCTATACAGCAGAGGAGGTTTATTGGTTGATTGACCTTCTTGATTGTTATTCCCGAATTGGGCCATGTTAAAATCTTTCCCTACAAGTCACCTTTAAGACCAAGATAAGTAGAGCCAAGCTCTGATACCAAATGAAATTCAGATAAGGCACACTTAGAAGGGGGGGTTGAATAAGTGTGGGAACAATCTATGACCAATTTTTAAACTTTAAACCAAACTATTGAATTCAGCCTACTATATTGATGAATGCAACTTGCTGAATTAATATGGCCTACCGAATTGACTATTTGTTTTTAAGAAAATATCCTGTTGAATTTATAACTTAGGGAAAATACTTGTTGTCAAAGAATTATCTTAAGATAATTTAAATATTCAAATTTTAATTATTAAGATAATTAACTAGCTTTTGTGAGTAATTAAAGTAAAGCAAGTAATAAAATCCAACACCAAGCTTTTTTATGTGGTTCATCTATTACCCTCTGTAATAATAGCCTAGTCCACGTCCGATACCAACTAGTATTGGAGACTCACTTTGTTTCTTTAAATTGACTCTTGTTACAAAACAGATTATATCAAATTTGAATTATATTCACTTGAGCACTCTTGCTCCTTGTGCACTAATGCACCCCTTAAGCACCCATGCTTCCTTGAACCTGTTTGTAAACAAACCTTAATCCACCTGGATTTAATTCCTTTATACAACACTTAGTCTAAAAATATAAGATTACAAATATAGAGGTCTAATGATCAAAGGAAATAAGCAATTTAACAATGCAAGGCCCAACTAATGAATGCAATGATCAAATAGTAAAAGATATATCACCAATATGAAGCTCATAAAAATTAGCTAAGAAATAATCTGAATATTAATTAGACAGTAGCTGAGAATCTGCACCCAGAATAATAGAATAGCTTTTCAAGTATATAAGTACAAAGATTAATTCAAGTGTTGTGTATAACACTGATATTTCAGTTCTCTTTATAGCCCAAAATATTACTGTTGCACATAAAGTTCAGTTGCATAAAAAATTATTTACGTTACCAACAGAATTCTTAAGAAGATAAGTAACGTTCCAAAAATATTTTCGTTAAGAGCTAAGGAATAACAAATCCAAGTATATCTTAAGTTAAAATAAACCAGATACTAGTTAGACTTTTTAAAATATAATCCATTAAAAATGTTTCGTGTATATCTCAGTATCCGCCGCCTCATATTTCATTGAAGATATAACAAGTGATAAATGTTTAAGAGAGATAGCACTGCCTTATTTAACCAAACTTATAAGATATAATGGAGTGTTAGTTCGTAAATATCAACAAGTGTATCATAAGCCAACTTTTCTAAGATAATGATTATCTTAGAATTCCAAGAATTGTGCAGTATATTGACTACTAATAACATGCTCCACTTTAAGTAAATACAGAGTGTCGACGTCGGGATTTTTGAGTGTCCCTTTTTGTTACTTGTTCTTTGGTGTTCTCATGTTAATGTGAGATTGGTTTGAAAAAAACAACTGAAAAAGGTCCGACATGTATAATGTCGACGATTTAACTTTAAGAGTCGCCAGTTGGTGTATTTAATTGGTTGCACCAACGCAACCGAAAAGGTTTGCACATTGACCTAGTGATTTGACACTGCTAGACGGGTCTGTGAAATCGAGATTCATTTTGGGTCCGGGGGCTTGATTATGCGGAGGGAAGGTGTTAGGCACCCCCCCGACATCCGTGTTACCACGGTGATCGCCACTTTTCAAAGAAATTGTTATATGAATGTGTGTGTGTATGTGTGGATCAATGTGCAATTATTTGAAAGTAGTGTGAGGCCTCGTTCGTACCTATATACACAAGGTTTAAATTATAGAAAAATTCAATTTTAACCAAGATATATCAATGAAGTTTTGTAAAAGAGGTTTTTCAAACCCCGTGCTCAATAGGAATTGAGACCTTTTCATACTTCCATTTTATTATTAAATGTTAAACTTGTTTGCTTTTATTTTCGAGATCACGAAGCATTCTTGAAAAAATAATATCTGACGATCTTAGAACTCCTCATGGGCATGATGACCATCCAAGGAAATTCGAGACCTTTGTAAAATAATGTACAAGCTACTTACAATTTGAAAAATATGTCCATCATGGGAACCAATCTAGATTCGATGAGTAGATCAGATGATCACATGATTCCTAAACTTACATGATCTGCAATTTGTATGGAAAGCGATAGCGATTATATATATAAAAGTCATAAATATATATATACTGAGACATGATCAACCACCACAAAAGCAACTCCATGGGGGATCGAAATGTAAATATATAAAAGAGGTAAATATATATATATATATATATATATATATATATATATATATATGGACATGATCAACCACCACGAAGTAAACTCCGTGGGAATGAAATGTAAATAAAGTCATAAAAGCGATCAAGCGCCACAAGTAAACTCCGAGGCGAGATTTAAATGTAATTAAAAATTTGTAAAAGGCCACAAAGTAAACTCTAGGCACGACAGAAATATAAATATATATATATGTACAAATATATATATATATAAGCGATAAGCATGCTTAGGATGTGAATCCGGGCTCATCGGATATGTCAAATGACAACAATTATATATATATATATATATATATATATATATATATATATATATATATATATAGTAAATGCTCCAGATGTAAAATACGGGCTCATCGATATATAAACAATAATTATATATATAAGTATATATATATATATATAAGCAATAAACGCTCAAGACCGAAGTCTAGGCTCAATTGAGGCATAACTCGATAATGTTAGTCTATATCTGAAATACACACACACACACACACACATATATAACTATATATACAGACAGGAATGAAAACCACGGACCAAAGTTCGGGCAAACACACTCACACGACTCTCAACGTGTACAACAGTGTGTGCTAATATAAGAAGAAGACTTTATATAATGTGAGAAGGCTTACAGTGGGCTGCCAAAGTAGACTTCTATGACTTTAAATGGATAAACACTCAGCTCCCGCCAGATAAAAGATAGCTATATGTGAGCTAACAAGTGTTTAAAAGTGAGGAAACACTCAAAAGATGTGTACGCAGAGTAAAATAGACAGGGCTTCCTCGCCTTTTCTCTCTCTCCTTTTCTTCAAATGGCTGACCCCAAGGCTTGTATATATACACGGATGGCCGCAGGTACACCTACAACAGCCGCGGTTGTACTTGCGGCTGGTCTTGGTGCATCCGACCCTCGCGGGTCCTGTTGTCTCGTAGTACGTGCACTCATGCACTGTAATGTCCGCTCGAACTTGCAGAACTTCAATCTGAGCATCCGAACGAGGTATATCTGACCTTCTTCGGACCGCTTGTGTCGAGAGTTACGCAATGACATGGATTAGAGGTTGTACGAAGTCGGGAAGAGGGTCTATGCTCATGGTCTTCAAGCTTCAAATTCTATCCAAAAATCTCGCTTATCGCAGCGTAATAGTCACTCGGGATTGTTACTCCTCGGTTCTTGTGGGACATTGTTGTATATATGTATGTATGAATTGTCGAGACGACACGCAGGTGTTGAAGAGACAAGATGATGTTTGACTCCTCACCGGGGTTATCGCCGGTTTGAGTTGAAAGTAGACGTTGCTTAGGGTTACATCTGAGATCGGACTACTTGTTGGTATGCCGCGATATCATCTTGATGAGATGGTAATATGACCTTTTTGACTCCTTACCAGGGTTATCTCCAGTTTGAGCGGAAAGCAGACGTTGCTCAGGGTTACATCTGAGATTGGACTGCTGCAAGTGTTTGAATACCGCAAGGTCATCTTGTGGATGTACCTATTTTCCCGTTGTTAGCTCCGAGTCTGAGGTATGAGTGCCTCGGCAGGAGGTCTGAGCTTGAAGCTGATCGCATGTGTTTGAGACAAATAATTTCGGAGTTATTGCCGGAACTAAAAAAGCATCTCTTGGGGCTATCACCAAGGATGGAATTGCTACTCGCAGTGTTGTTTCTGGGACTGGAACTGAACGTCGCGGTGTTATCACCGAGACAGAACTGTCCTCTCCGGTGTTATTGCCAGTCTTTTGATCTGCAAACCTCGGGGTTATCTCCGAGATTGGAAATGACATTCCTGGTGTGTGTTCTAGGTCTGAGATGAAGTTCCCGGTTTGTATTCCGGGTTGGAACTGATTTTCCCGATTTGTGTTCCGGGTTGGAACTGCACTTTCGGTAGTATCCAGAATGGATGTAAGCTGTCTTCTAGGGTTATCTCTAAAAGACGAATCTGCCCTCCTTTAATGTTAGTAACAGGCATGCAGAAAATTTCGAGTGTCTACAGATGCCCCTCTTTATGATATTCATGCAATGCAAGGCATGTATAGGATAAAGAATCCTAGACACTTGAAATGAAAGCAAGATAAACATGATGATATATGCAGCAACATGATGCAAATGTATGATGCATGATTATCACGTAATCCTATTGGGATGACAATCAGTGATGGCTTGGACATGCGATCCAAGTCTCCAAGGATGTTGACGTTGGGGCTATCACCAAAGTCTTGAATCCTAGACACTGGCCTATATTCCATAGAGGTACCTCTTGTGTGTAAGAGATCTGTGGGGATAAAGCTCTGTCTATTTGAGGATGTGTATAACATATTCCCTCATTACATTCCGAGATTCTTTCTAATGTTTATCGTCGTCAAGGTTTCCCGACCTTCGTTGATGTGTGTATCATCGGATAAATCCCTGCTAGGTGTATTGTCAAGGTTGCTAGACCTTCATTGATGTATGTGTCAATGGTAGCATTGTGTTGTAGCCCTTGTTGGGGAAGGTTGCTTCGATGGGTTTACTTTCCATCGGCTGACATGATGTCAAGGCTGCTGACCTTCATTGATGTGTGTATCAATGGTTACATTGTGTTATAACCCCCGCCGGGGATACGTAGATGCTTGAAAGATGTACGTTATGACCCCCGCCGGGGATACGTAGATGCTTGATAGATGTGCGTTGTGACCCCCGCCGGGGATATGTAGATGTTTGATAACTTCGGCGTTGTAACCCCTGCCGAGGAGGTTTGATATTTTGTGGTTTTGTGTTGTAACCCCCGCCAGGGAGGTTTAGGGTTGTGACCCTGCAAATGACGGCATCAGACCTTTGTGGGGTATTGTCGAGCATGATCTGTGAAAGCTGAGCTCATTGGTATAGTATACTCTGCATTTAGGCGAATACCGTTGAGACGACGAGAGTTTAACTCTGACCGACGAGAAACCAGGATTTCAGGCTATTCCGCTCAATCGTGTAGCACTTTTATTCCTGATTTGGCCTTTTCACATGGACCTCCTTTACAACTCTAATCTGAGCGGCGCCGAGGTGTGGGACCCATGTAGAGTACCGCAGTACACTGCGCAGAGCCGCAGTGAGCTGCTGCCAACCGTGCCTATGTATAGGCGAATGATTGCTTTCATAAGTCATTTTCAAGTTGCACTGCGAAGGAAATCTGAGAGTTCTTCTTCAGATCGGCTAAGTTCGGGCAACTTTATGCATATTCTGCCACCGTACAAGCGTTCTTCACTGTCCTGGTAACACATGCATGTATTTTTTTCAAATTTCTATCCGTTGGAAAATGACTTATCACATGAAATGCATTTAGACACGTAGTAGTGAATATGCATACTGATATGACTTGATAAAAAAATATTCAATATAGTAAATGTTAGTATTAAACCATGCTGAACATAACGATGTGAAAAATTTTGACTTTTGAAGCAGTCAAATTGGCACCTTTTACTGTCATTTCTTATCCTATATGAGGATAAATGAGTAAAGGCATAAAAGTAAAATAATCTTGGTAATTAGACTACACTTACGAATTTTTACTGTGATGTGATTAATGCATGTAGGATGTATATGACTGTGTATAGGTGTGCTACTGAATGGCCACCTAGTCATGCCTATGTGCATGTGGATAGTCCCATTTACAAAGGGGCTATGGCAAAATTTTCCCAAAAATGTAGGTATTGGGTAGTCATGCATTTTTAACTCTACTGTAGATGTATGTTAAAGCAATGCATTTTGAAAAGCTCCAGGTAAGAAATTACCACACCCTTTCTGAGGTGATTTGGAGACTTGCTGTCCAGATATTATGGATTCGGATCAGCCGAGTAGTTCCCGTAAGACCACTTTTGGTGTACGGAGGAGAGCTTTTGAAGAGCCTCACCGCCGTTCTGTTAGACAACCTCGTCGTTTGGTGGAGGCAATGATACGTCCTATTCGGGTTGAAGTGCCAAATGTCGAGGACGAGGAGGAGGATGCATCGATCGAGGTTCCTGCTCCTGGGTGACTTGAGTAGGCATCCTTTAGTATACCTGCAAGCAAATGAGGTATGAAGTTAGATCTTTAATCTTCCTTATTTCCTATTGATGAGGAGTCAAGGATTCTGATGTTGATCAGCATTTGATGTAGGTTCCCGACTTCACACAGCCTCAAGGGAACTGGTTTAGCATCCACTCTATGTATCAGGCTTTGCATGATGACTACAGAGCGATCGTCCATGGCTGGAGATTTGGGATGTTTTTCTCCATTCTACCCCTCATTGTCCTCAGGGTTACCTTAGGGCATTATCGGCGGTGGTTTCACTGACTTCGATCCTCCATTTCTTTGGGCTGTGAGGTGATGATGACCACTGATGGATTGGCAGTTTATCACAGGTATGGAGTTTGGAGAGGAGCCAGTGCCTTGCACGACGGATATCACCCCTACTACCGTAAGATCCTTGTTGGGAGTTCTAATGGAGGCGCTCAAGGGAAGAACTATTCGTACAGGTCCTCTGAGCATAGATGCTATGAGCGGGCTTTTGAGTGAGCCTATACCCGATGATGAGAGTCAGGGATTGCACTCTCCAACGATTATTCCTGATGATCATTAAGGACTGCTTTATAGCAGATAATTCCTCTACGGTGTCCTTCGCTTTGATCAGAGCCGCTCGACACGTGGACCGTATAAGAGAGTATGATTGGGGTTCCTACACCTTTTCCTACTTCCTCAGGGGAATACGCATGCGATCGCAGGGCTTGACCGAGGCGTGGTTAGGATTCTACCCGTTTCTGCTGGTAAGTGTTTCTCTTGTCTTTTCCCATGTATAAGTTAAGAGTGTTGACTAACAGCAGATGTTTGCCTTTATGTTGGCAGTTTTGGGCCTATAAGAGGCTTCCTTGTTTGCGTCCTATGAGCGTGTTAGGTTTAGACACCTATCCACGAGGACGGAGATGGCATCATTCCATACTGGCGGAGGTCCCTATTCTTTGAGGTTTCACTCATTGTCGCTTCTGATTGGAGTTGTTGACACCGATGTCATTACATGGATTCCCTACTCGAGAGAGCATTTGGGAGTTGGTTTTGAGGATGGGTACCGGCGGGTAAAGTACGTTATTTCCACCCGCAGGATTCCTTTCTTCATAGATGGAGGATAGGAGCTCTATTTAGGAGAGCGTGCTATTAGGAGCACTACAGGAGAGATACGTATGCCGATCTTACCTCCTGTCAGGCGTTATTGGCCTGTTTCGCAGTCACCCATCATTGACATCCCATTGATGGGGATTGATGGTTTTACATTGTCAGAGGGCCCCTGGTCTCAAGAGATATTCCAGCATTGGTGGATCCCTCGTATGATTGGAGCTCAAACCCGCACCACACAGTTTATGGTGGATATGGTTCCAGGATCCGTGATGATGACAGATTGGCTAGCCTGTGTTAGAGATCCGACTCATGTGACACAGATTGACCCGACAACTGGACTAAACACATCTTTTCATTCGGCATTTGGGCAGAGATCCTTCAGAGGTAGATACTTTTGATCCTTCCAGCTCTGGCGGTGGCCCCTCAGATGACCCATATGGCTTTATCGGTGCAGATCCTCCCTTGTATCGGCCTGACATCCCTGTAGATAGAGATCCAATGATTCAGGAGGAGTTACAGCAGGTCGACAGTATCGATGATGTAAACATTGACACTCTTGACTTTTTCTGATGTATTTCTCGCAATTTCTTTTGATAGGCCTCTGTTAGCATCTGGGTAGCTTCGCCCCATTTCCCTGTATTTTAGATGCGCAGAGATGTATTAGATGATGATATACTTAGGAATATATGCACAGTTTTCCATTCCCTATATCATATTGCCATCTATTGTATCATGCATGCTATTATGTTATGCATATGTATGTATGTCTAGAGATATTCAAAGATTGACCCTGGATGGTCTTATGACACACGACCCGTCTGAGATGTCTTCTTTGACGATTAGCCATATTGATCATACCCCACCATTTTGGTGGTATCCGTATCTTGCTCATGGTATGATAGTATATCACCATCGGACATGGTGATCGTAGATGATTTCTTTGCGATATACTATGACCACATCGATGTTTTAGGTTCCCACAGATTTGTAGAGGGCATGCTTTGAAACCTTTGGGTATCGGAGAGGCGAGTTTTCCGATTTGGGACCCGAGAGTTGACTCTACTTTGGAGGAGTATGAGCGGTTGACGATCTTGTCATTTGGACAAACCTTGCGTGCATATACGGCTATTGGAGACATGAGCATCTGATTCATGACCCTCATCGATTGAGACGTAGAGTGGTCCAGGACGAGATTACATCCGGCCACGTGATATCCTAGCGTTTCCTATTTGACAGGTTTGGCTCTGAGGACAGCTATGCACGGCGTTCGAAGGATTTCACCACACCGGAGGACCATTGGCATTCAACGAGTAGATGTCTTTGTATGCACGAATGTCATACGTCTTCATGCCACATACATGGATGAAATTGGATATCGGCGGCATTATGGCGATGAGAGCTCTCGTGGAGGGTCATACCATTGTCTGATGATCATCGCGAGAGACTACGAGTCACTTACATCTTGATGCACTTATCCGTGGGAGTATTTACGTAGCTTCGGTCATGCCTTTGTATGTGTGGTTTATGTCACACTTGAGATCGATTGGCACATTTAGATGGCAGGGGTTTTGTTTCACCCAGGAGATAGCCATGTCATACTCCTTTCACCTTCTGATTACCTGCGATGTTGCATCGTGTTCGACTTTCTCCCGAGGATTAGGGATCTGTTTGCCATATTTCCATGTTCAGGGCTTAGTTCACTCTACAGCTTCATTACTCATGCTCCGAGCATGGATTATCTCCCTCTGGCTGGATTGAGGGGCATGATTACTTACCAGCCACTGGCCGTGATGTGTCAGTTTGACAAATTTTAGGATTTTCATCCTTATGAGGGGGCAGTGAGTCAACGCTTCGCTTCACACGTTTATCGGCGGAGGATGATCCGAGTTGTATACTGTTGGGATCGGCCGAGTCAACTGAGTTTTCATCGATCATCCAGTTGTTCTGCAGAGTATTCCGCATAGATGGAGACAGAGATCGCATTAGCTCTGGCGAGAATCCACGGTCTGAGGAGGCGATTACGACGATGAGAGAGCCTATAGAGGAGGTTTGTATTCCCACCGATGACTTGGCTGGCATTTGGTGCCAAAGATTTATAAAGGATTCTCCACCCGAGTGCCATTTGTTACTCGATGATTTGGCACAACATTTGGAGCAGAGCTTACATCGATGACCTATGATAGAGATCGGGCTAGAGTAGAGATGTTGACAACTCTTGATGAGAGAGATCTGGCTCTGTTAGAGGGATGAGGCTAGATCGACTGGGATGCATTGATTGGGGAGCGTGATGCGGCCTTATCTGCTAGATTAGCCTCTGATCTGCTAGCTCGTGTAGATACCCTTGGGCAGGAGCTTCCAGTGTTTCCTCCATCATTAGAGAGGGATGCTATATTAGATCTGATAGTCTGCATACACACATATCTGTAGATAGCTTTGTATTTTCCTGCACAGACTAGCTTAACCATTCTGTCATGTACAACACAGATGTATATATCAAACAGTATTATGTATGGCAGGGAAATATATTTTGATTCACTTCCCTTTTAGTTATGCCTTGATACTTGCTTGATGTTTGCCTATTTCTTCAGGGCCTTGTGATCTTGATACATTCTGAACTTATCCTTGATAGATGGACATTGAGGCGTCATAAGATCTCTCGAGCGGATCATTGATTTTTGTAAATCCTACCATCTTTGGTGTCTTGGGATTATCTCAGTATGGAAAAGTGGAGAGGAGGGTGGTTTCTTCCTCTCTCGAGATTAATACTTTCTACGATGGTCACCAAGATTTCTATTTGTGAGAAGCCTAGTTAATTCCATCTTTTATGGGTTGGTATTTCTCTTTGAGGCACGATCACAGCTTAGATGGTCACCGAATCTTCTATTTGTGAGAAGAGGTTGGGTAATTCCATCCCTTTGATCTGAAACCGATGAAATGTGGCGAATTGAAGGTTGATCCCAGTACCGTGTGACAAGAATTTTTGTTTTGGTAGGGGTTAGACTGAACCATAAATGGCTGCCTACGTACTCCTATTGAAGAGGAGATCAAGTCTGTGTAGTTCGAACCTAGTGTAGGAGGTTCAACGCTGATTGTGAAAGGCAGATAGGTGTAGAGATGTTTTTGTTGTGAAGAAAGGGCAGAAATGTTTTTGTTGTTTTCGTTGTTGAGACCGGGCCATATAGCATATGGTTGCCTACGTACTCCTATTAAAGAGGATATCAGGTCGACGTAGTTCTCCCCTCAGGACGAATCGCAATTTGAAGAAAAACGAATCCCATGTGCGCGAGCTATCTATCTTGCGGGGAGAGGAAAGTTTAATCCCATAATGGGGATAAAGCTGCGGTGTGCAAAAAGTTTTATCCCGTCCTCAAGACAAACTGCAAGCGTAGAAAAGTTTAATCCCGTCTTTAGGATAAACTGCAAGTATGAAAGGTTCAATCCCGTCTTCAGGATAATCGAAATTGTGAAAGGTTAAATCCCATCTTCAGGATAACCGAGATTGTATGGAAGGTTTGAATTGAGGTAAAACCAGTTTCGGCTTGAAGTGTATGTTTCCACGAGGCGGGAAGAGTATGTAGAAAGGAAAGGGTTCAAAACCTAAATGACCGGTGATTTGATGATCAAAACCAGGGATGTTTGTTTGATGGTAACTTAGGACATAGTCTGCTTTCACGATGTACGAGTTGATAAGTCGTGGAAATTCATCGCCATCCATTTCACTGCAATCCGAGAGCACCTCCTATCAATACTTCCTTGACAACAAATGGGCCTTCCCAGTTAGTAGCGAATTTTCCCTTAGATTGATCTTGGTTGTCAATGATCTTCTTCAAAACCAATTCATGTTGTTTGAATTGTCGTAGTTGGACTTTTCTGTTGTAGGATCGTGCGATCCTTTGCTGATATAACTGACCATGGAAGATAGCCGCGGATCGCTTTTCGTCTATTAGAGACAATTGGTGATACCTGTCTTGTACCCATTGGTCTTCACCCAACTGAGCGTCCATCAATACTCTGAGGGATTCCATTTCTACCTCTATGGGGAGCACTACTTCCATCTCATAGACTAATGACTAGGGGGTTGCCCCAGTGGAAGTTCGCATGGAAGTTTTGTAGGCTAATAAAGTCAGAAGCAAGAGGTCAGGCCATCCTTTGTGATTGGAGGACATTTTCTGCATGATCTTTTTGATGTTTTTATTAGCCGCTTCAACAGCACCATTCATCTTTCGACGGTAGATGACGGAGTTGAGGTGTTTGATGTGAAATTTTCTACATAACTCCTCCATCATTTTGTTGTTGAGGTTCTTAGCATTGTCTGACACAATGACCTCTAGTTGTCCATATCGACACACGAGATTATTTCTGATGAAAGAAATGATAACTTCTTTAGTAACCCTGGGGAAAGATGTTGCTTCTACCCATTTGGTGAAGTAGTCGATCATGGTGAATATGAATCGATGTCCATTACTGGCTTTGGGCTCAATGGGCCTGATCACGTACATTCCCCACATTGAGAAGGGTCATGACGAACTCATATTGTGGAGTTCCCTTGGAGGGGCGTGGATAGCATTCCCATGAATCTGGCATTGATAGCACCTCTTGACGTGATCATCACAGTCAGCTTTGAGTGTAAGCCAATAATGCCCCGTTCTGAGGATCTTCTTGACAAGTAGGGGTCCGCTCATGTGAGGGCCACATACTCCACCATGGATCTCATCCATAAGTCTCTGAGCTTGGTCTTTATCCAGACATCTGAGGAGACCTAATCCAACATCTCTTTTGTAGAGTGCATCTCCGCTCAAGTAGAATTTCATAGCAAGTCCATGAATCCGCCTCTTCTCAGTTAGGCTCGCCTTAGCGAGTGTAGATCCATCTCGTAGATACTCCTTGATGCTTTGATACCAAGGAATGTGGATGGGAGTTAGCTCATCGGATACTTCTCCAATGTAATTCCCATAGACTGGGACTTTTTGCAGAGTAAACGTGATGCTTGACATGTTTTCCTTGTCCGGTATGTAAACCAAGGAGGCCAGCGTTGCTAATGCATTTGGAAAATCATTCCTATTATAAGGAATTTGTAGAAAGGAGATTTCTTAGAACTCCAAAGCCATCTATAAAACTTGCCTATGGTAAGGCAACAAATGTAATTCTTTGGTTTGATAGATTCCTGTGGATTGCTTGATTACCAATTCAGAATCTCCAAAGACAGTTAACCGCCAGATGCCCATTGAACGGGCAAGTTTTAGCCCCATGATATAGCCTTCATACTCAGTTGTGTTGTTGTTGCTGACAAACTGCAATTTGATGGCGACGGATATCTTTTCTCCCGTCTTGGATATTAGAACTGCTCGACTCTAGAGCCTTCGTATTATGACTCCATCAAAATACATTCTCCACGTCTGGCATGTATTGTCTTGATGTTATTCTTTGAATTGTCATTACCCTTCATCGGAAAGTATGTTTCAAGGGTTTGTAGTCCCTAGGTCACAGCAATGACCGCCCATTGATCCGCAATTCCCTGACCTTTGACAGACTTTTGCATCACATAGACGATGTCAAATTGTTGTAGGATCAACTACCATTTGGACAGTCGATAATTCAGTATGGGCTTACTGAACACATACTTGAGAGGATCCATTCGGGATATGAGATGGGTTGTGTGACCATGGAGGTTATCTTTGTAACCTCATGGCGCACCCATGCTAAAACACAACAAGTCTTATCAATCGTGAGTGTACTTGTGTTCACCGATCTTTGAATCTTTTCTTGAGGTAATAGATAGTTTGGTTCTTAGCCTCTATTGTCTTTTTGTCCCAAAGATCTGACCCATGGCATTGTCATTTATGGACAGGTACATGAACATGGGAACATCATCCCTGGGAGGTACCAAAATAGGAGCGTTAATCAATTGCTCTTTGATTGTGAAAAAGGCTTTCTGACACTCATCATTCTATTTCATGGAGGAGTTCTTCCTTAACAACATGAAGATTGTCTCACAGGTTGCTGTGAGTTGAGAAATGAATCTGCTAATGAAGTTGATTCTTCCCAAAAATCCCTATATTTCCTTCTCTGTCTAAGGAATGGGCATTTCCTTGATGGCCTGGATTTTGGTAGGATCCAGTTCAATCCCTTTGTGGCTGACTAAGAAACCTAGCAACTTGCATGACTTAACACCAAAGGCGCACTTGGCGGGATTCAACTTCAAGTTGTACTTACGCAACCTGTTGAAAAGTTTTGTGAGATGGTCTAAGTGGTCCTCCTCCTTCTGGGATTTGACAATGATGTCATCCACGTAGATCTCTATCTCTTTGTGCATTAAATCGTGGAAAAGAGCCATCATAGCTCACTGATAGGTTGCCCTGGCATTGAGGAGGCTGAATGACAATCGTCTGTAGCAAAAGGTTCCCCAAGGCGTGATGAAAGCAGTTTTCTCACGATCTTCCTTAGCGACCATAATTTGATGGTACCCCGCAAAGAAATCAGCAAAGGAGTACATGCCGTATTAAGCAGTATTGTCAAAAAGAATGTGGATAAATGGTACTAGAAAGCTATCTTTAAGGCAATCTTTGTTCAAATCCCGGTAATCCACGCAGACTCGCACCTTTCCCCCTAGTTTAGGTACGGGAACAATGTTGGATATCCACTCCGGATATGTAGACACCATGATGATGCCAGCTTGAAATTGTTTCACAATTTCTTCTTTGACCTTTAAACTCCACTCAGGTTTCAATCGCCTGAGTTTTTGCCTAACTGCCTTGAATCCTTCTTTGATGGGAAGGCGATGAAGAATAATGTCAGTGGATAAACCCACCATGTCTTCATGAGACCATGCAAACACATCCTGGAATTGGGTTAATAGTGTAACCATGTCATTCCGTTGATTTGTGGTAAGGTCTGAACCAATTTGGATTAGCTTAGGGTTGTCTAAGGTTCCAAGATTGAAAGAAGTGGTTTGATCATGATTGGGTTTTGGTTTGTCTGCGACCCATTCCTTAATTTCCTGAGGTGTCTCAATGTCCTCTTGGATGTCCATCAAGTCTGAGTCCAACTTTGCATCAAAGTTACAGTCCTCGTGGAGAGAAGGCACTTCATCAGCAAGTACAGGCACATCTAAATTCAAAGTCCTGAAACAAAATATTCTTTCACTTAATATATGCAACTGTTCGATCATACAAACGTGTTAGCATGTACTTGATAAAATAACTGCTAGTACTGTAAAGGAAAGCAAGCAATTAAAGTTATCTACAGGTAGGGAGGATTTTTACGCCCATTTTACCCTAAATCGACCAATGCATGGAGTGTTGCTCCAATTGTCGAGGGCAAAGTCTGATGGATTGCGCGATGATGGAAGGATCGTCATTGTCCTTCTTTTCTCGAATAATAACCATGACATCTGGGCAATCATCGTCTGGGGTGTATCTGTTTGTATGTTCATCATGAACAATGACGCATAGGCCTGCCATCATCAAGGCAATGTCATGTTTATGTTTTCGTTCCTTTCCTTCCGCTTCGGGAATCAGTACCTCTTTAGCTTTGATTGGCACTGGTTTAGGAAACAGCATTGCCACAACATGGGCTGGCACCTTTACTGGAGACTGTATTAGCTCATGGGGTAAAGGTATAGAAAATCGCCATGCGGCGGAAGCTTGAGGAACCTGCTTGTACTTATGAGGATTCCTGTGAGTGGAATTGGCAGAATAGCCTAGTCCGACTATTCCAATTTGACTGGACATTTGAATAGGGTGCTTAATACCCTGCTTATCTTTACCAAGCCCTTGTCCAGGTTGATGACCCAATGACATCATTTCTTGAGTGACCGACATAACCTCGGCAGAAATCTTTGGTATGGGAAGTGGCGCTCCAATAGAATGGTATTGTGTGCTACTCACTTCCAAAGTATGAAAACTGGCCGGTTCAACTTCTGAATTAAAGATGAGATTGGTAGAGTTCCTTGTTTAGGACAATCCAGCTCAGCGTTGACGGTGACTAGACTACTATTGATAATGTATTTGAGCTGTTGATGTAGTATGGAGGGAATGGCTCCAGCCATGTGTATCCATGGTCTCCCCAATATCAGGTTGTATCCTGAGTCTATCTTGAGGATGTGGATGGATACATTGAATGTATTTGGACCAATCTCAATTGGCAATTCAATCTTTCTGACGGTATTTTGTCGAGATCCATCAAAAGCTCTGATGACCGTATGGCTTCTTTGGATCCGCCTGAGATTGATATTCATCTTCACCAAGGTGGCATAAGGACAGATATTTAGAGATGAGCCTCCATCTATCAAAACTCCAGCTAGCATGTACCCGAAAGAAAAAAACTGTAATATGCAATGGCTTGCAATGACCGGTCCCTTCGAGAGGTATGTCGTCATCAGTGAAGGTTATCACATTGTTGTTGAAAATGTGATCAACCAAATGTTGAAATTTTTCTACGTCCACTGATTTTGGCAAATAGGCTTCTTCTAAAACCTTCAGTAAGATCTTCCGATGATCCTCAGAAGAGAAAACCAAGTCCAGTATTGAAATATGGTGTGGAGCTTCTCGCAAGCTTAAAACCACTTTGGCTTCATTGTGGCCCGTAGTGTGGAGAAATTTTTCAATCTTCTCCATGGGCAACTTCCCCTTTGCTTCGCAAGTAGGTTTAATAACCCGTTAAGGAAGATACAGTGGATTTTCCTTCGACACTATAGCAGTAGTATGAGACGTGGATCCTTCAGCTTCTCCATAATTCCATAGAACGTTGTGTAAGCTGACAACAGGATATTATGGTCTGTAAGATAAAGAAATTGGCTCTTGTACGGCCATTTTCAAAGGATTGTCAGCTCCTTTGAGTTAAATTGGTTGTATGGAAAATACTTTGATAGTCTCATCATCCACTTCAGATATAACTGCTACTGATCCCTTCCATTTGGTAGGATATGCATTCCCACCCTTGAGTTGTATAGTGTAATCATCTGCTATTTGCAGGACACCGCTATCAATAAGATTCTGAATGAGATGGCGGAGTGCCCAGCATTCTTCCGCAGGTTGTGACGCGAGAATGTGAATGATATTGACACATTTCATCAGGATTGAACCGTCCTGAACGGGGATTGATTGGAGGGAGAAGGAAGGTAATTCTTCCTTCGTTGATCAACATCTGTAGTATCTCCTCCATATATTGGCCCTAATAGGTGAATTCCCTCTGATTGGCAAAATCCCGACGGGCTTTAGCATTTGCTCTCTTCACAACCTTGTCCTCCACAGCTTCGCTTTCTGAAGGTGGTGAGGAGGCATTCATAACAAAAGGAAGGAGATAGGCATGCTCCTGCTGATTAATTGGAGTGTGACTTGATCTTTGGTGGGTCACCGCTTACGCGATTCTCAATTTGTTTGCAAAAGAGCTTTCATCTTTCGTTCCATGGTAAACTGGAACTTTGCATAATCCCATTTGTCAACACCGTCTTTGATGGTTTGGGATGATTCGCCGTTAGAATTGGAACCTTGTACAGTGCTCCAACTGATCATGTTGACCTCTTCTTCTTTGTGTTGAGGAAGAGGGTTATCTTGCACATGAGGTTGACCTGGTTTGGTGACCACAATCTCACCATTACCTATTAGATCTTGAATCTTATGCTTCAAGGCCCAACAATCTTGAGTATCATGTCCAGGTGCTCCGGCATGATAGGCACACTTCCGAGTAGCATTAAAACCCCTCCCATTAGGGTTGGCCGGTGGAAGAAGATGTGTAATTTTCTTCTGAGAAGTCAGAAGAGCAAGAACATTCTCGAGCGAGTCCCCTAAGGGTGTGAACGTTCGAGGCCGCTTTACTTCTCCACTTTTAGACAATGGAGGGTTTGAAGATTGTGCTGAAAAAGGGGAGTAGTTTCTCCTCTACATAGGCATGCTTTGGTTGCCTTTTTGTCCTTGTAGTATCAAGGAAACATCCTCCTCTTTCTTTTTATGGACCCTCCGGGGGTTGTTTCCATAAGATCCGGACTAGATGTGCTCAGCAATAGCTTTAAGAGCGGCTAGGTCTTGAATTTTACCGGACTTCAATCCCATCTCAGACATTTCTCCGTGCTTGATCATTTTAGAGAATGGTTTGCCAATACCAGCTAGAACTCTTTCATAGAAAGGAGCTTCCTGTACATCTATGAAAGTAATGACCATTTCTGATTCCGTCATGGAAGGAATAACTTGAGAAGCAAGGCGCCTCCACCTTTGAGTATACTCTCTAAATGACTCATTAGACTGTTTCTTAACCTTGGTAATTTGGTACCGGTCAGGAGCCATCTGAGATTGAAAACTGTATTGAGTAAGGAAGGCATGAGCCAGCTCTTCCCAGCTATGGATCTTTGAGTTGTCTAATCTGGTATACCATGAACGGGCTTCTCTAGTCAGACTTTTCTGAAACAGCTGCATTCTAAGCTTTTCATTTTCTGCGTAAGACCCAAGTTCTCGAATGAACACTTTTAAATGTATATAAGGATTCCCTAACCGTCATATTTCTCAAAATTAGGGGTCTTAAATTTCTCTGGATAATGAACACCAGGAAATATGCAAAGGTCTATATATAAAACACTGCCATGTGTTCCAATCCCTTTGAGAATACGAATAGTTTCCTCCATTTAAAGGACCTTCTTCCCGATATCACCATTGTCTGAATCTCCTTTGAGATGGGTGTTTTCAGGGTCTTTGTTGGTTGTATCCAACTGAGGTTCTGGAATTGTTTTTTTCCAGACCTTGAACTCCTCCTTGTGTAGGGGATTTTGTATGTGTAGGTATCTTCGTACCCTGAGTAGACTGGTGCAATTCTTTCAGTACAACGGCCAAGTCTGCAATTTGTTTACTCAATCCGTCAAATTCTTCTCGGGAGACAGCATTAGACTGGTCAGAAGAAGACATGATTGGTTGTAGGCTCATGGCCTTTTTATATTTTGGTAGATGTAAGAGCCCAATTGCTTCCCTACAAAAGACTTATGTAGTTTAGTCTTAGGGTAATGTAAATGTTATCATAACATGTCCGTTTAGGAATTTTGTCTGCAAAACCGGTTTGTTAATTGATAACATGTCATGCATGCACAAATATTCTTCATATTTTCCATTATATATGGATGAACATGGAATAAAATTACAAGTAAATGCTTTTTCAAGTAATTGAAAAATGTAAAGTATGAAGAGACTTTCCTCCGCGTTTGGTTTATTAGAGGCTGACCTATCTTAGGGTTACTCTTGCGGCTTTTGGCATAAAGGTTCCCAGATCATCGCAATCTACTTGACGGGAAGTTAATCTGGCCGTTCAACTGGAGCGAATCTGAGTGGTGCCTTTCTTGAGCCCCGGGGAATTATTCTTCCCACGAGTCCAGTAATCAAACACCGACAGGATAGCCTCCTGGTGGAGGGACCACACAACATACATTCACATACAATGTGTCTCACCGTTTATGCAAAATGATGACATGTGCGAAGCACTAATATCACAGATAGATATTTAGCAGTGCAGTAATTAAGATTCATTCGTACACATTCATCATAAATGTAAATGCAACATTCACACACAAGCATATAACAATTTTGAAAAGCTTGTAATAGTGGCTTAAGCCCTCTTCTTCGAGTCCTAGCGAGTCGCCACACATCGACGTCGGAATTTTTAGTGTCCTTTTCACCGTTACTTGTTCTTTGGTGTTCTCATGTTAATGTAAGATTTGTTTGAAAAAAATAAGTAAAAAAGGTCCGACATGTATAATGTCGACGATTTGACTTTAAGAGTTGCCAGTTGGTGTATTTAACTGGTTGCACCAATGCAACTGAAAAGGTGTGCACATTGACCCAGTGATTTGACACTACTAGACAGGTCTGTGAAACCGAGATTCATTTTGGGTTCGGGGGCCTGATTATACGGGGGGAAGGTGTTAGGCACCCCCCGACATCCGTGTTGCCACGGTGACCGCCACTTTTCAAAGAAATTGTTATATGAATGTGTGTGTGTGTGTGTGTATGTGTGGATCAATGTGCAATTACTTGAAAGTAGTGCGAGGCCTCGTTCGCACCTATATACACAAGGTTTGAATTTTATAGAAAAATTCAGTTTTAACCAAGATATATCAATAAAGTTTTGTAAAAGAGGTTTTTCAAACCCTGTGCTTAATAGAATTGAAACCTTTTCATACTTCTATTTTATTATTAAATGTTCAGCTTGTTTGCTTTTAGTTTTGAGATGCGAAGCATTCTCGAGAAAATAATATCTGGCGATCTTAGAACTCCTCATGGGCATAATGACCATCCAAGGAAATTCGAGACCTTGTAAATAATGTACAAGTCAGATACAATTTGAAAAATATATCCATCATGGGAACCGAATCTAGATTTAGTAGATCAAATCATGATCGCATGATTCTAGGCTCACATGATCTTTACAATTTGTATGGAAAGCGATGGCGATTATATATATAAAAAGTTTGTAAATATATATATACTGATACATGATCAACCACCACAAAGAAACTCCATGGGGGATCGGAAATGTAAATATATAAAAGTGGTAAATATATATATATATATATATATATATGGACATGATCACCCACCACGAAGTAAACTCCAGGTGGGACGAAATATAAATAAAGCTGTAAAAGCGATCAACTTCCACGATGTAAACTCCAGGCAGGACAAAATGTAAATAAAGCTGTAAAAGGCCACGAAGTAAACTCCAGGCCTAATAGAAATGTAAATATATATATATATATATATATATATATGTAGAAATATATATATAAAAGCGATAACGCATTAGGATGTGAATCCGGGCTCATCGGATATGTCCGAAGACAACAATTATATATATATATATATATATATATATATATATATATATATATAATGCGAGTAAATTCTCTGGATGTAAAATCCGGGCTCATCGATATAATACGACAACAATTATATATATAAGTGTATATATATATATATATAAAAGTAATAAATGCTCCAGACTGAAGTCTAGGCTCAATCGAGGCATAACTCGACAATGTTAGTCCATATATATATATATATATATATATATATATATATAAGTATATATACAGACATGAATGAAAACCACGGATCGAAGTCTGGGCAAATACACTCACACGACTCTCAACGTGTACAACAGTGTGTGCTAATATGAGAAGAAGACTTTATATAATGTGAGAAGGCTTACAGTGGGCTGACAAAGTAGACTTCTATGACTTTAAATGGATAAACACTCAGCTCCCGCCGGATAAGAGATATCTATATGTGAGCTAACAAGTGTTTAAAAGTGAGGAAACACTCAAAAGATGTGTATGCAGAGAAAAATAGACAGGGCTTCCTCGCCTTTTCTCTCTCTCTCCTCTTCTTCAAATGGCTGACCCCAAGGCTTGTATATAAAGACGGATGGCCGCAGGTACACCTACGGCAGCCGCTGTTGTACCTGCGGCTGGTCGTGGTGCATCCGATCCTCGTGGGTCCTGTTATCTCGTAGTACGTGCACTCGTGCACTATAATGTCCGCTCGAACTTGCAGAACTTTAATTCGAGCATCCGAACGAGCTATATCTGACCTTCTTTGGACCGCTTGTGTAGAGAGTTAAGCAATGACATGGATTAGAGGTTGTACGAAGTCAGGAAGAGGGGTCTATGCTCATGGTCTTCAAGCTTCAAATTTAATCCAAAGTACTGCCACGCGTAATAGTCACTCGGGATTGCTACTCCTCGGTTCTTGTGGGACATTGTTGTATGTATGTATGCATGAAGTGTCGAGACGACGCGCGGTGTTATCACCGAGACAGAACTGTCCTCTCCGGTGTTGTTGCCGGTATTTTGATCTGCAAACCTCGGGGTTATCTCCGAGATTGGAAATGACATTTCTGGTGTGTGTTCCAGGTTTGAGATGAAGTTCCCGGTTTGTGTTCCGGGTTGGAACTGATGTTCTCGATTTGTGTTCCAGGTTGGAATTGCACTTCCGGTAGTATCCAGAATAGATGTAAGCTGTCTTCTAGGGTTATCTCCAAAAGATGAATCTGCCCTCCTGCAATGTTAGTAACAGGCATGCAGAAAATTTTGAGTGTCTACAGATGCCCCTCTTTATGATATTCATGCAATGCAAGGCATGTATAGGATAAAGAATCCTAGACACTTGAAATGCAAGCAAGATAAACATGATGCTATATGCAGCAACATGATGCAAATGTATGATGCATGATTGTCAGGTAATCCTGTTGGGATGACAATCAGTGATGGCTTGGACATGCGATCCAAGTGTCCAAGGATGTTGACGTTGGGGCTATCACCAAAGTCTTGAATCCTAGACACTGGCCTATATTCCATAGAGGTACCTCTTGTGTGTAAGAGATCTGTGGGGATAAAGCTCTATCTGTTTGAGGATGTGTATAACATATTCCCTCATTCTGTCGGAGTTACTGCCAACAGTTTGTCGTCGTCAGGGTTGCCCGACCTTCGTTGATGTGTGTATCACCAAGGATGGAATTGCTACTCCCAGTGTTGTTTTTGGGAATGGAACTGAACGTCGCGGTGTTATCGCCGAGACAGAACTGTCCTCTCTGGTGTTGTTGCCGGTCTTTTGATCTGCAAACCTCGGGGTTATCTCTGAGATTGGAAATGACATTCCTGGTGTTTGTTCCAAGTTTGAGATGAAGTTCCCAGTTTGTGTTCCAGGTTGGAATTGATGTTCCCGGTTTGTATTCCGGGTTGGAACTACACTTCCGGTAGTATCCGGAATGGATGTAAGCTGTCTTTCCAGATATCTCCGAAAGACGAATCTGCCCTCCTGCAATGTTAGTAACAGGCATGCAAAAAATTTCGAGTGTCTACACAGAGTAATCATGACTTAAATAACTACCGCCACGAATATATTATACGGCCTTTTGAGTAACCCAACATAATAGATATGTTAATTCCATAAAACATGTATAAGATTAATCAAAATTATGATAGCTATTTTCAAGGATTAGCATGCACGGCAATATATAACTACTAACCACTTAAAAATTTGGACAATAAAATCAGCTAAGCATGCTATAAGACCCCAACTTTTTATAAATAAAATTGTATTTCCTCTATTTATTATTTTGAAATAGTAAGGGTTGATTTGATTAATGTGATTAGTTATGGGTAAAATGCGCAAATATCTTAAATAAGCAAGTGGTTATAAAATATTCATTGTTGTCGGGGAATATTCGTTTGGTTATTGAATATTCTTACTATCGGGGAATATTCGTACGACGGCGCAGCCTTGTGTGGGACCCATAATGAGAAGCGATTAGATGAAGAAAACGACAAGTATGAGTTTTTTTTATAAATAACTTGGTAGTTATTCTGAATTAACATTTGTTGGAATACCCGGTGGTTAAAACACAAGATGTCTGCGGTTTTGCAAGAAGATACGGTATTGCACCAATTATTGATTCTTACGTAAAGAAGACACTACTCAATAATTGTTACAGTAATTACTGTTCAATATTTTATTTTATTGATTCAATAATTGCTACGTTGATATTTTATATTATTGTTGTTTCAATAATTGTCACTGCACATTATTTCTCATTATTAGATCAATAATTCATATTATTTGAATAATATTATTAGATAGCATTATTGGCAATGTCTAAGGAATTTCTGTCTAGAAAAGGGGTTTGGTCACCTAATTGCGCGCTAGTAAGGAGAAATCCTTATCGGAAAGCCTCCTCTTTTCTAGAAACGACCTGGTTGTCGTTATTGTGATTTTGTAATATTATTTGTGAATAATTAATTATTGATTTATATGATAAGAAAAATATTTATTTATGTGGATATAAATGGAGGAATTTTTAGAAAAGTGACAATTGTTGAAAATTAAAATTTTATCTATATTATTATATTACATTTTAAGTGTATAATGTGATAATATAATAATAGTGAAATTTTTACAATAATTGTGTGATATATGAGTAATTGAGGAGGAAGAGTATTTTTGTTACAATAAATGCTAAAAACATGTTGGTGGACCCCATTTTTGACTGAAATTTGATTATAGCCTGCAAAATCGTCTGTATGTGGATTTCGGTCAATTTCTGCTTAGAATTTGGAAAAACTTATAGTTATAAAGTTATAGAGAATTGAATTTCCTATGGAATGGACATAAGATTCGAATTTTTCTGATAAAAGGGCTATGTATTATGAATTATTAAAGTTCTAGAATATTGGGTCTGAATTGAATTTGTTACAAAAATATTTAAAACATGTTTTTCATGTTGGTGGGCCCTACTTGATGTTGCAAAATTCTGAAATCAGATTTCTAAGGTGTGCGTAGGAATTTTTATTAAAAATAATAATATTTTATTAAATTTTCTGCTTTGGTGTTCTAAACATTTTCGTATAAATAGGATGCTTAAGTTAGAATTGAAAATCACACCAAAAACTGATGTTTTCTCTCTCTATATTATCGAGCGTATTTTTGTGAGTATTTCGATACTTTGAGTGTTGTTATTTGGTGCAAGTTTCCTTCAGCGTTATATCTGATATTCCGGCCAGAAGTACTGTTCTTTTGAGGTAAGGGATGTTATTTTCTTCCTAAATAATATTATTTCTTTCAATATCATTATACCGAAATATTAGTATAATTTTTCTTGTGAAATTTCTACCTCTTTGTGTTGGGGTTACTATTCACGTATACGGCACTATTCACGTATACGATACTATTCACGAATACGGCACTATTCACAGAAAAATTAAATTTTTGTTCTTTGTCCAAGATGTCTATTATGGGTACTATCTTTGATTGTATCCATGTTTTGATCTTCATTCTTGAATTTTACTCCACTGTGGTTTATTATGAAGTATTTTTGAACTTGGATTATTTAAAGTACGAATCCCTAATCTTTGTCCTTTTATTTCATTGGATTCGTTTCTTTAAAAATATTTTTCATCATCCTTAGTGCTAAATGATGATATTACTGAATATCTTTGGCCTGAAGTGCAAAGATGAATGGTTTCATGATGAATATCTTTGGCCCATAGTGCAAAGATTAACAGGTGTTGAGATGAACATGACCAACTGATGAATATCTTTGGCCTGTACTGCAAAGATGAATATTTGATTCAAGATGTATATTGATTGATGTTACAGGGATAAAATATTGATGATGGACTTTTAAATCATAGAAGATAGTAGATTTCATTCTCTACTTAACTCTTCTAATGAATTGTTATTTCCACTGCGAATATTGATCTAAAAACCTTTTGTCTATTATATTCTATCAGATTTTTCCATGTTGAGGAGTAACAATAATTTGTTCTATATTATCTTAGTCATAATATTCTTTATTGGGCTAGTTGAGCTCACCCTTTTCCTTTTTGTTCCATTTTTATTCTCAGGAAGCGAGAATATAACGGGAAGTAGTCGGGGTGTGGAATGATGGTTCTAGATAGTTGTTTAGCAGTCTTCACTATTTTATAAAATAGTGTATCAATAATTGTAATGAGGACTTATTTGAGTGTGGATATTGTCTAGAAGACAATATTTGTATTTAAACTCACAGTTTATGTGTTGTCGTATTTTGCACAACAATTGTATTAATAAAGTTATAGTTGATTCTGTACCATGTATTTGGCAACTCAGAATGGGTGATGTATACCTATTTGGGGGGCATCACAGTTGGTATCAGAGCTTAGGGATATGGTCTCTGGCGGAGATCGGGGAATAGAACTAGGAGGGGAGAGACGAGTAAATCCTTTGCTAGTGTGTCCTACCTAAGCTTATTTGTTGGTTGGTCAGAATATAGGGATGTTATGTGTGTGTGACTCTAAATTTTATGAAATGAAAGTATTCAATTTTCTTATAATTATTCTATTTAGTAAATGGTTAAATTGATAAAAGTTTAAAGTTATGGGTGATATTTGAAATTTTTTTAAAGTAAGCAAGTTGTCATAAAATAATCGGTAGTAATAGTACAGTAATACGTGTGGTTGCATAGTAGCACACGGTATTGGTTATTGATGCTTATGTGAGAAGTCACTAAGTTATACTCAATTATTGTTACAGTAATTGTTGCATCATATCTCTCATATTATCTATTCAATTATTGTCACAGTATCATCTGTATAATATGTTATATTATTAAATCAATAATTGAGACGACAAAGTTATTTATATTATTAAATTGCAATATTTACAATGTCTAGAAGTTCTATCAAGGAGAGTTTTGGTCATCTAATTGCGCGCCAATAAGAAGAAATCCTTATCGAAGCCCCCTCTTTCTTGGGAATGACTTGGTTGTTAAATATTGTGAGTTATAATATTAGTGAATGTTATTAAAAATCGAATTTGAGTTCGAAGTTGAATTTGGAGATGTGGATGTGATATTTGAGTCCGGAACGATGAAATTAGTAGAAATAGACTATAAACACAAAATTTATTGGGGTTGACTTTTTGGTCAAAAAAGTCAATGATTGACTTTTTTGAAAAAAGTCAAACTTCGAAATTTCAAAAATAAAATTTTTGAGAAAAATATTTCCATTGTGTTGGGATTGTTAGTGTTAGTGAAAATCGATATTTATTTCTATAATAATTGATGTCCGGAGGTTATATTGACCAATCGGATAATTAACCGGATAAATGAGTAATTAATTGCTACTGATTCACATGATTATAATTATTTGTTCACATGTGTGTACTAGTGATTCACATTCATGTACTATTAGGGGAGGTGGTGCAAGATTGATAATACTTGCATGACTAAGTCAAAAATGAAGGTATAGATGGAGGTACTATACTATAATTCGTATTTTCACATGATTATAACTATTAAGTCACATGAATGAACTATTAATTCACATGATTTACTATTAGGGCAGGTGGTGAAAGTTTGATAATACTTGCAGGACTAAATTAAAAATGAAAGAAAAGTTGAAGGTATTGTACTGTAATATTTCGAGCCCCAAAATGTGCAATTATCAAAACTATATTTTTCTATAAATAGAAGCTCATTCTTCCTTCATTTCTCACCAATTCACTAAAGCTATAGAGAAATTATTATATAGAGAAATTATAGAGAGAAATAAGAAGAGAAGTCTGCTACCTCACTATTCCAGTATCCAGTTTCTTCTAAGGTAAGGGATATTATTATTATAGTAAGGGGTATTATTTCTTTTATTTTCATGAAGAGAGCTATTGTTATTCCATTCCTTATTATTATGTTGGAATAACTTTGTCTGCGGGCAATCCGCATACATGGTGAAATTCTTCTATTATTCCATTCTTTATTATTCATTTGGAATATCCAAATTACATGCGTATTACATGACACAGTTCCATTATTTATTATTCATTTAAGGTCTATCGTATGCACGGTGAATTCTATTATTATTCCATTCTTTATTATCTCATTTGGAATATTCTCGTCATGCATGTAATTACGCATGACACGGTTCCATTCTTTATTATTCTGTAGGAATAACTTTTATGCAAGCGATTACATCGCATGCATGGTGAATTCTTCTGTTATTCCATTCTTTATTATTCATTAGAATAACTTGTCTATGTGGATTATCGCATGCATGGTGAATGATCCTTTGTATTCATTCCTTATTAAATTGTAGAAATGATGCATCTCGTGGATTACTGCATAAGCGGTGAAAATCCATTTGTAGTTTCATAATTTTTCTGACCCTCAAAAATTCTGGAAAAATTTGAAATGATAATTTGATGAGTTTTCTATACTGTGTCCAAAGATGGCGATTTTTGGATGTATAGATTAAGAGTTATGGATTTTATGGAAAAAGACAATTTTAAAAGTAAACCCTTATAACTCCTTGTGGTTAACTCCAAAATTGGTAAAATTTTTATTGGGAGTACATGTATATAACAAGAGTATACCCTGTCAATTTCGGAATTTTTGGATAAAAATACAATTTATGATAAATGTCTAAATATTCGGAAGTTTTGGCCATATGAAAAATAGTAAATGAATTTTAAAAATTCCGAGAAAAATATATGTTCAATATGGGACTATATTCTGCTAAATCCCAGAAAAGAAATATTTTTGGGACTGATTTGGTATTTTTCATGAAAATGAACTAGTTATGTGTAAATGAATTAAATATGTTATGTGATGTAACTGTCGACGTCGGGATTTTTGAGTGTCCCTTTTCGTTACTTGTTCTTTGGTGTTCTCATGTTAATGTGAGATTTGTTTGAAAAGACAAGTGAAAAAGGTCCGACATGTATAATGTCGACGATTTGACTTTAAGAGTTGCCAGTTGGTGTATTTAACTGGTTGCACCAACGCAACCGAAAAGGTTTGCACATTGACCTAGTGTTGTGACACTGCTAAACGGGTCTGTGAAACCGAGATTCATTTAGGTTTGGGGGCTTGATTATGCAAAGGGAAGGTGTTAGGCACCCCCGACATCCGTGTTACCACGGTGACCACCACTTTCCAAAGAAACTGTTATATGAATGTGTGTGTGTATGTGTAGATCAATGTGCAATTATTTGGAAGTAGTGTTGTACCTCGTTCGCACCTATATACATAGGGTTTGAATTTATAGAAAAATTCAGTTTTAAACAAGATATAGCAATGACATTTTGTAAAAGAGGTTTTTTCAAACCCTGTGCTCAATAGTAATTGAGGCCTTTGATACTTCCATTTTATTATTAAATTTTTGGCTTGTTTGCTTTTATTTTCGAGATGCGAAACATTCTCGAGAAAATAATATACAACAGTACCGAACTCCTCATGGGCATGACAACCATCCAAGGAAATTCGAGATAATCAGAAATAATGTACAAGTCATTCACAATTGAAAAATGTCCATCATGGGAATCAATCTAGATTCATGGATCAATCTATGATCACATGATTTCTAGGCTCACATGATATCTGCAGTTTGTATGGAAAGCGATGGCGATTATATATATAAAAAGTAAAATATATATATATAGACATGATCAACCACCACGAAGCAACTCCATGGGGATCGAAATGTAAATATATAAAAGCGGTACATATATATATATATATATATATATAAGAACATGATCAACCACCACGAAGTAAACTCCAGGTAGGACGAAATGTAAATAAAGCTGTAAAAGGCCACGAAGTAAACTCCAGGACTGACATAAATGTAAATATATATATATATATATATAAGCAAGTAAATGCTTCGGATGTAAAATTCAGGCTCATCAGATATGTCTGACAACAATTATATATATAAGTATATATTTATATATATATATATATATATAAGCAATAAACGCTCCAGACCGAAGTCTAGGCTCAATCGAGGCATAACTTGATAATGTTAGTCCATATATGAAATATATACATATATAAGTATATATATACAAATAGAAATGAAAACTACGGACCGAAGTCTGGGAAAACGCACACAACACGACTCTCAATGTGTATAACAGTGTAAAATGGGCTGCCAATGTAGACCTTTATGACTTTAAATGGATAAACACTCAGCTCTCGCTGGATAAAAGATAGCTATATGTGAGCTAACAAGTGTTTAAAGATGAGGAAATACTCAAAAGATGTGTATACAGAGTAAAATGGACAGGGCTTCCTCGCATTTTCCTCTCCTTCTCTCCTTCAAATGGCTGACCCCCAGGCTCATATTTATAGACGGATGGCCGCGTGTACACCTGTGGCAGCCACGGTTGTACTTGCGGTTGGTCGTGGTGCATCCGAGCCTCGCGGGTCCTGTCGTCTCGAAGTTCATGCACTCATGCACTGTAATGTCCGCTCGAACCTGCAGAACTTCAATCCGAGCATCCGAACGAGGTATATCTGACTTTCTTCGGACCGCTTGTGTCGAGAGTTATACAATGACATGGATTAGAGATTGTACGAAGTCAGGAAGAGGGGTCTATGCCCATGGTCTTCAAGCTTCAAATTCTATCCAAAGTACTGCCACGCGTAATAGTCACTCGGGATTGTTACTCCTCGATTCTTGTGGGACATTGTTGTATGTATGTATGTATGAAGTGTTGAGATGACGCGCAGGTGTTGAAGAGATAAGATGACGTTTGACTCTTCGCCTGGGTTATCGCCGGTTTGAGTTGAAAGTAGACGTTGCTCAGGGTTACATCTGAGCTTGGACTACTAGTTGGTATGCTGTGATATCATCTTGTGAGAGAAAACGTTGAGGCGGTAAGACGACGTTTTGACTCCTCACCGGGGTTATCTCCGGTTTGAGTGGAAAGCAGACGTTTCTTAGGGTTACATCTGAGATTGGACTGCTTGTTTGTATGCCTCACTATCATCTGTGGGTGTACCTGTCTGCCCGTTGTTAGCTCCGGGTCTGAGGTATGAGTGCCTCGGCAGGAGGTCTGAGCTTGAAGCTGATCGCATGTGTTTGAAACAAGCATTTCCGGAGTTATCGCCGGAACTGCAAAAACATCCCTTGGGGCTATCACCAAGGATGGAGTCGCTACTCCCAGTGTTGGTTTTGGGACTAGAACTAAATGTCACGGTGTTATCGCCGAGACAGAAATGTCCTCTCCGGTGTTGTTGCCGGTCTTTTGATCTGCATACCTCGGGGTTATCTCCGAGATTGGAAATGACATTCCCGATTTATGTTCCGGGTTGGATGTCGGTTGTCTTCCAGGGTTATCTCTGAAAGATGAATCTGCCCTCCTGCAATGTCAGTAATAGGCATGCAAAAAATTTTGAGTGTCTACAGATGCCCCTCTTTATCATATTCATGCAATGCAAGGCATGGATAGGATAAAGAATCCTAGACACTTGAAATGCAAGCAAGATAAACATGATGTTATATGCAGCAACATGATGCAAATGTATGATGCATGATTATCAGGTAATCCTATTGGGATGACAATCAGTGATGGCTTGGACATGCGATCCAAGTCTCCAAGGATGTTGACGTTGGGGCTATCACCAAAGTCTCGAATCCTAGACATTGGCTTATATTCCATAGAGGTACCTCTTGTGTGTAAGAGATCTGTGGGGATAAGGCTTTGTCTGTTTGAGGATGTGTATAACATATTTCCTCATTCTGCGAGATTCATCGCCAATTGCTTTGTCGTCGCTGGGGTTGCCTGACCTTCGTTGATGTGTGTATCAACGGATAAATCCTATTTGGGTGCATTGTCAAGGTTGATTGACCTTCATTGATGTATGTGTCAATGGTAGCATTGCATTATTAAATTCCCCAAGGGATACGTAAATGAGTTTCTTCGATGGGTTTACTTGCCATCGGCTGACATGACGTCAAGGTTGCTTGACCTTCAGTGATGTGTGTATCAATGGTTGCATTGTGTTGTAACCCCCGCCAAGGATACATAGATGATTGAAAGATGTACGTTGTGACCCCCGCCAAGGATACTTTATCAGTTTGTAACTTCGGCGTTGTAACCCCCACCGGGGATACTTTATTAGTTTGTAACTTTGGCATTGTAACCCCCACCAGGGAGGTTTGGTATTTCGTGGTTTTGCATTGTAACCCCCACCGGGGAGGTTTAGGGTTGTGACCCTGCAGATAACGGCATCGGACCTTTGTGGGGTATTTCTGAGCATGATCTGTGAAAGCTGAGCTCATTGGTATAGTATACTCTACATTCAGGCGAATACCATTGAGACGATGGGAGTTTAACTCTGACCGACAAGAAACAAGGATTTCAGGCTAGTCCGCTTAATCGCGTAGTATTTTTATTCCTAATTTGGCCTTTTCAGCTTGTGAGACCTCCTTTGCAACTCTAACTGGAGCCAGCCGAAGGTGTGGGACCCATGTAAAAGTCTCAGCAGTATACACCTCACAGAGAGTCAGCAGGTGAGCTCATGCCAACCGCCGTCTATGTATAGGCCAATGGTTGCTTTCATAAGTCATTTTCAAGTTGCTCAACGAAGGAAATCTGAGAGCTCTTCTTCAGATCTGCTGAGGTCGGGTAACTTTCTGCATATTCTGCCACCGTACAAGCGTTCTTCACTGTCCTGGTAACGTATGCATGTATTTTTTCCAGTTTCTATCCGTTGGAAAATGACTTATTACATGAAATGCATTTAGACACATAGTAATGAATATGCATGCTGATATGACTTGATAAAAAATATTCAACATAGCAAACGTTAGTATTAAACCATGCTGAGCATAATGATGTGAAAAAATTTGACTTTTGAAACAATCAAATTGGCACCTTTTACTGTCATTTCTTATCCTATCCGAGGACAAATGAGTAAAGACATAAAAGTAAAATAATCCTGGTAATTAGACTACACTTACAGATTTTTTTACTTTGATGTGATAATGCATGTAGGATGTATATGACTGTGTATAGGTGCGCTACTGAATGGCCACCTAGTCCTGCTTATGTGCATGTGGATGGTCCCATTTACAAAAGGGGGCTATGGAAAAATTTTCTCAAAATGTAGGTATTGGGTAGTCATGCATTTTTAACTCTACTTTAGATGTATGTTAAAATAATGCATTTTGAAAAGCTCCAAGTAAGAAATTACAACACCCTTTCTGAGGTGATTTCGAGACTTGTTGTCCAGATATTATGAATCCGGATCAGCCGAGTAGTTCCCGCAGGACCACTTCTGGTGTATGGAGGAGAGCTTCTGAAGAGCCTCAACGTCGTTCTGTCAGATAGCCTCGTCATTTAGTGGAGGCGGTGATACGTCCTATTCGGGTTGAAGTGCCGAATGTTGAGGACGAGGAGGAGGATGTACCGATCGAGGTTCCTGCTCTTGCTGTATGTGTTCCCCGTAAGGAATTGCCAGGTATTCAAGTGGAGAACCCAGATCTTCTGGGTGACTTGAGTAGGCATCCTTTAATATACCTGCACACAAACGAGGTATAAAGTTAGATCTTTAATCTTCATTATTTCCTATTGATGAGGAGTCAAGGATTCTGATGTTGATCTGCATTTTTTATAGGTTCCCGGCTTCACACAGCCTCGAGGGAACTGGTTTAGCATCCACTATATGTATCGGGCTTTACATGATGACTACAGAGTGATCGTCCATGGCTGGAGATTTGGGATGTTCTTCTCCATTCTACCCCGTCGCTGTCCCTGGGGTTACCTCAGGGCATTATCTGAGTGGTGGTTTCACCAGACTTAGTCACTCCATTTGTTGGACTGTGAGGTGATGATGACATCGATGGATTGGCGGTTTATCACAGGTATGGAGTTTGGAGGGGATCCAGTGCCTTGCACGGCGGATATTACCCCTATTGCCGTCATATCCTTGTTAGGAGTTCCGGTGGAGGCACTCAAGGGAAGGACTATTCGTACGGGTCCTTTGAGCATAGATGCTATGAGCGGGCTGTTGAGTGAGCCCATACCTGATGATGTGAGAGTCAGGGATCGCATTCTTCGGCGATTGTTCCTTATGATCATTAGGGGCTTCTTCATAGCAGAAAACCCTTCTATGGTGTCCTTCGCTTTGATCAGCGCCACTCGACACGTAGACCATATAGGAGAGTATGATTGGGGTTCCTACACCTTCGCCTATTTCCTCAGGGGAATGTGCATGCGATCGCAGGGCTTGACCAAGGCTTGGTTAGGATTCTACCCATTTCTGCTGGTGAGTGTTTCTCTTATCTTTTCCCATGTATAGGTTAAGAGTGTTGACTCACAGCAGATGTTTGCCTTTGTGTTATCAGTTTTGGGCCTATGAGAGGCTTCCCTATTTGCGTCCTGTGAGCGTGTTAGGTTTAGATACCTATCCACGAGGACGAAGATGACATCATTCCATACTGGCAGAGATCCCTGTTGCTGAGGGTTTCACTCATTGTCGCCTATAGCTGGAGTTGTTGACAGCCGATGTCATCACATGGATTCCCTACTCTGGAGAGCATTTGGGAGTTGGTTTTGAGGATGGGTACCCGACTGGAGTAGAGTACGTCATTTCCACCCGCAAGATTCCTCTCTTCACAGATGGAGGATGGGAGCTCTATTTAGGAGAGCGTGATATTAGGAGCACTACAGGAGAGATCCATATGCCGATCTTGCCTCCTGCCAGGCATTATTTGCCTGTTTCGCAGTCACCCATCATTGACATCCCATTGATGGGGATTGATGGTTTTACAATGTCAGAGGGCCCCTGGTTTCAGGAGATGTTCCAGCATTGGTGGATCCCTCGTACTATTGGAGCTCAGACCCGTGCCACACAGTTTATGGGGGATATGGTTCCAGGATCCGTGATGATGACGAATTGGCTAGCCTGTGTCAGAGATCCGACTCATGTGACACAGATTGATAGATTGACCCAAAAGTTGGACCGGACACATCTTTTTATTCGACATTTGGGCAGAGATCCTTCAGAGGCAAATACTTTTGATCCTTCTAGCTCTGGCGCTGGCCCCTCAGGTGACCCATATTGCTTTGTCGGTGCAGATCCTCCTTTGTATCAGTCTGACATCCCTATAGATAGAGATCCAGTGACTCAGGAGGAGTTACATCAGGTGGACAATGTCGATGATGTATAACCGACACACCATTGACTTTTTTCTCGATGTATTTCTCACTATCTCTTTTGATAGGCCTCTGTTGGTCACACTGGTAGCTTCACCCCCCATTTCCACAGTATTTTAGTCAGACAGAGAGATATTAGATGATGATATACTTAGGAATGTATGTACAGTTTTCCATTCCCTATATCATATTTCCATCTATTGTATCATTCATGTTATTATGTTATGTATATGTATGTATGTCCAGAGATATTTAGCATTGACCCCTGGATGGTCTTATAACACGGCTCGTACAGATGTCTTCTTCGACAGTTAGTCGTATTGATCATACCCCACCATTTTTGGTGGTATTTGGTATGTGCTCATGGTATTATAGTATATCACCATCAGACATGGTGATCGTAGATGATTTGCTACAACATACTATGACCTTGTTGATGTTTCAGGTTCCCACAGGATTTGTAGAGGGTATGCTAGAGAACTAGGTATCGGAGAGGCAGGTTTTCCGATTTGGGACCCAGGAATTAACTCCTACCTTAGAGGAGTATGCACGGTTGATGATGCTGCCGCTGGACAGAGACATGAGAAGACAGTTCATGACCCTCACCTAATTGAGATGTAGAGTGGTCCAGGACGAGATTACATCCGGCCACGTGATATCCCAGCGTTTCCTGTTTAACAGGTTTGGCTCTGAGGATAGCTATACAAGGCATTCCGGGGATTTCACCACACCGGAGGATCATTTGCATTCAGCCAGAGTAGATGTACTGCTTCTATGCGTATTGTCATACGTCTTCATGCCGCGGTACATGGATGAGCTGGATATCGGCGTCATTATGGCAGTGAGAGCTCTTAGGGGGGGTCATACCATTGTACCGATGATCATTGCGTAGACTCGAGGTCGACTACATCTTCTTGCACTTATCCAAAGAAGAGTGTTTTACAGTAGCTCTCGGCCATGCCAGTATGTGTGGTTTATGTCACACTTGAGACCGATTGGCACATTTAGACGGCAGGGGTTTTGTTTCACCCATGATATAGCCATGTCGTACTCCTTCCAGCCTGCGTAGTGTACAGATGTTGCATCGTGGTCAGCTTTCCTGGTAGGGATTAGGGATCCATTTGCCATATTATCGTGTTCAGGGCTTAGCTCACCCTACACCTTCATTACTCATGCTTCAGGCATGGATTATCTCCCTCTAGCTGGTTTGAGGGCAATGATCACTTACCACGCATTGGCCGTGATGTGTCAGTTTGACCAGTTTCAGGATTTTCATCCATATAAGGGGCGTTGAGTCAACAGATCGCTTCACAATCGCTTATCGGCGGAGGATGATCCGAGTTGATATGCCTTCCGGGATCGGCGAGGGTCATTTGAGTTTTCTCGTCGATCATCCAGTTGTTCTGCAGAGTATTCCTCATGGATGGAGACAGAGGCTGCATCGACTGCGGCAGTATCCACAGTGCAGGGGATTGATTCTGATGATGAGGAGCCTATAGAAGAGGCTATTATTCCCATCGAGGATTTGACTGCTAGGCTGCCAGCATTTGTGATGGATTCTCCCACACCCGAGTGCCATTGTTACTCAGTATTCGGCACAACATTTGGAGCAGAGCTTACATCTGATGACCTATGAGAGAGATCAGGCTAGGGCCGCGATGTTGACAGCTCTTGATGAGAGAGACATCGCTCTATTAGAGAGGGATGAGGCTATATCAGCCATGGATGCATTGATTGGGGATCGGGATGCCACCTTATCTACTAGGGATGTGGCCATTACAGATAGTACTTCCGTTAGATCCCAGATGACTGTCAGTCTTGCCAACATGAGTGCTTACATTAATGAGCATTATGCCACCATGCAGTTAGCCTCTGATCTGCTAGCTCGTGTAGATACCCTTGGGCAGGAGCTTGCAGCGCTACCTCCGTCTTCAGAGAGGGATGCTATGTTAGATCTGATACTCCGCATACATATAGATCTATAGATAGCTTTGTATTTTCCTGAACAGACTAGCTTAGCCATTTTGTAATGTACAACACATATGTATATATCAAAGAGTATTATGTATGGTAGGGAAATATATTTTGATTCACTTCCCTTTTAGTTATGCCTTGATACTTGCTCGATATTTACCTGTTTCTTCAGGGCCTTATGATCTTGATGCATTCTGAACTTATCCTTGATAGATGGACATTGAGACGTTGCAAGATCTCTCAGAACAGATCATTGATTTCTGTAAATCCCTACCATCTTTGGTGTCTTGGGACTGGTATCTATATGGAAAAGTGGAGAGAACGGTAGTTCCTTCCTCTTTGAGATTGACCGCACCACAGATGGTCGCCAGTACTTCTATTTGTGAGAAGCCTAGTTAATTCCATCTCTTATAGGTTGGTATTGCTCTTTGAGGCACGATGGCAGCTTAGATGGTCACCGAATCTTCTATTTGTGAGAAGAGGTTGGGTAATTCCATCCCTTTGATCTGAAACTGATGAAATGTGGCGAATTGAAGGTTGATCCCAGTACCGTGTGACAAGAATTTTTGTTCTGGTAGGGATTAGATTGAACTATAAATGGCTACCTACGTACTCCTATTGAAGAGGAGATCAAGTTTGCGTAGTTCAAACCTGGTGTTAGAGGCTCAACGCT
The DNA here is from genome assembly GCA_020205605.1 of Panax ginseng. Taxonomy (NCBI): domain Eukaryota; kingdom Viridiplantae; phylum Streptophyta; class Magnoliopsida; order Apiales; family Araliaceae; genus Panax; species Panax ginseng. The sequence continues at coordinate 54,686,806 of CM035130.1, read as the reverse complement.
GAATGTGAAAGGCAGATGGGTGTAGAAATGTTTTTGTTGTTTTTGTATAGAAAGGGCAGAAATGTTTTTGTTGTTTTTCTTTATTGCGACCAGGCCATATAGAATATGGTTGCCTACGTACCCCCGGGTATCAGGGAGATCAGGTTGACGTAGTTCACCCCTCAGGACGAATCACAGCTGAAGAAAAAGCGTGAATCCCATGTGCAGGCTATACTGCGGGGAGAAGAAAGTTTGATCCCATAATGGGGATAAACTACAAGTGTGGAAAAAGTTTGATCCCGTTCTCAGGACAAACTACAAGCATAGAAAAGTTTAATCCCGTCTTCCGAATAAACTGCAGGCGTAGAAAAGTTTAATCCCATCTTCAGGATAAACTGCAAGTGTGAAAGGTTCAATCCCATCTTCAGGATAACCAAAATTGTGAAAGGTTAAATCCCGTCTTCAAGATAACAGAAATTGTATGGAAGGTTTGAAATGAAGTGATACCAGTCACTTTGGTTTAAAAGTGTATGTTTCCTCGAGGGCGTAAGAGTATGCAAAAAGGAGAGGGTTCAAAACCGGAATGACTTGTGATTTGATGATCAAAACCAGGATGTTTGTTTGATGGTAAATTCAGACATAGTACCATTTCACGGTGTCCGAGTTGATAAGCTGTGGAAATTCATCGCCATCCATTTCCTGCAATTTGAGAGCACTTCCTATCAATACCTCCTTGACAACAAATGGGCCTTCCTGGTTAAGAGCAAATTTTCCCTTAGATTGATCTTGGTTGTCAATGATCTTCTTCAAAACCAAGTCATGTTGTTTGACTTGCCTTAGTCGTACTTTTCTGTTGTAGGATTGTGCGATCCTTTGCTGATATAACTGACCATGGAAGATAGCCGCGGATCGCCTTTCGTCTATTAGAGACAATTGGTGATACCTGTCTTGTACCCATTGGTCTTCGCCCAACTGAGCATCCATCAATACTCTGAGGGATTCCATTTCCACCTCTATGGGGAGCACTGCTTCCATATCATAGACTAATGAGTAGGGGGTTGCCTCAGTGGAAGCACGCATGGAAATTCTGTAGGCTAATAAAGTCAGAGGCAAGAGTTCAGGCCATCCTTTGTGAGTGGCGGACATTTTCTGCATGATCTTTTTGATGTTTTTATTAGCCGCTTCAATAGCACCATTCATCTTTGGACGGTAGATAACGGAATTGAGGTGTTTGATGTGAAATTTTCTGTATAACTCCTCCATCATTTTGTTGTTGAGGTTCTTAGCATTTTCTGACACAATGACCTCTGGTTGTCCATATCGACAAACAACATTGTTTCTGATGAAAGCAATGATGACTTCTTTAGTAACCCTGGGGAAGGAGGTTGCTTCTACCCATTTGGTGAAGTAGTCGATCATGGTGAATATAAATTCATATCCATTACTGGCTTTGGGCTCGATGGGCCCGATCACATCCATTCCCCACATTGAGAAGGGCCATGGCGAACTCATATTGTGGAGTTCCCTAGGAGGGGCGTGGATAACATTCCCATGAATCTGACATTGATAACACCTCTTGACGTGATCATCATAGTCAGCTTTGAGATGAAGCCAATAATGCCCCATTCTGAGGATCTTCTTGACAAGTAAGGGTCCGCTCATGGGAGGGCCACATAGTCCACCATGGATCTCATCCATGAGTCTTTGAGCTTGGTCTTTATCTAGACATCTGAGGAGACCTAATCTGACGCCCCCAAAAACAGGTATACATCACCCATCTTAAGTCGCCAAATACATGGTATATAAATCAAATACAACTTAATTATATAACTGTCGTGTACAATACGACAAAACATAAACTGAGAGTTTAATCAAGAATATTGTCTTCTAGACAATATCCACTCTCAATGGAGTCCTCATAGACAGTATACAAACTCAAATTCAATCCTCATTACATTTATTATCACACTATTTAACAGAATAGTGAGGACTACTAATGTTATCATCTGGACTGTCACTCCGTTTCCCGACTCGTCCCAGCTATATTCTCATTTCCTGAAGAGAACAGTGAAAGAAAGGGTGAGCTCAACTAGCCCAGTAAGAAATATTATGACTAAGATAATACAAAATAAATTATCATTAATCTTCAACAATGTTAAACTGATAAAATACAATAGACATAAAGTTTAACTGCAGCGGAATAAGCAATCCATTAGAAGAGTCAAGTAGAGCATGATATCTACTAACTTCTATGATTTAAAATGTTTTCATCAGTTTTTATCACTGAGACTTAGCTTAATAAATAAACCACATCATCGAATCATCCCTGCACTACGGGCCAAGAATATTCATTAAATCATCAATGGTCATGACTATATTGAATAATCCCTGGTCATAATCATACCAAAAACTGTCCATCAATGCACTACAGGCCACTGAGGTTTTTTACCACATCATTTGTCACATTACGATTCTGATTACACCGAATAATCCCTAGTCATAATCATGTCGAGTCCATTATGCACGTAAGCCAAAGATGACTTTCATCAAAATATAAGCATGAGAATGATGACAATGATATAAGCATTCATCAATCAAAAACAATAATAAATATGAAAGACTTTAAATTTATCTAAATATTATCAATCACTTAATAAACTCATAATCTAATATTATTAATATTATAACAATATTTTAATCACTTCTTAAATTTATAAACAATTTATTTCAATTGTTTACACTTTACCAAATAATGCATTTAATCATTCAAAAATGCCATACTCATAAGATTTCATCACCAATGATCAAATTCCTTATCAAAAATCTACATATACCCTATATAGGATTCCCAAGCCATAAAATCCTATTTTCTAATTTTGTTACTTCACATAACATATTTAACTCATTTACTCATAACTAGATTATTTTTCATGACAAATACCAAATCAGTCCCAAAAATATTTCTTTTTTGGGATTTAGCATAATATAGTCCCATATTGAACATATATTTTTCTCGGAATTTTTAAAATTCATTTACTATTTTTCAAAAATCAATTTCTAATTAATTCCTTAAGAAATTAGATACCTCAGGTTTAACTCCAAAATTTCCCAAATCTTGGCAAGATCTTACACATGTTAACGGGAGCTTCAAGTTTAAATTTCATGGTCATCGGAGTTATAGAACTCCGATTATAGCATTTTTCGTCGAAAAAACCTAAATATTGAAATAGTCATAACTTGCTCATTTTAAGTCAGAATGAGCTCATTTTTGGACAGGAGGTACTTTATACCATATATTTCCATGTCCCAAAAGGTCAGAATTTTTCTCATAAATTAAGTGGCCGAAACAACCCTTTTAAATTTTTGGGCAATAGCCTTTTTGGAAATTTGCAACTTTTGACTCCTTTGCTAAAATCAGTCCACACAAAAATATATAACACCTTTTCCAGTGATTCCACTTGGATAAGTTAGAAAACTCATAGATCTAACTCTAGAACTTAACCACACTCAAAAATTTAAAATATAATAGGAGATATGGCCAATTAAATTTCATGTTCCATTTTCACCAAAATTTGATTTTTCAACCCTTTGTGATTTCTAAGAAACTTTTATGTTTTCACATAATAACCAACATAACACATCATAACACATACTAATACTACATATACCCATGATTTTCATCAGTCCAATGCTTTTATTATAACTTTCATCATAATCCACGTAAACAGATCATTTTCACAATTTAATAAGGAATGAATACAAAGGATCATTCACTATGCATGTGGTAATCCACATAGACAGGTTATTCCAACAGAATAATAAAGAATGGAATAATAGAAGAATTCACCATGCATGCGATAGATCGCACATACAGGTTATTCCCAACAGAATAATAAATAATGGAATCGTGTCACGCGTAACGCACGCAGCGTGATATTCCGGCGTAATAATAAAGAATGGAACCATGTCATGCATAAACGCATTTATGTGATATTCGACGAATAATAATAAAGAATGAAACTGTGTCATGCGTAAACGCATGCATGATATTTCACAAAATAATAAAGAATGGAATAATAGAATAATTTCACCATGTATGCGGTACTTCGCATAAACAGGTTATTCCAACATAATAATGAAGAATGGAATAAAAACTCTTATGAGTATTGAAAGAAAATAATTCTCTTCATGAATACGAAAGAATAATACCCCTTACCTTAGAATAACTCTGGATACTGGAATAGAGAGGTAGCAGACTTCTCTTCTTCTTTCTCTCTATAATTTCTCTCTATAATAATTGCTCTATAGCTTTAGTGAATTAGTGAGAAATGAAGGAAGAATGAGCTTCTATTTATAGAAAAATATAGTTTCGATAATTGCACATTTTCGGGCTCGAAAAATTACAGTACAATACCTCCAACTTTTCTTTCATTTTTAATTTAGTCTTGCAAGTATTATCAAACTTGCACCACCTCCCCTAATAGTAAATAATGTGAATCAATAGTTCAATCATGTGAATCAATAGTTATAATCATATGAAAATACGAATTACAATATAATACCTCCATCTATACCTCCATTTTTAACTTAGTCATGCAAGTATTATCAATGTTGCACCAACACCCCTAATAGTACAAGAATGTGATTTAATAGTACACACATGTGAATAAATAGTTATATAAGCATGTGAATTAGTAGCAATTAATTGCTTATTTATCCGATTAATTACCTGATTTATCAATATAACCCCCAGATATCAATTATCATCGGAATAAATGTCGATTTTCACTAACACTAATAATTCTAACACAATGGAACTATCAATTTAATCTTTAATCAACACAAACTTATTCATCATTAATATTATAATTCACAATATTTAACAATCAGGTCGTTCCCAGGAAAGAGGGGGCTTTTCGATATGGATTTCTCCTTATTGGCGCGTAATTAGGTGACCAAATTTCTCCTTGACAGAACTTCTAGACATTGTCAATATTGTAAATAATAATATGAATAACTTTATCGTCTCAATTATTAATTTAATAATATAACATATTATGCATATGATACTGTGACAATAATCGAATTAATAATAAGAGAGATATGATGCAGCAATTACTGTAGCAATAATTAAGTATAACTGAGTGACTTCTCACGTAAGCATCAATAACCAATACCGTGTGCTACTATGTAACCAATGCCAGACATCGTATTTCTTTTACTAATGGGTAGTTCAACAGCTTTTAATGGTAACACATTTGCCGTTATTTTTATAAAAGATAATTACGTCATTTTCTAACTACGATAATACTTCCGTTGTGGGGTCCACCAATGATTGTGCCGTCGCATTTAATATTCCCCATTAAAACGAATATTCCCCACCAATCGAATATTATATAACCACTTGCTTACTTTACAAAATTTGTAAATATTACCCACAACTATAACATTATATCAAATCCACACCATAATATTCAAAAAAATATTTCAAGAAATTTAAATATTTATTTATAAAATTTGGGGTCTCACACCTAATCCAGCATCTCTTTTGTAGAGAGTGCATCTCCGCTCAGGTAGAATTTCATAGCAAGTCGATGAATCCGCCTCTTCTCAGTTAGGCTCGCCTCAGCGGGTATAGATCTATCTCCTAGATACTCCTTGATGTGCTGATACCAAGGATTGTGGATGGGAGGTAGCTTATTCGATACTTCTCCAACGTAATTCCCATAGACTGGGGCTTTTTGCAGAATAAACGTGATGCTTGGCATGTTTTCCTTGTCAAGTATGTAAACCAAGGAGGCCAATGTTGCTAATGCATCTGCAAAATCATTCCTATTACGAGGAATGTGTAGAAAGGAGATTTCTTCGAACTCCAAAGCCATCTGTAAAACTTGTCGATGGTAAGGCAACAAATGTAATTCTTTGGTTTGATATATTCCTGTGGATTGTCTGATTACCAATTCAGAATCCCCAAAGACAGTTAACCATCTGATGCCCATTGAACGGGCAAGTTTTAGCCCCATGATCTGACCTTCATACTCGGTTGTGTTGTTGGTGCCGATAAACCGCAATTTGGCGGCGACGGATCTCTACTCCCCATACCGGATATTAGAACCGCTCTCTAGCTCCGCACCCTTCAATGTTAATAGACTCCATCAAAATACATTCTCCATGTACGACATGTATCATACTGATGTTGTAGCTGAACCGTTATTATCCCTTCATCGGGAAAGTATGTTTCCAAGGGTTTGTAGTCCCCTGCAGGTGCGGCGGCCAGTTGATCCGCAATTCCTTAACCTTTGACTGACTTTTGCATCATGTAGACGATGTCAAATTGTTTGTAGGATCAATCGCTATCTCGACGATCGACAATTCAAATTATGGGCTTCAACAACACACTTGAGAGGATCCATTCGGGATATGAGATGCATTGTGTGACCATGGAGGTAATGTTGTAACCTCATGGAAACCCCATGCTAAAGCACAACAAGTCTTCTCAATCATAGTGTACTTGTGTCCACTGATGCTGAATCTTTTGTTGAGGTAATAGATAGCTCGTTCTTGGCCTCTATTGTCTTTTTGCCTCAGCATACAGCCCATGGCATTGTCATTTATGGATAGGTACATGAACAGGGAAACATCATACCTGGGAGGCTCTTTAATTGTGAGGAAGGCTTTCTGACACTTATCATTCCATTTCATGAAGGAGTTCTTCCTTAACAACTTGAAGATTATCTCACAGGTTGCTGTGAGTTGAGAAATGAATCTGCTAATGAAGTTGATCCTTCCCAAAAATCCCCGTATTTCCTTCTCTGTTTGAGGAATGGGCATTTTCTTGATGGCCTGGATTTTGGTAGGATCCAGTTCAATACCCTTGTGGCTGACTAGGAAACCAAGAAACTTGCCTGACTTAACACCAAAGGCGCACTTGGCGGGATTCAACTTCAAGTTGTACTTACGCAACCTGTTGAAAAGTTTTTTGAGATGGTCTAAGTGGTCATCCTCCTTCCAGGATTTGATGATGATGTCATCCACGTAGATCTCTATCTCTTTGTGCATTAAATCGTTGAAAAGAGCCATCATAGCTCGCTGATAGGTTGCCCCAGCATTGATGAGGCCGAATGACAACCGTCTGTAGCAAAAAGTTCCCCAAGACGTGATGAAAGCAATTTTCTCACGATCTTCCTCAGCGACCATAATTTAATGGTACCCCGCAAAACAATCAGCAAAGGAGTACATGTCGTATTATTATTGTCAATAAGAATGTGGATAAAGGGCACGAGAAAGCTATCTTTAAGGCAAGCTTTGTTCAAATCCCGATAATCCACGCAGACTTATACCTTTCCCCCTGGTTTAGGCACAGGAACAATGTTGGATATCCACTTCGGATATGTAGACATCATGATAATGCCAGCTTGAAATTGTTTCACAATTTCTTCTTTGACCTTTAAACTCCACTCAGGTTTCAATCGCCTGAACTTTTGCCTAACTGGCTTGAATCCTTCTTTAATGGGAAGAAGATGAAGAACAATGCTAGTGGACAAACCCACCATGTCTTCATGAGACCATGCAAACACATCCTAGAATTGGGTTAATAGTGCAACCATGTCATTCCGTTGATTTGTGGTAAGGTCTGAACCAATTTGGATTAGCTTAGGGTTGTCTAAGGTTCCAATATTGAAAGAAGTGGTTTGATCAAGATTGGGTTTGGGTTTGTCTGTGACCCATTCCTTGATCTCTTGAGGTGTCTCAATGTCCTCTTGTATGTCCATCAATTCTGAGTCCAACTTTGCATTAAAGTTACAGCCCCCTGTGGAGAGAAGGCACCTCATCAGCAAGTACATGCACATCTAAATTCAGAGTCCTAAAACAAAAGATGCGTTCACTTAATATATGCAACTGTTCGATCATACAAAAGTGTTAGCATGTACTTGATAAAATAATTGCTAGTACTGTAAAGGAAAGCAAGCAATTAAAGTTATCTACAGGGCAGAGGGATTTTTTTGCCCATTTTACCCTCGTCGACCAATGCATGGAGTGCTACTCCAATTGTCGAGGGCAAAGTCCTGAAGGACTGCAGTGATAGAAGGATCGTCATTGTCCTCCTTTTCCCGAATGATAACCTTGGCATCTGGGCAATCATCGTCTGGGGTGTATCTGTTTGTATGTTCATCATGAAAAATGACGTGTATGCCTACCATCATTAAGGCAAGGTCATGTTTACGTTTCCATTCCTTTTCTTCAGCCTCGGGATCAAGAATCAGCACCTCTTTTGCTTTGATTGGCACTGGTTTCGGAAACAGCATACCCACAACATGGGCTGGAACCTTTATTGGAGACTGCATCAACTAATGAGGTAAAGGTATAGAAAATCGCCGTGCGGCAGAAGCTTGAGGAATCTGCTTGTGCTTATGAGGATTCTTGTATCTAGAATTGGCAGAATATCCTAGCACGGCTGTTCCAATTTGACAGGACATTTGGATAGGGTGCTTAATACCCTTCTTATCTTTACCAAGCCCTTGTCCAGGTTGATAACCCAATGACATCATTTCTTGAGTGGCCGACATAACCTCGTCAGAAATCTTGGGTATGGGAAGTGGCACTCCAATAGAATGGTATTGTGTGTTACTCACTTCCAGAGTATAAAAACTGGCCGGTTCAACTTCTGAATTGAAGCTGATTATTGGTAGAGTTCCTTGTTCAGGACATTCTGGCTCAGTGTTGACAGTGACTAGACTGTTGTTCATAATGTATTTTAGTTGTTGAGGTAGCGTGGAGGGAACGGGTCCAGCCATGTGTATCCATGGCCTCCCCAATAGCAGGTTGTATCCTGAGTCTATCTTGAGGACGTGGAAAGATACATTGAATGTATTTGGATAAATCTTAATTGGCAATTCATTGAATTTGAGTCTGTATCGGTTATCATGGATGTTGCACACACGCACTGTACCAGTGATGATGGCTTGAGATTTAAGGATTAAAACGTAATTGTAGATTGGTTTTTGATGGTTGATATTGTATAGTTGCTTATTTTCGCTGAGGTCGTTAAGTTATCATGACTCTGCGATATTGTTGGATTAAAAGCATATAAGTTAGGTAGTATTCATTTCTTCTAATTGCATTGCATGTAGTTATTTTGGTGCTCGAGGACTAGGACAGTTTAAGTTTAGGGAATTTTGATAAGTATATTTTATATACGAGATTTAATATCCAATTCATTCTTATTTGTTGCTAAATTCTTGTGATCATGTTCACTTTTACTTGTTTTATGTTATTTCATGTGTAGAATGGTGGTTGTGGCATTTAACGTACATTTGGAGATATTTGGTGTGATTTGATCAAATGGAGCATAATTGGAAGCAAGTTAGCAGAGCAGCGAAGTTAGTTAACAGAAGATAAGCCCGTTGGGGTGGGCATGAATAGCTTATACACCTCTGTCGGGGTGGGGGGGTCTTACACTCCAGTTAACAGGAACATAGCCCGTCGGGGCGGGCGTTATTAGGCTACACACCTCCGCCGGGGTGGGGGTCTTCATACGAGCAAGTTAGGAGAATAGCCCACCGGGGCGGGCTTACATAGTTTATAAACCCCCGCCGGGGCGGGGGTGGAAAATCTGAGTGTCCTGTTATGTTTGCAATTCCTCTTAGGCACGAATTTTAGCTATTTGCATGGCAATATAACTCTATTTGATAGAGAATTTGGCTGGGGCTTATGTATTGGACATGACATACTAAAGGAACAACAACTTCAAGAAAAAGAAAGGAGGAGAGACATATTACAGAGATCTACATTCAGTTTTTGATAGCAAGTGGGGAGGAGTATTTCGAGGAGTTTTTCAAGATAACTGCAATTCGAGTCTATGTGAAGGGTATTTTTCAATATTCTTCGTGTTAGATTATTATTTGTAATTGGAAGAATGATTTCTATGATTTATTCAGTGTTCATATCGTTTATTATGAACTAATTCACTTTTTAGGCTTGTGATGGATCCTTAAGCGAATCGATGGTTTTGTAAACTTTGATTTCCAATTTAATAAGCTATCTCTAGTTTATCTATATTGATTTGTGCTTGAATCTATGAATTGCCTGATCAACAATTCTTTGTGGAGTTGGATGGAATCGAGAGAGGATATTCAAATCTACACCTAGTTGATATAGCATGTGTTCAGGATTTTGTTAGTAGCTTAAACTTGATGAGTGTTAAGGTAGAGATATACTTGACACCTCATGTAATCGGATAGAGAACTTATTCTTCAACCTTCTTCAATTGTAATTCATATAGAGATATAGTGAGTTAGTTGATTAAGGTGTTTAACGGATTTCTATCTTAATTGTGGATTGATGTTAATACGGTATTAGTGCATCGAGAGGTGGTTAATACTACGTTCGTGTTCTTGATTAATAAACTGGAATAGTGATTTGAATTGGAATAAAGGTGTTAAAATCAGAGTGATGCTTAAAGTGAAATCATAAGTCTAATTCTCCATTAATTGTTTGAAATTCTAGATTTTGATATTTGTGATTAATTTGTGGTAGTTCAATTATTCTTTAATTTAGAATTTTTAATTATAATCATTGAGTTGAATAGTTTAATAAAATTAGGATTAATAGGAAATTGGTACTTGTGAGATTAAGATTATTGCTAGTTGATCTCTGTGGGAACGATACTCTACTTATCACTTTATTACTTATTGACCACGTATACTTGCGTGTTGCACGTATATAGATTTTAAGCAACAAGTTTTTAGCGCCGTTGACGGGGAACAATTTAGTATAAATCTTAATATCTTTACAATATCAGTTTAATTAATCCGGTTTTACTTAAACATTTTTTATTTTTGTTTTGGTCCTCTTATTTCAGGTGTTTGAAGCAGTTTATGCAAACTCGGTCCAAAAATACAGACTTGCTGCCTTTTAAGGACGACATAGAGAAAAGGTTTCAGAGGTTAAGTAAGTGGATCAAGGAAATGAGGCAAGAATTTAAAACATCTGAGAAAGAAGAGGAAATGGCAGCCGAAGTTCATAAAGCATTAAGGGACTTCGCCACACCCAAGGTGACTGAACTACAGTCAAGCATCACCAGGCCCGCAATAGCTGCAAATACAATTGAAATTAAGCCTGGGACAATTCAAATGATTTAAACCAAAAGACATAACCAAAAACTCGTAATGACCATACCGAGTTCTGAACGCTGTTTTTGGTACATCCTCCGACCTCACCTTCAACTGATGATAACCACTCCTCAGGTCTATCTTAGAGAAATACCTCGCTCCCTTCAACTGATCGAACAGGTCATCGATTCTAGGCAGTGGATACTTATTTTTAATCGTGACCTTATTCAATTATCGGTAATTAATACAGAGCCGCATCAATCCGTCTTTCTTCTTAAAAAACAACACCGGTGCTCCCCATGGCGACACACTGGGCTAAATATACTTCTTGTCAAGCAATTCTTGAAATTGCACCATCAACTCTTTCATCTCTACCGGGGCCATTCTATATGGTGCCTTAGATATCGGGGTCGTTCCTGGTAGTAAATCAATCACGAACTCGATTTGTCGATCCGGCGGAAGACCCGACAAATCGTCTGGAAATACGTCTGCAAAATCTCTTATGATCGGTATCTCTTCTAGCTTCGCACTCTTATTCTATGTATCGACTATGTAGGCTAAGTATCCTACACATCCTCATCTCAACAACTTCTTGGCTTGCATCACCATCAAACAACTTACTTGTGGAGGTGACTTGTTGCCAAAGAACATAACCTTTGACGGAGTCATAAAGTTAACACACTACCTTTGGCAATCAATTACTGCTCCGTAATTGAATAACCAATCCATTCCCAGTATAACATCAAATTCACCAAGTCTAATTGGTATCAAGTCTACCTTCAACTCGTGACCTTTTATATCCACTCTACAATTCCTATATATGTATCTAATAAGAATCACTTCCCTATTCGCAATCTCTATACTTAAGGGTAATTCTAGTTTTTCCTAAGGCAAATCTAAATTCTGAGAAAATTCATCGGATATAAATGAACAAGTAGCACCAGAATCAAATAGTACATAAGCATTAATACTATTAATCGGAATGATACCTGACACCACATCCTTAGACTACACAGCATCCTGCACGGTCCATATTAAAAGTTCTCGCAGTAGGTCGGCTTGACTGTGCTGGTCCAGTGATAGTCAATGCACCACCTCCATTGTTGTTTCCTTTTCCACCACTTGCACTTCTCGCTGGCTTCTTAGGGCAATCACGAGCCATGTGATCCTTTGAACCGCAAGTAAAACATGCTCCTTTCTTCGGAAAAAAATAGTTCGGTGCAATGTGTCCCTCCTGACCACAGTTGAAACACACTCGCTTTCCCTTCAAACATACTCCAGTATGGTTCTTTCCACACATTGCACAAGCTTCAAACTTTTTCTTCTGCTGATTTCCTTGATGTCCTCCCACAGTCGAATTCTCGCTCCATTTCCTCTTCTGACTGTTACTTCCAACATTACTTCCACCAGCCTTATTCTCATTCTCATTTTTCCTCTTCTTCTGTTCTTGATTGTACTTGGTCAAGGCATCACTTCCACCTTCCGCGATAATTGCCTTTTCAAGTACCGCCAGAAATGTATTCAGCTGAAACATTGAAACCTTGCTATACAGCCAGGGTTTCAATCCTTGTTCGAACCTTCTCGCTTTACACTCGTCAGTATTAACTTGGTAAGTGGCAAACCTTGCCAATTCGTTAAACTTCGCAGCATACTCTGGCACCGTCATAGTTCCTTGTTTCAGCTCCAGAAATTGCACTTCCATCTGATTCTGAGAACTCGCTGGAAAGTACATTTTGAAAAACATTTCCTTAAATCTATCCCATGTTATCACTCCTTGTCCCCCACGAACCTTATTTGCCTGCCACTAGTAGCTAGCTTCAGACTTCAGCATGAACGTTGCGAATGCGGTCTTCTGATCCTCGTTAACTCTAGCAACGTCGAACACCTTCTCCATTTCCATGATCTAGGTTTGGGCTTCCACTGGATTCATAGACCCTTGAAACTCTGGCGGTCCAACTGCTTTGAATTCCTTAAAGGTCGTGACTTGAGCTTGTGGTAGATTTGTAAGTGCACCCGTCAACAGAGCTACCAACTGCTGAACCGGATTAGCGTTGGCCTCGTTATTATTAGTATACCCCTTAGGAGGTGCTTGCTGACTTGGTTGTCTTCTTCTAGGAGGCATTTTCTATTAAAATATGTGCTTTATTAGTTCATTACTCAACTTCTTGGGCATTTGAAGTTTAACTTAAACATTTAAAGCTATAACACATAACATTTCAAATAAACTTTGATATTTTATTCATTCATAACGTTTTAAAACATGTTAAGGTTAACATAACCGCTATTAACATTCATTTTCCTGAACTAGACAAGTTTCAGGATTACATACTCATACTATCCCTTTATTCGTCTCAAAATAAGGGATTCACAGTTTATTTATTCACACAGTTAACCATATATTATTATCACTCTTATTCTATCTATGCATATTAAGTCGTCGTAAGGCTTCTCGATGCTCTTCTTCCATGATACGATAATCCATTCTATGATCCATCACGAACCACGACGAATTCTCAAACTGAGGTGGATAATAAAAGACTCGATCCTGGGCCCTATCAATCACCGAATTAAAAGCGTAATCCATCTTGTTCATCTTTGCCTTCTTCACCTGGACCTTAGCCTCAACACGGTTTGCACGTTGAGTCGCCTTCATCCAAGCATCCTCTGCTCTTGCACGCTTAGCTGATTCCTCTTAGAAATCATCTTTCAATTTCTCCATGTCAGTCTTCATCTTTTTATTTACTGCCAACAGGTCTTTATGCTGACCCTTGGTATGAACTAGGTCCCACTCCATTTTTCCAAGGCGTGAGTCAAGTTCCTGAATCCCCGTATCCTTCTGCTCCATCGAAGCATGATGCATCTCAACCATCTCCTTCAGCTCCTCAACTTTGTCCTGTAATTCTATGTTACGATCGTACAGAGCATCATACATCTCAGTTGATATGGAGTTTGGTGGAAACTCCTCAGGATCCTCTTCCTCATCATCCTCCTCTAACTCCTCAAAACTATCCTTAGGTACCTGAGGTATCGCTTCCCTAGCTGGACTGGATCATCCTTCATTAGACATCCTGACAACAAAATATTTTAAGTTTTACTTAACATTTTCGATACTCGCAAGCACATAAGTTATTAACACATAACACATAATGTCTTTTATTATTTAGCTTCAATGGATACCTTAATCCATTAATTAAACTCGATAAGAGTTAGACACCTCTATATTTTCTGTCTCCTTAAAGGCTACTTCCTAAGGTTTCCCCACCTAAGGTTCATAACCTAAGGCTTTGATACCAACCTGTGACACCCCCAAATCCAGGTACTCCATTCCCACAGGATTTGGTGTTCACTATCCAAAACATTACATCTAACTACACATAATCAAATGATAAAGACATAATTTAAATAACTTAAACAATAATCTTTCCCATTAAAGGGTTACATCATAATCTCAAAATAATCATAGGCAATCTAACCTTAAAGTTATTACATAAGTTTGCGGAATACATCATAAAATAAAACAAGTCTTTAACATAATTCATTAAAATAAGAATTCTTATAAGTCTTTAACACTTGGACATCTTGCCCTTTCCTTTGCTAGTAGATGGCTCATCGATTTTCTCTACTTTAGTTGCAGTGTTAAATGCAAGAGTGAGCAAACAATTGCTCACTGATATAGGAAGTAGCAATGATAACAACATGAGAATGAACAACGAATGCTGAACAATAATGAACTTGTTCTACGAATCAAAATAGAAAACAAGTTCGAGTTTAATATCTGAGGGTCTTAAGACCATGAACTATGTCTCCGGTATTTAGGTATTATTACCTCAACCTTAATAGTCATTTAAACTATACAGACCCTTCTTAACGTACTTAGGGGGATCAGCCCTTTGTACCATGTATTGTGCACAAACATCTAAACGTTACATGTATAAAATCCCCTATGTTAGGGTTGTTCGTCTCAGTTTGAATTTAGAATTTCCGCACTAAAGAAGGTTTAGCTCGGAACTAACTTATCAGTGATTATAGAATTTTAGAACACTATTCCATAACAGACTAGTTCAATCAATAAGAGTTTGTTTATTACTTGGAGGTTTAATATAATCAATATAGAATTGAACAAGGTTATCAAGGTTAAAGATCGAATAACAATAATATATAATTGAGTAAACATGATATACATGCAAAGTGCTATATTCAAAAGAGTTAGAACAATCTCCTTTGAATCGATGTAGTAAAACAACATATGCTTTGAATAACATTAAGGAAAATGAAACTTGCTCGATATAACGAATTGGGTTACAAGAGCTTGTACAGTCATACATAAGATAGATTAGTTTTGTTCAACTTTAACATAGAATTTAGAAACTTGTACAATGATAATTTAGGAATAGAAAGCTTGCATTCTTATAAAGAGAATGAAGTTAGGAACTTGCTCAATGAAAGTGTAGGGCAAGAAACTTGCCTTGTATGTAAGCTACACAAGTAATAATATTCGCCAATTACCCTACATATATCATTGAAATCGCAACAACAATTAGTTACATTAACATCCATTTCATTAGTTTAGTTTTCATTTTAATCAAGTCTATAATCCTTAACTTAGGACTTAATTATCCTACTCATTCATGTAACACAAAACTGAATTCTCAATTATATCATAGTATACGACATGGTGATTGTAAAACAATTCCAATTCAAGTGACATCGAATTACGAACTTTCACAACTTACTAATTCATAATCTATAATTTTGGCGTTGTGATTACAATACACTACTATGCCTTGTAACATGTTTTAGGTCATTTGCAAATCATTAAAATATGTTAAGTTAACAATTTCCAAGCTATGTTGTTATCAGCTCATTACTAGGTCTCGATCGACTCTCGGCGCTAAGGCCGTGCCAACTTAACATCGATTACAAATACATTGCCTTAAGATATCTATTACCTTGCAGCGAGCAATAGCGCTGCATAACGCTACCTCATGATGCACCAGTTTCAATTTTGCAAAAACTCGAAATCAGACTCTGCTCTAGGCCAAAAATCCCAATTTCACAGAAATTCACCAAACTCAACATCTAAAACTTTGTAATATCATAGTTAAGCATGTTATTCATCATTCTAACTACACAAACATCACAAATACACAAATTTGAAGAATCAAAACCATATTTTTTCTAAATTTCTTCATTTTTACACTTTTAACGAATTTGATCGCCACGAATTCATTTCTTAATCATTTAACACGATTCGAACTACGCCGCTTTCATTTCTTCACATATTAACACAAGCCAACTTCAATTTGCAGATTACAACACATATAAGGCATAAAATTTGGTACTTTCTAAGGCCATATCACATGAATATATACTGATATTTCAATTCCTTCCTCAAACCCAAATTTTATGCATTTGGAAATCAAATAATGCTCACATATAATGACAACAGATTCTACAGTATAACCCACATCATATTATCATGTTTGAAACAACAAATCAACAAAAAATCATTTACAGAGAACTAAAAATTACAAAAACTAAATTTTAGAATTAAGGGTGAATTTTACCAAAATCCTTGACTGTTGAGAAGAAGAATGAGAAGGAATTGCTTTCCCCCTTGATACTCCAACTTTCTTAGCAAAATTTATAGAGAGTTCTCTCCTACCAAGCTCTCTTCACACTCTGTTATTTCTCATTCTCACTAAACCCTCTCTTAACATAGCCTTAGAAAAATAGACATGTAGAAAACAAATTGGCTTCCACTAACCCACGCACACTTCAGTTATAAAAATAAAAAGTTTGCGTCAGTTGAATAAGCCAAAGGCCACAAGGCCTTGTTTGGCTAAACATATAATTCTCATACTAATTTATTTTTATATTATTATATTATATAGTTTCATGTGTCACACTCTAGTTAATTAAATAACTTTAGCTTAATTAATTTAAATAACTTGTAATGGTAATTAAAATAATTTCTCTTATAATTACATTTATGAATAATAAATAATTATATATCTAGTTTAATTAATAAATTAGAAATATCACTTTATTTAATTTATTTATTTCCTTTAAATTAAACAATGCATTTAATTTAATTATCTTCTTAAATATTAAGCAATTAATTTAATTTAATTATTTCCTTAAATTAAATCCTTCAAATAAAATTATCAACACTCAATTTAATTAACATTAACCAATTTAGTTAATAAATTAATTCACCACAATTCATCAATTATTTATTTTCCTCAATAAATAAATTATTTAAAATATTTATTTAATTCCATATATATTAAAATTAAATTACAAATTTCTCGATCGTTACACCAGATACCATACATCAACTATTAAAGAGTACGATTATACCATACTTAAATATAACTTTTTATTCTTAACTTCTTTATCATTCTCTTCTTATAGACATTGTCTATTTATTATCACCTTACATCCTTATTATTAGAGTTAGGTAACCCCACATTCATACAATTCAATTATAACTCTGCGAGATTCTTCTTTTAATCCTCTCACGTATGTTTAAATCCCTTATTTATAAATTTCTTAAATTACTTCTTATTGTTCAAACTCTATTTGAGCTTATTATTTATCATCTTCACATCTATTCTCTAAGATTATAGCTTAAGGTACTCTTACCTAAGGTTTCTAACCTATCAGCTCTGATACCAACTATAATGACCCCAAAATTCATACAATTTAATTATCGACTTCGGTCGTTAATAACATGTCTAACTTCTGATTTTACATCATTATTTGATGTTAAACTTAATAAAATGCGGAATAATTTAAACTTTTCTATCTTCTTACTTTAATTCCCTGAATCAAAACTTTTATCATCTACATGTCTTTGAATCATATATAATCCATGATTCATTTTATCAGAGTTAATATATATATATATATACTTACATATCAAATCGATATTTTTTATACATCGGATAACTCAAACTTTAACTTTACAACTCAACATAAAACTATACATCATAAAAAATTTATTACATCTCATGAATCTTAATCATGGTTTAAAGAAATAACAACTTTAGCTAAAATATTATTCTTCATGTATTATTTCTGATCCACGTCATTCAAGCAGCGCATAGTGTTACCTTCAATCCTTAACCTGCAAAAATAGTTATTTGCAAGGTTGAGTTCGATAGCCCAGCAAATCTAATAGTTTTCATGCATCACGTAGCACATAATAACATGCTTATCATACATCTCATAAACATTAAACTAACATAACAAACATGTTGCAGTTCATATAACAAGTATAAAGATTGAGTTCCTTACTCAATCAGCATCCATTACTCAATCAATGTAGTTATAAATTGACTTTAACATTTCATAATTTCAACATATATATAACACATCATGCTATTTTTAATAAAGATTTAAAACAGTTCATCATCAAGTTCACATAGCAAATAGGAACTGAAAGACTTGCCTTGATCGTTCTTTACCAATAACAGTTTAACAACTTACAGCTATCGGCACTTCACGTGCCCTACACAATTATATAATCCTGCACATCAACTATTAGTCATATAGAAATGCCTAGTAGTTGTAATCTAAACTTTACTCTATATCTGATAATCATTCCTATTATCAATACACAATATTCAATTTGATTGTGTTAACTTTTGACTTATATCTCACTATATTTCCTACTTGAAGTTCATTCAAGTGTTTAAGTCTTGCTAGGAATCATTATTAATTTTATATTAACCCCATTTCATATCTTATAATATTCATTTCATTTGACTTAAAATACTTTTTACGTCCGTTAACACTTGTCATGGCGTTTTGACGTTTATTCGTCACACGCCCGATTTGTCTCTTTTATGTATGCTTAGTATGCTTATACAACTTATCTAATACATCATTTATCAATTTTAAGCATCATTATATTTACTAACATTAATGTTTTATAACTTAGAAGAACATCTTTTATCGTCAGAAGCACTACACTGGCATACGTGCATGCCCGACGCCCTTCGATTATCCCCAAAACACAACAGTCCTAAAGATGACCATTTTGACCCCTGCTAACGACCTCAAATTGAAAAACTCAAAGATTAAAAGTTGTGGGTATATTCGTCCTCGTTCCATATCATCTTAAATCGCCTCAATCGGAGTCCGTATGAAAATGTTATAGCAGTTTTACTACAGCAGGTCAAAATAGTCACACCGGACAAACCTAGAGCGCAGCTACGCCCAATTAAGCCTTGGACACAGCACAGCTGCGCCATAGAGGGCAGTTGCACCCCAAGAGACTTAGGGCACAGCTCAGCTGCACCCATTAGCAGAGCCAAGTTCTGTAGTTTACTATTTTCACGATTTTTGAACCTTTTCTCCTTCTAATCTTCCTAACTTGAGTTATACACATCCAAATTAGTTCGTTTTTGATTCTATGGATTCGTAATTCATAGAACTACAACATACTAGAATTATATCAATTTACAGAAACACTAACGAACCTAAATCTTCACCCAAAACTCATGTTCATATTAGTTTTACATGTTTTAACATATTTAGCGTAATCATTTACCACGGATTCGATTCCTAACCAAATCAATCCGTTTAAACTTCGTTGTTTTCGTTATTAAATATACTAACAATATCTAGCACCAATTTCAGATTCTATTAATGAACTAACCCTTAATTTTGACTCCAACATAAGTTAAATTGAACATATTCAACCAAAACTCGATTCCTTATTTTAAAACATTATTGCATGAATTTTATTACTGAAAACTCATCTTTAGATGACATAAAATGAATTGTAAATATCTAAGAACATAAACAATCCAATTTCTTGACAATTCCTCCATCAAAATCCATTTACATAGAAAAACTCAAGAAACTAAAAACAAGAGTTTTAGGATTAGGTTAGTACCTTTGATTCCTTCTTATTTTAATTAGATGGTCAACTTCTTGATCAACCTTCTTCTTTTTCCTTTGATTCTCAGAATTTCTATTTCATTTTACAAAACTCTCCAACCTTCTCTAAGTCTCCACTCCTCTGTATTTTGCAAATATAACTGATACACACTTACGTGTTTTTATTTTTATCTTTACTCAGCTCTCAGTTATACAAACCCAAAAGGTTTTAACTGATAAAAATACCAAAGGTCTCAAGACCTTGTTTGGCTAGCTTCAATATAATTCCTTTTAATTCAATTTTTTATAACTCAATTATTATATGATTACAAATGTCACACCCAATTTAATTAAACCATATTCCTCATTTGGCCAACACAACATTCACTTAGCCAATACATTTATAATTTTATTCAAAAAATCAATCCTTTAATTTAATTATTAGATTAAATTAGAATATTTCCATCAAATATTTATTTTACTCAATAAATATTTTAATTAAAATATTTATTTTATTTAATAAATATTTTAACTATTTATGAAATTCACAATCATATTACATTAACATACCACATATATATGTAATATATTACTCTCTCATTTTATTAAAACAAATATATTCATATTAATTCATTATTTTAATTAAGTGAATTACTCACATTATTTATGAAATTTAATTCATAATAATTCTACTACCAACAAGGCATAATAATCAAATTATATTCTTCCATAATATAATTTCAAATTAAATTTACTAATCTTATTCAGTTAAATTTCTTTTCATAAAAAATTCATTTAATTTCTTCAATAGTTAAATTAACTATTAAACCTCATCATCTCAATATATGAATATACATATTTACTTAAACGCAAAATATGGTATAATAAGAATTTTATTCATTTAATTCTTATTTTATCAATTTCTGAAAATTCGGGTTGTCACCGATTCCTGTTCAAAATGCAGGTGGAAACAATGGCAACTCACGGCTGGTCACTGCTAAGCAATTCAAGGAGTTGGGACTGCTGGAGTTTTTACGAAAGCCAGAGCCACTTAAGGCCGAGGCATGGATTAAGCAGATCACCAAGATATATTATGTCTTGGGATGCTCAGAGGAGCAAAAGGTTCCCTTCGCCACCTTTATGTTGCGACGAGAGGCAGATTACTGGTGGGAATCTGTAAAACGTACTCATCTTTCCGCACTGAAGATGTCTTGGGAGAAGTTTCAGGAATTGTTCAATGACAAGTATTTTCCAGAAAGTATTCGTCACATGAAGGAGGTGGAATTCATCAAGCTGGAACAGAACAATTTGACTGTATCTTAATACGAGGCTAAGTTTGCGGAGTTATCCCAATTTGCATCCCATTTGGTGGATAATGAGGAGCGAATGACGCGAATGTTAATTCGTCAATACCTCATTTCTCATAACTGTGTTTGTATTCAGATGTTGTGAATAGGGCTCAGTTATTGGAGCGAGATAATGAGTTAGCTCAACCAAAAGACAACAACCGACAAAACGATAATAGTCATACCAGTGGCAACAGTCATCGAAGCAGTGATAACAAACGTGGAGGAAATTATCATGCTAGAAATGGTAACCACTTCGGTGGTAATCCTGGCCAAGATAATAGAAGAAATGAGTCAAGTGGAAATTTCAAAAAGAGAATATTCAATAATGATGGAAAGACAGCAGCACCAACACCCGTTTTTAAGGAAGGACAACGACCACCGGTCGTATGCTACAAATGCGGACAGGAGGGACACATCAGTCCAAACTGTACGTAGCAACACAAAGTGTGTTTCAATTGCGGAAAGGAATGTCATTTAGCTCAATTTTGTCATACAGCGAAGTCAAGTCCAGCTAGGACGGTGACACCAAAGGTTGTCCCGGATAAGTCAAAGTCAGTAGTTCAAGGGAGAGCGTTTGTCGTGACCTCCCAAAAAGCGAGGAACCCTGTAAGACCCAGAATTTTATGAAATAAAAGTATTCAATTTTCTTATAATTATTGTTCTATTTATTAAAAGGTTGAATTGATAATAGGTTAAAGTTAAGGGTAATATGTGAAAATTTTACAAAGTAAGCAAGTTGTCATAAAATATTCATTATGTCAGGAAATATTTGTTTTGTTGGAGAATATTCATTTTGTCGGGAAATATTCGTACAACGACACAATCATTGGTGGACCCCACAACATAATAACTTTTGAATATAGAAAGCGACAGAAATAACCTTTTTATAAAAATAATGGCAAAACTTTTATCGTTAAACTGTTAAAATATCCGGTGATAAAAGTACAATAATACGCGTTGTTGCACAATAGCACATGGTATTGCACAGTATCTCGGATTATTGATGCTTACGTAAGAAGTCACTCAGTTTTATTCAATTATTGCAACAATAGTTGTTGCATAGTATCTCATATTATTCATTCAATTATTATCACAATATCATCTGCATAATATTTTATATGATTAAATCAATAATTGAGACAACACATTTATTCATATTATTATTTGCATTATTGACAATGTCTAGAAAGTTCTATCGAGGAAAAGGGTTACGTTATTTAATTGCGCGCCAATAAGGAGATATCCTTATCGGAAAGCCCCCTCTTTCTTGGGAATGATCTGGTTGTCAATATTGTGAGTTATAATATTAATGATGAATAATTGTTAAAAGGTTAAAAATGTGTTTATGAAAGATAAGTGATTTGTTGTAATTATTTATTTAATTTTTGATATAAATAGAGGGGTTTGTCATGAATCGTTTGTTGTAAGTTTGACTTATTATTCCACAGGGAAATGTACTAATTTTATGGACGGTCGGTTGTGGTTTTAATAGTAAATCAATATGGACCATCCGTTTTAATAGTAAATCAATCTAGACCGTCTGTGAATCAGTTATTATTTAGTCCATTCTCCTATAAATAGATGCTTATTTCTTCTTTCATTCTCACCAATTCACTAAGACTCACAAGAGAATCTATAGAGAGAAAGAAGAAGAGTATTTTGCTACTTCACTATTGCAGTATCCAATCTCGTACTAAGGTAAGGGTTGTTATTTCTTTTGTATTCTTAAGGAATGTTATTTTTCGTATGGTAAGGGATATTGTTGACTTAGTCATATTCCATCCTTGAGTTTTGATGATGAATTATTTATATACTAAATTGTTTCTTGACATTTCAAGTATTTTGATGATAAAGAACATTGGTAGTATTTTCAAGTGGTTGAAACAATTTTTCTTTACTAGGAAAACCAATTGTAAGGTCAATTGCATAATAATTGGTTTTTCATTTAAATGCTCTAGGACATATCATTGGCATTTAACTTTATATGTCTTAAATGAAAAAGGTTTTTCCTAATTAGATTAAATATATGTTATCAAGTACAAAGTTTTTTTTAATGCATTATTTTATAAAAAGCTACTTGATATATGCATAGGTATTCTGAATTCAGTTGTGTATGCTTTTATAAATGCTTATTTTTAGTTACACGTGGATATATATATATATATGTATGTATTATGCATGCCTAGAAAGTCTAAAGGATAGTAGCTACATCTGTGTAAAATGATGAGTGCATATGCGGTTTTCAAGGATAGTGATTATAAATGCTTTGGAACTATAATACCTTGAATGTTGGGAAGTTAAAAGAAGTCTAAAAGGTTTGTTGTCACAGGTCAGTCTCTTTTATGTAACACGCCATTTTAAGAGATAAAGAGAGATAAAGTCAAATGTTTTATGGGTTATCTTTGAAAGAGTCTTTGAAAATTGTTGGAACTAAATAACTAATGAAGAGTTTGATTTGTTCCAAGATATATCAACTGGATATATTAAACAAACATTATTTTACCGTTGTGAGCTTGTTCTGTTATATGTAATGTATTATCTGCCCGGTTCCTTTGGGATTAATTAGTACAGGTAATTATCTTTTTTATGGAACTACAACGGGAATTTATTTAACGGTAATAAATTAGCGTGTATAAATTGTGTCTTTGGGATATCACAGAACTTACAAAAATATTATTTTGCACTACACTGATATTACCGAGCAACATATTGTTAATTGGTGCAACGTTTGATCAGCTAAGCATTTATATTTCTGACATTTTTATAGCTGGTATTCGGTAAGATTTAATTGTTTAATCTTTCTGTGCTAATTGATCATTGCATATAGTTGAGCCTTTAATTATTAAATTGATTATTCTTGCATTGATCATAGACCTCTATATTTGTATTCAATTTTCTGTTCAAACTAAGTGTAGTCTAAAGGTGTTAATCCTATTGGATTAGAGAAAAGGCTTACAAATAGGTTCAAGGAAGCAAAGGTGCTTGAAGAGTGCATAGGTGCACAAGGAGCAAGAGAGCTCAAGAGAAAGTAAGTGTTATTAATTTTTGTAAGAATCTATTTTGTAATCAGTGTTTATTTATAAAGAAATAAATAAAGTGAGTCTCCAATACTAGTTAGTATTGGATGTGGACTAGGCTATTATTATAGAGGATAATAGCTGAACCACGTAAAAATCTTGGTGTTGATTTTATTGCTTTACTTTAATTACTCACATAAGTTATTTAATTATCTTAATAATTAAAATTTGAATACTTGCAATATCTTAAGATAATTCTTTAACACTAAGTGGTTTGTTCAGCATAATATTTTATTAAAAGAATAATCAGTAAATTCAGTAAGCCATATTAGTTCAGCAAGCTAAATTCATCAATCTAGTAGCTTGAAACTAATCGTTTGTTTTTAAAGTTCAAAAATTGGTCGTAGATTACTCCTACACTTATTAACCCCCCCCCCCCCCCTTCTTCTAAGTGTGCCTAGTTAAATTTCAGATATTTTTTTTCGTACTCATTCTTTAATCTGTGGGAATAACATGTGTACGCAGATTACTGCATGAATGACGAATAACCCTTCGTACTCATTTCTTATTTGTTAAAAAGATCTGTCTACGCGGATTATCGCATGACGGGTGAAAATTCAGTTGCAGTTTTGTATTTTATTTCTTTTCATATTTTTAAATCTAAACTTACTATGGTAGGTATTGCTTCTATAATCCCTGAAATTAGTTGAATTTCCTTGAGTTTTGCTCTTCATCTAGTATCGTTTCATTGGAATATTGGTCTGAACTTTCTTATTAAATTTCAATATTTTCATACGGGGTACTATTCACCCAGGGTATTATTTATTTGGGGTACTTTGCATGATGGGATATTATTCATTTGGTAGTATTCATTCGGATACTATTCATAGGGTACTATTCATGACAAAAGTGATTTCTTTTCTGTCTAAATTATATTTGATACATGAATATCATTCTTGAATTTTACTCCACATTTAGTTATCATGTTGACAATTTGGATATTCTTGAACTCTGGATAAATTGAATTATAAATCTCTAATATTTATCATTAATCTCACTTAATTGAATCATTATATCATTGTCATCATTCCCATGCTTATATTGTGGTGAAAGTCATCTTTGGCCCATAGTACATAGATGGACTGTTGATTGGTATGATTATGACCAGGAATTGTGTATTGGTTTAATCATGACCTGTAATGTTACAAACAAATAATGTGGTAAAAGTCATATCTGGCATAGTCCATAGATGGACTGTTAATTGGTATGATTATGACCAGAAATTGTGTATTGGTATAATCATGATTTATAATGTTACAGACAAATGATGTGGTAAAAGTCATCTTTGGCCCGTAGTGCATAGATGGACTATTGATTGGTATGATTATGACCATGAATTGTGTATTGGTATAATCATGACCTGTAATGTTACAGATAAATGTTGTGGTGAAAGTCCTCTTTGGCCCGTAGTGCATAGATGGACAGTTGTTTCGCGTGATCATGACCACTGATTATGAGACCCCGAATTTTATGAAATTAAAGTATTCAATTTTTCTAGTTTAGTAAATAGTTAAATTGATAAAAGGTTACAGATAAATAATTTGTTAATAGTCCTCTTTGGCCCGTAGTGCAATGATGGATTGTTGATTATTGGTTTTACAGTTGAACATCTTTGGCCCGTAGTGCAAAGATGGACTATTGATTATTGGTTTTACAGTTGTATATCTTTGACTGTAGTGCAAAGATGGACTGTTGATTATTGGTTTTATAGTTGTATGTCATTAGCCCGTAGTGCAAAGATGGACTATTGATTATTGGTTTTACAGTTGTATGTCTTTGGCCCGTAGTGCAAAGATGGACTGTTGATTTACATGATTATAAATATGAATTATGAATTTAACTATAATCTTTGGTGGTTCAGGTGAAGACAGGTGATGAAAATTCTCTTTGTCTTGGGTACAACAAAGAACTGTTGATGGGTATTATAGGGATAAAATATTAATGATGGACTTTTAATTTGGATGAGATAGTAGACATTATGTTCTACTTGACTCTTCTAATGGATTGCTAGTTTCGCTACAGTTGCTGATCTAAAACTTGTTGTCTATTGTATTCTATCAGATTTTTTCCTATTGAGAACTACGGATAATTTGTTCTATATTATCTTAGTCATAATATTCTTTACTGGGATAGTTGAGCTCACCATTTTCCCTTACAATTCCTTTCAGGTAATAAGAGTGTAGCTGGGTCGAGCTAGGATAATAGGGGAATAATGTGATGGTCTGTGACTGTTGAAGCTTCTAAATACATTATAAAATAGCATGACAATATATAATTGCATTGAGGACTTAAAATGTCTGTGTCGTATTTTATACGTCATTTAATAATTGATTTTGGTGAACAACAATAGGGTGAGGAGAACCTGGCTTTAAAAGCGTCAAGAATGCACCCCATTAGAATGAGGAGGACAAAATTTTACTAAGAGCTTAAAGGGTGTGTTTTCATTATCATATATGATGTCTAACCACATACAAACTTGTGTTATCATAAGATATGATTGTGCACATCCACTTGCTGACTATATCTATGAGCATTATCTGTATAATCTTGGAGTATGGTTGGAATATAATCTTCATTTTGAGAAAATGGAGATAATTATATGGCAAGAAGATACACACCATTGGAATGAACAGGATAGTAATCTTCTCGTTCATCTTTGGGGTCTATTGGGTCAATCAAAGTTAATGCTCAAGTCCTATGATATCTATTATAACTTAGATGTATGGCCTCCCATGTATGAAGGATTCCTTGAGCATTTTCCAAAGATTTTAATTCATAATACAGTTATCGACTGTACCTTTATGTAGAGTATCATTAATTTGGAATGCGAGTACTTTTATTTTTATTGAAACTCATAGCTTATGTGTTGTCGTATTTTGCACGACAATTTAATAGTTGTATAAATGAAGTTTGTATTTTGATTTAGAAATGTGTATGTGGTGACTCAGAATGGGTTGTGTGGACCTATTTTGGGGACGTCACAAACCCGAACGAAGTTATCACGGGTAAGCTAATCAAAAACTCTTGTGAAGTATATACCTTATTAGATACCAGTTCTACCCATTCTTTTATTTCACCTGCTTGTGCTCAACGTTTAAATTTGACTCTAGAGAAATTTGACTTTGACTTATTTGTTGAAACTCCATTGGGAGAAACCATCATTACATCCACCATTTATAAATCTTGTTTGATTCAAATTGACACTTTTACATTACCTGTTGATCTCATCTCTTTGAAAATACTTGCATTTGATGTGATTTTAGGGATTGATTGGTTAACTATTCATCATGCAAAAATTGATTATTTTTGTAAAGTCGTTAGTTTTCATATTCCTAACCAACCTATTATGCGAATTCAAGCAACCAAACCACTAAAGTCAATCACTGCCATATCAAGCCATAAAGTCATTCGTTTATTGAAAAACGGATGTCAAGCTTTCTTAGCCCATGTCATGGATTTAAACAAAAATATGTCAGATAAATCTGAATGATATTTCTATTGTTAATAAATTTCTTGACGTATTCCCCGAAGAACTTCCTGGCCTACAACCAAAGCGTGAAATCAAATTTTTTGTTGACCTTGAATCTGGTACAAAAACCATTTCCAAAACCCCATATTGAATGGCTTCTATTGAACTTCAGGAGTAAAAAACCCAATTGCAGAAACTGTTAGACATCAGTTTCATTCGTCCTAGTACATCTCCTTGGGGTGCTCCTGTTTTATCCGTAAAGAAGAAATATGGGAGTATGCGACTTTGCATTGACTATCGGGAGTTGAATTATGTTACCATCAAAAATAGGTACCCGTTACCCTGCATTGATGACCTGTTTGACTAGTTGCAAGGTGCTAAATTCTTTTCAAAGATCGATCTTCATTCTGGATATCATCAGTTAAATATTAAAACTAATGACATTCCAAAGACTGCTTTCAGAACTCGGTATGGGCATTACGAATTCCTAGTCATATCTTTTGGATTAACTAATGCTCATGCTGCCTTTATAGATATGATGAATCGAGTATTCAAGGAATATTTAGATCATTTTGTGGTTGTCTTTATTGATGACATCCTTATATACTCCAAAAGCCGTGAAGATCATGAGCAACACTTGAGGCTAATACTCCAAAAGCTTCATGAAAATAAGTTATATGCGAAGTTGAAGAAATGCGATTTCTGGCTTGAAGAAGTAGCATTCCTTGGGAACATGATATCGACACATGGAATATTAGTTGATCCGGCGAAGATTGAAGCAATAAAAAGTTAGGAGCAACCTAAGTCAGTAACCAAAGTACGTAAGTTTCTGGGCTTAGCTGGTTATTATCGGAGATTCGTGGAAGGATTTTCTCGAATTGCCACTCCATTAACTCAGCTGACATGAAAAGATAAAAAATTTGGATGGAGCGAGGAATGTGAGAAGAGTTTCCAAGAACTCAAGAGGAGACTCATTTCAGTACCTGTTCTGACAATACCATCAGGTTTGGAGGGATTTATCATCTACAGCGATACTTCAGGCAGAGGTTTAGGATGTGTTCTCATGCAACATGGGAAAATCATATCATATGCCTCACGAAAACTTAAAGAATATTAGAGGAATTATCCTACTCATGATCTAGAGTTAGCAGCAGTCGTTTTCGCGCTAAAGATCTGGAGACATTACCTATATGGGGAGAAAGTGGAGATCTATATAGATCATAAAAGCCTCAAATATTTCTTCACCCAAAAGGAACTCAACATGTAGCAATGACATTGGCTTGAGTTGTTGAAAGATTACGACCATACCATTCAATACCATCATGGAAAAGTGAACGTGGTAGCTGACGTGTTGAGTAGAAGATCATATGCAGATACGAGTGCGATATTATCAACACAAAGGCCAATTTTGTATGACTTATAAAGGATGGAGATAGAGTTAAAGACTTCAGGGACCCACGTGATGATCTCAAATATACGAGTAGAACCGACTTTAATCGATAAAGTTAAAGTTGCTCAAGCTACAGACCTAGAGTCGATGCGTATGAAGAAGAAAGTACAAGAAGGTGTTATTCTATAAGTAAGGATCGACGAAGAAGGAATACTTTGAGTTAACTCCAGACTTTGTGTTCTTAATAACTCTGATTTGAAGTATAAAATCATGATGGAGGCACACAACACACCGTTTACAATCCATCCTGGAAGTACCAAAATGTATCGTGATCTTCGACATACATTTTGGTGGAGTAATATGAAGAGAGAGATCACGGAGTTTATCTCAAGGTGTTTAACTTGTCAACGTGTCAAGGCAGAGCATCTAGTGCCGAAAGGTCCATTGCAACCACTTGAAATTCCAGAATGGAAGTAGGAGCAGATTAACATGGATTTTGTTATTGGTCTTCCCAAGGTTTCTTAAGGCATAGATGTAATTTGGGTCATTGTCGATAGATTAACCAAGTCTGCTCATTTCTTACCTATACGAGAAACATATTCACTTGAACGTCTTGCTCGTATATACATAAATGAGATTGTAAGACTGCATGGTATGCCAATATCTATAGTTTCTGATCGAGACCCTAGATTCACTTCACGATTTTGGGTTAGTTTGTAGAAAGCTATGGGCACAGATTTATAATTCAGTTCTGCATATCATCCTTAGACGGACGGGCAGTCGGAGAGGACTATTCAAACTCTTGAAGATCTATTGAGACTCTGTGTACTAGACTTCAAAGGAAGTTAGGACAAGTACTTGCCATTAGTGAAATTCTCCTACAATAACAGTTATCAAGCAAGTATAGGCATGACTCCATTCGAGGCGTTGTATGGACGAAAGTGTCGTTCTCCAGTATGATGGGACGAGGTGGGTGAAGCAACATTGTTGGGACCAGAATTGGTACATATGACTATGAAAAAGATTCAAATGATCCAGCAACGTATACAAACCTCACAAGATCGATAAAAAAGTTATGTTGATCTTCATCGAAGGGACGTGGAATTCAATG
This sequence comes from Panax ginseng, assembly GCA_020205605.1. NCBI lineage: Eukaryota > Viridiplantae > Streptophyta > Magnoliopsida > Apiales > Araliaceae > Panax > Panax ginseng. The sequence continues at coordinate 54,656,428 of CM035130.1, read as the reverse complement.
TTGGAGATCATATATTGTTACGTGTTGCTCCGTGGAAAGGAGTTACAAGATTTGAAAAGAGGGGAAAGCTCAACCCTCGATTCATTGGTCCATTTGAAATCTTCGAACGAGTAGGGACTGTGGCCTATAAACTCGCCTTACCGCCAAGTATGTCTCGTGTTCATAACATTTTTCACATATCTATGTTACGTAAATATGTGGAAGACCCAAACCACATTATTGAATTAGAACCAGATGAGATAGCGGAAGATTTAACATATGAAGAGGTACCTATTAAAATCTTGGATAAGAAGGAACATATTCTACTATCAAAGGTTATACCTCAAGTCAAAGTTTTATGGAGAAACCACGATATTGAGGAAATGACCTGGGAGTTAGAATCTGAAATGAAAATAAGGTATCCTCACCTCTTTAACATACTAGGTTTGTACATCAATTTCGATGACGGAATTTCATAAGAAGAAGAGGTTGTAAGACCCCAACTTTTTATGAATAAAGATTTAATTTTTTCTAAATATTATTTTGAATAATAAGGTGTGATTTGATATAATGCTATAGTTATAGGTGATATGTGCAAAATTTTCAAGTAATCAAGTTGTCATAAAATATTCGTTTGGTCGAGGAATATTCGTACGACGGTATAATCTTTGGTGGAGCCCACAACGGAATGACTGTCGGATATAAAAAGTGACAGAAATAACCTTTTTTAAGAAATTGAAGGCAAAACGTTTTACCGTTAACTGTTGAAATACCGGTAATAAAAGAACAGTAATACGCGTGGTTGCACAATAGCACACGGTATTGTACAGTATCTCTGATTATTAATGCTTACGTAAGGAGTCACTCAGTTCATTTAATAATTATCACAGTAGTTGCTGCATAGTATCTCATATTATTGATTTAATTATTATTACAGTGTCATCTGCATAATATTTTATATTATTAAATCAATAATTAAGATGACATAGTTATTCATATTACTATTTGCATTATTGACAATGTTTAGAAATTTTTGTCGAGGAAAGGGGTTAGGTTATTTAATTATGCGCCAATAAGGAGAAATCCTTATCAAAAAGCCCCCTATTTCTTGGGAATGATCTGGTTCTCAATATTGTGAGTTATAATATTAATGATGAATAATTGTTGAAAGATTAAAAATGTGTTGATTGAAGATAAGTGATTTGTGATAAATATTTATTCAATTTTTGATATAAATAGAGGGGTTGTCATGAAGTATTTGTTATAAGTTTGGGGAAAATCCATCGAATTCCCGATATTTTTTTATCATTAAAATAAATTAGAAAATTTTAAGAAATGAAAACACACAAAATTTTTTTTAATATTATTTTAAATATTTTTATACAAATAAATTAGAAATTTTATGATATTTTTTTTTAATAAATATGTGTATGTAAGATAATGTTGTATTTATGTGATATATTTATTTCATGAATGATTTTAAATAATTTTATTTTAGAATTATTGATTATTATAAATTATATTCTTATAATAATTAATTTTATAGCGAAAATATTTTTATTAATTATTTTCCATGAAAATATAATCATATATTATTTATATAATATATGAAATGATTTTTAGAATTATTATAATAATTATTTTATTATATGAATTTTGTTCAAATTTTATTAAGTTAATTATTTTAACTTAATTAATAATGTTAAGTATGATAGATAAATCAGATTTGGAATCCAAATCCTAGTTTTTGGATTTTGATCAAGGAATGAGAATAATAATATAATATTATTTATATTTTGATTTTTTAGTGCAATAATTATATACTGTATGTATGTGGACTGACAATGTCAAACCCTAGTTTTACTGTGGGAAACCCTAATTTGAAACTCAATTGTGAGTTCAAGACTATTATATAACTGTGTTGTATGATTTTGCGATTAACTAGATCAACCCGAATTACCATTTATATATATTAATTTCTTGAAATCCTAATTATTAAGTATAAACCCTAATTATTATTTGGTAACCCTGATTACCAAAAACTATAAACCCTAATTGCTAAATTAGCAAAAATAATTATAATTATTATATAATAAACCCTAATGTTCATGTATGATTAGAACCCTAATCAAATTAAGAAAACCCTAATTATAAATTTTGCAAACTAATTATATTTTATTTTAAACCCTAAATAAATAATTTGGGTAACATATATTAAATTGTTACACTATGATTATTACATGGCCCAAAACAATTATGGGAGAAGCCCAAAAGAAATCAAATTCAAGCCCAAACTTAGCCCACATAATTAAGGGTATTTTAGACCTTTGATTTATCTAATTTATGCATTAAAATAAAAGCTAAATAAAGGAATTAGTGGGTATATATATAGCTCGCCATAATAGGCCTTTTAAAGGCAACAAATTAAAGCTAATCAAGTTTCTTTAAATAGCTAATGACCTTACTTTTCTTAATTTCTTACACAAAGTATAATGTTGTCTACACCTCATTGGTGGAAATCTCACTAAGCATACTTAAGAACAAGATAAGAAGTTTTGTCTAATGGACAACAAGAGTGTGGAGGATAATAGCTAAATCCCACATTTGCTAGACTTCTATAAATAGATTAGAGAGAAAAAATAAGCCATTTGCTAGCTCATTTTGTATCAAATCTCAACCTAGACTCTCTCTCTCTTAAACCAACGAATTTTCTTAGCATATCAGTCCCAAATCCAAGCCCCACTAACACCAATCAAATCAGAAAGCTAGAAATCAAGATTTGTTCACATAAAGGTATAAAACCCTAGCTTGAAATCTGACCATAAATCTGTTGTTAGATGTTATGATTCTGTGTTTTAATATGTTGTTAGTAGTGTCTAATGATGATCTGGGTTGCTAAATGTTGGATCCATAACATTTAGAAGCTCGGATTTGAAGATTTGCAAAATCTGGAAAAGAATCAAACTGTGGTCTGACAACGAATGTCAGTGGCCACAGATCTTTGGTCGTTTATGATTTTTGTTATTTTTAAGTTGTTTTGTGTAGCTTGTAATGTGGTCTTTAATATGCAAAAAGAATCAGAGTCATTTGATGTACAGATTGGTAGTTATTAACGGTCAAACGCCGTTGACCGGCATTGACCGAGCCTTTTCTGGGCAGCCCAGAATCCATGAACACACATCTGACAAGTTTTAATGGCTCTTGATCTGCCAGTTGGTTAATGTTTTGGTTATTTTGTTGAAACCGTATTGTAGTATGTTATGTAAGCTTTCAATATATGCTAATATTACATCTAGATATCAAACAGACTGGATTTAATGGATGGTCAAAGTTGGTCATCTGGTCACGCTTTCTGTTTTTGAGAATTTTCCAGAAACTGATTGCACCTTATTTCTGACAGGGGTTGACCAGCTTGTATCTTCTTGTTGTATTGATGTTTTGATGCTTTTATGTTATGGATCTGTAGTCCTACATGTTGTCTTCAACTTGGAAGTCTTAGATCACGAAAATATTACACTATCAACATGTAGTGGAAGGCCAAAGTGAGCCACACGATCTGTTCTTCATTTTTGGGTTGTCTGTTCTTCATTTCTGGGCAACCCCGAAATGAAGAACAACCTCTGACAGCCACTTTGATGGCTTAGATCTTTCATTTGATGCATGTTGTGAACATGTTTGTTGCTGGATCTTGTAGTCTTACATTAGCTCTACCAGATCCGATCAACAACATGCCTGTAAAACACTTTACACATGAAGATTACATTAGTGGTCAAACCTAGTCCTTTGAATCGGCTCAAGATCTAGGTTTGTGTGAAGAACACGAAGAACACCTATAATGATTTCGTTCTGTCGCTATAGTGGTCTTTAACGACAATTTATTTATAAAAATTATATTTTTTATTAAATAATTATAGAAAATTAGTTTTTAATTATTAAAATATAAAATAAATTACTAAAAATTATTTTAAAGTCCAAAAATTATATTTTAATTATTTTGGATATATTTCATAAATATTTAATATTTTTGAAATATTAAAGGTATTTAATTTATTTAATAATTATATTAAATAAATTATTTAAAAATGATTTTAATACTTTAAAAATCATTTAAAATTATATTATGGAATAAGAAAATATTTTAAGTTATTTTTAATGACTTTTAATATTTTGTGATGAAATTTATTAATTAATTAATATTAATGATAATTTAGTTATTTAATAAATGAAGTAAATAAATAGATTAAAAATGATTTTATTATATTAAAAATCATTTTAAATAATAATAAGGTATTTAAAAATATTTTAAGTTATAAAATATAACTTTCAATATTTAAAGGTGGATTTCATTAATTAATTATTATTAATGATATTAAAGTTATTTAATAATTATATTAAATAATTTAGTTTAAAAATGATTTTATTATTATAAAAATCATTTTAAATGAAAATAAAGTGTTTAAAGATATTTTTAGTTATAAAATATAACTTTTAATATTTAAAGGATAATTTCATTAATAATTTAATATTAATGATATTTATTTAACATTAATGATATTAAATTTATTTAATAATTATATTAAATAAATAGTTTAAAATGGTTTTATTGATTTAAAAATCATTTAAAAAGGATATAAATGAATTAAAAATATTTTTTAAGTTATACTTAATGACTTTTAATATTTTGATAAATAGTATATTAATATTTAAATATTAATGGTAATTATTTATAAATGATCTTAAATGTTTTAAAAATCATTTAAGGGTAATATAAATACTTTAAAAATATTCTAAGTTATTATAAATAACTTTAATATTTTGATAATGGTTTCATTAATAGTTTAATATTAATTAAATATTAATGATAATAGAATTGTTTGATGTTTAAATCATTTGATAATGATTTCGGTGTTTGAAAATTTATGATAAATTATAATAAATGTTTATTGAGTCATTTAAAATAATATGATTGATATTTACAGATATTGAGTTACAGAATAGAGTCTTAGACTCGATAATTACCCGATAAAGTTGCTTTACATACAATCGACATATTTTAGGAATTGATCCGGACTTAGATATTTTGAATCAGTATTAATGTTTGTTTGTGATGCAAACGATCATTGAACATGTGTGATAATGTGATTATGTTATGTGTTTATCATGAAATGCAATACTATATGTTATAAAGATATTGTTCTAATCGAACGAATGATCTGATTAATGATAAGTCGTGATATAAAAGATAAAACTAAGTTGCGTTTTGTAAGCAATGCATCAGGCAAGTATCCTACCTTTGCATTTCCTTTATGCAATGGACATGAGTAAGAATGTTTTAAAATTATATTATTATTGTATAGATTATTAACCCTATATTATATATGCTCATTGATTATCAACATGTTAGTATATGGTAATTCAGATATATATTCTGTTCGTTAAATTCTATAAATGGTTATACAAGTGTCCCCACTTGGATAATCATTGCATTTAATCACATGTTGATACACCTTTGTCAATTACCCATATATATATATATATATATATATATATATATATATATATATAATTATATATTATTGTTGAATTAAGATAAAACCTACCATTATCCAACCGAATTTCTTTGGTTTGGAACCCCGACATGTATGAACATCCCATTCATAGGAAATTTTTGTGCCCAAAGCAGCCAGAGTGAACGATAATATCATTCTTGTTATGTAGTATTGATCAATACAGAGTACAATGGGTTGATCAGCCCCGTGCCCGTAAGTTATGACGGTTTACAGATTAAGTTCTGTTTAACCTTTTCAAAAATAAAAACAATGTTTATAGTATGTCACCTTAACCCTATTTATAATCAGTGCGTAGTTTCAAAAATTTGGAAGAGGGTTGTTATGTTATTATTATTGGTTCAGAATTACTTCACAACTATTGATTCGTTGTAGAAGGGTAGTATAAAGAAAATATTTAAATTCTTTCAGCTTATATATATAATTGTTATTACTTGCTGGGCACTCAAATGCTCATCCTTGCTTAATTTAAATGTTTTCAGCTAAGTGTGTGGTCAAGGTAAAGGTTCACTAAGAATAAAGGAAAAGAGAATGTTCTTGATTGAGTTTTTATGATATGTTATGTAATAGTTTACTTTATTATGATAAGGATGATATATATATTATTATTATTATGTAAATGAATGTATTAGAGGTTGTGTACTTGGGAATAGACTCTCGATAATTATGTAAATTAAGTTTAATATTTATATTATTATTATTATTAGTATTATTATTCATGTGGTATTATTATTAACCGAGGTTATTCAAGTACCAGTTTGGGGGCTTTACAATATTTCTTTCTAGTATAAGTATACTTTAAGTGTTGCTAATAAAGAAAAGATTTCGGGTATCTTCGCTATACCAGTTTGACCTCCTACTAAGGTAAGAGATTATTTTCATTCAATATTTGTAAGGGATATTATTTTTGTTCAATATTTGAATTGTGTATTGGTATAATCATGACACAGTAATGTTCTGAGATAAATATTGTGGTGAAAGTACTCTTTGGCCCGTAGTGCATAGATGGACAGTTGTTTCGCGTGATCATGACCACTGGTTGTGAGACCCCGAATTTTATGAAATCAAAGTATTCAATTTTTCTATTTTAATAAATAATTAAATTGATAAAAGGTTAAAGTTAAGGGTGATATTTGAAAATTTTTCAAAGTAAGAAAGTTTTCATAAAATAATCGGTGATAAAAGTACATTAATACGCGTGGTTTCATAGTAGCACACGGTATTGTATAATATTTTTGATTATTGATGCTTACGTGAGAAGACACTAAGTTTTATTCAATTATTGCTACACTAATTGCTACATAATATCTCACGATTATTTGATTCAAGTATTATCAATATTTTATATATTATTAAATCAATAATTGAGATGGAAAATTTATTCATATTATTATTTGCAATATTGACAATGTCTATAAGTTCTGTCAAAGAGAGGTTTGGTCACCTAATTGCGCGCCAATAAAGAGAAATCCTTATCGGAAAGCCCCCTCTTTCCTGGGAACGACCTGGTTGTTAAATATTGTGAGTTATAATATTAATGATGAATAAGTTCGTGTTGATTAAAGATAAAATTGATAGTTCCATTGTGTTAGAATTTTTAGTGTTAGTGGAAATCGACATTTATTTCGATAATAATTGATGTCTGGAGGTTATATTGACCAATCGGGTAATTCACCGAATAAATGAGAAATTAATTGCTATTGATTCACATGATTATAACTATTTGTTCACATGTGTGTACTATTGATTCACATTCATTTACTATTAGGAGATTTGGTGCAAGATTGATAATACTTGCATGCCTAAGTTAAAAATGGAGGTATAGATGAAGGTACTATACTGTAATTGTTTTTTTCACATGATTAGAACTATTGATTCACATGATTTACTATTAGAAGAGGTGTTGCAAGTTTGATAATACTTGCAGAACTAAATTAAAAATAAAGAAAAAGAGGGAGGTATTATATTGTAATATTAATTTGGGATTAAAAAAGTAATATTTTTGGATATAATAATTAAATTAGTAATGATAATATTAGAACAGATAACATTATCAGAACAATTTAGATTTATAGTGATTTATTAGATTATAAATTAAAATATTAATGTGAGATTAAAAAATAGTGATTTTAGGAGATAATAATTAAGTAGCGATAATATAAAAACTGGAGTAACAGATGAGTATATTAATTAGGTAGGACATGTGTTGCAATTTGAGAATTATAAATGTCATGCAATGGTGTTATGTACGTATATTTAATAGATAGATTAGTACTTATTTATAGAGATTTAATAAATTTGTTAATAGTAAGGAATCCGGATCCTCTATGAGAATTTCTTTGTGAGGATCTTGTGAGAGATTTGTTGTGAAGTTAACACATTAAAAAAGATATTCAATGGCTCACAACTCCTTTACTTGTCTGTGTATCAAAATGACGTCGTTTTGACAGAATTTTTTTTATAAGTTGACTTCGTTTGTGTTGTTAATTCTTGTTAGTTATGAGCGGCAAAACTTTTTTCATTATTGTAATGGGTTGAGTGTTAATCTAGTTGAGACGTTTATTAATCATTTTTTTGGCGCTTTGGAATCGATAAGGTTATTAATCTTTATATTTTTGTCAAAGGCCAATAATATTATTCTTTGCTCTTCAAAAAAATAAATCTAACGGACAATTTTTATCCTATTAAAAAAATTGAGTTTTTATTGTGATTCTTTAAGCCAATTGAAAAAAATTAAAGAAAAAAATTAGGATAAACAGTGGGAAAAATTTAAATAAAGAGAAAAAAAAATTGAAATTTGGCTAATCCTAAACCTTGACGCGCTCTGAAAAGAACAAGAAATGAAACAAAAAAAGAAATGAGAAGAAAACATGAAAATGAAACAAATAAACAAAGTAAACGGCGTTTGGTGACTTCTAATTTTCTGTCAACTTGTAAAAAAAAATCATATCAAAATGACGTCGTTCTGATATATAGATAAAAAAAATAAGTTATGAACCATTGGATTTTTTTTTTTTTTTTTGACAACCCCACGCCAAAACTTTCGAAAGATCCTCACGTAGAAATGAGGATCCGGATCCGGATCCAATACTAAGTGGGGTCTACGTAACGTGAGACAGGGAAATAGTCGTCCAACGATTAAACGGAGATTGATCTCCTGAAACCCTCGGCGGCTCGGTTTTCCTTCTTCTGGTTGGATTATCCCGCCGAAAAAAACAAAAGCTTTTATTGTCGAGGAGAGACACAGAGAGAGAGAGGAGAGAGAAAAGTTTGCATAGAGCTCTTTGTCAGAAATTGCAATGGCCAAACGCGAGCTGTCTAGCACATTGAAGAACTTAAAGGTACAACAATGGCCAAAACCCCCACCTTTGACTGCTGTTTTGATTGTTATTTTGAAGATGAATGCATATTAATTTTGATATGGTGGCCTGCAATTAGAACTGGGTTTTGACTGAATTCATATGGGTTTTTAAATTTTCGGTTCAGCATAAATTTGTTACTCAATTTGGGGATTTTGTTGTTATTTATTGCAGTTTATGCAAAGGGGAACCCAGAGAATGGAGAAAATTAAGAAAGTAGAAGAAGAGGTCATACCTGATGGGAACTTTCCATCTTCAAGTACCCCAAAGAAATGGTAATCAAAATGTGAAATTTCAATTCCAGTTTGAATGTGAAGCTATGGAGTTCTTATTTATATTATTTGAATTTTTGTTACATTCCTTTGGGTAAGGATGTAAAGTTTTTTTTTTTGGTAACAGTTGGAATTTGATTCCTGGATTCCAGAATTGTGAAGCTGTGGAATTCTTATTAGTATTGGATTTTTCTGTAGCAGTTTATAATTGCATGATTGTTCCATTCCTTAGCATAAGCATGATATATATTAAACACAATTTATAGTCCAACCTAATATGCTCTTAGTTAGTCTTACTGCAAACATTGGATAATGAGTCCAGGAGGTAAATTGTAGGTGTTTAGCCGGGATGACCATATTTTATCTTTTTGTAGTTTTAATCTAACTTATATTAATGGTAAACTAATAATTGCTTGATCTGGTTAGCAGGCTTTGCTATGAACTTTCAAGTATCATCTATATTGTTGGTCTGGGTAGTGTCTTTGATTTCACATTAGATGCTTTAATCTCATGAGTTACCCTCTGCTTAGGTATGCAAGTGAGCTTGTGTCATTAAATTTGTTTTTCTTACCAATCATGTGTGTCATGCTATTTAGGAAGTTTTTTCTAAGTAAAACTGTGGTACTAGGCTATACTAACGCAATCAATGAGTTAAAGAAAACTTTTTCAAGAGGCTAGGATATCATATGCTACTGAATTTTATTGCCAATATATTGATGAAACAAAAACAGTTAGAATGTTATTGTTTCTTCTTACTTCCTATCCCCTGGATTGCGGGTGGTAAAAATTGGATATCGGCATTGTTTGAGATCATGTTTATTGGTATCTATAAGAAACTTGCGCACCAATTTGACAACTTGCGAGAAGTTCATGCTAATGAATATACTGTCTAGTTATAGTTAGTGCTGAACCATCTTTTTAGCTGGTTTCTTACATGCGCGATATTATTCGATTCTCTAAATAGTCCTATAACTATTTCATTATTGGCTTAAATTTAATACAGTTGAATATTACTCCTATTTAAGAAAGGCTATTTTTATTTCCCTGTGGGAAAAGCTTTTAGAGAGGAAGCAATCTTGGTACTTGTTAGTGAATTCCATGCAAGGAGGTCATGAACCATTTCTTCTGGTTCGGCAGCTAACTTCATTTCTATTCTTCCTATAATTCTACTCCGCAATATTTGGCACTTTTGGGTCTTTCTTAGAATTCTGCATTCTTTAGTATCGAACTCAGATGTAAACACAAATATGAAAGGTCCTTTGGATTTTTTTTAAAGATAAAAGAGTCTTTTAAAAAATTAACCTATTTTAAAAGGAAACTTTGCCTTGGCACTTGTCAAAAAAACAGAAGAAAAAAATGCAAACAGCTTGTCTGTCAATTACAAGATATAGTGTATACTATTGTAAAATTCAATACAAAACTGTGCTTAAATAATCTCCTATATATGGATATCACTTCACTGTGTGGTTCCTAGTTCCCACCAGTCAACCAGCTTGATAATGTCCATGATTGCCTTTCAGCCATAACAACACAATCTTAATATATGTTTCTCTACTGTACGTGGTTTAATCAGAATAATTTGGACTACCAAGATTCACATGTCTTATACCATTGCATTCTTCAGATATTATGTTGTTCTGGTTGCTTGCTGAAATGGATACTGCTTGCATTACCTATATTTGCATGTTCATTGAACTCATAACTTCTCCATTGGGTGTAGGGTTTAGTATTAGGTTCCCCGTCATATTGATATTTTGAAGTTATTATATCCGTCCAAATGACTTGTTTGTGAAGTTTACATAAGGAAGTACACAGCTTTTCTGGAGAATTTGTCATTTTGTTGCAATGTCCTGTTTCTTTCTTTTTGGTGTTTAGGGTGGTCTGTCTGTCTGTCTTTCTCTCTCTCTCTATCCCCGTGGGGTTCCTCCCTCCCTCTCTCTATGAGCATGTAATTGATTCTAAAAGTGTCATCTGCTTGTGATGCACTGATTAATTACATTAGTTCCCTGTTGATTGGTTAGGTGCATATTATTTATTCTTTAAATTCAGGATAAAGGCATCTTTAGCATTATATTACCTCCGGAGAAACGATGAGTTGTACCAAGGGATCTGATCTTTTCTCAAGGGAGCATTGTTTGGTTGTTTTTGAATGTGAGATTACAGATTGCCATCCTGCCTTTGCTATTTAGTACCAGTTCATAACTTATGTTTCTAGAAAATGATATGGTTTTTCAAGCTATCCAATATTAAATGATCTGCTCATTACTTATTGGATTTTTTCTTTCTTTCTTTCTTTTTTTTGGCTCTTATCCTGTGATGGCTGTGTTAAAGCAGCTTAAACTTTTACACGGGTCAGTTATATTGTCCCTCTTCTTGAATGATATAGGAATTAATTTTTGAATATTCTTATGATTTGAAGGGGGACAAGGTTCCATTATGCCTCACACTGATAGACTATGCTTATTATAATTAATTAGCTGTTGCTAGCTGAATTCCTGACTAAGCTGCATTTGTTTTACCTCTTTTTGTTTGTTTATTTTGTGTGTTGTTTCACTTGTTTGTCTGAATTCTGATCTTTGTTTTGAAATATCTATATTTGCAGCGTGGTCATTATGGAAGGGGATCCTCATCCAGGTGCTATGAGAGGCCGGATGTCATTTCAAAGTTTTAATCCTTCTGTTGATGTGAGTATAAGGGTTGAGTGACCTGAACACTATTTGAATCACAATTCACTTCTTGTGTAATTGTATCTTGTGCTTTGCTTATGTCACAACCTTGTCTTGGTAGAAATTGAATGAAGAAGCTGACAAAGTTCAACAACCAGAAGGCTCAAATACATCTTCTGGTAATCAAGGCAGAGCAAATAGGTTTGCAGTTTAACCCTTCAAGTGTTCAGCATATATTTTCTGAGTGTCTTATCCAAAAACATACAAAATAAAATTATTCTGTGGTAATCTACACAATTCTGTTTTAATAAATATAAATTATTAAAATAGAGATGCTAAAATGGGGCCTTTTACATGTATACACGGCTTATATGCAAAGGACTAGGGAGAAAAGAAAAAAAAGAACCTCTTTGACCAGAAAATTAAGTATAACCCCTATAAGCACCTTCAACTTTCCTTGGAGTCACACCATGTCCCCTTGACAAGTTGCCATAATGAATCGATTTATAAAAAAGGCTGGATAAATTTCATTTTGCCAAAAAGAAAAAAAGACGTAAAATAAACAGTGAATATGAACAATTGATCTCTCGATATCTTCAAAGCATTTCCTACTCATTTCTCTCCAAGTTATCCACTACGACCAATGAGTCGACCACATTTCCTTGCCAACCCTTCACTCCTCCCTAGGCCTGCAAGAAGTTAACCACCAAACACTGCCTAGCAACCCCCAAAAGAGAAGGACCAAGCCCCACAAATAGAAACCATCAAACAATGAAGCAACATGTGGTCGGTGGTCCACTACTTTCTTCACATGGGTTTTGGGGAGATGCAATGATTGCTGTTTAACAACTCACTTTTGTTATAATAACTAGTATATTTATTTGGTAAAATGAAAATTAGAAGTATCTCCTCCAAACAGGGTAGATTCAGCTTTTCCATCCATGAGGAATTGTTGAATCAAACCCATGAAGCAATCTGTCTTATGTTAAGACATTGAGACTAAAAAAATGTGGCTATTGATGACAAAAAGCAGGACTTTTATAGCTGACGCATTAACCTCATGCTTTGTTTAATTGTACCAAGTTCTGTTGGTATTTTGTAGTCAATTCATTATTTACTGTATTTCATCCCTGATAGTGGTGGATTGTGTAAAGGATGGACTCTGTTTCACTTTTGAAAAATAAATAAATTTCAGATCTCTTCTGTATAAATATTATCGAACCATGGAATTGCATATTATTCTACCATTAAAAGCGATTCACAATGGAGTATGTAATGCTACTTCAAGGATGTTAAAATTGCGAATTCCTTTTTTATCCCATGAAAGGCTAAAACAAGAAAAAGCCAAGGATCTGATGCTGCATATCCTACATGTGAATCAACGTTTCTGTTTATGACTCAGTCACTGTGAAATTCAAGTTCCATTAGTTAATTAAACTTCCATTAGCGCATCTTTAAATTTCTCATGGTTCATCGTTACAGAGAAAATGGGTATGCACAGGATGGATCAGAAAGCTCAAAGCTAGATAGAAACAATGGTGATGCAAATGAAGACCTTAAAAGGAAACATTCCGAGGTAATCTCTGAAATACCATATCCCAATAAATTGCCAAAAAACATTGAAGGTGATCAGGACTCGAAGTCAAGCAGTAAAAGTTCTCACAAGAAACACAAGCATGAAAAGCTGGATTGGAATGTTCTAAGACCTCCGAAGGCCCAAAACAAAAAAAGGGTGATCTCAAGCAGGTGATGGAAGCCTTAGTTATTTGACTTAGTTTTTTATATGCTTTGATATTTACAAGATCATTGTAATGTAATTTTTTGTGCAAGCATAGCATGAGAAGTTGATTAGATTGTTCCTGATAGTTGAGAGTGTTTTTTTTGTTGATAGGGATCATATCAAAATATACATCAAAATACACTTAAAAGTGCCCATTTTAAGTCGATGTCTGCTTTCTTAAGAAAAAATATTTGACTCTTTTCGCACTGTGATTTAGCCTAATTTATCTTTCTGACTCTAACTATGCGTTCGACTTTTAATTATTTTATTTTTGTAGTTGAATAGTTTCTGATATGTTATGGCAAAAAAAGTGTCAAAATCTTTGTTAGAATATCCTTCCTCTGGCCTGTAAATGTTGACTTAGTTTGATTTTTTAAGTTAAATTGACCATTTTTAGAATCAAAATTTATACCATTTCGTACAAATATAAAGTGATGAATTATAACCATAAGAAACTACATCGAATTTGACGGAGGGAGTATGAAATTGAACAGGAGGGAGTATGAAATTACCTTGGTTATGATATTCAAATCCCTTTCTGCAGTGATTTGTAGAATGTTACCCAAATTTTATTTGACCAGATAACATGAACTTTAAAAATTCTGAAAATGGAGAAGATTAAAGTGATAAGGATCTGTCAAAATTATTCAAGATGCAGTAGTGTATTCAACAAAGTTGAATTGAAGAGATTTTTGTTGAACCAACCATGAACTAAGCAAGGAAACTAGAGGTCTTTTTCCCAAGAGAAATCCTTGATACTTGCTAGTACATATTATTGATATTTCTTTTTGATAGGCACTTGTACTACTGGTAAGCACCCTATTGTCCTATATATAGTTGAAAAAGGTGTCAAAAGTTGGATTATTGACTTAAATAATGTTGAATTGTATCCAAGAATTTGACCAAATTGATTAGTAGTGATAAAGTTCAAATCATTTACTAGTCTCAACTATTTTATTTGGTTGAATTTTGACCAGATTTTCTTTTTTAACTAATCTCTCTCTCACCCTTAGGAGGGTTTAGTAATTGTGTAAAACCCTACCAAGTTTCTTTACTAGAAGCTTTTTGAATCTCTCCCGGGCTGAGTTACACAGAATAGTTTGCGACTTTTGTCAAATTACAGGATAAAATATTCAATACAACGGTGATAAAACTCTTATTTTTATTACTACATGATTGTCTCTTACCTGACATGACCTTTTCTCTTTCATAATTACGAGAGAGAGAGAGAGAGAGAGAGATGATCAAGGATTTTATAGCAATTTTAGCTAATAAAACTTTAAATCTTATCTAAATTTAGTTCATTCTTTACCAAATGATGCAGTTTAGAATAGCAAACTGATATTTTTATATGTATTTTTGATATTTTCACATGATCTTCTCTCACATGAGCATATAGTGAGTCCCACCTTCATGTGAAAAGAAAACACACGTAAATAGTGCTCCCATTTAGAATACAATGCTACCAATTGTCAAATCATCTTATCAAGATCTTCAAATTTCAAAATTCTTTGGAGGTATACCTTGAAAGGGCAGAAATTTTAAATATTTACATGATTAGTTTACAAGAATCTTAGATTACACTAGCCATTCTAAATTAGTAAACAGACCATAAATGTAAACATAAAAATCACATTGTTAAAGACTTGGGGGGCGCCTTATTCGCCTGAGCAATTAAGCTTCCGGTTACTGTCTCGCCTCGACTTAACGCCTTAACAATTATGGGTATTGGAAGGGAAGAAATTGTGAATATGGTAAATTTACAAGAGTCATATATTACACTAAACATTCTAGGGCAGTAAACAGAATTATTAAAGACTTATGACCTTATGAGCGCCTAGTCCGACCCTCCACTGTCTCGCCTCGACTTAGCATCTTGACAACTATGCGTAAATAAAAGTCCGTAATAACTACTCCTGGACAGGCTCCCATAAGGAGAGAGCATACAGAACTCTCCCCTTCCATCCCTGTATCATCCACCAGAAAATCCTTGTGGTAATGCAACCTCACCTTTGCGCCTGCTTCCTTCATTAGGTCCTTGTGCAGTGTCAGCTGCCTAAAACCAGCCTTCATAATCCGAAATTTCCATTGCTTGTATGTCTCCGGCCTTTCAATCCTTGCAGTTCCCTCACAAGCTATGACATTCATAACATCCCCACCAAAAACCTCTTTGCTCAAACAGCAGCCTGCTTTTATCTTCAAGCAGTGCAGTAGCCTCAAAAAATATCAAACAAACAAGAGAAGTGAAACAGAAGCTTCTCGGAATCTCGTGAAAAAGAAGGGAGAATTATAGCTCCCATTAAGAACTCCGTGAACAAACAAATCAGGATTAATATTCTTAATCAAGTTTAGAACTTTGTCCCTCGGACTGTTCTCCACTACCGTCTCATCAAGCACATTCCTTAGCCTGTACAAACAATTGACCACAAGCTTTTCGTCTTTTTCAATCTTTAAATCCTCGAGTTGAATATCATCCCATTTCTTCGCTATCGCGTTGTACTCAAACGGGATGTTAAATCTCTTGCAATACTGTGCTAAATAACGCCCCGACTCTTCAACTCTCTCTGCTGGCCGGAACCCTGGTTGGGGAAGATCAATTCCAGTGATTCAAAGCTTTGGAGGCTCACCAGGACCTAAAGAAAGACCCTGAATAATGCAGGGCCATTGGAATCCATGTAAAATCCCAAAATCAATTATGTGAAGCCTTTTTGCTCCCTTGGCTAGTTTATATATCCATTTGTTAGCAAAGATATTCGACATTCTTTGGAATGGGACTACTGTAAGATATACCTGATAAGCTTTTAAGATACTGACAGCTTATATTCTCCTCTTAGTAAAAGCTGTGTATAGTGCCATCCCAGTTCCAGCCAAGCGTGCCTGGATAGCGTTACTAAAATAATGAGTCAACCTCTCAGTACCATCTCCATAACGCGAAGAGTGATGTCTAATGCACTTGAGAATCTTGTTAGCGGACTGAATATCCCCTATTGCTAAAGCTTGTGCACATTGATTAAAAAACTTCTCAAATCAATAAATTTCCTTGTATTATTTTTTTTTATTTTTTTTTGCTAAATTGAGAGTATTATAAAAAGAAAGAAAGGATTACAAAAAAAAGGGGCATACCCCGCTAAGCTGCTATAACAGACACATCAAAGACAGACCAATGATGTTTAAGATATAACCAGAAGGCTATAATTGTCAGACCCTAAGGCATGAGTATTTGTCTAAATATTTACTAAATTTCTTGACATTGTACAACTTACATTTAATAATTTTAATACACTCTTGAGCAATAGCAACAGTAGGATGTTCTCCATGGACTCTTCAATTTCGTTCATTCCATATTTTGTAGACAATCAAAGTCAAACATAGATTGATGATGCGGGATGTCATCCAATACATCCTACTAAACTGAATATGATTCACAATTCCCTTGTATTATTGCCTTGTCTCTTACGGCGTGGTCTTCTAGCTTTTGATTCTTTAGTTAAAAAGTCTCTACCATGAGACGTAGAATCGTCATATGCAAACCGGGATTCAATGCAGGGCAAAGAAATACCTTGACATACATTTCTGATTGCTTAGGTTCTTCTGAGTAGCCTGCCAATTGCTTGTTACTTCTTTCTTCTTGAAAATAGTCATTAGTAGATTCCTGATACAGATTCTTCCTACCCTTTGACACTTTGGGGGACAATTTTGAGTCCTCGTCTATTGGCACAAGATGAGGACTCACATTCTTGTCGTTGAACAGAACTAACAAGGTATTTTCTTGGCATACAAATTGGTTATCACTATATGAAAATAAAATCAGAAACTGAGTGATAGAAGAAATGACCGAATGGACAAAAGAAGTAAATGACTGCGAATTAGGTTGGAATGAATGATTAAGAACGGATTCCAATTCTCCTTTATCATTGTTGAGAAATCAGGTTCACACAAATACACTAAGATAAATACAAACACACTACTGTATGAGATATAAAATAATACCACCAGAAATTTACTTGGAAAACCCACCTGGGAAAAATCACGGGGAAAGATCTTAGAAATTCACTATGAAAATAATATGGAGATTACAAACTTTTAACTGAGAAATAAACTAACTGTTTATTTCTCTCTACACCCTCACTCTCTCTGAATGCTCTAACTGAGCTTCTCACTCTCTAACTCTCTTTTGCTTTGCTAAGCTGCTTGTTGTGGTGTGTTGAAATGAGGAGCCCAAGCTCCCTTTTATAGGAGAACTATGGAGAGGAGAACAAGAAATGGGGAAGGCCAAAATTAAAGGGCAATGACTTTGAAAAAAAATGAAGGCCAAATTCAATGGGTGAAGACTTTGACCAACAATCTCCACCTTGGCTTGTATTTTTCAAATACTGTGAACTTCTTTGTGTCTGTGAATGTATCTCTCTCCCTGGATACTCCACCACGAACTCAGCATTCGACGAAGTGAATTAAGTCCAAGCAGTGCTTGAACTTTTTTGCTGTAACTGACTTTGTAAGCATATCTGCGACATTCTCCTTCGTGTGAACTTTGCGAACTGCAATGTCACCATTGTTCAGCCACTCACGAATCTTGTGATACCGAACATCTATACGTTTGGTTCTGGCATGGAACACCTGGTTCTTTGTTAAATGAATAGCACTTTGACTATCACACTGAATCTGGATACTGCCTTGCTTGAAACCTAGTTCTTCAACTAGTCCCTTAAGCCACAAAGCCTCCTTGTTTGCCTCTGTCAATGCCATATACTTAGCCTCTGTTGTTGATAATGCTACCGTAGATTGCAACACTGACCTCCAACATATACATCCTCCACAAAAGGTGTATACAAACCCTGTCGTAGATCTCCTTGCATCTAGGTCTCTAGCATCATCCGAATCAACAAACCTTGTAACCTCATTTCTTGCGGTATCACGATCAAACATAAGACAATAATTGGTTGTACCTGCTAGATAACGAAAAATCCATTTTACAGCATTCCAATGCTCTTTTCCTGGATTTGCCATATACCTGCTAACCACCACTGACTGTTTGTGAGATATCTGGCCTTGTACATATCATGGCGTACATTAGACAACCCACCGCATTTGCATACGGTACTTTGGACATATACTCCACCTCATCCTCTGTTTGTGGGCTCAACTGTGAAGACATCCTGAAATGTGCTACCAACGGAGTGCTAACTGGTTTAGCATTATTCATGTTAAACCTCTCCAAGACCTTCTGCACATATCCTTTCTGAGTTAGCCACAACTTTCCTGCCTGATGATCCCTGTGAATTTCCATACCTAGGATCTTCTTAGCTGACCCAAGATCCTTCATGTCAAATTTACTGCTCAACAAATTCTTCAGCTGAAGAATAACTGACTTCCTCTTTGCTGCTATCAACATGTCATCGACATATAACCTCAACAATACTAGAGAGTTGTCATCAAGTGATCTGAAATACACACATAGATCATACTCCAAACGAGAGTAACCATGAGTCACCATGAAGTTGTCAAATTTCATGTACCACTGTCTCGGGGACTGCTTCAAACCATAGAGAGACTTCTTCAAACTGCAAACTAAGTCTTCTTTCCCTGGTTCAATAAACCCCTCAGGCTGCTTCATGTAGATCTTTTCTTCTAAATCACCATAGAGAAAAGTTGTTTTCACATCAAGCTATTCTAACTCCATATCCTGTGATGCTACAATAGATAAGATCAACTGAATCGATGTGTGTTTCACAACTGGTGAGAAGATATCATTGTAGTCGATTCCCTCTCTCTGAGAGAATCCCTTTGCCACTAACCTGGCCTTGAATCTTTCACCTTCTTTATCAGACTGAGCTTCCTTTTTCCTAAACACCCACTTGCATCCTATAGCCTTTGATCCTTTTGGGAGTTGAACTAACTCCCAAGTCTGGTTCTTCTGTAAAGACTCCATCTCTTTTGCCATCGCTATCGCCCATTTATCATTATCTTCGGACTGAATAACATCCTGATAGCTAATTGGATCTCCACTACCAACAATCAAGGCAAAGGCAACCATGTCTTCAAATCCATATCTCTGCACTGGTTTGCTGACTCGCCTTTCCCGATCTCTAACAAGATTATAGGACCTCTCTTGGGGATCTGAAAGATGATCATCTTCAATCTCTTCAGGAAGCTCCACCTCAACTGGGTGTTTCTGCAACTCACCTGCTGCAGATTCTTCATTTTCGGACTTGTTCAGCATGTGTTTCTCATCGAACATCACATCTCTGCCGACAACCTTCTTCTTGAATAATGGATCCCATAACTCGTATCCTCGACTCCATTTTCATATCCAAGGAAAATACACTCTTTCGACCTTGGATCAAGTTTGACTGTCATTTCTTCGATCAAGCGTGATGAACATAAGTCGGACAACCAAAGATTTTCATCACAGAAAAATTAACTGATTTCTCACTCCATACCTCTTCGGGGATTTTGTAATCAATTCCAGCTGAAGGAGATCGATTTATCAGATAACTGGCTGTGTTGATTACCTCAGCCCAGAAACTCTTGGGCAATCCTACATTCAACCTCATACATCTGGCACGTTCTAATAGAGTTCTTTAAACTTAGAAGTGCTTGGTGATACCTTCATCCTGGCAGAATTGTAGGAATGATCTGTCCTTGTATTATGTGCCATTATCTGATCTGAAATACTTGACTTCTTTTCCTATTCGGTTTTTTTACTTTAGCTTTCCACCGCTTGAAGATTCTCGAAAACCTCGAATTTCTGCTTCATAAAATACACCCACACCTTTCTGGAGTAGTCATCTATAAATCTAACAAAATAATGGGCCCCACCCATTGACGTATGCTTGATCGGGCCCTACACATCCGAATGTACATAATCAAGTACATTCTTACTGGTATGTGCTCCTGCCTTGAAGTTGACCCTCCGTTGTTTGCCGTACACGCAAAACTTGCAAAATTCCAAACTGCACGTTTTGACACCTTTTAACAACTGTCTTTTGTGAAGTTCTTTCATTCCACCTTCACTCAAATGACCAAGTCATATGTGCCATAATTCTGTGTTATCACTGTTGGAATTATCTTGCACAGAATTTGCTGCTCCACCACCAACTGTGTCCCCTATTAGCTTGTAGAGGGTGCCCTTCATAATTACCATCGAACCCTTGGTAATTTTCATGGCACCATCTCTGACTGAGATACTGCAACTTATAAAGTCAAGTACTCCAACCGATAGCAAACTCTTCTTCAATTCTGGAATATACCTTACATCACCCAATGTTCTGACAACCTCGTCAAACATTTTAATTTTGATGGTGCCTATCCCAAAGAATCTCTGCGGTATCGCATTGTTACCCAATAAAACTGTACCACCATCACGGGATGTAAAAGTATCAAACCAATCCTGTGAGGGAACATATGAAAAGAACAACCTAATCCATGTACCAATCAGTAAGGTCGCCAATCGCTCTCTAACGGATAAGAGATCACCTTGTGAAGCTTCATTTTCATTCGCGTGTACGACTCTCCGTCACGCATACATCTCTTGCTTTCAAAGAACATTAGCGCGAATTTTCAATCTGCTTTCCTTTCTTCTTGTTATCCTTCTTCAACAATGGACACTGATTTTTGTAGTGACCTTTCTCGTGGCAATGATAACACTCAACCTGAGATTTATCCTTCTTGCATGGTCTCGACAGAGATCTTTCTCGTTCCTTGCCGGAATACTTCTTTCGATTAGGACCTCTGCCACGCCCATCTGAAAAAGCAAGAAGACTGTCTCCTTGATCTCTGGAAGTAGTGCCCCTGCACTTATCCTGGTCCAAGACTGTTGACATCACATCGTCAACTGCAAGCTTTTCCTTCCCTACAAGGAGTGTAGTCCGGAGAGTTGAGTATGAATCTGGTAGAGAGACAAGAAGCAATAAGGCTTTATCTTCTTCGTCCAACTTCACATCAATACTGGTTAGTTGAAATCATCAATCTATTAAACTCATTAATATGATTGGCCAAATCGACCCTTCTTCCATCCGGGCTTCTAGATAATTCCTTCTTCAAATATAACCGATTTGACAGAGACTTTGACTTGTAAACTTTCTCAAGTTTCTCCCACAAGTCCTTCGAAGAGGTTTCTGTAAAAACCTGATATTTGATCTATGGCGCCAAACTCAATCTGATTGTTGTCCCGGTCTTTGCTTCAAGTTCCATCCATTTTTCATTTGTAGTCGCTGGTATCTTCCCTTCTAGTGCCTTTGTCAAACCTTGTTGAGTCAATACATCTTTGACTGTACACTGCCAAATACTGAATTTTGACTTACTGTCAAATGATTCAACTTCATACCTCGCACTTGTGCTTGCCATCTTCGTATTTGTGACCTGCCTAATTTCTCTTTAAACTGATCGTTGGCGTGAACCAAGAGCTTTGATACCAATTGTTGAGAAATCAGGCTCACACAAATACACTAAGATAAATATAAACACACTAAAATAATAACACCAGAATTTTACGTGGAAAACCCAACTGGGAAAAACCACGGGGAGAGATCTCAGAAATTCACTATGAAAATAATATGGAGATTACAAACTCTCAACTGAGAAATAAACTAACTGTTTATTTCTCTCTACACCCTCACTCTCTCTGAATGCTCTACCTGAGCTTCTGACTCTCTAACTCTCTTTTGCTTTGCTAAGCTGCTTGTTGTGGTGTGTTGAAATGAGGAGCCCAAGCTCCCTTTTATAGAAGAAATCAGGAGAGGAGAAGGCCAAATGAGGAAGGCCAAAATCAAAGGCCAATGACTTTGGAAAAAAATGAAGGTCAAATTCAATGGGTGAAGACTTTGACCAACAATCATGAACCCTATTAGACTCCACCAAAATTGTCTAATACAACATTAGAGCTGTTACTGCATTGACTACTAGTATTGCCAATAGAATCATCAAGTAAATGATCACGAGGAGGGTTCTTTTCACAAAGAAGATCATACAACGATTTCTCAGCAGCCTGGAGAGCAGAGCCATCATGAAACATACGAGCCTTATGATTCTGCATGTCATCTTCTTCCATAAGCATCTGGTCTATGTACTTGAGGACACCATCAAAGTAGTAGCGTTCCAACGGCATTTCCCTTTCTTTGAGCTCAAAAATTATTTGATATCCACGCTTTAGTGATTTGGCTTGTGTTGCATTAGTTTGTTAACAGAACTAGGATACCTATATATGTGTGTGTGTGTGTGACAAAGATGTAATATACTCTAACTTAGGATATTTATGAATCGAATTTGGATTTGGAACTTACGTGTTGATACAAGGACTAGTTGCTTCAGTACAAAAGAGTTACTTTTGTGTACTTTATTGGGAACTTGTGACTGGAGAACCGGAAGAAGTATAAAGGCACAAGGCTTTCGCATGATAATCACGGTGAATCTGAAATATGGGCGGTTATGTACAGTGAGTGAGTTTGCATGTGACCTAAAAATAAGGACAAAAAGAGCAAACTTTTGGGAGGACATGGATAGTAGCTTCAGAAATATACACAAAACAGAGTTTTTTTGAGAGGAAAGAAAGTTCGGAAGCATGAAGGTGGTGTTTGGAGCAATCAAGCTGTGTTATTGTGATGTTCGGAAGCATAGGGTTTATTCGGTTACCATTGTTGGTGTGTTGAGTTTGAGCCCTAAATGCAGTGTTTGTGAGTTAAATAAACTAGGTTTTAGTATGTTTATTCTAAACAAACAAGAATTACAATTACGTTTGAAATTTCAAACGCTCCAAAGGGGGATTGGATAATAACACTATTATCCAATTCCCCTTATACTTATTTTCCCTTTAAAATTATCGAACACATTGATCCCAACAAGTCAAAATCTAGCTAAAAAATGTATAGATATTATTCATTTTTAGCAATGGTTAAAGACTTAAAATACTAGAGCTCAACTAAGTAAAAACTTTAGAAAAGATCTTCAAGTCTTCAATGGTCAATCATATTATCAATATAAATAAGAAAAATTGTTGAAGGGAAACTTTTCTTCTTGCCACTAATGCTAGATCAGCAAACAAACTCCATAAAATTCAAGAAATCCTTTCTCCCATCTTTTTTACCTGTGCTAGCAAAAAATGCATCATCAGCTACTCCTCGACTGGCTTCCAAAAGGAGGGAGCATAAAATACTCGCCCTTTCCATCCCTGCAACATCCAGTTCATTTCTTCATCCACCAAAAACTCGTTGATAATTTAACCTCACTTTTGCGCCAACTTCCTTCATAACATCCTTGTGTAAAGGCAGCTGACTAAAACCAGCCTTCATAGTCTGAAAGTGCCATTGCTTGTACGTCTCTCTGGCCTTTCAATCCTTGCAGTACCTTCACACGCAATTAAAGGATCCCTCGCAAACACCTCTTGCTAAACTAAAAAACTGTGTTTATCTTTACGCAGTTCAGTAGCAGTAAATACTAAAGTGGGACGAAAATGGTACCAAAATAGTCAGGAACGAAAATTGGGTAAGGTTTTATATTCTTTAGTAGATTGATTGATTGATTGATGTTTGTTTTTAAAATCTTTACTCATACCCCTTTCTTCATAAATAAAAAATATATTTTTATTGTTAAATTATCAAGTGAAATGAAATTTATAATTAATCATAGATGCCTGAAGCTAATACCACCAATGGCTACAGCCAGTCAATTTCAATCAGCTAGATCTCTTACTCAATTTTTTAAAACAGAGTTTCCCGGCTGAGTTGAAATTTTGCCTTAGGAATAACACTATTTTCACTCCTCTTGCACTTATTTTCCCCTTAAATCATAGGCAAATTGATCCCAACAAGTCGAAATCTAGCTGAAACTTTTATAGATATAGTCCATTGTTAGCAACAGTTACAGACTTACAGTACAGTAAATAGGCAGCAACATGATTCAACTAAAGCTCAAATAAGTGAAAACTTAGAAAAAATCTTGAAGTCTTAACATATCAAGCTTTTCTAACTTGCTATTAATCTCTTGCAAAATTACCAACTATTTGTCATTTTGGTGCATGTTAAAACATATAACACCAATGGTCAATCATATTATCGATATCATAAAGTTTCATAGTACTTCGAAAGAAAATCTGAAAATGACAATTTTTTTTCTTTTTGAATGTATACATGATTAGTTTGAAAGAAATCTACATCACTACAACTGCTAGGCCAACAAACAAACTAACACAAACTTCAAGAAATCATTCCTCCTATCTTCTTTACCTATCTGCGATCAAAGCAAATGCATCATCAACTACTCCTCGACGGGCTTCCAAAAGGAGAGAGCATAAAGAACTCGCCCTTTCCATCCCTGCAACATCCAGTTCCTGTCTTCATCCACCAAAAACTCCTTGTGATAATTCAACCTCGCTTTTGCGCTAACTTCCTTCATAACATTCTTATGTAATGGCAGCTGCCTAAAACCAGCCTTCATATTCCGAAACTGCCATTGCCTGTACGTCTCTGGCCTTTCAATCCTTGCAGTACCTTCACACGCAATAACATTCATAGCATCCCTCGCAAACACCTCTTGCTCAAATAACAACCTGTGTTTATCTTTACACAGTTCAGTAGCCTCAAACATATCAAACCAACTTGAGAAGTGAAACATTGCTTCCCTAAATCGCGTTGTGAAGAATTGTGCATTATAAGTCCCGTTAAGAACTCCATGGACAAACATATCGGGATTAATCCTCTTTATCAAGTCCAAAACTGCATCCCTCGGGCTTGTCTCATCTACTGTCACATCCAACACATTTCTCAGCCTGTACAAACAATTAACCACAAGCATTTCATCTTTTTCAATCTTTAAATCCTCGAGTTTGATAGTGTCCCAATTCTTCGCTATTATGTTGTACTCAAATGGGACATTAAATTTCTCAAATATCTTGCTAAATGATTCCCAGTTGCTTCAACCCTCTCAGCTGGCCTAAACCCCGTTGAGGAAAGTCGATTCCTGTGATTCTAAGCTTTGGAGGTCCACCGCTCTCATGGACATTCCTGGATAAAACAGGGCCATTGGAATCCATACAAAATCCCGAAATCAATTATATGTAGCCTTGTTGCGCCCTTAGCTAGTTTGAATATCGATTTGTCAGCCATGATATTCGACATTCTATGAAATGGACATGCTTTAACATATGCCTGATAAGCTTTTAAGGTATCAGCAGCTGAAATTCTCTTCCTATTGAAATTTGTATAGAGTTCTATACCAGTTCCAGCCAAGCGTGCCTCGACAGCGTTTGCAAAGTAATGCGCCAACCTCTTGGTGCCATCTCCGTTAGGCGAAGAGTGCTGCCTAATCCGTTTAAGAATCTCGCTAGCGTTCCTAATATCACTGCTTTGTACAGCTTTTGCACATTGAGTTAAGAGACTTGGTAAATCAATTATTTCCCATTTGTCGTCTTGTCTATTATCACGTATTCTTCTAGCTTTCGTTTCTTTAGACAGCCCACGTTGCTGTAACTTTGTCGATGCCTTTGCACACATGTGTTCCTCATAA
This sequence comes from Panax ginseng, assembly GCA_020205605.1. Lineage (NCBI taxonomy): Eukaryota > Viridiplantae > Streptophyta > Magnoliopsida > Apiales > Araliaceae > Panax > Panax ginseng. The sequence goes on along the minus strand of CM035130.1, from coordinate 54,630,307 downwards.
AAGAACTCGTCATATATTTCTGTTTGCTCAAATTCTTCCTCGCAGCTTGCCAACTGCTTGCGACTCTGCTCTTCTTGTTGGTAATCCTCCTCTTCTTTTTGCTCGAGATAATGATTCACATAATTATCTTGCACTCCCTTGAAATCCTCTACTGACAGCTCGAGACGATGATCCAAGTAATAATCATTGGGGACGAAACGGTTGACTTTTTCTTGTGCTCCGTTGATCTGGGATACAAATAGGCCATCAAATTGAATCGTAGGAGAATTGACTGGCTTGTCGGCTACATCACCCAAGTTGCTTGAATGATTAAAAATCTGCAAATTTTGTTCAAAGGGCTGATTAACCAGGGTAGATTGATGAAGAAAGGATTCAGATTCGCCTCGATCATAAATCCGGTCGGACTCAAAAAAGCTAATACTGCTGTTTTGACTGCTACTCGATTTATCAATAGAATCATCAACATATAAACTATTGCTGCTGCTTTGACTACTACTGGATTTATCAATAGAATCATCAACAACATATTCAGAGGGAGGAGGGTACTTTTCACCAAGAACATCATAGAATGATTTCTCGGCAGCCTGGAGAGCAGAGGACTGATGGAACATACACGGCGTTTTCTGCACATCCTCTCCCATAAGCACCTGATCTATGTACTCCAGAACACCTCCGTAATGATCGCGTCTCTGTGACATATCTATCATTTTTGAGCTAAAATCCGAAGAAATTTCTTTGGTCTCCAAGTTCATACCAGAAGAAAGAGATGAATCAACTAGGATTGACTCATTATTGTATGGATTTACATGATTTACATCGTTGAACAAGGGTATCCATGGGCAATTTTTTGAAAGGCGAATGATATGAATATGAATCTAAATTTTGTTTTAGTATTGAACCACAATCAGGTCACATGAACTTCGCTGTGAAAGTATACATGTGACCGGAAAATAGAGACAAATAAAAAGCAAATTTTGCCTTTCAAGGAAAACTCCGTAGAACAACGAAAAGTTTTGTTGGAGAAATTAAACTACGTTCACATTATTAACATAAGGGAGTACGGAAAATTCCTGGAAACAGGACTTGTTATACAAGTCAGGCACGGACATTTTTTTTGTACCGGAATATTGGATTTTTTTTTTTTGTATCGGAATATTGGACATTTTTATTTTTATTTTCTTTTTGTTTTTCTTGTGACTTTCAATAAGTGTATAATATTTATTGTAACCGGAATTTTAGTGTATTAGGTGTAATTTAAATACATATACAAGAACAGGGTTGAACAGACTGTACAACCATGTTCTTGTATATGTATCCAAATTACACCTAAAATACTATATTCTGTAAAAATTTCAGTTGAAATAAATACTATATATTTTTTAGAAGTCACAAGAAAAAAATTGAAAATATCTAATATTTCGGTCGGACAAATATGTCCGCCAAGACTTATTGGTAGAGTAAATTGCATTAGGACTGAGCAAGTAACTAAATTGGAACTGAAACCGTACCAAAAATCGTACGAACCGCACCAATTAAAACTGCACCAACGGTTCCGATGTAAGTGGCGATTTTAGGTGGGTTGAATAACCAAAGTTATGGTTTCGGTTTGGTTATTAGCCAAAATCGCATGCATAAAATCGAAACCGCACCATGTGTGTATGTATGTATTATCTCTAGTAAATTCTAAAGTTACTTTTCACTTGGACACGGTCAAAGAAAACTCTAGTCTTGCATTGTCATTTTTTCACCAATTGAAAGATGGTTAGAGGTTATAGAATTAAAAATTAAGCATTTGGGTTTTGAAATTTCAGATTTGTTTGATGCGTTAATTACTAGAGGGGCTTATAGCCGAGGGACCAAATTCGTTGGTTCGAGCACTTGATGCATTGGTTAAGGTTTATGCTATAGTAGCAATAGTCTAATAGATTATTTTTCAAATTAAGCACGGTTAGGATTATATTTTATAAGTCCTCCCTGTAATATATAAGATAGAATTTCATTCTATCTCTAGTATATACTTTTAATTTTTGGAGAACTAGATAAATCTTCTTCCTTGTTATCGAATATATGGTCTCCGTTGTTTTATATAGTGTAAGACCCCAACTTTTATGAATAAAGATTAATTTCTCTCGAAATATATTTTTGAAAATTATGGTGTGGATATAATATAATGTTATAGTTATGGGTAATATTTATAAATTTTGCAAAGTAAGCAAGTGATTATATAATATTCGATTGGTCGGGGAATATTCGTTTTAACAGGGAATATTCGTACGACGGCACAATCATTGGTGGACCCCAAAACAGAAGTATTGTCGTAGTTAGAAAACGACATAATTATCTTTTTATAAAAATAATGGTGGAAGTTTTACCGTTAAACTGTTGAACTATTCGGTAGTAAAGTACGAAGAATACGTGGTTGCATAGTAGCACATGGTATTGATTATTGATGCTTACGTGAGAAGTCACTCAGTTATACTCAATTATTGCTACAGTAATTGCTGCATCATATCTCTCATATTATTGTTTCAGTTATTGTCACAGTATCATCTGTATAATATAATATATTATTAAATCAATAATTGAGACGACAAAGTTATTCATATTATTATTTGCAATATTGACAATGTCTAGAAGTTCTGTCGCAATAAGGAGAAATCATTATCGGAAAGCCCCATCTTTCCTGGGAACGATCTGATTGTTAAATGTTGTGAGTTATAATATTAATGATGAATAAATTCGTGTTGATTAAAGATGAAATTGATAATTCCATTGTGTGGGAATTATTAGTGTTAGTGAAAATCGACATTTATTTCGATAATAATTGATGTTTAGAGGTTATATTGACTAATCGGGTAATTAGCCGGATAAATGAGCAATTAATTACTATTGATTCACATGCTTATAACTATGTGTTCACATATGTGTACTATTGATTCACATGATTTACTATTAGGTGAGTTGGTGCAAGATTGATAATACTTGCATGACTACATTAAAAATGGAGATATAGTTGAAGGTACTATACTATAATTAATTTTTTCACATGTTTAGAACTATTGAGTCACATGATTTACTATTGATTCACATGATTTACTATTAGGGAGAGGTAGTGCAAGTTTGATAATACTTGCAGGACTAAATTAAAAATGAAGGAAAAGAGGAAGGTATTATATCGTAATATTTCGAGCCCCAAAACGCGTAATTATCGAAAACTATATTTTCCTATAAATAGAAGCTCATTTTTCCTTCATTTCTTACCAATTCACTAAAGCTATAGAGCAATTATTATAGAGAGAAATTATAGAGAGAGAGAGAAGAGAAGTTCATACCTCACTATTCCAAAGATCCAAATTTTCTTTTGAGGTAAGGGTATTATTTTTCATATTCATGAAGAGAGTTATTTTCATTCAATACTCGTAAGGGTTGTTATTCCATTCTTTATTATTATGTTGAATAACTTGTCATGCTAAGTACCGCATACATGGTGAAATTCTTCATTATTCCATTCTTTATTATTCTATTGAATAACTCCGTCTGCATGCGGCTATCGCATGCCCAGTGAATTCATTTGTTATTCCATTCTTTATTATTCTATTGAATATCCCGCATGTGCGGATTACGCATGACCAGTTCCATTTTTTTATTATTCTGTTGGAATAACTTTGTTTGTGTGGTCTATCGCATGCCCGTGAATTATGTTGTTATTCCATTCTTTATTATTCTCGCTGAATATCCTCGTCTCGCATGCGTGTTACGCATGACCGGTTTCATTCTTTATTATTATGTTGGAATAACTCATGCAGTGTGGTCTATCGCATGCCGATGAATTACATTGTTATTCCATTCTTTATTATTCATTGGAATATCCTCGTCATGCATGCGATTACGCATGACACGGTTCCATTCTTTATTATTTGGTTGAGAATAACTCGTTCATGCATGCGATTTCATCGCATGCTCGGTGAATTCTTCATTATTCCATTCTTTATTATTCTCGCTGAATAACTCGCCTATATGGATTACTGCAGACGCATGGTGAATGATCCTTCGATTCATTCTTTATTAAATTGTGGAAATGATCCGTCTACGTGGATTACCGCATGGCAGAGAAAATCCATTTGTAGTTTCATATATTCTATTATACTCAACCAGTTAAAGTTTTGGCTTCTATACTCCATGAAATTAGTAAAATATCCTTGAATATTTGTGCTTCATCCAAAGATCTTTTCATGAAAATATTCTTCTGAGCATTCTTGACTTTTACTCCACAAAGCAGTATCATGTTGACAATTTGGACGTTATTGATTTCAGGATAAATTAAATTATAAATCATTAAAATTTATCCTTGAACTTATTTTATTGAATTGTTATGTCATGGTCAACATCATCATGCTTATATTGTGATGAAAGTCATCTTTGGCTTACGTGTATAGATGGACTTGGTATGATTATGACCAGGGATTATTCGGTATAATCATGACCGTAATGTAACGAATGATGTGGTAAAAGTCCTCATTGGTCTGTAGTTCATTGATGGACAGTTGTTGGTATGATTATGATCGTGGATTATTCTAAGATAATCATGACCATTGATGATTACATGAATATCCTTGCCATGCAAGTGGATGATTCAATTTTATTTATTAATCTGAGTCTCAGCGATAAAGTTGATGAAAAACTTTTTAAATCATAGAAGATAGTAGATTTTATGCTCTACTTGACTCTTCTAATGGATTACTTATTTCGCTGTAGTTGTTGATCTAAAACTTGTTGTCTATTGTATTCTATCAGTTGTTATACTGTTGAAGGCTAAGGATAATTTATTCTGCATTATCTTAGTCATAATATTTCTTACTGGGCTAGTTGAGCTCTCCCTTTATTTCACTATTCTCTTCAGGAAAGGAGAATATAGCTGAGACGAGTCAAAAAACGGAGTGATGATCCAGGATAAATGGCTTTAGTAGTCCTCACTATTATGTGAAATAGTGTGATAATAATTGTAACGAGGACTCCATTGAGTGCAGATATTGTCTAGAAGACAATATTCGTGTTAAACTCTCAACTTATGTTTTGTCGTATTTTACACTACAGTTGTATACTTAAGTTTGTATTTAATTTATGTACCATGTATTTGGCGACTCAAGATGGGTGATGTATACCTATTTTGGGGGCGTCACAGTTGGTATCAAAGCTTAGGGATATGATCCCTGGCTGAGTTGTGAGACAAGAACTAGGAGGGGAGAGATGGAAAATTCCTTCGCTCGTATGACCTACCTAAGTTTATTTGGTATTTAATTGGTTGGTCAGAGTATAGAGATAATATGTGATATGTCAATTAACCCTTGTTTTGTGACAGTGTTTAAAAATGACATCTGAAAATGTTTAGATCAGCAATCAAGCACATGAGACCGTTGAGTCACCAACGATCAATACCTAAGATAATGTGCAACAGGAAGACAATAATCCTCAGGTAAATAACAACACCGATCAAATGATGAACGATGGGATGATTAGAGGCTTTATGCAATTCATGCAACATCAGGCGAGAGAGACTCCTGTTCAAAATACAGGTGGAAACACTGGCAACTCTCGGATGGTCACCGTTAAGCAGTTCAAGGAGCTGGGATCGCTGGAGTTTTTGTGAAAGCCAGAATCACTTAAGGCGGAGACATGGTTAAAGCAGATCAACAAGATATTTGATGTCTTGGGATGCTCCGAGGAGCAAAAGGTTCCCTTTTCCATATTCATGTTGCGAGCAGAGGTCGATTACTGGTGGGAATCTGTAAAGCGTACTCAACCTGCCGCACTGAAGATGTCTTGGGAGAAGTTCCAAGAACTATTTAATGACAAGTACTTTCCTGAAAGTATTCGTCACATGAAGGAGGTAGAGTTCATCAAGCTTGAGCAAAACAATATGACCGTGACGCAGTATGAAGCTAAGTTTGCCAAGTTGTCTCGGTATGCGTCCCACTTGGTTGATAATGAGGAGCGAATGACGCGAATGTTTCTAAGAGGTTTGAAACCCGAAATACTTTAATATCTCATTTCTCACAAATTGTGTTTGTATTCAGATGTAGTGAATATGGCTCAGTTATTGGAGCACGATAATGTGTCAGCCCAACCAAAAGGCAACGACCAACAACAAGATAATAATCGTACTGGTGGCAACAGCCATCGGAACAATGATAACCATCGTGGGGGAAATTATCATGCAAAGAATGGTAACCACTTCGGTGGTAATCATGGCTAAGATTATAGAAGTGGAAAATTCAAGAAGAGAAGATTTAACGATGATGGGAAGACGTCGGCAGCAGCACCAACACCAGCAATAAATTCTAGGGGAGGAGAACGACCGCCAGTTAGATGTTATAGATGCGGAGAGGAGGGACACATAAGTCCAAACTGTTCACAGCTTTCCAAGGTATGTTTTAGTTGTGGAAAAGATGGTCACATAGCTCAATTTTGTCCTGTAGCGAAATCAAGTGCAGCTGGGATGGGGGCACCAAAGGCGGATATGGACAAAACAAAGTCGATGGTTTCAGGAAGAGCGTTTTTCTTGACTTCTCAAAAGCGAGTAACCCAACGGTAGTACTTGTTAGGTTAGTTAATTATAAATTCTTACGAAGTCTATACCTTATTAGATACCGATTCTACCCATTCTTTTATCTCTCTTGCTTGCGTTCAACATTTAAATTTGACCCCAGAGAAGTTAGACTTTGACTTATTGGTTGAAACTTCGTTAGTAGAAACCTTCGTTACCTCCACTGTTTATAAATATTGTTTGATTCAAATCGACACTTTCACGGTACCTATCGATCTTATCTCTTTGAAAATACTTGCATTTGATGTGATTTTAGTAATCGATTGGTTAACTACTCATCATGCTTTACGTAAGGTTGTTAGCTTTCATATTCCTAACCAACCTGTTATACGAATTCAAGCAACCAAACCACTAAAGTTAATCACTGTCATATCAAGCCATAAGTAAAGAGCCCCGATCCTTTCGTTGTTGACTTCCTTGTGTGGAATGCACCGAAACCAGACTTTCTGTAAGCGGCGTCGTGAATGACGATGACAAATCGATAGGTATCAATGTGACGTGCTATCCAAGTCTTGGGATGAGAGTCACAGTTTTGAAAGATATTTCTATTGTTAATAAATTTCCTAGCGTATTCTTGAAGACTTCTTAGCCTAATCCTAGAGCGTGAAATCGAATTTTGTATTGACCCCAGTACAAAACCCATTTCTAAAACCCTCAAATATTTCTTCAACTAAAATAAACGTAATATGCGCCAAAGACGTTGGCTCGAACTGTTGAAGATTACGATCATACCATTCAATATCATTGTGGAAGAGAGAACGTGGTAGCTGACGCGTTGAGTAGAAGATCGTATGCGTTTATGAGTGCGATGTTGTTAACACAAAAACCCATTTTGTATAACTTACAAATGATGAAGATAGAGTTAAAGACTCTAAAGACCCACGTGGTGATATCAAATATACGAGTAGAATCGACTTTAATCGATAAAGTTAAAGCCGTGCAAGCTACAGACCCGGAGTTGATAAATGTGAAGAAGAAGGTTCAAGAGGGCATTATTCTAGAAGCAAGAGTCGATGAAGAGAGGAAATCTCAACCCTCGATTTAATTGGTCCATTTGAAATCCTCGATCGAGTAGGAACTGTGGCCTATAGACTCGTTTTACCGCCAAGTATGTCACGTGTTCATAACGTTTTTCACGTATCGATGTTACGTAAATATGTGGACGACCCAAGCCACATTATTGAATTAGAACTAGATGAGATAACAGAAGATTTAACGTATGAGGAGATGCATGTTAAAATCTTGGATAAGAAGGATCATATTCTACACTCAATGGTTATACCTCAAGAGTTAGAGTTTAAGCAAGGTATCCTCACCTCTTCGACATACCAGGTACGCACCCTAATTTCGAGGACGAAATTTCATAAGAAGGGGAGGTTGTAAGACCCCAACTTTTATGAATAAAGATTAATTTCTCTCGAAATATATTTTTGAATATTATTGTAATACCCGAAAAAAAAAAAATATAATATTAAATAATAAAAATTATTTTGTTTGAAAATATATTAATTGGACTTTGTCCATTATTTTGGGTCAAAATAGTTATTTAATTTGTGTGGACTAATAAATATTAATAAGAGATGGGTAAATGAATTTAATACAAATTGGGCCTTAAAAATTAATTGGGTTTAATTTATGTGGGTAATATTAATCTTATTTTAATTAGGAGAATTAATAAGATAAATAATAAGCAAATAAATACTAAAACCTAATCTATATGCGATAAAAATCAAAAAGAAAAGGAAAAGTGGTTGGCGGCTGTGCTGTGAAGAAAGAGCAGAGGAAGAGAAAATTAACAGATTCACTTAGTTGCATAGAAAGCAAAAAGGTAGTGTAACATTGCTATTAATAATGAATTAAATTTATATGTTTTGTATGTAGGTATGAATTGATGATTGCTTTTAAATAAATAAAAATCGTTAAAGTGACTCCATTGAAAGCTGCTGTACTGCTATATTATTATAAAGATTATTTATCATGATTGCAGGCGTTGATTTTTATTATTATTATATATATATATATATATATATATATAAGGTTTATATATATATCATGCATATATAAGCAACAAACATGTTTGTTGCCTGCAGTAGTGCAGACGTTGATTTCTTTTTAGTTTGGTGGGTAAATTATTACAACTACTTTTACTATTTAGGTTATTTGTCTGACCCGTGGTGGTGAAAAAGAAAGGTTAATTTTTAGTTTTGTGATTTTTGTGTTTGACTTTTGATGAGGTTTGATTTCATGCATATATATGATTGTTATTAATATATAAAATAAATTTTTTTATATATATATATATATGTTATATTTTAATAAACTTTTGACCATAAAACTTATATAAGGAATTAGTAAATCAATTGAAGTTATATATATTATTTTGAATTAATTATTTTTGCCAATATAATTATAAAAGTTTTAATAATAAATTTAATAGTATTATGTTGTTAATGATTGGATTGTAAAATTTTTTTATTAAATTATTTAGATCGAACGGAGAGAGTCTAAACGAATAATATTTGGAATATAAATTTTGGAGTATTAATAATTGATAAAAGGCGATGATTAAAGGCATATTAAATAGATTATGAATTATTTTGGAATTATTAGTTTGGATTGTTTTTTTTATTTGAGATGAATATGTTTAGGTTGCGAATAACGTTTCGTATTTGATATCGTTGGCATTTGAGGGTAAGATTTTGTGGAGTGTGCTATAAATGGTTTGAAGTATCGTATCTGGATTCCGTATTTTTTCAAATGATACTTTTGTTAAATTTGATTTATTCGTTTTTCTTCGTTTTGAATTCTCGTTATTATTTCACATAATTGTTTCTTGTGAAATTCATATATTTGTTTCATTTTGGAGTTGACACACTGGACTCGTATTTGTACTCTTTGAATTAGGATATCATGTTTAGTATTTATTTTTTATAATTGTAGAGCGGTACATGTTGTTACCTTTTTTTTGAGACCTTGTGATTATAATTTGTTTTGGTTCAACATGTACATATAGAACCTTTTTGTTGGTCTTTTGTCGCATGTGTTGTGACATAATATTTTTGTTAGAATATACCGTAGGATATACCTGAGCTATAACCACCTATGGGGGTACCACAGACATGTCGTCTTGGCACGAGAGACATGGCACTCTCCGTGGCGGTGTGATTAGTCCACGACGTCTCCGTTTTGGGCTCCGGAGGAAGTGGGCCATTTGGTATTTTGTTGTGGGAGGCGTATGGGTTAACCCTAGTTTTTGTTCTGCGGATACGTGATGTTGTGCCAAACACACCTATCCGATTTGCATACATTTGGATTCGCGGTCCAATGTGTGATTTGCCTGTGTGGCATTATGTGACTTGCATGTGTGGCATTGTTTTGATGTGCCTGTGTGGCATTATTTTGGTTGCCTGTGTGGCATCATTTGATTTGTCTGTGTGGCATTAGTTTGACTTGCCTGTGTGGCAAGATATATTTTTGAGCTCACTCGGTATGAAATAACCTCAACCATTTGTTTCAAATTTTATTATTTTATTGTAGTAGTTTTGTTTGTTTCTGTTCAGTTCAATTCATTGAGTTAGTTACTTCAGTTCGTTATTTCTTTATTTTTTTATTGGTTTCGTTAATTACGTTGATTCAGATATATTCATTACTTTGATTCAGATATATTCCATTCAGATCTTTAGATATTATATTTTCGTTCGTATTTGCACTTGAGGCTTTGTTCAGTATTTTGTCTCAGTTGTTTTCGTATATTAGTTGTATATCTGTATCCGTACTGGGTAATTGGCTCATGCTGTGTTTTTCTTCCCAAGTTTTGCGGGGTGATTCGTGTACTAGTGTGATGAGAGTATTGCCTTTGACCATCTAGGTTGTTTCGAATTTTAAGTTTTGATTATTTTGACTCTAGTTGGAAAATTGTATTTAGTACTTCATTGATGGACACCACTATTAATATTTTGAAGTTATTAGTGCTCTGTTTACTTATTTTGAGGTTTGTTGTGCTTTGCACGTGACCTCCCTTTCCTTTTCAGGAAGGGGGTGTTACAGAGATGGTATCAAAGCTTAGGTTCTTTCTTGTAGAAAACCTATTTAGGTTTGACCTGTGAGTTGTGGGTAAACCATTGGGTAGACGTATGAGTTTGGTTTGATTTTGGTTCTTTGTGTGGTTGGTCTCTATTTTGACTAACTGTCGATTTCTTTTCGATTTGTAGTTGATTTGAGAAAAGTGGAATAATTTGTTAAGGTGATTGAGTAATGATATTAGTTAAGAATTGTGATTTAATCATTGAGGTGAATAAAGTTATACTTTGTATAAATAAGGAGTGATCTTATATGAGATGTGATTATGGTGTGAGTATTTGTATAATCGACGAGTATTTGATTTTGGAAAATTAATCTTTTAGAGTTGTTTTTTTGGTGACAATTATTATGATCGTTGAATTGAGGATTTGATTAGAGTTAAGTTTTAATTGATTTACGTTAAGCTTGTGGATAATTTGAGGTTTGTGTATTGATGGCATACTATGATAAAATGAAAATTATTAAGTATAGAGGATCTTTTATAAATTTGAGTCGTTGATATTTGAGTTAACTAGATTAATCATTTGGAATTACTGATCAAATTTGTGGCTATTTTCTAGTAGGATGTTGGAGTTATATTCTATGAACTTTCTTAGTGATAGTATGAGGAGATCTTGGAATTTATTGGGTTAAGATTTGCACTAAGAGAATGATTGATTTATTGAATGATTAGATATTAAGTGAAGAATCTTTAAGAGATTTTGAAAGCTATAGTTTGCTTATTCAGATAGTAGAATATATGATTTGGAGTTTGGTATGGTGATTAATTAAGAGATCTCAGTAGTAATATATTTTTGGTGTAATATTATTTGAGAACTAATTTAATTTGAGGTTATGATATTTTGAAACTCTTGAGGACTTAGTGAGAGTTGGTGATATAATTTAAGTTGTTTTGTTTATCTGATGCCTTTAGAGTTTTGCGTGAATTTATGTAAAATTAAATGAAAATAAATTGCTAAATCTTTTCATGTGTGGAACATAAACATTTTATGAATTGAAGATAATTTTAAGTATTTTGGGTATTCGAATCGTATTTAGATGAAGAATTTATTTTTTGTGATTTCGAATTATGTTCTGAAGAGTACGTTTACAAGAATGAAACTCAAGGATATTAACGGGGGGCCACAACAACAGTGGATCATGTGATTTAACGCGAGGAACCTTACCGGCCAAGGCTTGACACGATAGCTGACGAATCTTTTACGAGTACATGAATAATTACGTGGACCGATGACTTATCCGCGTTGATCGTTACAGAGGGCGGCGCTACGTCGTAACTAAATTATTTTTTGTATCTTATTTGAATTTCGAGGACGGAATTATTTTTAAGGGTGAAAAATGTAATAACCCATTTTTTTATAATTAAATATTAATTGATTTTATCTTATACAATTGTATTTAAATGGGAAAAGGTAAATGATTTTGTTCCCTCTTTTCTTCCTTGTTTTATTTGGAAGATTAAATTCGTTTAGTAGATAATTAAATAACTGATTAAATTAAAATTGAGAAATATATTTCCTTTTGTTAAAGTCTTGTGGTAAAATTATTCGGAGCAGGAAGCTACTTGGGAGATAGAGGAGTCTATTTGAGCGGAGTATCCTCATCTTTTGATAATTAGGTACGTTCATTCTTTTGATTCTGGGGACGGAATCCTTTTTAAGGGGTAGGTGATGTAATACCCGAAAAAAATATATAATATTAAATAATAAAAATTATTTTGTTTGAAAATATATTAATTGGACTTTGTCCATTATTTTGGGTCAAAATAGTTATTTAATTTGTGTGGACTAATAAATATTAATAAGAGATGGGTAAATGAATTTAGTACAAATTGGGCCTTAAAAATTAATTGGGTTTAATTTATGTGGGTAATATTAATCTTATTTTAATTAGAAGAATTAATAAGATAAATAATAAGCAAATAAATACTAAAACCTAATCTATATGCGGTAAAAATCAAAAAGAAAAGGAAAAGTGGTTGGCGGCTGTGCTGTGAAGAAAGAGCAGAGGAAGAGAAAATTAGCAGATTCACTTAGTTGCATAGAAAGCAAAAAGGTATTGTAACATTGCTATTAATAATGAATTAAATTTATATGTTTTGTATGTAGGTATGAATTGATGATTTCTTTTAAATAAATAAATAAATAAAAATCGTTAAAGTGACTCCATTGAAAGCTGCTGTACTGCTATATTATTATAAAGATTATTTATCATGATTGCAGGCGTTGATTTTTGTTATTATATATATATATATATATATATATATATATATATATATATATAAGGTTTATATATATATATATCATGCATATATAAGCAACAAACATGTTTGTTGCCTGCAGTAGTGCAGACGTTGATTTCTTTTTGGTTTGGTGGGTAAATTATTACAACTACTTTTACTATTTAGGTTATTTGTCTGACCCGTGGTGGTGAAAAAGAAAGGTTAACTTTTAGTTTTGTGATTTTTGTGTTTGACTTTTGATGAGGTTTGATTTCATGCATATATATGATTGTTATTAATATATAAAATAATTTTTTTTTATATATGTTATATTTTAATAAACTTTTGACCATAAAACTTATATAAGGAATTAGTAAATCAATTGAAGTTATATATATTATTTTGAATTAATTATTTTTGCCAATATAATTATAAAAGTTTTTAATAATAAATTTAATAGTATTATGTTGTTAATGATTGGATTGTAATAAAATTTTATTAAATTATTTAGATCGAACGGAGAGAGTCTAAACGAATAATATTTGGAATATAAATTTTGGAGTATTAATAATTGATAAAAGGCGATGATTAAAGGCATATTAAATAGATTATGAATTATTTTGGAATAATTAGTTTGGATTGTTTTTTTTATTTGAGATGAATATGTTTAGGTTGCGAATAACGTTTCGTATTTGATATCGTTGGTATTTGAGGGTAAGATTTTGTGGAGTGTGCTATAAATGGTTTGGAAGTATCAGGTACGGATTCCGTACTTTTTCAGCGATACTTTTGTTAAATTTGATTTATTCGTTTTGTTCTTCGTTTCAAATTCTGTTATTATTTCACATAATTATTTCTTGTGAAATTCATATATTTGTTTCATTTTGTAGTTGACACACTGGACTCGTATTTGTACTCTTTGAATTAGGATATCATGTTTAGTATTTATTTTTGATAATTGTAGAGCGGTACATGTTGTTACCTTCTTTTTGAGACCTTGTGATTATAATTTGTTTTGGTTCAACATGTACATATAGAACCTTTTTGTTGGTCTTTTGTCGCATGTGTTGTGACATAATATTTTTGTTAGAATATACCGTAGGGTATACCTGAGCTATAACCACCTGTGGGGGTACCACAGGCATGTCGTCTTGGCACGAGAGACATGACACTCTCCGTGGCGGTGTGATTAGTCCACGGCGTCTCCGTTTTGGGCTCCGGAGGAAGTGGGCCATTTGGTGTTTTGTTGTGGGAGGCGTATGGGTTAACCCTAGTTTTTGTTCTGCGGATACGTGATGTTGTGCCAAACACACCTATCCGATTTGCATACATTTGGATTTGCGGTCCAATGTGTGATTTGCCTGTGTGGCATTGTTTTGATGTGCCTGTGTGGCATTATTTTGGTTGCCTGTGTGGCATCATTTGATTTGTCTGTGTGGCATTAGTTTGACTTGCCTGTGTGGCAAGATATATTTTTGAGCTCACTCGGTATGAAATAACCTCAACCATTTATTTCACCTTTATTATTTTTTATTAGTAGTAGTTTTGTTTGTTTTTGTTCATTCAATTCATTGAAAGTTAGTTACTTGATTCGTTATTTCTTTATTTTTTTTATTGGTTTCACAATTACGTTGATTCGATATATTCATTACTTTGATTCGTATATATTCCATTCGGATCTTTGGATATTATATTTTGGTTCTATTTGCACTTGAGGCTTTGTTCAGTATTTTATCTCAGTTGTTTTCGTATATCAGTTGTATATCTTTTGTATATCTATATCCGTACTGGGCAATTGGCTCATCTTGTTTTTTTCCAGCAGTTTTGCGGGGTGATTCAGTATAGTGTGATGAGAGTATTGCCTTTGACCATCTAGGTTGTTTCGAATTTTAAGTTTTGATTATTTTGACTCTAGTTGGAAAATTGTATTTAGTACTTCATTGATAGATACCACTATTAATATTTTGAAGTTATTAGTGCTCTGTTTACTTATTTTGAGGTTTGTTGTGCTTTGCACGTGACCTCCATTTCCTTTTTGGGAAGGGGGTGTTACATTATGGTGTGGATATATATAATATAATGTTATAGTCGTGGGTAATATTTACAAATTTTGCAAAGTAAGTAAGTGGTTATATAATATTCGATTGGACATGGAATATTCGTTTTAATATGGAAAAATATTCGTATGACGGGACAATCATTGGTGGACCCCACAACGGAAGTATTGTCGTAGTTAGAAAACGACATAATTATCTTTTTATAAAAATAACGGCAGAAGTTTTACCGTTAAACTGTTGAACTACCCAATAGTAAAAGTAAAGTAATACGCGTGGTTGCATAGTAGCACATTGTATTGATTATTGATGCTTACGTGAGAAATCACTCAGTTATACTCAATTATTGCTACAGTAATTGTTGCATCATATCTCTCATATTATTGATTCAGTTATTGTCATAGTATCATCTGCATAATATGATATATTATTAAATCAATAATTAAGATGACAAAGTTATTCATATTATTATTTGCAATATTGACAATGTCTAGAAGTTCTGTCAAGGAGAGATTTGGTCACCTAATTGCGCGCCAATAAGGAGAAATCCTTATCGGAAAGCCCCTTCTTTCTTGGGAACGACCTGGTTGTTAAATATTGTGAGTTATAATATTAATGATGAATAAATTCGTGTTGATTAAAGATGAAATTGATAATTCCATTGTGTGAGAATTATTAATGTTAGTGGAAATCGATATTTATTTCGATAATATTTGATGTTTAGAGGTTATATTGACCAATCGGGTAATTAATCGGATAAATGAGCAATTAATTGCTATTGATTCACATGCTTATAACTATGTGTTCACATGTGTGTACTATTGATTCACATGATTTACTATTAGGGGAGTTGGTGCAAGATTGATAATACTTGCATGATTAAATTAAAAATGGAGATATAGTTGAAGGTACTATACTATAATTAATTTTTTCACATGTTTAGAACTATTGAGTCACCTGATTTACTATTGATTCACATGATTTACTATTAGGGGAGGTGGTGCAAGTTTGATAATACTTGCAGGACTAAATTAAAAATGAACGAAAAGAGAAAAGTATTATACTGTAATATTTTGAGCCCCAAAACGTGTAATTATAGAAACTATATTTTTCTATAAATAGAAGCTCATTCTTCCTTCATTTCTCACCAATTCACTAAAGCTATAGAGCAATTATTATAGAGAGAAATTATAGAGAGAAAGAAGAAGAGAAGTCTGCTACCTCACTATTCCAGTATCCAGTCTTCTTTTGAGGTAAGGGGTATTATTTTTTCGTATTCATGAAGAGAGTGTTTTTCTTTCAATACTCGTAAGGGTTGTTATTCCATTCTTTTTTATTATGTTGGAATAACTTTGCCTATCGCCAAGTACCGCATACATGGTGAAATTCTTCCATTATTCCATTCTTTATTATTCATTGGAATAACCTCGTCTGTCTTGGCCTATCGCATGCCTGGTGAATTCTGTTGTTATTCCATTCTTTATTATTATGTTGGAATATCCTATCTGTGCGGATTACGTATGGCTTGGTTCCATTCTTTATTATTCTGTTGTAATATCCTGTTTGTGTGGATTACGCATGACCTGGTTCCATTCTTTATTATTCTGTTGGAATATCCTGTCTGTGCGGATTACGCATGACCTGGTTTCATTCTCTATTATTTGGTTGGGAATAACCTGTCTGTGTGGTTTATCGCATGCCTGGTTAATTCTTCTGTTATTCTATTCTTTATTATTCATTGAATAACTCGCCATGTGGATTATCATTGCATGGTGAATGATCCTTCGTATTCATTCCTTATTAAATTATGGAAATGATCTGTCTACGTAGATTATGGCATGGCGGACGAAAATTTATTTGCAGTTTCATATATTTAATTATACTCAGTTGGTTAAAGTTTTAGCTTCTATACTCCATGAAATTAGTAGAATATCCTGGATATTTGCGCTTTATCCAGTATCTTTTGATGGAAATATTCTTCTGAGCATTCTTGAATTTTACTTCACAAAGCAGTATCATGTTGACAATTTGAACGTTATTGATTTCAGGATAAATTAAATTATAAATCATTAAAATTTATCCTTGAACTTATTTTATTGAATTGTTATGGTTAACATCCTCATGCTTATATTGTGATGAAAGTCATCTCTGGCTTACGTGTATAGATGGACTTGGTATTATTATGACCAGGGATTATTCTGTATAATCATGACCGTAATGTAACGAATGATGTGGTAAAAGTCCTCATTGGCCTGTAGTTCATTGATGGACAGTTGTTGGTATGATTATGACCAGGGATTATTCGGTATAATCATGACCATTGATGATTACATGAATATCCTTGGTCGTGGTACAAAGATGATTCGATTTTATTTATTAAGCTGAGTCTCAGCAATAAAGTTGATGAAATTTTTTTTAAATCATAGAAGATAGTAGATTTTATGCTCTACTTGACTCTTCTAATGGATTGCTTATTTCGCTGCAGTTGTTGATCTAAAACTTATTGTCTATTATATTCTATCAGTTGTTATACTGTTGAAGGCTAAAGATAATTTATTCTGCATTATCTTAGTCATAATATTTCTTACTGGGCTAGTTGAGCTCACCCTTTATTTCACTATTCTCTTCAGGAAAGGAGAATATAGCTGAGACGAGTCGGGAAATGGAGTGATGGTCCAGGATAAGTGGCTTTAGTAGTCCTCACTATTCTGTGAAATAGTGTGATAATAATTGTAATGAGGACTCCATTGAGTGTGGATATTGTCTAGAAGACAATATTCGTGTTAAACTCTCAACTTATATTTTGTCGTATTTTACACGACAGTTGTATAATTAAGTTTGTATGTAATTTATGTACCATGTATTTGGCGACTCAAGATGAGTGATGTATACCTATTTTGGGGGCGTCACATATAGTGTATGTTTTAGTTTTAAAACATCATCATTCCTTTATAATAAACTAAAACTATTTTATATGTCTCACTGTTCTATGATTTGATGGTGAATATGACATGTTTGACAGAAGGAGTTTTGTTTCTATGCTTGATATAATTTCCATTGCCGACTCTGTCACTAAGTTAATTGCTCGATCTGAGCTCTGTGTTAAATTCTATTGAAAACTTGGACCTTTTTGTTGTTTCAATTAGTTTTGAAACCGAAATCGAACTAATTGAAACCGCACCGCACAGTTTAAAACCGCATAGCACCAATCACAAGCGGTTTCGTGTGCGATTTTGAATTTGTCAAACCGCATCTAAGCGTCAAACCGCACCATGCTCACCCCTAAACTGCACAACGATATAAGGTAGAAGAGGTCGACTAAAGTGCGACCAACTACTGGTATTAGCGATTAGTTTCAACAAGGTGGAGCATGTAATAAGTTGTCTTTTTGAATAATACTATATGCACAGCCACAAAGAGTAGAACTCATGTATTACTCACTAATAAGAATATGTAAAACATTCAATTATGGGTCTCACTTCCTATTTTCTCTCCTTTTTATACTGTGTACAACTTTTTACGTATAATTTGTGATCATAACATTTTTTTGAGACCAAAGTTCAACCAAAGTGTCAACTTAAGTGTTGGTTTCGAGGTTTTAAACGTACTAAACACAATTGAGAATCTTGTTTATTTACAAGTAATTTATTTCAAATGCAAATTGCTTAACTCATAAACATTGTATTTGAGATCCAAACAAAAACTCCAAAGTGGTGTTGTGCGTTGCGTTTGACCCTCCATATACATCAAACGCTATTGCTCTAAACGTCGATAATCCAAGAAACTCTAAATATATATTTTTTTAATTATTTTTTCTCCTTATTTCTTCCGGTTTCTTACCAAAAAAATATTTTTCTGGTCTTCAAGAACTAGCTAAGTTGATTAAGTATTTTTAACGGGTACCAAGTCGGCTGACCTTTTGTTTTATTAATTTTGACCTATAATGACTCGCGGCTTTGATTTTTAGAGTCAAAGAGTGTGTACCAATGTTGATCAACTCAAAACTAATGTATTTTGGTCCATAAGTTGATGGATATACTAATACAATCAGTTCTTAGTTCTACAATTATCTGTGAGAACATTTTTATTATAAACAAGTTTGAAATCCGTGCAGACTATCTTTCTTGTTTTTTTTTCTCTTGGTGATTGGAATTTATTTTAATTTAGGTTAGTTAATTTTACAATTATCTAATAATTTTAATTATTAATTAAATTGTAGGTTCCTCTTTTACATTATTTATTAATAAAAACAATAACAATAATAATAATAAATCATAATAATAATATTAATAAATAATAATAATAATAATAATAAATAATATTATTAATAATAAATAATAATAACAATAATAATCATAAATAATAATAATAAAAATACTAATAACAATAATAATAAATAACAATAATAATAATAATAATAATAATAATAAATAATAATAACTAATAATAAATCCTAATAAGAATAATAATTATATAATAATAATAAATAAATAACAACAACAACAACAACAACAACAACAACAACAACAACAATAATAATAATAATAATAATAAATAAATAAATAAATAAATAATAATAATAATCCCTTGAAAGCGAGGTTCAGAAATAAAATCAAAATGAATATATATCCCCTCCTTATTAGTGCTTTATACCCTTAATATCAATGGACAAAAGGAAAAGCAGATTAATGAATAGTGTTCCCAAAATAGTTGCATGAGTCATATTCGTAATTAAGAGAAATGGAGTTTCAAAACAGATTCTATTATTACAAACCACTGCATCTGATAATTTGTAATCAATAAGCAGCGGACTTCTATCAACAATATTCAACATTTGAGCTGTTTTGAAATAATATCTAGAAGAAACTAATCTTTCTGCCAGACAATTTAAGTCTGCACCAGAATCGATCAAGGCTTCTGTAGTAACTGAAAATTCGTTTTCAATGAGAATATTTATTTTGAAATACCACTTTTGAGTGATAATTCTAGCAATTAAATTAATCTTCAAGCCACTTAAGCTAGATTCTCCTGGGAAGACTCATCGGTCTTGTGCAACAAAATTGAGTACCTCTTCTTCTAGATCATCGCTACCAAATGCTTCAATATATGGAGATTGTGGATCATCTAGCTTAGCTTTACCCTTTTTGTGTTTTCTAAAGCAAGAACTTGAAACGAAGAGAATAAAGGAGCATCTTAAAGATGAGAAGTTTAGACTTAAAAGTCGACAACTATTAGAAGATTGTCAGAGTAATGAAGGAGAGCTACGTCTATGTGCCTTAAATGGACTCTCATTAAATGTACTATCTAAAGAAGATAGTTTAATCTTGGATATTATCATTTAGCTTGAAGATGGTGCTCAAAAAAGAAAGATGATAACAAATATTTCCAACTTACTAAAAGTAAGAAGAAAACTTTTGAAGAGGTTAATGATAATAGATTTGATCCAAGTCAATATTCCCTTCAAAAGATTTTCAATAAAGTAGGAGATCGTCATAAATAGCCAAGTCCTAAAGAACTAAGGATTATGGTCACTAACCTACAAGCAAACAATGATGCTCGTGAGGTTGTTATTGCTGACCTTCAAAAAGAGGTTAAGCAAATAAAAAAGGTGTCTTAAAGGCAGATATGATAAGGGTAAAGCTAAGCTAAATGATCCATAATCTCCAATTATTAAAGAATTTGGTAGCGCTGATCTAGAAGAAGAGGTACTCGATTTTGATGTACAAGACCGACGAGTCTTCCTAGGAGAATCTAGCTCAAGTGGCTTGAAGATTAATTTAATTGATAGAATTATCACTCAAAAGTGGTACTCATTGAAAACGAATTTTCAGTTATCACAGAAGCCTTGATCGATTCTGGTGCAGACTTAAATTGTCTGGCAGAAGAATTAGTTCCTTCTAGATATTATTACAAAACAGCTCAAATGCTGAATACTACTGATGAGTAGGTTTTATAACTATGATTTGAACATCTTTTAGGCTTAATTCTTTGTTAACTTGAAGTATTTTTAGTGTCATTATACTTATTTTTGTGTTTGTATTGTAGAAAATGGCTTCGGAGGGTCAAAACATGAAAATGGACTGTGGCATTTATGTAATTTCTGAAACAACAAGCCTGTCGGGGTTAAGTCATAAAGCACACCTGTCGGGGCAGGTATTTTCAGTACAAAAAACCCGCCGGGGTAGGGTGTCGAGAAGAAAGAAAGGTGATTTCAGAAGTTGAGTCAGAGAAGGATTTATTTTGTTAATTTGTTCAAGGACTTTAAGGAGGGCTAAAAGACACATGAAGATGAATATAAAAGGAAGAGAATTAACAAGGATTTGAGAGATCATTCCATTAGATTATTTTTCATTAGATTAGGACAAAACCCTAGTTTTTATTAGATTTGGAGATTGAAGCAATTTGGAGATCGTTGAAGATTCAAAGCAGGAGCAGGAGGGAGATCACAATTTGCAGACATTAGATTTTATCTCCTTCTCTACTTTTATTTTTATCTTTCAATGTTTATTAAGTTGTGGATTATGGATTTTAATTCAATCATGAACTAAATTCTATTTTGAGATTACAATGGATCATGTTGCATAGTTTATTTTGATATGCTTCCTTGTTAGTTTTGTTAACTATTATGGGATTTTCTATTATGATTTTCTCTTAATTGATTAATTATCTAGCTAACAATTACCGTGATAATCTATGTTAGTTCCCAGTAGGCACACAATAGATCTAGAAGGGGGGGGGGGGGGGGTTGAATAGATCCTTTTAATTTTCAAATACTTTTTCTTTTTATTTTGTATTGCTAATAAATTAGCATATGACAAACATAAGAATCTTTTCAAGCACAGTGGAATAAGTAAAAGATCCCCTTCATTGATATATTCATAATCATATATACATTGTTCTTAGAGTTAGTTAAGTTGTAAGCAGTTAATACATAAATAACAGTTATAGCAGTTAGGTACATAATGTAAATGACAAAGTAAAAGACACAAGGGGTTTTAAGTGGTTCAGAGACTTAAGCTCCTAATCCACTCTTCTGCTTTCAACTAGTAGGATTTCCACTAAGGAAGGGCAGCACCCTGAATCACTAAGATTCCTTCAAGGCTGGCAGTCTTGGAACTTTAGTTCACTAAGAACTCTTCAAGGCCAGTAGCCTTGGAACTTCTCTAGTTCCCTAGGAACTTTTTAAGCCCAGCAGGCTTGGAACTCCGTTTAGTCCCTCCGGACAAGGACCCTTCAAGCCCTGGCTTCTTGTTGTTGAGTTGTTTGTTTGTTTGTTTATTGGAGTTGGTGCTGAGCTGCTAAGATGTCTTTAATCTCTGAACATCTTCTTTACTTAGTAGCTTGGCGTGATCATCCTTGAAGTGCAGTTGAGTGTTGTATGGTGCTCAGCTTCTTCAGTTACTCAACCACTTTTGATGATCCCTTGATGAACAGCCTTGAAGATCATTCTTCTTGATACTTGATGGCTGCACATGATGGGTTTCTAAGATGACTGTAAGCTCTTCTGCTAGGTACTTAGAAACTTTCTTATGCTTGACACCATGATGGCGTTGGTGATCTTCTTTCTTGATACTTGATGCCTTCTCATGATGGACTTGCTAAGATGACTGTAGGCTCTTCTTTCTGGTACTTAGAGTCTTCCCATGATGGACATCAAGATGACATGATGCTCTTCTTTCTCTCGGCAGTTCAGAACACTCTTCTTGTAGTAGAACTCTTATTTCTACATTGTAGAACTCTCACTTTTACTTCTTTCTTTGTCTGTCTCTAAGTGTTCTTGGTGGATCGTAGAGTGAGCCTTCGTACCTTCATTGGTCACTCACTATTTTACGTTAGTTAGATCAGTCCACCATTTCTCCAAACTCAGCAACTCCAGCAACCTTTGATCTTTGAAGCTCTAGCTGATTTATACTCCTTCCCAATCTTCCCGTTGGAAAGTAGCAGTTGAGAGCTCTTTGAATTGCTTCACAGATCTCGAGTTATTTGGTGCAGACTGCAGATGTGACATGACATGACTTTCGTCTGCGATCTCTTAGCTTCATCGCTTCACCCCGTCAGAGATGTTACTTTGATGTCTCGGGCAGGTCAACGACTTTATTTCCCCCTTCTGATTTCTCGATCAGAGGTTGTCCTTTTGCATCGATACTCTCAATAAGCTCTTATCCGAATACCAACCTTCAGATTGAACCGTTGCCAATGCTTCAATCTTTGGATGACCGAACTCTACGATTCTGATGCTTGCTTCCTTGGACCTGATCGTAGTGTCTTGTTGACTATTGCTCATTGACATGTAGAGTCAACACTACGATCTTGAAGAGTATTGATTGGATCTTCAATGTAGAACACCTCTTCCTTCTCTTGTGCAGTGCCTCAACACTTCTATTTGCCTCGACTGTTTTCAGATACTGATGACTTGATTCTTTACTCTGGCCCCTTCTGATTAACAAGACACTTCAGATTTGTGGCGTGTCCAGCTCGCTTTCTCCTTGTGATCTCCCGTTCACTTATCATCAATGGACTGACCCAAAGCTTAATCACTTTAGCCTTGTTCTTCAGAGGCTAATCAGTATCTTAGTGTACACTCCATCAGTTTTTTCTTTGTTTGGCAAACACTACGATCCCGATTGCTTCCAAGATCGATGTCTTCTATTTACTTGACAGCAGCTGCACTAGCTGACTTTCCTTAGTCAGTTGCTAAAGTCTTCTTTTGATCAACTTGTGGAAGAATTCATCTCGAATGGCTTCACAACTCAATCTAGATGCTGATTGGGTTGGTGCTTAAATCTTTCGTTAGCTTTCATGCCATTCATTGTGTGCTCTCTGGTTTCCTTCAGGTGGGATGTATCTTTGCAGCTTAGACCAGAGGCTTCATTCCTTTGGATATTCTGGGAGTGCTCATTTGTTAAGAATCATATTTGCTCTACGATTCTGCCTTGGCGTTGTGAGCATATCTGTTGAAGTCTTAGCTCTACACTCTACGATTCAGCTTCGGCTGTGTAGACACTACGACTCTGAGATCAGATCTTGATACTCTACGATTTCTGTTGTTGTTCTTGTTGTCTTCATCTGATCTTGCTTGACTACAATCTCTGCTTTTGATACGATCAGTAGACTCTACGACTCTGAGTGTAGTCTACGATTCTTGACTTGGCTTTGGCAGATGCTCGGTCAGCTCGTAGGTAGGCTGTCTCTATGATTCTGAACATGACTTCCTCAGTAGACAACGACTCAGAGAAAGTGCTACTCGACACATTACGATCCTTCCTCGTCTCTCCTGGCAGTCCACGAACTCCGAGATCTACTATCTTGCAGACTACGATTTTGCCTCGATAGCTCTCGAGTTTTCCTTGACTCTCCTGGCAGACTACGATTTTTGGTGCAGTACTCGACGATAAGATAAGCCTAACTATTACATCATAAGATTAACCTAACATACTTGATCTTTTTATATTTATAGTCCTTGTACATCATTTCTTTTTAATGACTTTACAAAGCTATTTTGCTTATGTAGGATCAACCTAACATATTTGATCAATTCATTCTAAGTCCTTGTACATATGTTCCTATAATCTATCAAAGGACTTTACAGCTTTTCTTAATGCAATCATACTTGCATATTCATTCATATATATATATATATATATATATATATATATATATATATCATAATCAAATCATATGTAAATAGGAATATCATTCACATGTTTATTCCTAACAATCTATATGAAATTGAGAAACATATTATAGATTTAGATCTGGTCATAATAGCATGTGATTGTGTTTTTTGCATGGCATTGGAATTCATAATTTATGTCTAGGATAGAGATATACCTATACATCGCATGTAATCTGGTAAGGGATGTGTTGCCCCCAAAATAGGTATACATCACACATCTTGAGTCGCCAAATACATGATACAAAATTCAAATACAACATAATAATACAACTGTCGTGTAATATACGACAAAATATAAACTGAGAGTTTTAAAACGAATATTGTCATCTAGACAATATCCACACTCAATGGAGTCCTCATTACATTTATTATCACACTATTTCATAGAATAGTGAGGACTACTAATGCTATCATCTGGACCGTCACTCCGTTCCCCGACTAGTCCCGGCTACGTTTTCATTTCCTGAAGAGAACAATGAAAGCAAAAGGGTGAGCTCAACTAGCCCAGTAAGAAATACTATGACTAAGATAATGTAGAATAATTTATCGTTAGCCTTCAACAGTGTTAAACTGATATAATGTAACAAACATCAAGTTCAACTGCAGCGGAACAAACAATCCATTAGAAGAGTCAAGTAGAGAATAAAATCTACTATCTTCTATGATTTAAAAGATTTTTCATCACTTTTATCGCTGAGGCTCAGCTTAATAAATAATCCACATCATCCCTGCACTATGGCCAAGGATATTCATTAGTATCACGACCACAAATTATCCATGCACTACGGGCCATAGATATTCGTATTTTCATCAATGGTCATAATCATGCCAACAACTGTCCATCAATGCACTACGGGCCAATGAGGACTTTTACCACATCATTTATAACATTACGGTCATGATTATACCGAATAATCCCTAGTCATAATCATACCAAGTCTATCCATGCACTACAGGCCACAGATGACTTTCAACATAATATAAATTCTAAAGATTTATAATTTAATTTCTCCAGAATTCAATAACGTCCAAATTGTCAACATAATACTGCTTTGTAGAGTAAAATTCAAGAATAATATTGTACCAAAAAAAATTTGGACCGATAACGAATCAATTTTTATCATAAATAGTACCCCGGGTGAATAGTACTCAAGTGAATATTACCCCGTGAATAGTATTCCGGCATGAAAAAGTTAAAACTTATCAAAAATGCTCAGAATAATATTTCCATGAAAAGATACTGGATGAAATGCAAATATCAAGGATATTCTACTAATTTCATGGAGTATAGAAGTCAAAACTTTAATCAAATAAGTGTAGAATTCGAAATCTGAAACAAAATAATATTACTGACATACTACAGAGTATGAAAGAAAATATTATTTCAAGCGAATATTGAGCAAAAATAACATCCCTTACCTTAAAAAGAAGAGTATTCCAACTGGTATAGCGAGGATATTCTTGAAGAAAACTTTCACTGTTTTCTATGCTCAAAGCTTTCTAAAACTTTAAAGAAATATGCTCAAGATTATAGAAGAAGAATTCTCTGATTCTGGTGTGATTTTCAATTCTAACTAAGCATCCTATTTATAGGAGAATGGAAAGGGTACTGTTAGGAATTTCTTCACGGATGCAACATTTAAAAATTCACGGGCTGAATCATTCAATTCACGGATGACTTACCAATCTTGCAAGCAACTGAATTCAACCAAATTCAAATAACAACAAAAAAAAGCAAAAATATAATATATATATATATATATATATATATATATATAATACCAATTCCCTCCATCCTACGCCAAAGCCTCCCCCCCCCCCCCATTTCTTAACATTTTATATTTCAACACATATGGCCCCCACATTTATTATAAAGAATAAATTTCTACCGATCATTTTGAAAAAGGGTAAATGGGGGTTCATTAAATACTTCATAAAAATCACCTCAATATTCTTAACAACATTTATCATCATTATTATAGTGCACAATATTAATCGACCAGGTCGTTCCTAGGAAAGAGGGGGCTTTCCAATAAGGATTTCTCCCTATTGGCGCGCAATTAGGTGACCAAACCTCTCCTTGAGAGAACTTCTAGACATCGTTAATATTGTAAATAATAATATTAATAACTTTGTCGTCTCAATTATTGATTTAATAATATATAAAATATCGACAATAATTGAATCAAATAACGTGAGATACTATGCAGCAATTACTGTATCAATAATTGAACAAAACTGAGTAACTTCTCACGTAAGCATCAATAATCAATACCGTGTGCTACTATGCAACCACGCATATTACTGTACTTTTAACACCGGGTGTTTCAACAGTTAACGGTAAAACTTCCGCCGTTATTTTCATAAAAAGATATTTTTGTCGTTTTCTCATTCCGACAATAATTCCGTTGTGGGGTCCACCAATGATTGTGTCGTCGTATGAATATTCCCTGTTAAAACGAATATTCTCCGACCAATCGAATATTATATAACAATTTACGTATTTTGCAAAATTTATAAATATTACCCACAACTATAACATTATATCAAATTTACTCCATAATATTCAAAATGATATTTATAGAAAATTCATCTTTATTCATAAAAGTTGGGATCTTACAAGGGAACCCGTGCTTTAAATTTTTTTTAATTGTAATTCACATAGAGATATAGTGAATTAGTTTATTAGGGTGTTTTTCTTAATTCTATTATTTGTGGATTTAAGTTGATTTGAGTATGATGCATTGAGAGATGTTCATATTAATTTTTGTGTTCTTGATTAACAATTCAGAATAGTGAGCATAATTGATAAGAAGTGTATTAATTTAAGTGAAGCAATAAGTGAAGTTGTGATCTTAAATCTCCATAATCTGATTATAAATAGTGGTAATTAGAATTAGTTTAATTAAATAATTTAATTCAAAACCTTAAATTAATTGTTAAAATAAAATTAGTTTGGTTAAAAGTTAGCATTTGGTAATTTTTATTAATAATTTCTCGTGGGAACGATACTCTACTTTCACTGTATTACTTGTTAACCATGTATACTTGCGTGTTGTGCATAACTAGAATTTACCCAACAATTTTTTGGCACCTTTGTCGGAGAATTAGTTTAATAATTTTTGTCAATATTAACTTCAATCAAATTAGTCTTAATTTAAATATTTTTTTTCTTTTTATTTAATTCTCTTCATAATTTACTTTCTTTTCAGGTGTCATGGCTGAATTTAATTATCAGTGGCATTATACGAGAATGACTCAACCAAGGGAAGCATGGATTGATGGATTTAATGTACTTTCTGCTTTGTCAGCATAACTTGAGACACTTTCGAGGAGGTGTGACACTTTAGCAGCACAACATATTCAAAGTGTAGCGGTGGTTTGTGAGTATTGTGTTGATAATCATCCGAGTCATCAATGCTCCATAAATTGGTATTATAACCCTACCATTTGAGACTAAATTTTTTAAACAAAATTAACTTCAATCTTTTTTTAAAATAATCATAATATACTATTCTATCCGTTTATGAATAAGTTTAACTTAATAAAATTTGGAACTTCAAATTAATTAAGTACAATTTAGATTTTGTAGTAGTAATTCTATTAAAATGACATAAGCTAACTGTTGGGAACAAAACCAAGCAACAGAGATGGTAATTATAATTAATTAATTAGATTACGTAGTTTGATGATGACATAATCTTCCCATGAATTCATCATTTTTTAATATATAAATAAGTTTAAATTATATTTTAAAATATTATTATTGATAAGGATATAATAGTTCAAATCATATTTTTTTTATCCAATCTTTTAATTAATCCTGGAAATAACAAACATAACATGGGATTATTTTAAATTATCTCATGAATAATCTAATAAAAAAAACATATGACTATAACTATTTAATCATACGATTAATAGTCTTGAAATTATAATCCCATAGATTACAATCTCTCTAAATTATAATCTTTGCAAACAAATCTGACCTGTTAATTTTGAAGTGTTTTTCTAGTTAATTTTTATCTGTAGTTAGTTTTACATTAATTTTCAGTACAAACAAAGGCGGAACCAGGGGGGTTCATATGACCCCTAAAATCTAAATAGTAGTTACAACAAGGAAAGACTGTATCAAAATAGCTTCTCTCAAATGCTAGAACAACTCAAATTCTAAGTGCTCGCATATAGCTCCATATTCTAGATACTTGGTCCCCTTCTCGTGAGAGACTACTTTTGGAGCTAAAATATTACAAGGCTCGATATTTGGGGCAGGACTTTTCCTTCTCCTTTTCAGACAGATGGGGAGCTTCCCCATGTCCTTTCATCTATAATAAATTAACAATATTATTATAAATAAAATAATGTTAAATAAGTTTGATGATTAATTAATTAATATTACACTCATTTGTCTTACTGACGTAATCATACATTGGTATCAATTTTTTATAAATGAGAATAACTTAATTCATTTTCTTGCTTTGAATGACTCCTCTTAGTTGTCTCCAAGGAAGATGATGTGACACCCCCAAATTCGGGTTACCTGACCCCCGAGTTTGGTCCTCACGATCCACAATATAATTAACATCTAACTACCCATTCATTGATGAATAGAATTTTACACCACATTAACTGATATAGTTAATACATTCGTCCCAAGTTATCTAACCTTTATATCACAAACATACCCTTTAGATATATAAAAAGGGTTCACAAATACAACATAATAATAATGTTCATTTATAACTACTCTATTACTATGCCTTTGCTTTTGTTCTTCACAGCACCTTCTGCTACTTCGTCCCTAGCTGAAAAGTTTTATTTAGCAAGGGTGAGCAATAAATTTGCCCCTCAAGTTAAAATATACAATGAATGTATAAGAATCAGAACAATATACTATCTATTTTGATAGAATGAAACCAAAGTTCGGGGAACTTTGAAAGAGCTGAACAATTTTTTCTTCTCTAACCAATCTTCTCGCAGCCTATGCAACACAATAGTTCAATAATGAAAGGGTACAACACTTTCAAAGTTTCTACGATATTCGATTGAATAATAATTTAGAAGTATTCTCCAAAGTTTAAGCTGAATGATCTCAAATGATCTTGAAATTATCTCCTCGAGTAACTATCACAGATTTACTTTGATATACCCAAATAACAGGATGAAAATATTTTCCAGAATTATGCTGAGTGATCACAAAAGATCTAGAACTTCTCTTCTCGAGTAACTATCAAAGATATACTGTGATATACCCAGGTGTATCAGATAACCATAAAGATTAAGTCATACCCCTTTGCAAGTACTTAGAGCGGCCAACCCCTTGTACCCTATATTATGTATAATACTTAAAACGCGTGCAATGGCCGAATGTACGACCAAAAATGTTCCCTTTGTATACAAGGTTGTTCTTCTCAGTCCTATAATCAGAATTAAATTTACCAACGAAATATAATAATTTCAAAATCTAATCACTTCTCTTCTCTTCTCGAACTTATCAAATTTACTTTCTTGATCTAGCCAAAATAATTGGCATCGATCTATCAATAATAATTGAATTCTCTTATCTTATCTTCTCTTCTCGAACCTATCAAGTTCTAACAATTGTTCGTCTAGCCAGAACAATTGGCTAAGATATTTCTCAACACGATTCAACAATAGACAGGAATTATCTGTACTATTTACAATCACTAATAGATTTTACGGATGTGAATATCCAAATACAATTATTCTCCAAATATATATTCTCAGAATCACTAATTATATTCAATTTGAATTAATAAACATGCACTAACTGCGAATAATCAACAATAAATTCTCAGATGTGGTCTAATCAACAATAATTAACTACCATAATATTTGAAAAGATATAACTCAAGGTTGAGTTAGGAAACTTGCCTTCTCCGTTGATTACTGCTACACAATATACTTATCTGCATTCGAAAGACCTATAACCAATAATATCGGTCTCACAGTCAGCACAATAATTTATAACACGTAACACTGTAATTTACAGTCAATACTTCTCCTATACACATCACCACATAGTCATATCATTGTTTATAACTTATATAAACACTAATCATGTGACGCCCCCAAAATAGGTCCATTCCACCCAACCCATTCTGAGTCGCCAAATACATGGTACAAAAATAACTACAACTTCAATAATACAAATGTCGTGTGAAATACGACAATACATACTGTGAGTTTAAATACAGATATTGCCATCTAGACAATATCCACACGCAAATAAATCCCCATCATAATTATTGATACATTATTTTACAAAAATGGTGAGGACTACTAAACAACTCTCTCTAGAACCTTCATTCCATACCCCAGATCTCGATCCTCGCTATGTTTCTCACCTCCCGAGAAGAAAATGGAACAACAAGGAAAAGGGTGAGCTCAACTAGCCCAAATAAAGAATATTATGACTAAGATAATATACAACAAATTATCGTTAGTCTTCAACAGGAAAAATCTAATAGAATACAATAGACAACAAGTTTTAGATCAACAAATGCAATGAAATAGCAATCCATTAGAAGAGTCACGTAGAGAAAGAATTCTCATGTCTTCTAAGGTTTAAAAGTCCATCATCAATATTTTATCCACAGAACAACAATCAATATTCATCTTTTGCACTACTGTGCCAAAGATATTCATTTAAATCACCGATTGGTCATGTTCATCTCAACACTGCTCATCTTTTGCACTCTACAGCCAAAAGATATTCATCGATTTAATCATTCATCTTTGCACCACTACAGGGCCAAAAGATATTCATCAAGTATCACCATTAAGGACCGAGGATGATGAAAAACATTTTTAGAACGAATCCAAAGAGATAGAAGGACAAATATTAGGGATTAGTTTAATGATTTTATCCAAGATCGATAATACTTCATAATAAACGATTTTGAAGCGAACTCAAAAATAACGATCAAAACATGGATACAATCAAAGATAGTAGCCAAAATAGACATCTTGGACAAAAGAAAAATTTTCATTTTTAGGTGAATAGTGCCATATTCGTGAATAGTGGTCAGATATCGTGAATAGTCCGTGATATCGTGAATAGTAACCCCAAACACAAAAGGATAGAAATTTCACAAAAACATCTTCATGCTTCGTGAATAGTACTCGTGAATAGTAACTCATGAATAGTAACTCTTGAATAGTAACTCGTGAATAGTAACCCCGACATGAAAAAGTTCCAAATTTGATAAAAAGTTTAACCAATATTTTGGCATAATGATATTGAAGAAAATAATATTATTTGCGAAAGAAATAACATCCTTTACCTCAAAATAACCGTACTTCTGACTGAATTTCGGTATAGTGCTGACAAAAACTCGCACCGTATAGCAACACTCAAAGTATACTCACAAGAATACGCTCGATAATATAGAGAGAGAAAGAGAGAAAACTTAGTTTCTGGTGTGATTTTCAATTCTAACTTAACCCTCTATTTATAGGAAAATGCTAGAACGCCAAAGGAGACTAAATTAATAAAATATATTATTATTTATTCCAAATTCCTACCCACATGTTTTGAAAACTCTAGCATGCCTTCTTTGGTCAAAAAATCATCACCACCCATGTGCCAACAACCACAAAAAACGTTTTTCTTATATAAAATAATTAAAACTTCCAAAATTAATTATTTGAACTCCTAACTTCAATAATTCATGATAAATAGCCCTTTTGTCGAAAAATTCGAATCTCGCAACTTTGTATAGGAAATTCAATTCTCTACAACTTTACTGAATGAAGATTTTCCAAATTCCAAATGAAATTATCCGAAATCCATAAATGAGCGATTTTACAGTCTATAATCAATTTTTTTTGGTCAAGAATTGTGTCCACCGACACACAAAACATATGTTAAACATTTAATGCCACAAAATACTCTACCTCCTCATATACTCATATATCCCACATTCATTATAAAAATATCACCGTTAATATATTATTAAAATAATATATTTAAATGAATTATTTTATCAGAAAAAGATAAAATATTAATTTTCAACAATTGTCACATTAAAAATTTTCTCCATCTATATCCACATAAAATCAATATCATATAAATCAATAATTAATTATTCACAAATAATATTATAGAATCACATTACTAACAACCTGTGCGGTTCCTCGAAAAAGGGGGCTTTCAATAAGAATTTCTCTCTTCTTGCGCCAAGCAATTAGGTGACCAAACCTCTCCTTTAGTAAGAACTTTCTAGACATTGCCAATAATGTTATCTAATAATATTATTCAGATAATATGAATTATTGCTTCGATAATGAAAATACCGTAATGACAATTATTGAAACAATGAAGAATATAAAATATCAACGCAGAATTATTGAATCAATATAATATTGAATAGTAATTCATCGTAACAATTATTGAGTAAAGCCTTCTTACGTAAGGATCAATAATTCAACAATACTCGCAATACCGTGTATCGCTCTTTGTGCAACCACGCATATTCATCGTATTTTAACCACCGGGTATTCCAACGATTAAATCGGTAACAACTACGCCATTATTTTTAAATAACTTATATTTGTCGCTTTTCTTCCTCCAATCGCTTTCGTAATGGGGCCCACACATGGTCAAAGGTCAATATTTAATATTCCCGACAAGCATTTAATATTCCACGACCAAACGAATATTCCCAACAACAATGAATATTTTATAACCACTTGCTTATTTTGCAAAATTGCACATTTCACCCAACAACTAAAGCATTATATCAAATTACCACCTTATTAATCAAGAATAATAATTAGAGGAAATTCGATTTTTATTTATAAAAATTTGGGTCTTACAACCTCCCTCCTTATGAAATTTCGTCCTCGAAATTGACGTACATACACGTGTATCGAAAAGATGAAGATACCTCGCTTTCATTTCCGCTCCCAACTCCCGTGTCATTTCATCAATAGCATGGTTTCTCCACAAAACTTTAACTTGTGGTATGACCTTCAGACGTAGTACATGCTTCTTCCTATCCAAAATCTTGACAGTACCTCCTCGTATGTTAAGTCTTCTTCGACTATCTCGTGCGTTCTAACTCAATAATGTGGTTCGGTCGTCCACATATTTACGTAACATCGATACGTGAAAAACGTTATGAACACGCGACATACTTGGTAGTAAAGCGAGTCTATAGGCTACAGTTTCTACTCGATCGAGGATTTCAAATGGATTAATAAATCAAAGGTTTGAGCTTTCCTCACCTCACCGATTCTCGCTTTTGAAATAACAACTTCTTGCACCTCCTTCTTCATATTCATCAGCTCCGGTGTGTAGCCTGAGCGATTTTAACTTTATCGATAAAATTCGATTATACTCGTATATCATCACGTGGGTATTTAGAGTCTTTAACTATATCTTCATCATTTGTAAGTTATACGAGATGAGTCTTTGACAATATCGTACTCGTGCATCAGATATCGATCTTTTACTCAACACGCCGCCTACCACGCTCTCTTTCCGGTGATGGTATGGTCGAACATGTGCGAAATGAGTCTCTTCTTAAGTTCTTCAAGCTCTTCCCACATTCCGTGCTCCATTCAATTTTGTATCTCTACGAGTCACCGAAAGTTAATGGACTAGCGATTTGAGAAAATCTTTCCACGAATCTCCGATAATAACCAACTAAGCCTAAAAAGCTACGTATTTCGATTCTCGACTTAGGTTGCTCTCAACTGTGACTCATATCCTAATCTTGGATAAGACGTCACAATGACACCTATCGCTTTACTATCGCATTTAATATGGCGTCCCCTACGGAGAGTGTCGGCCGGTTGTATTCCCACAAAGGAAGTCACCAAATAAAGGCTCTGTACCAAATTCTATAGTTGAATTTTAACTCCACGAGTTTAATAGAGCCATGAGTTTTTAGAAATGGGTTTTGTAATCTTGGATTCAAAGTCGATACAAAATTCAATATCACACTTTGGGAGTAAGCCAAGAAATTCTTTAGGAAATACGTCAGGAAAAATCAATAACAACAAAAATATCATTCAAATCTGACTTGTCTTTATTCAAATCCATAACATGGGCTAAGAAAGTTTGACATTCGTTTTTCAATAAACAAATAGCTTTGTGGTTTGATATGACAATGTTTGACTTCAATGGTTTGGTTGCTTAAATTCGAATAACAGGTTGCTTAGGAATATGAAAACTAACAACCTTACAAAAGCAATCAATTTGGCATGATGAGTAGTTAACCAATCAATCCCTAAAATCACATCAAAAGCAAGTATCTTTAAAGAGATAAGATCAACAGGTAATGTGATGGTGCCAACTTGGATCAAACAAGATTTCTAAACAACGGATGTAATGAAAGTTTCTCCTAACGGAGTCTCCATAAATAGGTCAAAGTCTAATTTCTCCGTAGTCAAGTTCAAACGTTGAGCGCAAGTAAGAGAGATAAAAGAATGGGTAGAACCGGTATCTAGTAAGGTATAAACTTCGCAAGAATTTATAATTAACTAACCCGTGCTAAATTCATTCGGGTTCCTCGCATTTTGACCGGTCACGACAAACGCTCTTCCAGGAACCGTTGACTTTGACTTATCCGGGACAGCCCTTGGAATCACCACTTCCGCTAAACTTGGTTTCGCTATAGTACAATCTCGAGCGATGTGGCCTTCCTTTCCACAGTTGTAACATACCTTGGAATGTTGTGGACAGTTTGGGTTGATATGTCCCTCTTTCCCGCATTTGTAACATACGACCGGTGGTCGTTCTCCTCCCTTGGAACCAGTTGCTGCTAGCGCTGACGTCTTCACATGGTCGTTGTTGAACCTTCTCTTCTTGAAATGTCCACTTGAGTCACCTCTCCTATTATCATGGCCACGATTACCACCCGAGTGGTTACCGCCTTTGTCCGTATTCTTTCCTCCCCGCTGATTATCATCGTTCTGATGACTACTGTCACCGATATGACCCTGGTTGTGGTCCCTCGATTGAGTATACTCACTATCTCGCTCTAATAACTAAGCCCTGTTGACAACATCTGAATACAGAGAAAACTTATGAGAAATGAGGTATTGATGAATTTCGAGTTTTAGACCCCTCAGAAACATACGCGTCATACGTTCCTCATTTTCCACCAAATGAGGTGCAAACCTGGATAACTCTGCGAACTTTGCCTCGTACTGAGACACCGTCATGTTGTTCTGTTCGAGTCTAATAAACTCTACCTCCTTCATATGATTTAATACTTTCCGGAAAGTACTTGTCATTGAACGATTCTCAAATCTTTCCCAAGAAATGTTAAGCGCGATCTGGTTGGTACGCTTCACGATTCCCACCAATGAATCTGCTTCACCACGAAAACATAAAGGTGGCGAATGGAACCTTCGTTCCTCCGTGCACCCAAGACATCGAATATCTTGGTAATTTGCTTGACCCACGTTTACGCCTTGATCGAATCCGGCTTTCCATGGAAATCTGGTGGTCCCAACTCTTTGAATTGTTTGGTAGTGACAACCCGCAAGCATTATCATTTCCACCGTATTTTGTACACGAGTCTCCCTCGCTTGATTTTGTATGAACTGCAAAAAAGCTTCTAAACATCCCGTCGTTCATCATCTCGCCAATTATGTTGTTCACAGGAGGAACATTGCCACCACTGTTGCCGCGCTTCTCCTCGTTGGTGAGTCACAAGGCGTCTCCACGGTCTCATTTACTCCACTCATTAATATTCGCAATGACATTCTCAAATCATCATAAAACAAGGGTTAATTAAACAAATTAACATGTCACATAATATCCCTATATTATGACCTCCCAACAAATAAGCTTAGGTAGGACACACTAGCGAAGGATTTACTCGCCTCTCCTCCTACTTTCTATTCCCCGATCTCCGCCAGAGATCATATCCCTAAGTTCTCGATACCAACTGTGACGCCCCCAAAATAGGTCCATTCCACCCAACCCATTCTGAGTCGCCAAATACATGGTACAGAAATAACTACAACTTCAATAATACAAATGTCGTGTGAAATACGACAATACATACTGTGAGTTTAAATACAGATATTGCCGTCTAGACAATATCCACACGCAAATAAATCCCCATCATAATTATTGATACATTATTTTACAAAAATGGTGAGGACTACTAAACAACTCTCTCTAGAACCTTCATTCCATACCCCGACTCGATCTTGCTATGTTCTCACCTCCTGAGAAGAAAATGGAACAACAAGGAAAAGGGTGAGCTCAACTAGCCCAGTAAAAAATATTATGACTAAGATAATATACAACAAATTATCGTTAGTCTTCAACAGGGAAAAATCTAATAGAATACAATAGACAACAAGTTTCGGATCAACAAATGCAAATGAAATAAAGAATCCATTAGAAGAGTCACGTAGAGAAAGAATTCTACCGTCTTCTAAGGTTTAAAAGTCCATCATCAATATTTTATCCTCAGAATAACAATCAATATTCATCTTTGCACTTTGTGCCAAAGATATTCATTTAAATCACCAAATTGGTCATGTTCATCTCAACACTGCTCATCTTTTGCACTACAGCCAAAGATATTCATCGCTTAATCATTCATCTTTGCACTACAGCCAAAGATATTCATCAAGTATCACCATTAAGGACCGAGGATGATGAAAACATTTTTAAGAACGAATCCAAAGGAGATAGAAGGACAAATATTAGGGATTCATTTAACAGGTTTATCCAAGATCGATAATACTTCATAATAAACGATTTTGAAGCGAACTCAAAAATAACGATCAAAACATGGATACAATCAAAGATAGTAGCCAAAATAGACATCTTGGACAAAAAGAAAAATTTTCATTTTTCGGTGAATAGTGCCGTATACGTGAATAGTGCCGTATACGTGAATAGTAAGCCCGACACAAAAGGATAGAAATTTCACAAAAAACATCTTCACGCTTCGTGAATAGTACTCGTGAATAGTAACTCTTGAATAGTAACTCGTGAATAGGAACCCCGACATGAAAAAGTTCCAAATTTGATAAAAAGTTTAACCAATATTTTGGCATAATGATATTGAAGAAAATAATATTATTTGCGAAAGAAATAACATCCTTTACCTCAAAATAACCGTACTTCTGACTGAATTTCGGTATAGTGCTGACAAAAACTCGCACCGTATAGCAACACTCAAAGTATACTCACAAGAATACGCTCGATAATATAGAGAGAGAAAGAGAGAAAACTTAGTTTCTGGTGTGATTTTCAATTCTAACTTAACCCTCTATTTATAGGAAAATGCTAGAACGCCAAAGGAGACTAAATTAATAAAATATATTATTATTATTCAAAATTCCTACCCACATGTTTTGAAAACTCTAGGATGCCTTCTTTGGTCAAAAACATCAGCCACCCATGTGCCAACAACCACAAAAACGTTTTTCTTATATAAAATAATTAAAACTTCCAAAAATTAATTATTTCGGAACTCCGGAACTTCAATAATTCATGATAAATAGCCCTTTTGTCAGAAAATTCGAATCTCGCAACTTTGTATAGGAAATTCAATTCTCTACAACTTTACGTATGGAAGATTTTCCAAATTCCAAATGTAAATTATCCAAATCCATAAATGAGCGATTTTACGATATAATCAATTTTTTTTTTGGTCAAGAATTGTGTCCACCGACACACAAAAAACATATGTTAAACATTTAATGCCACAAAATACTCTACCTCCTCATATACTCATATATCCCGCATTCATTATAAAAATATCACCGTTAATATATTATTAAAATAATATATTTAAATGAATTATTTTATCGTAAAAAAGATAAAATATTAATTTTCAACAATTGTCACATTAAAAATTTTCTCCATCTATATCCATATAAAATCAATATCATATAAATCAATAATTAATTATTCACAAATAATATTATAGAATCACATTACTAACAACCGTGGCCCTCAGAAAGAGGGCTTTCGAATAAGAATTTCTCCTTATTGGCGCGCAAATTAGTGACCAACCTCTCCTTAGATGTAACTTTCTAGACATTGCCAATAATGTTATCTAATAATATTATTCGGATAATATGAATTATTGCTTCGATAATGAAAAATACTTGTGTAATGACAATTATTGAAACAACAAAGAATATAAAATATCAACGCAGAAATTTATTGAATCAATATAATATTGAATAAGAATTCATCGTAACAATTATTGAGTAGTGCCTTCTTACGTAAGGATCAATAATTCAACAATATTGTGTAATACCGCAGTGCTATCTTTATGCAACCACGCGATATTATCGTATTTTAACCACCGGGCATTCCAACAAAGGTAAACCAGAATAACTACGCCAAGTTATTTTTAAACAACTTATATTTGTCGCTTTTCTTCCTCCAATCGCTTTCACATTATGGGGCCCACACATGGTCATTTTGCATTTAATATTCCCCGATTCCCAAACGATTTAATATTCCACGACCAAAATGAATATTCCCCGACAACAATGAATATTTTATAACCACTTGCTTATTTTGCAAAAATTGCACATTTCACCCACAACCAAAGCATTATATCAAATTACCACCTTATTAATCAAGAATAATAATTAGAGGAAATTCGATTTTTATTTATAAAAATTTGGGGTCTTACACATCAAGTCTAACTAGTTCGGTCTGATTGGACTTCGGTATATTCTCGGTGTACTGGTCACCCTATCTGACAATTAACACTTGTATTGTCTACTAATCTCGGTCTCAAAGCTTTAATATTATATTAGATAAGTCAAATATCATTTATAATATTTTTCAGAAGCTTTTAATAATTTTCTATCAATTATTATAATTTATAATATTTTTGCAAACACCTAATCATTTTTAAATGATTTAATTACTATTTAATTCAATCATCATTAATATTTAATATAATGAAATACTTGTCAAAATATTAATGTTATTAATATTAACTTAAATATTTTTAAATCACTAATATTCTACTTAAATGATTTTTAAAATAATTAAAATTATTTTTAAATCATCACCATTAATATTTAAATATTAATGAAATTCTTATCAAAATATTAAAATCACTAATTATAACTTAAAATATTTTAAAATCATTTTTCTCATTTTTAAATGATTTTAAGATCAAGAAAATCATTTTTAATTCATTTATTTAACATGATAATTAAATAAATCTAATATCATTAATATTAAATTATTAATGAAAATTCTCCAAAAATATTAAAAGTTACATTTTATAACTCAAAATATTTTTAAACACTTTATTCTTATTTAAAATGATTTTTATAATATTAATATCATTTTCTCTAATTTATTTAATATAATAATTAAATAAATTAAATACCATTAATATTTAAATAATTATAAATATTAATGAAAAATATCCCAAATTATCAAAAGTTATTTTTTCATAATTTAAAATATTTTTTTAAAAACCATTTTTGTAATTTTTAGAATTTATTTTCTATTTTTTAATCATTTTTCAGAAATTCAGAAAATATAAATACTCAAACCGTCGCTATAGGCTATAGCGACACTTTCTATCGTCTTAGGTGTTCTTGGCTCAAGAACATTAACAAATCAGTGTTCAAGGGTCTCGGTTTGACTCACTTTAATTCTCTGCTAATAACGTTTCTAGGACAACTTAAACTTCAATATTGTAGTATACTTGTAGTACTACAATTAACATGAACAATCTAGGTCATACAACAACTCAACAAAGAGATCTGAACCTCCAAAGTCGCTGTCAGAGTATTCCTGGGTTTTCTGAGTAACCCAGAAACCCAGGCAGTTTCATGGTGCCATATTGAGGCTCGATTATCTCCATGATCTGACCATACAATTGATGTTCTTAAGGTCTAAACGTGTAGTTCTCATGTCATAAAACATGTATCTAACAACAGATAAGTCCAACTACATCACATGTTCCAGATAAAGCTCGGTCAAACCTTGTCAGAGGGCTTGTTCATCCGGTTTCTGGGAATTCCAGAAACGTGATCCGTGTTCGACTGGCCTATTTGACCATTTATTACACTCGATCTAATATCTGTTTGTGGAAAGTAAAACCATGGATCTAGAA
Organism: Panax ginseng; assembly: GCA_020205605.1. NCBI lineage: Eukaryota > Viridiplantae > Streptophyta > Magnoliopsida > Apiales > Araliaceae > Panax > Panax ginseng. Next base: position 54,589,569 of record CM035130.1, on the reverse strand, counting down.
TCCATACAACACACTACAATCTAGTTACAACAAAATCATTAAACAACATCATAACAGACAAATCAAAGCGATGCAAAAATCTTGTAAGACTCGGATATAAGATTTCTGGGTTACCCAGAAATCGTCCGGTCAAGCTCGGTCAACAGGGTTTGACCATGAATATCTTACAATCTGGACATGGAATGGTTGTGATTCCACTTCTAGATCAAAGTCCTCATGTCAGACTATGGATCTAACACATAAAACAAGAAAAATCGTAAAAGAGAAAGATCTGTGGCTCCTGACATATGCTTGTCAGACCACCTTTTGAGTTGATGGACAGTTTTTGAAAAACTTAATTTTTAAGGTCTTTGATGCTATAGATCTATGATGTATCATCATAGATCATCATAAAAATCCTCTAGCACTTATATAAACACAAATTTTTTCTTAGCATTTAAGATCAAAAGGTGAGTTAGGGTTTATACCTCTCTTGTTCAATCCTTGATCTTTGATCTTCCTAACTGATCTTGGGTGATATAGGGGCTATATTTGGGACTGATACACTTGTATATTTCGGATGATTAGAGAGAGAGAGAGTTGGTTGAGGTAAGATAGCAAATGAGCAACTTTTTTGTGACTTTTTCTCTCTTTTTCTCTACTAATATGATACAATGTATCTATAGCTGAAGTTGCTGTCAAGTTAATAGCTGATTGCTGATATTTTAAGTCACAATGAAAGTCAAAGTTGGTGAACAACTCCAAATATGGTAAGATTTGCAAGTTACATATTAAAAATATATAAAAAGGGCATTTTGGACATTCTCCTTGTAATTTTAATAGCATACTAGACTTTTGATTCAACCCTTAGGGTTTAACCCTAAGATTCTAAACCTTAGATTTTATAACTTTAGTTTTTAAGATTATCAAATTAGGGTTTTTAATATAGAAAATTAAGATAACTAAAATATAATTAGTGTTTTCTAATTATATTAAAGTTTATTAATCACTTTAGGGTTTGCTAATTAGGGCTTAGGGTTCTCAAATTTAAAATTAGGGTTTTCCGGCATTTGTTTAGGGTTCCTAACTGTACGTTAGTGTTTTTAAACTTAAGATTAGGGTTTCTAATTAGGGTTTACTAAATTTAAACCATATCCAATCAATCATTGATCAATAACTCTATACAGTACAAACACGTACTCATCAACACAATTATTAGAATTGTATTTTCTACTAAATCCCTATCCGAACTTAGGGTTAGGGTTTTAATTCACAGTTAAGCACAACTCTACTCTTATTTCTCAGTCAATACACAAATTAACTAATTCTCAAAACTCGTATCACCGATACACAGGACAATATTGATAATCAATATCAATATTAATTAAAAAAAATTATTCATAAAATTTGGATTATTCGAAATCTCGGGTTATTACATTCTCCCCTCCTTATAAGGATTCCGTCCTTGGAATCACCCCTTTCTTATACCCTACAATCTTTTAAAGTTGTATCATCAATTCATTTTTATCAACACAGTATTAAATTTTGTCTCATATAATAACCTGTGATTTGAATCTATAAAAGAAAACAATTCTCAACGATATCTATCCCATATTATTTGCATAATTTAATTTCTAACCGAACTCGTTACCTGTCGCCTCTTTATGGGCAGCTACTGCATCTGTAACTGTCATGCTAAAAGTAAATGATGTTGGTCTTCCCTGCTGAGCTGATTCTTTGATCCATATAGTTCCGATACTGGTTCCTTTATTCACTCTCTTCTTTAGGCAGTTACGCACCAGGTGATCTATTGATCCACACACAAAATAACCTTGAGTTTTCTTTGGAATGGGACACTCGGGAGACATGTGTCCCTTTTGGCCATAGTTATAATAGACTCTTTGTTTCTTCAAACAAACTCCTTGATGATGCTTCCCGCAAACTGCACACGGCGCACCTTTCTTCCTAATCTCTTCTGGATTATTTCCTAAATTAACATTACCATCCCTCTTACGTTTATTAAGATCACTACCTCCACTACCACCTATCATATTATTTCCTTCAGCCTCCTTTCTTTATTCTTGACTATTCTTTAATACAGCTTCAGTTTCTCCCTCAGTGATAATGGCTTTTTCTAATAAAGTTGAAAATGAATTAATTTGCAGCACATCTAACTTCTCGAGTACCAACAATTTCAATCCGTCCCTAAAACATCATGCTTTAAGCTCCTCAGTGTCCACTCGATGTGGGGCAAATTTGGCTAACTCGTTGAACTTGCCAAAATATTCTGTCACTGTCATATTCTTCTGCTTCAGATTCAAAAATTGTTCTTCTATATTTTCCTTTAGACTTCTCTTCCTTGGCGGCATTATCCGATAAAAATCTTACATTAATTCTTTTTCTCTACACAAATTCTTAACACAATAAGAATTCAACACATAGTTCTCATATAATCGCATATTTATTCAAATAGCAGATAGTATATTTAGTACTTAACACATATTACTATCCCATTTTAAATAAATTTTAGGATTAACCTACACAACTTTACACAAAAAGTTGAAATTCTCCAACTTTACACAAAATGTTACAATTATCTATTCACACATAGCTATTCCCAGTTCATCAAACTTACCACACTTATGAGTCCATGAACTTGCCACAATTATATGAGTGTATGAACTTATCCTAGTCACACCATTGACGTCCATTCACTGAGGGGTTCAAAATATTTCATATAATTATGAGTCATGAACTTACCATAAGTATGAGTTTTAAGAACTCACAAATTAATCTTATATTCATATAGAAAATAAAGATTTCATTCATACAAACATATATATTTACATATGTTCACACATCGTTCTCGATATTACAACCGTTAATATCATAACCTACTACCAAAAGATACTACCGTTTATATCTAAGTTGTCTACCGTCCACTCCCTTCACCAGTCTTCTTAATGGGACACTTGTTGAATCCGTGACCCGTTCTCCCACATGAAAAACACTTCCTCATATTCGGCTTAGGACAATGTAGGAAATTATGTCCTTCCTGCTTACAATTGAGACACACGTTCTTCCACATCATGCATTCTCCCACGTGAGTCTTTCCACACTTGCTACAGACTTTCTTCTTCTTTGGGTTTTGAATTTTCAGAATTATCATTGTCGTGATCCCTCTTCCTCTTATTCTTGCCCTTTTGCCTGATTGTTCCCTCCGACGATCCACCACCTTCAGTCTTCATCCTTTTCACCTGTGCCTTCAAATCATTTCATTCTTTGGTCATCTCGCGTAATGACCTTTTTGTCTTCCACAACTCCTCTAAGAGAAATACTTTACTCTGGAGTTCTTGTACTTTTGCAGATACTTGATCTTTTTCTATAACTTTAGTCTTATTCTATTTCTCCACCTTAGCTTCTTCGGACTCTGCCTCCTCATCACCACTCAGATACATCTCGGGATAATCATCATGATCATTCCCCAGATTAACCATACGTTCATCTTTCCCCACTTCTTCAACTAACTCGCTATGTGCTGGCACCTCGGCTACTGGCACTGGTGCAACAGACGCTGGCATCACCGTACTCATTTCATCTTCTCCTGACATCCTACAGTCATTCAAAAAACTTGATTAGTACTTCACCAGTACAAAATTCTCACACTATATGTCAACCTATCTCACAATCTATATGCTTCGGTAGTCCCTCACTTACTGCTCTAAATAAGTTTTCTCTATCTCGCTTATGGTTATAATCCTAGGGTTTTCCCCACCCCACTTAAAGTTTATAACCTACAGCTTTGATACCAACATATGACACCCCCAAATTCGAGTTACCCGACCCCCGAGTTTGGTGCTCACAATCCACAATATAATTAACATCTAACTACCCATTCATTGATGAATAGAATTTTACACCACATTAACTGATATAGTTAATACATTCGTCCCGGTTATCTAACCTTTATATCACAAACATACCCTTTAGATATATAAAAAGGGTTTACAGATACAACATAATAATAATGTTCATTCATAACTACTCTATTACTATGCCTTTGCCTTTGTTCTTCACAGCACCTTCTGCCACTTCATCCCTAGCTGAAAAGTTTTATTTAGCAAGGGTGGACAACAAATTTGCCCCGCAAGTTAAAATATACAATGAATGTATAAGAATCAGAACAACAGACTATCTATTTTGATAGAATGAAAACAAAGTTCGAGGAACTTTGAAATAGCTGAACAATTTGTTCTTCTCTAACCAATCTTCTCGTAACCTATGCAACACAATAATTCAATAATGAAAGGGTACAACACTTTCAAAGTTTCTATGATATTCGATTGAATAATAATTTAGAAGTATTCTCCAAAGTTTAAGCTGAATGTTCTCAAGTGATCTTAAAATTATCTCCTCGAGTAACTATCAAAGATTTACTTTGATATACCCAAGTAACAGGATCAAAATATTTTTCAGAATTATGCTGAGTGATCACAAAGGATCTAGAACTTCTCTTCTCGAGTAACTATCAAAGATATACTGTGATATACCTAGGTGTATCAGATAGCCATAAAGATTAAGTCATACCCCTCTGCAAGTACTTAGAGCGGCAAACTCCTTGTACCCTATATTATGTATAATACTTAAAACGTGCGCAATGGCCGAATGAACGACCAAAAATGTTCCCTTTGTATAAAAGGTTGTTCTTCTCAGTCTTAGAATCAAAATTAGATTTAACAACGAAATATAATGATTTCAAAATCTAATCACTTTTCTTCTCTTCTCGAACTTATCAAATTTACTTTCTTGATCTAGCCAAAATAATTGACATCGATCTATCAATAATAATTGAATTTTCTTATCTTATCTTCTCTTCTCGAACCTATCAAGTTCTAACAATTATTCGTCTAGCCAGAACAATTGGCTAAGACATTTCTCAACACGATTTAACAATATATAGGAATTATCTGTACTTTTTGCAATCACTAATAGATTCTACGGATGTGAATATCTAATAACAATTATTCTCCAAATATATATTCTCAGAATCACTAATTCAATTTGAATTAATAAACATGCACTAACTGCAAATAATCAACAATAAATTCTCAGATGTGGTCTAATCAACAATAATTAACCACCATAATATTTGAAAAGATATAACTCAAGGTTGAGTTAGGAAACTTGCCTTCTCCATTGATTACTGCTACACAATATATTTATTTGCGTTCGAAAGACCTATAACCAATAATATCGGTCCTCACAATCGGACAATAATTTATAACACGTAACAATCAGAATTTACAAATAATACTTCTCCTGACACATTATCATATAGTCACATCAGTGTTTATAACTTATATAAACACTCATCAAGTCTAACTAGTTCGGTCTGGTTGGACTTCGATCTATTCTCGGTGTACTGGTCACCCTATCCGACAATTAACACTTGTATTGTCAACTAACCTCGATCTCAAAGCTTCAATATTATATTAGATAAGTCAAATATCATTTATAATATTTTCAAAAGCTTTTAATAATTTTCTATCAATTATTATAATTTATAATATTTTTCAAACACCTAATCATTTTTAAATAATTTAATTATCATTTAATTCTATCATCATTAATATTTAATAATATTAAAATATTAATGGTATACTTGTCAAAATATTAAAGTTATTAATATTAACTTATAATATTTTTAAATCACTAATATTCTACTTAAATGATTTTTAAAATAATTAAAATTATTTTTAAATCGCCACCATTAATATTTAAATATTAATGAAATTCTTATCAAATTATTAAAAGTCACTAATTATAACTTAAACTATTTTAAAATCATTTTCCCATTTTAAATGATTTTTAAATCAATAAAACCATTTTTAATTAATTTATTTAATATGATAATTAAATAAATCTAATATCATTAATATTAAATTATTATTGAAAATTCTCCAAAAATAAAAAGTTACATTTTATAACTCAAAATATTTTTAAACACTTTATTCTTATTTAAAATGATTTTTATAATATTAAAATTATTTTCTCTAATTTATTTAATATGCTAATTAAATAAATTAAATACCATTAATATTTAAATAATTATAAATATTAATGAAAAATATCCCAAATTATCAAAAGTTATTTTTCATAATTTAAAATATTTTTTTAAAAACCATTTTTGTAATTTTTAGAATTTATTTTCTATTTTTTAATCATTTTTCAGAAATTCAAAAAATAAAAATATTAAAACAGTCGCTATAGGCTATAGCGACACTTTCTGTCGTCTTAGGTGTTCTTGACTCAAGAACACTGACAAATCAGTGTTCAAGGGTCTCGGTTTGACTCACTTTAATTCTCTGCTAATAACGTTTCTGGGACAACTTAAACTTCAATATTGTAGTATACTTGTAGTACTACAATTAACATGAACAATCTAGGTCATACAACAACTCAACAAAGAGATCTGAACCTCCAAAGTCGCTGTCAGAGTATTCCTGGGTTTTCTGGGTAACCCAGAAACCCAAGCAGTTTCATAGTGCCATATTGAGGCTCGATTATCTCCATGATCTGACCATACAATTGATGTTCTTAAGGTCTAAACGTGTAGTTCTCATGTCATAGAACATGTATATAACAACAGATAAGTCCAACTACATCACATGTTCCAGATAAAGCTCGGTCAAACCCTGTCAGAGGGCTTGTTCATCCGGTTTCTTGGAATTCCAGAAACGTGATCCGTGTTCGACTGGCCTATTTGACCATTTATTACACTCGATCTAATATCTATTTGTGGAAAGTAAAACCATGGATCTAGAGTCCATACAGCACACTACAATCTGGTTACAACAAAATCATTAAACAACATCATAACAGACAAATCAAAGCGATGAAAAAATCTTGTCAGACTCGGATATATGATTTCTGGGTTACCCAAAAATCGTCCGATCAAGCTCGGTCAACGGGGGTTGACCATGAATATCCTACAATCTGGACATGGAATGAATGTGATTCCACTTCCGGATCAAAGACCTCACGTCAGACTATTGATTTAACACATAAAACAAGAAAAATCGTAAAAAGAGAAAGATCTGTGGCTCCTGACATATGCTTGTCAGACCACCTTTTGAGATCATGTAAAATTTTTGAAAAACTTAATTTTTAAGGTCTTTGATGCTATAGATCTATGATCATAAAGGTGAGTTAGGGTTTATACCTCTTTTGTTCAATCCTTGATCTTTGATCTTCCTAACTGATCTTGGGTGATTTAGGGGTTGTATTTGGGACTGATACACTTGTATATTTCGGATGATTAGAGAGAGAGAGAGAGAGAGGTTGTTAAGGTAAAATAGAAAATGAGCAACTTTTTGTGACTTTTTCTCTCTTTATCTCTTATAATATGATACAATGTATCTATAGCTGATGTTGCTGTCAATTTAATAGCTGATTGTTGATATTTTAAGTCACAATGAAAGTCAAAGTTAGTGAACAACTCCAAATATGGTAAGATTTGCAAGTTACATATTAAAAATATACAAAAAGGGCATTTTGGACATTCTCCTTGTAATTTTAATAGCATACTAGACTTTTGATTCAACCCTTAGGGTTTAACCTTAAGGTTCTAACCCTTAGGTTTTACAACTTTAGTTTCTAAGATTATTAAATTAGGGTTTTTAAAATAGAAAATTAAGATAACTAAAATATAATTAGTGTTTTCTAATTATATTAAAGTTTATTAATCACTTTATGGTTTGCTAATTAGGGCTTAGGGTTCCCGAATTTAAAATTAGGGCTTCTCGGCATTCGTTTAGGGTTCCTAACTATACGTTAGGGTTTCTAAACCTGAGTTTAGGGTTTTTAATCCTTTATTAGGGTTTACTAAATTTAAACCTTATCCGATCAATCATTGATCAATAACTCTATACAGTACAAACACGTACTTATCAATACAATTACTAAAATTGTATTTTCTACTAAATCCCTATCCGAAATTAGGGTTAGGATTTTAATTCCCAGTTAAGCACAACTCTACTCTTATTTTTAAGTCAATACACAAATTGACTAATTCTCAAAACTCGTATCATCGATACACAGCACAATATTGATAATCAATATCAATATTAATTAAAAAAAATTATTCGTAAAATTCAGATTATTCAAAATCTCGGGTTATTACAGATGACCAAAACCAAAACCACAATATAAGATTTTGAATATATAATATTATAATTTATAATTTATATATAAAAGTAACTAATCAGTTTACTAAAAATTTAAAAAAGTTTGATTAATAGTCCTATAGTTCGGGGGAAATTTATATATATACATATGAGTCCGCATCCATGGCAACCGATTACAGGGAGTAAGGGTGTAAACGAGTCGAACCGGAGCGAACAGAGAGCTACTCGAATTCGACTCGAAATGTTAAATCCATACTCTAATTTCTATCGAATTAAATTATATTTGAAAATTCCTACTTTCATTCGACTTCACTCAATATTTTTAGTACTTTCAATTTGATCCGACTCGACTTGAATATATATTCAAACTACTCGCGAGCTTCAAATTCAAGCTCGAATTCGAGTCTCCACATAATAACTAGTTTTGTAGTAAATATAATTATAAATTGAATTTGTTATTTTACTTAAAAATGAGAAAATATATTTATTATTACACTTTACAAATATAAAATCACAATCAAAATTAAAACTAAAATAAAATAATAACTAATTATCCTAATTTGATTTAAATTTTTATATATTATAAGAGAATGTATCGAACATCTAATCGAATATGTATTAACCGAGTATGTATCGAATCACAATAAAAAATTCTAGTAGTTTGAATCTTAAACGAGTCGAGTATAGTCTTGCTCAAATTATACTCGTATTTTTATTCGAACTAATTTTAATGCTCAGATTTGGATCATATTATTAACGAATTCGAGTCTCGCTCGTATTTTTTCGAGTCGAGCCCGAATCGAGCCCGAACTGTGTTGGCTAGTTTACGGCCTTAACTGGGAGCAACCAAAAAAGTCATGGCACTACAACTTATAGCGCTTGGGACAATTAAAAAGGGACATAATAAAATGGAAGTATCAAAGGCCTCAATTATTATTGAGCATAAGAGTTTGAAAACCTGTTTTACAAAACTTCACTGCTATATCTTGTTAAAATTGAACTTTTATACAAAAGTCAAACCCTTTATATATAGGTGCAAACGAGGCATAGCACTACCTCCAGATAACTGCACATAGGCCCAACTCACACACATACATATACGCAGATAAAAGTTAAATGAAAAGTGGCGGTAACCGTGTTTTCACAGAAGTCGGGGGGTGCCTAACACCTTCCCTTCGCTTAATCAATCCCCCAAACCCTAACGAATCTCGGTTTCCTAGACTAGTTAAACAGTGTCAAATCATTGGGTCTTTGTGCAAACTTTTTTCGATTGAGTTGGTACAACCATTTCAAAATTACCAACTGGCGACTCTAAAATTCAAATCGTCGACATATACATATCGAAACTTTTCAAACTTGTTTTTTCAAACAAAACTCATCTAAAAAAGAGAACACCAAAAGACGAGCACAGAAAGGGGACAAATAAAAATCTCGACGTCGATAGGTGGCGACTCTGCTGGGCATTCCAGTAAAAGGGCTTAAGCCGTTATTCAAGCTTTTCAAAAATTTTATCTGCTTATGTGTGAATACTGCATTTACATTAAATGGATGTATACTAATGCTATATTTACTGCACGTTAGTGCTTCGCACCATATCTGCATATGATATTAGTGCTTCGCACATGTCATCATTTTCATACGGTGAGATGCGATGTATGTGAATGTATGTTGTGTGATTCCTCCACCAGGAGGCTAACCCGTCGGTGTTTAATTACTGGACTTAAGGGAGACTAATCCTGTGAGGCTCAAGAAAGGCACCACCCAAATTCACTCAAGGGAGACTAATCTATCAAAGGACTTTATAGCTTTTCTTAATGCAAGCATACTTGCATATTCATTCATATATATATATATATATATATATATATATATATATATATATATACATATATATATCATAATCAAATCATATGTAAATAGGAATATCATTCACATGTTTATTCTTAACAATCTATATGAAATTGAGAAACATATTATAGATTTAGATCTGGTCATAATAGCATGTAATTGTGTTTTTTGCATGGCGTTGGAATTCATAATTTATGTCTAAGATAGAGATATACCTATACATCACATATAATCTGGTAAGGGATGTGACGTTCCCAAAATAGGTGTACATCACCCATCTTGAGTCGTCAAATACATGGTACAAAATTCAAATACAACATAATAATACAACTGTCGTGTAATATACAACAAAATATAAACTGAGAGTTTTAAAACGAATATTATCATCTAGACAATATCCACACTCAATGGAGTCCTCATTACATTTATTATCACACTATTTCATAGAATAGTGATGACTACTAATGCTATCATCTGGACCGTCACTTCGTTCCCCGACTAGTCTCGCCTACGTTCTCATTTCCTGAAGAGAACAATGAAAGCGAAAGGGTGAGCTCAACTAGCCCAGTAAGAAATACTATGATTAAGATAATGTAGAATAATTTATCGTTAGACTTCAACAGTGTTAAACTGATAAAATATAACAAACATCAAGTTTAACTGCAGCGAAACAAACAATCCATTAGAAGAGTCAAGTAGAGAATAAAATCTACTAGCTTCTATGATTTAAAAGATTTTTCATCACTTTTATCGCTGAGACTCGGCTTAATAAATAATCCAAATCATCCTTTCACTACGGCCAAGGATATTCATTAGTATCACGTCCACAAATTATCCATGCACTACGGGCCAAGGATATTCGTGTTTTTATCAATGGTCATGATCATGCCAATAACTGTGCATCGATGCACTACGGGCCAATGAGGACTTTTACCACATCATTTGTAACATTACAGTCATGATTATACCGAATAATCCCTGGTCATAATCATACCAAGTCCATCCATGCACTACAGGCCACAGATGACTTTCAACATAATATAAACATGAGGATGATGACAATGATATATGAATTCAATAATTCAAGTTCAAGGATAAATTTTAAAGATTTATAATTTAATTTATCCAGAATTCAATAACGTCCAAATTGTCAACATGATACTGCTTTGTAGAGTAAAATTCAAGAATAATATTGTACCAAAAAAAAATTTGGACCGATAACGAATCAATTTTTATCATGAATAGTACCCCGGGTGAATAGTACTTGAGTGAATAGTACCCTGTGAATAGTAATTCAGGAATAGTATTCCGACATAAAAAAGTTAAAACTTATCAAAAATGCTCAGAATAATATTTCCATGAAAAGATACTGGATGAAACGCAAATATCAAGGATATTCTACTAATTTCATGGAGTATAGAAGTCAAAACTTTAATCAAATAAGTATAGAATTCAAAATCTGAAACAAAATAATATTACTGACATACTACAAATAACTTTATAAAAGTATTCTATTTTATATAAAAAGATTTTACTATGCAAAATACTATGCATAATAAAATATAATATATTCTAATTATTGTCTAATAAAATAAATAACTTTATAAAAGTATTCATTTTATATAAAAGCTTTTCATTTTATTACATTAATAATACAATATAAAACAAGATTTATAATATATATATATATAAACTTCGTGACTTCATAAAAGATACCTCAATATATTTAACAACATTTATCATCATTATTATAATTCACAATATTAATCGACTGTGTCGCTCCTGTGAAAGAGGGGCTTTCCAATAAGGATTTCTCCCCTATCATGCCAAGATTAGGTTACCAAACATCTCCTTGGCGTAACTTCTAGACATCGTTAATATTGCAAATAATAATATTAATAACTCTATCATCTCAATTATTGATTTAATAATATAAAAAATATCGACAATAATTGAATCAAATAACGTAAGATATTATGCAACAATTACTAAAGCAATAATTGAATAAAATTGAGTGACTTCTCACGTAAGCATCAATAATCAATACCGTGTGCTACTATGCAACCACGCGTATTCATCGTATTTTTTACTACCGGTAGTTTAACAGTTTTAACGGTAAAACTTCCGCCGTTATTTTCATAAAAATATTTTTCTCGTTTTCTCAATCCGACAATAATTCCGTTGTGGGGTCCACCAATGATTGTGCCATCTTACGAATATTCCCTATTAAAATGAATATTCCCCGACCAATCGAATATTATATAACAACTTGCATACTTTGTAAAATTTATAAATATTACCCACAACTATAACATTATATCAAATCCACACCATAATTTGAAAAAAAAAATATTTCGAGAAATTTAAATCTTTATTCATAAAATTTTGGGTCTCACAATCTCCCCTCCTTATGAAATTTCGCCCTCGAAATTTACGTACGTACCTGGTATGCCGAAGAGGTGAGGATACCTTGACTTCATTTCAGATTTTAACTCTTGAGGTATAACCTTTGAGTGTCGAATACGATCCTTCTTATCCAAGATTGTAACACATATCTCCTCATACGTTAAATCTTCTACTTTCTCGTCTTGTTCTAAATTAATAATGTGGTTCGGGTCGTCCACAAATTTACGTAACATCGATACGTGAAAAACATTATGAACACGCGACATACTTGGCGGTAAAAATGAGTCTATAGGCCATAGTTCCTACTCGATCGAGGATTTCAAATGGGCCAATAAAATTGAGGGTTGAGATTTCCTCTCTTCATCGATTCTTGCTTCTAGAATAACTCCCTCTTGAACCTTCTTCTTCGTATTCATCAGCTCCGGGTCTGTAGCTTTAGCAGCTTTAACATTATCGACTAAAGTTGGTTATAATCATATATTCGTTATCTTCTCGTAGGTTCGTATATTCGCACTCGTAAACGCATACGATCTTTTACTCAACACGTCAGCTACCACGTTCATTTTTCCACGATGTTATTGAATGGTCGTAACCTTCAACAGCTCGAGTCATCGTCTTTGGCGCATTATACGTTCTTTTTGGGTGAACAAATACTTGAGGGTTTTAGAAATGGGTTTTGTACTGGGGTCAATACAAAATTCGATTTCACGCTCTAGGGGTAGGCTAAGAAGTCTTCAAGAATACGTCAGGAAATTTATTAACAATAGAAATATCATTCAAAACTGTGACTCTCATCCAAGACTTGGATAGCACGTCACATTGATACCTATCAACTTGCCATCGTCATTCACGACATCGCCTATAGAAAATCTGGCTTTGGTGCATTTCACACAAGGAAGTCAACAATGAAAGGTTCGGGGCTCTTTACTTATGGCTTGATATGACAATGATTGACTTTAGTGGTTTGGTTGCTTGAATTCGCATAACAGGTTGGTTAGGAATATGAAAGCTAACAACCTTACAAAAAGCTTGATGAGTAGTTAACCAATCGATTCCTAAAATCACATCAAAGGCAAGTATTTTCAAAGAGATAAGATCGACAAGTAACGTGAAAGTGTCGATTTGAATCAACAAGCTTTATAAACAGTGGAGGTAACGAAGGTTTCTACTATCGAAGTTTCAACCAATAAGTCAAAGTCTAATTTCTTTGGGGTCAAATTTAAACGTTGAGCGCAAGCAAGAGAGATAAAAGAATGGGTAGAACCGGTATCTAATAAGTTATAGACTTCGCAAGAATTTATAATTAACTAACCCGTGCTAACTTCGTTCGGGTTACTCGCTTTTTGAGAAGTCGCAAAAAACGCTCTTCCTGAAACCACCGACTTTGTTTTGTTCGTATCCGCCTTTGGTGCCACCGTCCCAGTTGGACTTGATTTCGCTATAGGACAAAATCGAGCTATGTGACCATCTTTTCCACAACTAAAACATACCTTGGAAGGTTGTGAACAGTTTGGACTTATGTGTCCCTCCTCTCCGCATCTATAGCATCTAACTGGCGGTCGTTCTCCTCCCCTAGAATTTGTTGTCACGCTTCGACGCCTTTCCCATCACCGTTAAATCTTCTCTTCTTGAATTTTCCACTTCTATTGTCTTGGCCATGATTACCATCGAAGTGGTTACTATTCTTGGCATGATAATTTCCCCCACGATGGTCATCATTGTTCCGATGGCCGTTGCCACTGGTACGATTATTATCGTGTTGTTGGTCGTTACCTTTTGGTTGTGCTAACTCATTATCGCGCCCAATAATCGAGCCATATTCACAACATCTCTAATATAAACAAAGTTTATGAGAAATGAGGTATTGACGATATCGGGTTTCAAACCTCTTAGAAACATTCGCGTCATTCGCCTCCTTATTATTTACCAAATGGGATGCAAACCGGGATAACTCTCATGAACTTAGCCTCGATCTTGATATTTGGTCATATTATTTTGCTCCATTGCTTATCTCAACATTTTCAAATGCCACTTTCAAACACTGTCACAAAACAAGGGTTAATTAACATATCACATATTATCCCTATACTCTAACCGACCAAATTAAATATCAAATAAACTTAGGTAGGTCATACTAACGAAGGAATTCCCGTCTCTCCCCTCCTAGTTTTTGTCTCACATTTCAGCCAGGGATCATATCCCTAAGCTTTGATACCAACTGTGACGCCCCCAAAACAGGTATACATCACCCATCTTGAGTAGCCAGATACATGGTAAAAATTCAAATACAACTTAATAATACAATTGTCGTGTAAAATACGACAAAACATAAATTGAGAGTTTTAATAAGAATATTGTCATCTAGACAATATCCATACTCAAAGGAGTCCTCATTACATTTATTGTCACACTATTTAATAGAATAGTGAGGACTACTAATGCTATCATCTGGACCGTCACTCCGTTCCCCGACTCGTCCCAACTATATTCTCATTTCCTGAAGAGAACATTGAAAGAAAGGGTGAGCTCAACTATCCCAGTAAGAAATATTATGACTAAGATAATGCAGAATAAATTATCATTAGCCTTCAACAATGTTAAACTGATAAAATACAAAAGACATCAAGTTTAACTGCAGCGGAACAAGCAAATCATTAAAAGAGTCAAGTAGAGAATAAAATCTACTATCTTTTATGATTTAAAAAGGTTTTTCATCACTTTTATCGCTGTGACTCAGCTTAATAAATAATCCACATCATCCCTGCATTACGGCCAAGGATATTCATTAGTCTCACAACCACAAATTATCCATGCACTACGGGCCAAGGATATTTATGTATTCATTAATGGTCATGATCATGCCAACAACTGTTCATCAATGCACTACGGGCCAATGAGGAATTTTACCACATCATTTGTAATATTAAAGTCATGATTATACCGATTAATCCCTGGTCATAATCATACCAAGTCCATCTATGCACTACAGGCCACAGATGACTTTCAACATAATATAAGCATGAGGATGATGACAATGATATAAGAATCTAATAAAATAAGTTCAAGAATTAATTTATTCATAATTCAATAACGTCCAAATTGTCAACATGATACTGCTTTGTAGAGTAAAATTCAAGAATGCTCAGAAGAATATTTTCATGAAAAGATATTGGATGAAGCGCAAATATCAAGGATATTCCACTAATTTCATGGAGTATAGAAGTTAAAACTTTAACCAATTGAGTATAATAAAGAATGGAATAACAAAAGAAATCACCAGGTATGCGAAAAACCGCATGACATAAAGTTATTCCAACAGAATAATAAATAACGGAACCGGTGTCAAAGTAAAATGCAAGACCAAGCGGATATTCCAACGTAATAATAAAGAATGGAATAACAACAAATCACCATACATGTGATAGATCGCATGCATAAAGTTATTCCAATAGAATAATAATTAATGGAACTGTGTCAAAGTAATACGCATCGACGGGATATTCCTGAGAATAATAAATAACGGAACCAGTCATGCGTAAACGCATAAAAACAGGATGTTCCAATGAATAATAAAGAATAGAATAATGTAAGAATTTCACCATGTATGCGATACTTGCATAGACAAAAGTTATTCCAACATAATGATAAAGAATGAAATAATGTAAGAATTTCACCAAGTATAGGGTAGCCACATGATACAAAGTTATTCCAATGTAATAATAAAGAATGGAATAATGAAGTTCTCTTCATGAATACGAAAGAAATAATATCCTTACGAGTACAACAAATAATATCCCTTACCTTAGAAGAAACCTGGATATAGGAGTAGTGAAGTAGCGTAATACTTTTCTTCTTTCTCTCTATAGTTTCTCTCTCTAGAGAGTTTCAAAGAATTCGTAAGAAATAATGAAGGAATGAGCTTCTATTTATAGGAGAATGGACCTAATAAGAACTAATTTATGAACAAATTCGATTGATTTACTTTTGAATTGACAAATTCATATTGATTTACTATGTAGTATAAATAAAATATTCTAATAAAACAAAATCTTTTAAATAAAATATAATATATTCTATTTATAATCTAATAAAATGAATAACTTTATAAAAGTATTTTGTTTTATATAAAAAAGATTTTACTATGCAAAATACTATGCAGTACTTATGCAAATACTATGCATAATAAAATATAATATATTCTAATTATTGTCTAATAAAACAAATAACTTTATAAAAGTATTCTATTTTATATAAAAAGATTTTACTATGCAAAACACTATGTAGGCACTATCCAAACACTATGCATAATAAAATATAATATATTCTAATTATTGTCTAATAAAATAAATAACTTTATAAAAGTATTCATTTTATATAAAAAGATTTTACTATGCAAAACACTATGCATAATAAAATATAATATATTCTAATTATTGTCTAATAAAACAAATAACTTTATAAAAGTATTCTATTTTATATAAAAAGCTTTTCTATTTTATTACATTAATAATACAATAAAACAAAATATATATATATATATATATATATATATATAAACTTCGACTTCATAAAAAGATACCTCAATATATTTAACAACATTTATCATCATTATTATAATTCACAATATTAATCGACTGTGTCATTCCCAAGAAAGAGGGGCTTTCCAATAAGGATTTCTCCTATTAAGCGCATTAATTAGGTGACCAAACATCTCCTCAAGCGTAACTTCTAGACATCATTAATATTACAAATAATAATATTAATAACTCATCATCTCAATTATTGATTTAATAATATATAAATATCGATAATAATTGAATCAAATAACGTGAGATACTATGCAATAATTACTAAAGCAATAATTGAATAAAACCGGTGACTTCTCACGTAAGCATCAATAATCAATACTGCAGTATTGCTACTATGCAACCACGCCAGACATCGTACTTTTTACTACTTAATGAGTAGTTCAACAGCTTTAAACGGTAAAACTTCCGCCGTTATTTTTATAAAAATATTTTTGTCGCTTTCTCAATTCGACAATAATTCCGTTGTGGGGTCCACAATGATTGTGTCATCGTACGAATATTCCCTATTAAAATGAATATTCCCCAACCAATTGAATATTATATAACAACTTGCATACTTTGTAAAATTTATAAATATTACCCACAACTATAACATTATATCAAATCCACACCATAATTTGAAAAAAAAATATTTTGAAAAATTTAAATCTTTATTCATAAAATTTGGGGTCTCACAATATATAATAATAATAATAATAATAATAATAATAATAATAATAATAATAACCTTTGCCTTACAGCAAAGGTAGACCTTCTTCTTCCTCCTTTTTTTTTTCTTTCATTTGCAACACATGTGTATATATATATATAACAAATTCAAACATATATATATCATTCCCTCTTATATACGTAAACTTCCCCCCACCCCATTTTCAATTCAGTTTCCAAAGTCACTTGTACGCCCCATATATGGGCCCACCAAAAATACTAAAAAAATTTCTACCGATTATTTTGAAAAATGGGTAACCGGGGGTCCAATAAATACTTCATAAAAATTACCTCAATATTCTTAACAACATTTATCATCATTATTATAGTTCACAATATTAATCGACCAGGTCGTTCCCAGGAAAGAGGGGCCTTTCCAATAAGGATTTTTCCCTATTGGCGCGCAATTAGGCAACCAAACCTATCCTTGACAGAACTTCTAGACATCGTTAATATTTCAAATAATAATATTAATAACTTTGTCGTCTCAATTATTGATTTAATAATATATAAAATATCGACAATAATTGAATCAAATAACGTGAGATACTATGCAAAGAATTATCGTAGTAATAATTGAACAAAACCGAGTGACTTCATATAAGCATCAATAATCAATACTGGTGTTACTACTTATGCAACCACGCCATTCATCGTATTTTTTTAACACCGTGTGTTTCAACAGTTAACGGTAAAACTTCCGCCGTTATTTTCATAAAAATATTTTTGTCGTTTTCTCAATCCGACAATAATTCCGTTATGGGGTCCACCAATGATTGTGCCGCCGTACGAATATTTCCTGTTAAAACGAATATTCTCCGACCAATCGAATATATTATAACAACTTGCGTACTTTGCAAAATTTATAAATATTACCCACAACTATAACATTATTTCAAATTCACACCTTAATATTCAAAAATGATATTTATAGAAAATTCATCTTTATTCATAAAAGTTGGGGTCTTACAACCTCCCCTTCTTATGAAATTTCGCCCTCGAAATTAGGGTACGTACCTGGTATGTCGAAGAGGTAAGGATACCTTGATTTCATTTCAGATTCTAACTCCCAGGTCATTTCCTCAACATCGGGGTTTCTCCACAAAACTTTCACTTGAGGTATAACCTTGGAGCGTAGAATATGTTCCTTCTTATCCAAGATTTTAACATGAACCTCTTCATACATTAAATCTTCCGCTATTTCGTCCGGTTCTAACTCAATAATGTGGTTCGGGTCTTCCACATATTTACGTAACATGGATATGTGAAAAATGTTATGAACACGAGACATACTTGGCGGTAAAGCGAGTTTATAGGCCACAGTTCCTATTCAATCGAGGATTAAAAATGAGCCAATGAATCAAAGATTGAGCTTTCCTCTCTTTCCAAATCTCGTAACTCCTTTCCATGGAGCAACACATGATCTCCAATATCGAATTCCACGTCCTTTCGATGAAGATCATCATAACTCTTTTGTTGATCTTGTGAGGTTTTTATATGTTGTCGGATCGTTTGAATCTTTTTCGTAGTCATACGTACTAATTCCGGTCCCAACAACGTTGCTTCACCCACCTCATCTCAACATACTGGAGAACGACACTTTCTTCCATACAACGCCTAAAATGGAGCCATGCCAATACTTGCTTGATAACTGTTGTTGTAGGAAAACTCCACCAATGGTAAGAACGTGTCCTAAATTCCCTTGAAGTCAAGGACACAGAGTCTTAATAAATCTTCAAGAGTTTGAATAGTCCTTTCATTTCGCCCGTCTGCTTGAGGATGATATCTTTGAAGCTAAATCAGAAATCTGCACTCCATAGCTTTTTGCAAACTAACCCAAAATCTTGAAGTGAATCTTGGGTCTCGATCAGAAATTATGGATACTGGCATACCATGCAATCTTACAACCTCGTTTATGTACATACGAGCAGGACTTTCAAGTGTATAAGTTTCTCGTATAGGTAAGAAATGAGCTGACTTGGTCAATCTATCAACAATGACCCAAATTGCATATGGCTTGAGAAACCTTGGGAAGACCAGTAACGAAATCCATGGTAATGTGTTCCCACTTCCATTCTAGAATTTTAAGTGGTTGCAATGGACCTTTTGGTACTTGATGCTCTGCCTTGACTTATTGACAAGTTAAACATCTTGAGATAAACTCCGCTATCTCTCTTTTCATATTGCTCCACCAAAATGTATGTCGAAGATCATGATACATTTTGGTACTCCCAAGATGGATTGCAAATGGTGTGTTGTGCACCTCCATCATGATTTTATACTTTAAATCAAGGTCGTTAGGAACACAAAGTCTAGTGTTGACTCGAAGTATTCCTTCTTCATCGATTCTTGCTTCCGGCATAGCACCTTCTTGCACTTTCTTCCTCATACTCATCAGCTCCTGGTCTGTAGCTTGAGCAGCTTTAACTTTATTGATTAAAGTCGGTTCTACTCGTATATTCGCCATCATCACATGGGTCCTGGAGTTTTAACTCTATCTCCATCCTTTGCAAGTCACACAAAATGGGCCTTTTCGTTGACAATATCGCACTCATACCAAGATATGATCTTCACTACTCGATAAATCATTTATCGCGTTAAACTTTTTCGTGGATGGTATTGAATGGAATGATCATAATCTTTCAATAGTTCAATCCAGCGTCGTTGTCGCATGTTGAGTTCTTTTTGAGTGAAAAAATATTTGAGGCTTTTATGATCCCTAAAGATCTCCACTTTCTCCCCATACAAGTAATGCCTCCAAATTTTAAGTGTGATGACAAGAGCTGCCAACTCTAGATCATGAGTAGGATAATTCCTCTCATATTCTTTGAGTTACCTAGAGGCATAGGCTATGACTTTCCCATGTTGCATAAGAACACATCCTAACCCTTTGCCCAAAACATTACTGTAGATGAAAAATCCCTCCGAGCCAGATGGTATTATCAGAACAGGTGCTGAAATGAGTCTCCTCTTGAGTTCTTAAAAACTCTTCTCACATTCCTCGCTCCAACCGAATTTTGTATCTTTTCGAGTCAACTGAGTTAGTGGAGTAGCGATTCGAGAAAATCCTTCCACGAATCTCCGATAATAACCAGCTAAACCGAGAAAGCTACGTACTTCGGTCACTGATTTAGGTTGCTCCCAACTTTGAATTGCTTCAATCTTTGTCGGGTCAACAGATATTCCATGACTTGATAATACGTGCCCAAGGAATGCTACTTCCTCAAGCCAAAACTCGCATTTCTTCAACTTGGCATAAAGCTTGTTTTCACGAAGCTTTTGGAGTATTAGCCTCAAGTGTTGCTCATAATCTTCACGGCTTTTGGAATATATAAGGATGTCATCAATAAAGACGACCACAAAGTGATCCAAATATTCCTTGAATACTCGGTTCATCATATCCATGAAGCAAGCAAGAGCATTAGTCAATCCAAAAGACATGACTAGGAATTCATAATGCCTGTACCGAGTTCTGAAAGTCGTCTTTGGAATGTCATCGGTTCTAATCTTCAATTGGTGATATTCGAAACGAAGATCGATCTTTGAAAAGAATTTGGTGCCTTGCAACCGGTCAAACAAGTCATCAATACGTGGCAATGGGTACCTATTTTTTATGGTAACATGGTTCAACTCTCGATAATCAATACAAAATCGCATACTCCCATCTTTCTTCTTCACGAATAGAACAGGAGCACCCCAAGAAGAAATACTAGGATGAATGAAACCGATGTCTAACAATTCCTGCAGTTGGGTCTTTAACTCCTGAATTTTAATAGGAGCCATTCGATATGGGGCTTTGAAAATGGGTTTTGTACCAAGTTCAAGGTCGATACAAAATTCAATTTCACGCTCTGGGGGTAGGCCAGGAAGTTCTTTAGAGAATACGTCAGGAAATGTATTAATAATAGAAATATCATTCAAAACTGACGTATTTTTGTTTAAATCTGTGACATGAGCTAAGAAAGCTTGACATCCATTTTTCAATAAACGAATAGCTTCATGGCTTGAGATTACAGTGATTGATTTTAATGGTTTGGTTGCTTGAATTCGTATAATAGTTTGGTTAGGAATATGAAAGCTAGCAACCTTACGAAAACAATCAATTTTTGCATGATTAGTAGTTAACCAATCAATCCCTAGAATTACGTCAAATGTAAGTATTTTCAATGAAATAAGATCAATAGGTAACGTGAGGGTACCGATTTGAACCAAACAAGACTTATAAACAGTGGAGGTAATGAAGGTTTCTCCCAACGGAGTTTCAACAGATAAGTCAAAGTCTAATTTCTCCGGAGTCAAATTTAAACGTTGAGCACAAGTAGGAGAAATAAAAGAATGGGTAGAACCGGTATCAAATAAGGTATAGACTTCACTAGAGTTTATGATAAGCTTACCCGTAATGACCTCGTTCGGGTTCCTTTCTTTCTGGGAGGTTACGACAAATGCTCTCCCTTGAACTATCGGCTTTGACTTTTCTGGGACGACCTTTGGTGCCTCCATCCCAATTTGGACTTGTCTTGATTGCTGCGAAAAAATCGGGCTAGGTGACCTTCTCTTCCATAATTATAACACGCTTTGGACTGCATCGCGCAGTTTGGACTGTCCCTCCCCTTCGCATTTGAAGCATATGATAGGTGGTCGTTTTCCTTCCTTAACAACGGGTGTTGATGCTGACGTCTTTCCATCATTATTGAATCTCCTCTTCTAGAAATGTCCACTCTTATTATTTTGGCCATGATTACCACCGAAGTGGTTACCATTTCTGGCATATTGATTCCCTCCACGCTTGTTGTCACCGCTTTGATGACTGCTATCACTGGTATTATCATTTTGTCGGTTGCTCCCTTTTGGTTGGGTTGACTTATTATCACGCTCCAATAACTGAGCCCTATTAACAATATCTGAATACAAACACAGTTTATGAGAGATAAGATATTGACGTATCTCGGGTTTCAAACCTCTTAGAAACATTCGCGTCATTCTCTCCTCATTATCAACCAAATGGGACGTGGCCGAGACAACTCAAAGAAACTTGGCTTCGTCTTCGCGACACGGTCATGTTGTTTTGCTCCAGCTTGATGAACTCTACCTCTTTCATGTGACGAATACTTTCGAGAAAGTACTTGTCGTTGAACAATTCTTGGAACTTCTCCCAAGTCATCTTCAGTGTGGCAGGTTGAGTAAGCTTTACAAATTCCCACTAGTAATCTGCCTCCGCTCGCAACATGAAGGTGGTAAAGGGAACCTTTTGCTCCTCGGAGCAACCCAAGACATCAAATATCTTGCAGATTTGCTTTATCCACGTCTCCGCCTTAAGTGGTTTTGGCTCTCCAAAAAACTCCGGTGGTCCCAGCCTCGAATCGCTTAGTAGTAGTGACCGTCCCGAGAGTTGCCAAAGTGTTTTCACCGCATTTTGGATAGAGCCGCTCTCTTGCGATGTTGCATGAATTGCATAAAGTCTCCGAACATTCTATCATTCATCATTTGTTCAGTGTTGTTATTTGCATGAGGATTGTCGCCTTCCTGATGCACATTATCCTGATTATTGATCTGTGGAGACTCAATGGTCTCCTGTGCTCCATTGCTATTCTCAACATTCTCGGATGTCATTTTCAAATACTGCCACAAAACAAGGGTTAATTAACATATCACATATTATCCCTATACTCTGACCAACCAATTAAATACCAAATAAACTTAGGTAGGTCATACTAGCGAAGGAATTTCCGCTCTCCCTCCTAGTTCTTATCTCACATCTCAAATGCAAGGATTATATCCTAAGCTCGATACCAACCGTGGCGCGCCCCCAAAATAGGTATACATCAACCATCTTGAGTCACCAAATACATGGTACAAAATTCAAATACAACATAATAATATGTAATATACAACAAAATATAAACTGAGTTTTAAAACGAATATTGTCATCTAGACAATATCCACACTCAATGGAGTCCTCATTACATTTATTATCATACTATTTCATAGAATAGTGAGGACTACTAATTCTATCATCTGGACCGTCACTCCGTTCCCCGACTAGTCCCGGCTACGTTCTCATTTCCTGAAGAGGACAATGAAAGCAAAAGGGTGAGCTCAACTAGCCCAGTAAGAAATATTATGACTAAGATAATGTAGAATAATTTATCGTTAGCCTTCAACAGTGTTAAACTAATAAAATATAACAAACATCAAGTTTAACTGGCGGCGAACAAACAATCCATTAGAAGAGTCAAGTAGAGAATAAAATCTACTATCTTCTATGATTTAAAAGATTTTTCATCACTTTTATCGCTGAGACTCAGCTTAATAAACAATCCACATCATCCCTGCACTACGGCCAAGGATATTCATTAGTATCATGACCACAAATTATCCATGCACTACGGGCCAAAGATATTCCAATGAGGACTTTTACCGCATCATTTGTAACATTACGGTCATGATTATACTGAATAATCCCTGGTCATAATCATACCAAGTCCATCCATGCACTACAGGCCACAGATGACTTTCAACATAATATAAACATGAGGATGATGACAATGATATATGAATTCAACAAAACAAGTTCAAGGATAAATTCTAAAGATTTATAATTTAATTTATCCAGAATTTAATAACGTCCAAATTGTCAAAATGATACTGTTTTGTAGAGTAAAATTCAAGAATAATATTGTACCAAAAAAATTTGGACCTATAACGAATCAATTTTTATCATGAATAGTACCCTGGGTGAATAGTACTCGAGTGAATAGTATTCCGTGAATAGTAATTTGGGAATAGTAACCCATGATTAGTATTTTGGCATGAAAAAGTTAAAACTTATCAAAAATGCTCAGAATAATATTTTCATGAAAAGATACTGGATGAAATGCAAATATCAAGGATATTCTACTAATTTTATGGAGTATAGAAGTCAAAACTTTAATCAAATAAGTATAGAATTCGAAATCTGAAACGAAATAATATTACTGACATACTACAGAGTATGAAAGAAAATATTATTTCCAGCGAATATTGAACAAAAATAACATCACTTACCTTGAAAAGAAGAGTATTCCAACTGGTATAGCGGGGATATTCTTGAAGAAAACTTTCACTGTTTTCTACGCTCAAAGCTTTCTAAAATTCTAAAGAAATACGCCCAAGATTATAGAAGAAGAATTCTCTGATTCTGGTGTGATTTTCAATTCTAAATAAGCATCCTATTTATAGAGAATGGAAAGGATACTATTTGAATAAAATCACAGGTGCACAGTTGTTAAAACTCACGGGCGCAACTTTCGGTCGAATTTTTGAAAATTTTTTATTTTACTATTCATTAATGTGCAATAAAATATTCTAATAAAACAAAAACTTTAAATAAAATATAATATATTCTATTTAAAATCAAATAAAAAAGACTTATAATATATATATATATATATATATATATATATATATATATATATATATAATAACCTCTCGCTTTACAATGAAAGGCATACCTTCTTCTTCCTCCTTTTTTTTTTTCATTTGCAACACGTGTGTGTGTATATATATATATATATATATATATATATATATATATATATATATATATCATTCCCTCTTATATACGTAAACTTCCCCCACCCCATTTTCAATTCGGGCCTCCAAAGTCACATGTGGCCCCCACATGTGGGCCCACCAAAAATACTTAAAAATTTTCTACCGATTATTTTGAAAATTGGGTAATCGGGGGTCCAATAAATACTTCATAAAAATCACCTCAATATTCTTAACAACATTTATCATCATTATTATAGTTCATAATATTAATTGATCAGGTCGTTCCCAGGAAAGAGGGGGCTTTCCAATAAGGATTTCTCCCTATTGACGCGCAATTAGGTGACCAAACCTCTTCTTGACAGAACTTCTAGACATCGTTAATATTGCAAATAATAATATTAATAACTTTGTCGTCTCAATTATTGATTTAATAATATATAAAATATCGACAATAATTAAATCAAATAACGTGAGATACTTATCAAATTCTTACTATAGCAATAATTGAACAAAACCGAGTGACTTCTCACGTAAGCATCAATAATCAATATCGTGTGCTACTATGCAACCACGCCAGATTCGCATTTTTTTAACACCGGTGTTTCAACAGCTTAACTGTAAAACTTCCGCCGTTATTTTCATAAAAATATTTTTGTCGCTTTCTCAATCCGACAATAATTCCGCTAGGGTCCACCAATGATTGTGCCGTAGTCGTCTTAATATTCCCCGACCAATCGAATATAATATAACAACTTGCGTACTTTGCAAAATTTATAAATATTACCCACAACTATAACATTATTTCAAATTCACACCTTAATATTCAAAAATGATATTTATAGAAAATTCATCTTTATTCATAAAAGTCGGGGTCTTACACCTTCCCCTTTAAATTCCATGTAATTTCCATTCCATTTAAATCTCAATGTAATGAAAAAAATAAAGGAAGATGTAAATATGCATTCAACCTATCAAGACCTGTCATGCTATCTTGTCATCAAAAACAACTGACATCTATTTTGCAGGAGAACATTAAAACACTCCTAAAATAGACACATTACATAGAATGCATCATCTTCATGTTTACCCAGACTAAACTGCGTACTCTTTTTGCAGGGAAACGATTGGTCCTGTTACCCATTCAAAGTCCAAAAAGGCATTAAGCCCACTTCCAAACATGGCTACAAGTGCCCAGCCTGAACCTACACCTGTTTCCCGAGAGGAGTTCGAGGGACTAAGAAATCAGATAGCAGAATTGGTTGTATTTCTAAAAGAACAAAGTAAAAATACTCGGGGCCAAACAATGCCTACTCAACCAGAGTTATTCACTCGAGGGGGCAATCAGGGTATTCACAGAAAGATGGAAACCCAGATACCTAAACCTCATTCCAATAAAGGAACCAACAAAACCCCTGAAATTATAAATCTCAGGGACGATCGAGAAACTGGGGATATAAGAAAGAAAGTCCAACAAATGGAGGAAACCATCCAGTCAATCAAAAGGACTGGAAACTATGGAAGTGTCACCTATTCAGATCTCGACATATTCCCAGGGGCTCGATATCTTGACAAATTCTAAGTCCCAGAGTTTGAAAAGTTCAATGGGGCAGGAGATCCCTATACGTACCTAAAAGTATAAATTGGCGAGCTATGGTCTTATGCTGAAGATAAAAGACTCAGAATGTAGCATTTCCAAAAGAGTCTCACTGGAGAGGCTAAAGCCTGGTATGCCCGACTTAACAATGCCAGAATCCACAACTGGGAAGAATTGGCCCACGCCTTTCTAAATTAATACAATTTTCAATCACAAATGGCACTGAATCGATACCAAGTGACTAAAGTCAAAAAGCAGAGTACTGAGTCTTTCCAAGAATATGCCCAAAGGTGGAGACGTCTGGCAGCTTAAGTCATTCCATCAGTGATAGAAACTGAGATGGTAATGACATTTATTGATATCCAAAAGGCGCCTTACTATGAGAGAATCCAAGATGGAATAGGAAAACCATTCTCAGAAATGATCAAACATGGAGAAATGGCTGAGATGGGCTTGAAGGCAGGCAAGATTAAAGACTTCACTGCCTTAGAAATAGTCGTCAAGCATATACAGACTAGCAAATATGCGAGCGATCCCAATAGGGTACCCGATAAAGGCAATGAAGATGTATCCCTCGTTTTACAGGGGCAAGATAGGAGACCAGCCTATAGTCCCCCCCATTTGGAAAAAGCAAGACAATCTGCCATTTCAACAACAGGCTACATTCAACCAATGCCAGGACAGGAAGAGAAAATTTGAAAGAATAGAAAATTGGGTGTTCACTCCATTGGGTGATTCCCTTGAAAATGTATTGGCAATGTTAATGGATCACAAGAAAATTACCAAACTGCCTCCACCTCTGGAACCAGTGAGCAAAAGATACAATCCAAGCCACAGATTTGCTTACCAATCAGGGTCTTCGGGACACGATACACAAGATTGTTGGTCCTTAAAGCATAAAATTCAAAATCGGATCGAAAGTGGCAGTATTGTGGTCCAACAACCTGACCAGCAAAATGTCAACACCAACCTCCAGTTGCAGCATGATACAGAGGGAGTAAACATGATTAGGTCAGGAAGCACTGAAATGTATCCAAATCATAAGTACATACGAAGGATGGAGGAATACCCCCAAAGGCACTTAACAAATGTTCTAGAGTGGGAAAACTCAGAGGAAGGTATGACAGTAATGCAAAAATTAGATACGATCCAGAATTAAGTAAATCTGTTAGCTAAACTAATAGTGCGCCAACATCAGGATACGAGGCAGTTTTTCACTCAACTATCAGAAAGCCAAGAGAAAAAAGAGGTTAACCATAATGCAAGCCCATATCTCTCTAGGATGAGCCAGCTAAATGAAGAAGATCAAAGCAGGCTGGAAGGACAAGAAAAGTGGAATGATAAAATTACTAGAAGATCTCACCAGCGAAAAAATTGCTCGGGGGAATGCAAATTCTAGAAGAAGAAAGATCAAACAACCTCCAAAAGAGATCAAAAATTCACCCCTCTTAGAAAATCAAATAAAGAAATGTTACACTTTCTGATAAGTGAAGGAAGGATTACTGAGTTGCTGCCTCCTATAAATCCCAAGATAAAGAGCTATGATTCCACTAAGATATGTCTCTACCATTCTAACTCACTTGGACATACGATTGAGGGATGCTTTTCTGTGCAACATAAAATCTAGGATCCTATTGAAAATGGAGAGCTGAAGATAGAATCACCCATGACCAAAGAAGGCGAAAAGGAAATAAAAAGCTTAAGATATCCACTCGAGACATGCAGTTCAAAAGAGGTGAAGGCTATGAGCACTAATCCTGGTAGAACACAAGGTGGACTGATCCTAATGCAGGGAATGCCAGAGGAGACAAGGGAATCCCCAAAGGAGATTCCTCTGCCAACATCAAACATCCTGTGGCCAAAAGATAGCAACCACATTCCTGATTTTATCATCTTGGATGATGAGGAGGAAATACTGATCCTTTCCAAGGAAGAAAAAACCAAAAAAGAAAATTCCTAGCGAAAAATACAACAATAGTTCGGGGGAGATTTCATAGTCAAATCCTCTCAAACCCATGAAAAAGGTGAAGGAACAGATGAAGAAAATGGTGGTGAGGTTGTCGGGGAAGACAACCTATTGAAGAATCAAGAGATCATCCCTTTTTGCGATGGGTCCAATATGAGCATCCCCGAGGGATATGCTGAATCAGGAGGCGATCAAGTTATGGCCATGAATGAAGATATTCAGGACCAAGGGGTAACCTCTATCGCGAGCCTTGAAGGCAACATAACCACTGACAACTGGACTATCAGGCCTTATCTAGCCAAGAAGATGTAGATCTAGAGGATAAAAGTTATGAGTTCCAAGAGATGTTGGGACGGTATCACTTTCTTCGCAGTATGCATTTTATTTTCCATGCATGTAAATATTGAAAAAAAAGCGAAAAATAAAAAAAAATTAAAAAGTCAAAATTAAAAAAATCAAGTCAGTCAGGTCTTAGCCAAAGGCATGAACTATGAAAGACCTGATCTCCCCTCATCAATAGGAGTACGTAGGCAGCCATTTATGGTGCGGTCAAACCAAAAAAAAACCCAAAAAAACACTTCTTAAACCGTTCAACTCATCAAATAGTAACTACGTAGACCTGATCTCCATTCATCAATGGGAGTACGTAGGCAACCATTAGTAGTGCGGTCTGACCCTCAAAAGAAACATCCAAACCCAAAAAATAATCCCAAGACACCAAAATCAAACCTGAAAAGTTTATGCCCAAGAAAAAACCCTCAAAGTCTGCAACCCTTATTGAGCAGACCCAATAAGATCTTCAATGTCATTCTATCAAATCTGGCACAAGTCCCGAAAAGGAAGAAACAACGATACATCAAGATAACACGCAACAAAGATGAAATGGCCATCATCACAAGACGCAACTCGTCAGCAACTTATCGCTCCTGAAGTGCAAGAAGACTTGATCTCTTTTAACCTCCAGCAGTACATAGGCAACCATCGTGGCAAAGTCTATCTCATACTTGATGACCTATTCCCCCAGATTAAGACAATAAATCAATCCTTGCAGATCAAATCAAACTCGGGTGAAGTCATCACCAACCATGCTCAGATCTTAGGACCAATTTAGGGGAGTCTGAAGGCCTCTCGACATCAATCATCAAAATTGTAAAAACACAGCGATATATATCAAGCATGACCAGCAACAAGGACCTTCAAAGAACCGACACCCTCAATCACAAGTCTTCATCAAATCAGAAGAAAATCATCAAGGCCAATTGCACAAACAATTCAAGAACAATAATTGAGAGCATCACAGCCCAAGTCCACTACATGTTCACCATATGGTATAGAGGTAAAAGCCTCTTGAGATCTCGGTATCTTATCAGCCCATCTGTCAAAGCAACTATCCCAGACAACAAGCAAAGCTGGGGCAATTTCAAAATTGGCGACAACTCAATATTGGAACCCTTACAACAAGACTGGGGCAATCTCAAAAACAACGATAACTCAACACTAGGGCATTTATCAACCATCCTAAAGAGAAAAATGCACCAGTTAGCACCATCAGCATGTTCCATCACCATCAGAGCTTCCCTCATATCATCTCACTGCCGATTCGATATGATCATTTGGTCTTTTCCAATCATACTATTCTCAGAATTAATAATCCACATGTGAGGTATGACTCTTTCATCTCCTTATGAGCTTTCAGTCTCCATTTACATGAATTAGCGATAATATACATGTTAAGAAAGAGGTTTTTGCTTAACTTGTTATGAATGAGATTAATTCTGATAAGCGTTCATGGGGCAAGAATCGCGAGAACGATTAGAGAATTAAGACTATTCAAACCTTTAGATTGGGCACGACATCCTAGTTTAAAACACTTTTTGGAACTGACTTGACCTCATATGCATGTCTACACTTTGCGATTGCCCTAACTCTTAGTTGTGGGGTATGAAGCTATGGCAAAAATAATGGAAATAAATGAAAAGATAAAAGATAAGTTGTCGGCCTAATGTCTCAAATCGTGGCCTAGGTTGCTCGAGTTATTAAGCCTGAGGGGTGTCTTTACACCTGGTGTCCTAAAGCCATCTGCTTTGGGAGTCATCGGCCCAACGCTCATTACATGGGTAACTTAGCGCCTAAGAAAATGAGCATTGAAAAAGAAAAGGTAAAACTGAGCAGATCCGAATCGTGGCATAGGTTATTTGAGTAATTAAGCCCGAGGGGTGTCTTTACACCTGGTCCCCTAAGTCATCTGGTTTGGGAGTCATCGGCCCAACACTCCTTACATAGGTAACTTAGCGCCTAAGAAAACGAGCATTGAAAAAGAAAAGGCAAAACCTGAGCAGATCCGAATCGTGGCATAGGTTATTCGAGTAATTAAGCCCGGGGGGTTTCTTTACACCTGGTTCCCTAAAGCCATCTGGTTTGGGAGTTACCGGCCCAACGCTCCCTACATGGGTGACTTAGAGCCTAAGAAAACGGACCTGTCAAGCTCAGGCAAAAGAAGAAAATAGAGTGATCACCTGACTCATCTTGAAGCGTGACCTTTATTACTCGAGCTAGTAAACCCTAAGGGGTGTCTTAAAACCTAGTGCCCTAAAGCCCTCCAATTTGGGAGTTATTGGTCCAAAACTCATTACACAGATAATTCTGAATAGCGTAGGAAAATGAGACAAGTTAGGCGAGAGACAAGAAGAATGAGAATCAAGAAAAATTTGCGAAGGAATAGAAATGAAACCCTTGCTAAGAGTTGCATCACTCATAGTGCACGTGTCATATGAAATCAAGTCTGTGAAGAAGAACGTCTAGAGCAAAGATAATGTATCTCTGATATAGGGAGATAAATCTCTTGAATCTAATCATACCCATGAACAATGACCATGGATGCTTCAAAATTTCCTTGCGATTTTATAACTCATTCAATTGCATAACTTCTACTTCAAATGCCTTATTCACCAGAGTGTACTAATCCTGACGGCCAAGCCGTCAAGCTTTTAGTGCATTTTGTCCTTTTGATATGCAGGATATTGCTCACTGGCAATTTGGTCAACAAAGAGAGTTTCTTATATGAATCCCCGACAATAACTTGCGAACAGATTGGGGCATTTTTCGATCCCAAGAAAGGGAAGGAGTTTAAGGCGAGATCAAACCTCTCATCAAAAGAAAGGGGAGAACTCCTGAAAGAAATCATGGCAACATAAGCTTGCCCCTACAAAAGAAGGGAAAAATTCTCAAGAGAGTCATTAACTCAAAAGTAGAAGCCCAATGACAAAAGGTCTAGCGAATGAAATCCTCTTCATCAAATGCATCAACCTGCATCAAGTCCTCACAAGTCGAGGCCTCTACACCGAAGTTTAAATCTGGGCAGTGAAAGAATGGACTGCACCCTCCAGGTATGTTAGCGGCACTCAGGTCATCAGTTCATCCGGGTTGCGAATCAAAAGCACAAGGAAATGGGGCACAAACACCCAACAGCGAAATGAAACTCCAAATCGCCTCAGAAAGGGTGAGGTAAGTTTCTACTCCAAAAAATTTAAAATGTGCAGCAACCTAGGACAATAGACTCTTAAGGATAAATCTAGATCATCACATCTTGAATGATCTGCACACGTACAAATGTGCTACATCAGCGTACATCTCCATCAAGGTTTAGCATGCATCTCCAGTAGATTTAAATATACGTGCACATTAAATGCCTAGATTAGAGAAACATTTCGTCACAGATATCATTTGGTATTATAAGCCGTTAGCATCAATCCAACGTAACATCAGGCGGAGTCTGGTGAAGTAAGTCATTGAATATTACTTTAGCGAAGGTATCGGAAGATCCGATATTCTAAACCATTGGCAATAATTCAGCGTAACATCAAGACAGTTCAGCAATAAAATCTTTGTATACCACCGTTCGAGTGGGAATCGAAATAGTTTGGTGATGTCAGCACAGTCAACTACCAGCAGGGTAGGATTCGTTGTCAAACTACCAGAAGGGTAGGCACCGTTGTCAAACTTCTAGCGTATACATCGGGAAGTTCTGATGATTTCAGAACGTCATCCCTAGCAGAGATGTAGAAAACATCTCAATTTATCTTCATCAAACAAGCATCGACAACACCGATAAAAAGCCAAACCGTTGGAGTCAACACCAGCATAGACAACAGCAATAACCGGTAATGGTAAAGCCATTTACGATTTGCGATGTGCGAAGTGCGATTTACGAAATGCGATATGCGAGTTGCAAAGTGCGATTGGCCAAAAACAAAGTGCGAAGTGCGAAATATGATGTGCAATTTGTGAACTACGATTTGTGAAAACATTTTAAACATTCATCATAGCATTCATTACATTGCGATTTGCATCATTAAATATACCTTGTCATATTTCAAGTGTCTAGTAATCTTTATCATGTTCATTCCATTACATTACATGAACATGATAAAGAGGGACATCTATAAACACTCAAAATTTCGTTTTCCTGTTACTAACTATGCAGGAGGACAAAAGCATCTTTTTCACACTCCAAAGATAATCAGTTTCCAACCTCGGAGATAACCCAAGGAGATCCAGTTTCCAACCCCAGAGATAACCCAGGGAAATCAGTTTCCAACTCCGGAGATAACCCCAGGAAATCCAGTTTCCAACCCCGAAAATAACCCCGGGAGATTAAGTTCAAAGCCCGGAGTCAACCCCGGGAGGTCAAGCAAACCTAAGAGATAACCTTGAGGACATTTAGAGTAAACAACAGGCCAATCTCAGAGATAACCCCGGGAAAAAGACTGCTACAACTGCGCCAAAACCAGAGATAACCCCGGGAGGGGCAAAATGGTCATTTTGCCAACTCAACCTCAACTCAAATCAAATCAACTCATTTCAACTCAAAATGCTTTAAAAGAAGTCCCACAAGAACCATAGCTTAACTTCCGAGTGCAAACTACGCAAAACAGCCCAACGGACCGCCTGCGGAGACCTAGAGATGCCATTTCAGTCATAGACCCATCTTCCCATATTTAGAAAAAGGCAAGCCCTATGTCATTGCATAGCTCTCGGAAAGAGCTTTTCGGAATGGTATGACACGCTTCCATCGGACTCTCGGATTGAAAGTTATGAAGGTTCGAGTGAACAACGCGTCGTCGTCGAAGATCGCACGCGTTTCGAGACTACGGGACCCATATCTTAGCTCAGGGCGTACCATGGGTTAACCCGCGACACTTTTGGTCTATAAATAGAGCCCCCATCAGCCATAAGATGTAAGAAAAAAGGAAGAAAATAGAGAAAACTATGTCCATTTCAGCCTAATGTAGATATTTAATCTTTCAGCCTGCGGGCTAGATTTGCCTAAATCTGCCTATTTATAAATTTGACATGTTCAAAAGTAACTAAACTGGAACTGTTGAAGCTAGGATGGTTTAGATTTATTCAAATCTAGTTCTTTTTTAGCTTTTGTACATATTACTTTTTCATGTGAGCCTAGGAATCATGTGATCACAGATTCAGCCTCTGAATCTAGATTCGTTCCCGAGATGGACATTTCTCAGCTGATGTTAGTTTGTAAATTATCTATGGTGTCTGAATATCCTTAGATGGCTCTCATGCTCACAAAGAGTTCGGCACTGCTATGTATCTTATTTTCTCGAAGATGCCTCGCATCTCGAAAATAAAAGCAATCAAGATGAACATAATAAAATGAAAGTATTAAAGGCCTTAATTACTATTGATCATAAGGGTTTGAAAATCTATTTTACAAAACTTCACTGCTATATCTTGTTAAAATTGAACTTTTATACAAAAGTCAAACCCTTTGTATATAGGTGCAAACGAGGCATAGCACTACTTCCAGATAACTGCACATAGGCCCAACTCACATACACACACACACACACATACACAGATAAAAGTTAAATGAAAAGTGGCTAGAATCAGAGCCACTAAGCCTGGGTGCCTAACACCTTCCCTCCGCTTAATTAAGCCCCCAAATCCTAACGAATCTCGGTTTCCTAGACCAGTTAAACAGTGTCAAATCATTGGGTCTTTGTACAAACCTTTTTCGGTTGAATTGGTATAACCATTTCAAAATTATCAACTGGCGACTCTAAAAGTCAAATCGTCGACATATACATGTCGGACCTTTTCAAACTTGTTTTTTCAAATAAAATTCATCTAAAATGAGAACACCAAAAGACAAACACAGAAAGGGGATAAATAAAAATTCCGACGTCGACAATGGGTATATTGGGTATTCCAGTTGATGAATATACTATGAATATAGTAATTAACAGTACTCTTTTCCACCGGAAACAAGTCAACTATGGTTTTGCTATCTTAGGCACCTTCTTCAAGTGTGGTTTTATACCAAATGTGGTTACCTTTAACACTCTTTTAAAAGGCCTTGTTGGAGAAGATAGGACTCCTGAGGCAATTGAATTGTTCAAGAAGTTGATGATAACTAAAGTTTGTGACCCGAGTGTGTTTACCTTCAATATATTGGTGGATACAATTTGTAAGGAGGGGAGGATTGAAGATGCAAAGAATGTCATTCAAATCATGAGAGAAAGTGGCATCGATACTGATGTTGTCACATACACTGCACTAATCAATGGGTACTGTTTACGAGGGCAAATAAACAATGCTACAGAAGTGTTCAATTCTATGGTAGTGAATGGATTACTGCCCAGCGTTGTTAGCTATAACAGTTTAATCAATGGTTATTGCAAGCTGATGAAAGTTAATGAGGCCATGCATCTCTTTAGAGAAATGTCTTCTAAGGGGTTGAAACCAAACATAGTTACTTACAGCTCTTTGTTACAAGGATTATTTCAAGAAGGAAATCATTTGACCGCTCAGGAACTCTTTCTCAAGATGGAAAGGCAAGGCCAGACTCCAGACCTTTTCACCTATAGTATCTTGTTTGACGGGCTATGCAAAAATATGCATAATGCTAAGGCGCTGTCTTTGTTTCATATTATGGAAAACCGTGGATTAAAGTCTAATATTCATTATTACAATATTCTTATTGATGGAACCAGCAAGGATGGAAGGTTTGATATTGCGAAGGATCTTTTCAAACCTTTCTTCCAAAGGTTTGCAACCTGATGTTTATACATATACCGTAATGATAGACGGGCTTTGCCGTGAAGGGCTATTGGAGGAAGCAAAAACGTTGCTTATGAAAATGGAAGAGAATGGTTGCGTGCCTGATATTGTCACTTACAGCATTGTTTTTCTAGGCTTTCTGAAGAGGAATGCTCATGACAAGGCAGTAATACTTCTGGACGAAATGATTGGGAGGGGTTTCTTACCTAATCCATCTACTTTTTCCATGTTGCTAGACCAACTCCCAGATAAAGGACAAGTTGCCACTTTGCTTGATAACTTTCTGAAACTTATGCCGAAGGGCGAAAGAAACAATGGATTCCCATCTGCAGAAGTACTTTCGTAAGCTGTTAAAAAGGGCAAACCGTTGCTGGCAACAGAGGAGAATTGGGTTTGAACAACTTGATTCTAATATTGTATAATATCCTTTAACTAATTGAAGTGCAACATATAGCAATGTGATACTGCATGCCCCCAACTTTGTTTTTTGCACAGGCATTTATTAATGGAGAAGAATTACCTTTTCTTTTCTCATCTGAAATTACCATGTTGAATATGTACTTAATAATGCAAGAATATGGTGGTGTATACGATTCACTCTCGTGCTAAAACTATAAGTTTTTTTATAAAATAAACTTATATCAAGGTTTGCATTTCAGTCGTACTCAGTCTATTCTCTGAAATGGTTCAAATGTATCACTTGCTGTTACAATATTACGTCCATTTCTTATTTAAAGATTTTAGTACATATTTTGTGTTCAGGATGATGTGCATGCAACAATATTAATTATTGAATTTTGCTTTCTTTTTTACTGCCACTTATTTATGGTTTGCTATCTTCTTGCAGCTTTTTTGAGTTGGATATGAAGGTAATCTGTCTAATTTTTGCACTCTCCACGAATCACGCATTTGGGAATCACAACAACAAAGCTCTTCCTCAACAATGGTTCTCTTCATTTCGTTGTTATTTCTTCTCAAATCGTAGATATAAATTCGGATTTGTTTTAATACTTATTTAAATATACGCAATTGTGGACAAAAAAAAGTGTACTTTTAGTCTATTCTTTTGAGGACGAAGGGAGTATTTGGTTATGTATGTTGGCCCGTACAGAGACAAATTACATGTGTAAGAAAGCTTTGGATCTTTATATAAGTTGGGGAAATTCTCTTGGTTGGATGTTGAGGTATGAATAGATTTCAATAGTAGGTCTAATTGCAATATTGGTGATATAAGTAGGGATATCAATGTACCACTGGTAATGGGGATGGATTGATCAAGTATTTTTTATGGTCATTCCCAGTTTTGTACGGGTTCTAATGTCATTATATAAAATATTTTTTTGCTGATCAAAAAAATAAAAATAAATAAATTGCAATCTGAGAAAAATTTGTTGATAATCCAAGTTCATCTGGAGATAGTACTATTTTTTTTCTGTCTTATGAGTAGTTTTACACAGATAGGGGAATTGGACAGGGAAATGGGACCGGTGCAATTTTATTTTTTTTTATTGTGATTCTCAAAAAATATATAGTATTTATTCTAACAGGAATTTTTACAATGTATAACCTTGTTTTTGTATATGTATCTAAATTACAACTAAAACACTATATTTTATAAAAATTCATATTAGAATAAATACTATATATTTTTTGAGTCACAATAAAAAAAAAAAAAAAAAATTATTGCACCGGTCCCATTTCCGTGTCCCATTCACTTGTCTGCCCAGACTTATTCTAAGCGATAAGGGGCTGGGTTAGATAGTACTACTGACTGTTACAATATATTCATTCATTCCTTCATGAATAAATAAATAAATAAATAAAATTTCTCTCGAAGCCTTTTATTTTGCATCAGTAGTTGTGTATCTATCCAGGTGTAGTAATCAATTCTAATGACAAGCCAAATTTTTACAATACTTGTTGGATTTGTAAACTATCGTACTATTTATTTTAATATTTTTTATTTGAAAATTTTAATCTATCATCTAAATTTTAAATTTAAAAATATATAAAATTGAAGTTTAAAAGTTAATAATAATTTTGTAATTGGGAAAGGAAGAAAGTATTATTATTTTCTCCTTCCTTTCCCTCGCGATTTCCACGTTCACTTACTACATGAAAGAAATATTTGCACATCAAAACTCGACAATCATTAGACTTCCATCTGGAGGGGTTTTCACATCAACTTTCGGAATTTAGAGTGTATTTTGTCACAAACAAAGAGTTGTTATGCTACGTTTAGATTGAATAAATAAAATTAATGAGTGAATAAATGAAATAGAGAGTTAAATAATTCATTCCATTCCCGACTAGACTACAGTAATAAATCAATCTATACACTTTCCTAATGATTAAGATTCACAAATTTGAGAAAATGGTTGATTATTCAACAACAAATCAGGAATGAGCCATTTCATTTCATTCTTGCAATCCAAACTTGGCATCAAGTAAAGAAAGACATTCAAAACTAAAACTAAAATTAACTCATTTTATCGAAACTAAAACAACTTGTGTTTGTTTCTATATCATTGATTCACTCAAGTTTCAACTGAAATATTTCTCATATAATGCACTCGAGATAGTGAGAGCATCTCCTTCGGCCTTCACAGGGTAAAGCTCAGTACTTGATTGCCATTTGTTTGAATATGCTATCCATTCTCTCCTCCATTCTTTCAACTTGAAGTCCTTGCTTTCTCTCAGGCTTTTTGACAGAAGATTAAAATATAACTTGGCTCGTGGCAGATAGTATTCTTCAAGTAGTCCACTCCAAAGCTTGTTTGCTGATCATACAACACAAGTGAACATCGTAATGCAGTGCTAAATTCATTAATATATGAAGAATAAAATTATCGGGTTTTGCTGAGGAAGGAAAGTTTACCATAATCATGAAGTTGGCTCTGAATGGACTGCGTGTTATCAAACCACATTGTCACCTGTGTTCTGGCATTCCACTCGTACTGGAGGAGTTGGAGGAAAATAGTCAATAAGCTAATAATATGGTAATGGGTGTGTAGATAAAAACTAACGTGTAAAAGTTATTACACCATACGAGTATATTTATATACAAATTGACTAATATTGAGATATATAGGAGCAAATTTAAATGAGGTCATAATAAAGAATAATTCCATGTATTTAGCATCAAAAAGAAATTAGAAAAAAAAAAAAACCTCTACGTGCACTAAATCCTGCACATTATACACCATAATAAAAGAAAAAAAAAAGGAATTTTGTCACAAAGGCCTCGCCTCCTTAGACCAATGCTTCTCATCTTATTTCCACATTCTCTATGTAAGCTGGAGTAGAGATTAATTTTTTTACCAGAAAGTAAATATTGAACAAAAGTTATTCTTTCATAGTCGATAATGGTAAAGTGCCACTACTTACCTAATCTCCATTCTATTAACCATCTAATTTGGAGCCTATCCATTGATTTTATGTATTTATTTGACCACCAGAATATCAATTTCATCAATACAATCACAACTGAGAGGACGTAATAAATTCAATAGTGGAAAAACAAGGTAACAAAACAAAAGTAAACGTGAACTTGCTATTTTGAAGAGCTTATTAAGCTAGTACAAAGGTCTGTCGGGATTCATTTACTTTTTCCCCCCTTCCCATAGAAAACGGAAAAATAATATCATTCTTACCTGCCTCCTCTCCTTAGGAGTTAAGGCTAGCTTTTTCGCACTCTCTAGCCAAGTTCCAAGTAGAAAATTGTCATCAGCAGACAGAAGCTCATCTATGTCCGTAATGAGTTGAAGGAATTTTTGGCTTTCGTAACTGAAAGATTTTGCATCCTTATCTTGGAAAGCAGTAATAGCATTCAAATACACCTGGTTTGCAAACTTTGAAAGTACTTGTCTAGTTAAGTCAACCAAGTCATACCTGTCAAAAAGGCCATACATTGTTAGTTTTTTTTGTGAATTTTTTAATTTTAATTTATTTTTAAAATTTTCTTTTGCCTATAAATTATGTTGCTTGTTTCAATTTTATTTATTTTTAGTTACAAGATTTAATATATTCAGTTGCTTCATAAGAATCTTGGAAGCTAGTAAAAAGTACAAACAAAAAGTGATGAATGGTAAGGACTGCTATGTTTTAAGCAGATTTTGTCTAGCAATGGAAGTTTTAGTTCACCTTTTGTGTTAGTAACAACAAAATATCAATCTTCTTTAATCCACATTGCAAACACCTTCTTTGATCAGATAACTCTAACAGATCACCAAATAACTATGCTACATGGAAAATTTCATGGTGGAAATATTACGGCGTTATTGGAACTGCCATAAAATCCTTGTCACACAAAACCCCAAAAATGGGGGAGAACTAAAATGTAACGGATGGGGGGACTTACAATAAAAGGATAGTAAATAAATAATGGTGCAGCAAGATCGATCAAATAGTCATCGTTCATCGGAAATAGAAGTTTCGAACTAAAAATAAAATAAAATAAAAAAACAAAAAAATCGCGTTCCGGGGAAAAATCTAAATATTGTATTCGTCTAGAAGAAAGACAAAAATTGCAAAACAAATGCAAAAGAACAAAAAAAGAACAAAAAAAAAATAAACCTTAGCTATAAATTTAACATCAGAACCAAAAGCGAGAACACACTAATTTAAATAAGGCACATGCGAATTAAAAGTCGAATGCTATGAAAACCTTCCGATTAATCTAACAAGATTGAGCTCATTAAAGTATCAAAAAATATACTTAGTGTTAGAGAAAAGTAGATGTATTGAATATTGTTATTATATTATTACAAAGAGTACTAAAGCATTATATATAGGCTACTAGTTGAGTAATGACCAAGTATGTGTGGGCACCATCCATACTTGGTGACCAAGTTTTAATAATAATAATAATAATAATAATAATAAGATCATGATTCTAGAATAATTTTTTAACACTCCTCCTCAAGTTGGAAGTCTTATTTCACGACTTACAACTTGTTACATAACATGATGTTAAAAATAAAAGACTCAAACCAATCATAGCGCCGAATTATTTTATCTTCAACACTCTCACTCAAATTGAGGCCCTCTTCAATTTGCACGAGAAAAAAAGTCAATTTTAAAAAAAAATTCATCCAAAGTTAGATTTTTAAATTTTTTTTAAAAAATTCATCCAAAGTTAGATTTACATCCTTGATATATAACTTCACACATCCACTTTCCAAGAATGTCATGCGCCAACAATAA
The DNA here is from genome assembly GCA_020205605.1 of Panax ginseng. NCBI lineage: Eukaryota > Viridiplantae > Streptophyta > Magnoliopsida > Apiales > Araliaceae > Panax > Panax ginseng. The sequence continues at coordinate 54,548,475 of CM035130.1, read as the reverse complement.
CGGAGAACACTCATGTCCCACAACAAATGTCAAGGGTTTTCTATCCTTCACTAACAACTATGAAGGACTCCTTGCCTTCCTTAACAAGGTGGACTCTCAAACCTCCCAACAAATTGAAGGACACGTTCCTTCTTGAAATCTCGGCCTCATGCAATCCTTACTTTCCAATCAACCATCCATTTACATATTCAACCAGAGAAATAACTACTAAGAACAAACTATTTTTGTTTCACCACAAAAACAAACAATTTTTATTTTGTTTTCTCTAAAAAAATCTGTAAGAAGAAAAGATACCCGCCGCCGGCTATGTGTAGCCGGCAACAGAAGCAAGACTTCTAGTTAGCCTCCCAAGATCAAACTAGCTCTGATACAATGTTAGAGATAAAGTAGATGTATTGAATATTGTTATTATGTTATTACAAAGTGTACTAAAGCCTTGAATATAGGCTACTAGTTGATTAGTGACCAAGTATGTGTGGGCACCAAGCATACTTGGTGACCAAGTTCTAATAATAATAATAATAATAATAAAATCATGATTCTCTTCTAACACTTAGAAAACCTGAGGACTTAAAATTCTAGGTTAACATGATACAGATGACAATTAAATACTTCAATCCCCTAGGTTTTTCAGTATTAGATGTCCATACAAGATTGACGCAAATTTTGCCCCTTATATTGTTCTATCATATAGATCTGACCTTTCGGTTATTGTACTTTTAAAAGTTATGTTTTACAATTATACTAATTTTCTATGCCTGATTCAAGAATCTTATTATACAGTTTCATCCTAAAGCAAATTACACACCCTTTCACGCAGTCATCTTACAGTGCAAAATTGAAGAATTTTTTACAATGTTTCAAATCTGATCTGTCAATTAAATTTTCTTCCGTACCAAGCACAAGAAAAATAAATCTTTCTTCTAGTATTTAGACCTTGCAAAAATTAGGCACTATGTAAAGGACTAAATATATTTTCGGCACGTCTTGAAATCCATGCCAAACACAAAAGGACAAACAACACTACTGTCAGACAAAGCGATGGAGAGGGATGTATCCTAGCCACAAGACCAACATTACTAGAAAATCTTCTAAAATCTTTTATCTATAATGAGTTTGAGTTCATAGTACACCAACTCTAATGTGAAAATTCTCTATCCCACTTTCTATAATAAGTTTTTTTAAAAGAAATGTTTTCTTACCTTATACAAAGACAAATGCATTTCAAGCAGGGTGTAGCTGTATTTTCTGTCAGGAAGCACATGGAACTCTGGTTTTGAATATTCAACTAAGGTTAAAGATATACCTATATGTGAGGCTTCCAGCAAGAGCTTGTTCTGCGTCAAGAAACAGCCTTAACGCCTTCATGACATCCCGAGTAGAATACCATAGATGTGACTGTGGTAAGGGAGAACTTGTTTCATGCAAAGAGAATCTTCTTCTGTGTAGCATGGTTAGCTTTTGCATCTGGTACTGAGTCTTGTCAGAATTGATTTTCAACGATGGATCCCAATCAGGAAATTTAACAATGAAATCAATGTTATGGTCCTGAAAAAATTGATTGGGTAAAAGAAATAAAAGGACTGAGAAGTAAAATGTAAATGTACCACATATGTTGAAAATGTTGTAACTTCAGATGAATTAAAGCGCTAGTAATACTGAATACTTATAAGCACTCATAAATTTCAAGTGAGCCTAATAAATGGAACGGGTGATAATGATAGAGTGGTAATCAACATATTCATCCGCCAAAATCTTTTTATTATAAGCATGAAAAGGAAATTAAGTAGATATGCCTTTCCACTCAGCAGGCCTCAAGTCTGACTATTTGTTTAATTAAGTTATTTAGTAACTAGTGAATTTCTTTCTTCTCAGCTCAGTTAGAAATATTCTTTTGAAAGTCGGTATAGTTTTAGAGGGAACAGTCAAATACAAACTGCAGCAACCTATATAGGCCCAACCTTCAGAAGCAAAACTTGAGCTAGTTAGTTTGCACTTTGCACTTAGGGCTTATATACAGATATATATTCCGATGTGGATTCCTTATACTCGAACTAACATTATAACATTTAATATCATGTGATTTTATTGTAGCTAAGCTAAGAATATTAATGATTTCCATAGTAACTGCTTAACAACAATAAAGTTTCAAGACTAACATAAATTAAAATTACTGAAATCAATAAATTTCAATACAGATGACAGAAGGCAACCTCAACATTACAATTCTTGTTCATTAAACAGATCATATATAGTTGCAAGTTGTTAATACACTCAAATATCCATCTTATATACACATTACCAATTCCACACCGGTCGCCATCAAGCAGGATAATCATTACGGTTTATATTGGTCTTAAATATGAGCGGATGCAATACAGAAAATGCAAAAGGAATCTTTTTATTTTTGGTAGGTAATATTAAGCATATATTTATATAAAAATATGTTTGTTCTGCTGTTTTTATTCATTTACTTTGATACAACTACTAAAACGAAAAGACACAAGTGTACATATGAAATGCAATACCATTACAAGACTCGGTTTCTAAGAACTTGCTAAGAAAATAAATGAGAGCTACCACATTCAAACAATTGAGTTTAAAGAAACATACAGCAATTCTATCTGTACAATTGTAAACTGTGTGATGAAGAATTTCCCAAGCCGCCTCAATCTGCTTAACTGCTTTACCATAACGTCTACGAGAGTAGGTTTTCAACCAGTCCTACAAAGCATAAATTGAGTTCAATTTTTTACCCCAAAATCAAGAGATTTTAAAGATTCTTGGAATTCCAAAGAAAAAAGTATCAAACGGCTCACACACAGAATCTTTTTTTCTTATTGTGGGAGGCAGTATGATTGTGTAACACTAACACAATCAGTTGTTAGAATCCATAGGTATTCAAATTGTTCACTTGGCCCTTCTTATGGGGTGTAGTCGAGAGTTTAACCCTGCATAGAGTCTACTGCAGGGGACTCTAGCAATTGTCCTTATTTGAATGCTAAACCAAAGTAATGTTTTTCCACAAATAATCAATCAAGCAATGGACATCATCATACTTCCGGGAATGTGTGAAGTTTTACTTTTATTTTTATTTTTTGATGGAGAATATATACTCATTTTAGAAATAGAACTTATGGGCTATGGCTGTGTTCTTTTGCGACACCCTAAGCATAGAAGCAATTATTCTAAATACCTAGAGCAATAAACCAATTTTGACGCCACATGCACATTGAAGCTCTTAGTCATGTATTAACAATCAATTAGTGAACTCCAATCACCTCAAGTTCGACTTTATCACTACGGAATGCCATTTCAGACATCAGCTCATAGACGACTGGATTTTGTTCTATTCCTTCCATGCACATGCCAACACCAACCTGTTTGGAACATAAACAACAAGAAGAAAATCTGTTTAAAGTACGTGAAGCAAGACATACATGCCACCTTTAGAAAAATAAAATTCTTATGCTCTGTGAAGGCAATGCGATCAATCATGGGTCCGTGAACAATTTGAAGTAAATCTTTGAATTAAAACAATTTGATTTCGAACTCTAATGTTGTCATGGTATTGTGAGGCTACTAGTATTTTAAATATTGTTGATTACGTTTAAGTGGAAATAATATAAGGTTCATTTGGTCACTTAACTCAGTAAGAGTTTCTAGAAAGGGATATGTAGCAAAAATTGTGGGACATAAAAAAAGCGAATGTGTAGCAAATGACGTGGGATGAAGGGAGTATCATTTTACATGGATTAGATATAGAAAAGCAATGTTCTTGCTTACCCAGACAATAATTTTGTCTGACTAATTCAAATAAGTCGAAAAATAAGTTATTAAGATAATTAACATGAAACAACAATAACATGTCACTTATTTAAAGATATTCATAAACAAACAAGTCCACCATCAGCTGAAAAGTCCTAAAAGCTGATGATTGAGTTAACAGATTTTGAAGAGACAAAGCTTCAGCAATTTAAAGTGCAGAGTGGGAAAACAAATAAAGAAAGTCTACCCAAATCATAATATAACAATACAACAGAAATTTATTGCATACCATGGTTGAATTTTCACTGAGGCGGGCATCAACTGGACCTGAAGCAACTGCATCCAGTGTGCCATACATTTCAATGTTTCCACCAAAGTTGTGCAGCATACACCTGATGTATATTTTAGGTTATACAACAATAAGCACACCATGACATAATACTAAACCTTAATGGAATTGATGAAGTATTAAGGAGAAAACGGGAGGTGAGAGACTAAGAACCAACTTAGTTGATGTTAAGTCCCTAATACGGACATATTTAGATTAATGAAGTGCAATAACAAAACTGTCACTAATGAATTAGTCATTTCACCCTTTCATTAATTAAAACTATGTCGTTTCAGGGATTTGGCACCAAGTTGGTGCACAGTCACTCACATCCCTTAATTTCATTTATAAACTAAGAAAGAGATTTTGAAACTAAAACATTTCAGAGAAAAAAAGAGAGTTTAAATGAGCTCACTACCAGACATAAGGAGTGCCATAAAATTGGGAGAACGATTTCCATATGGGTGTGACATCAGCAAATAGATCAAGAACTATCATCTTCCCAAATGGAACAGAATGCAGAAGTGCCTGTCCAATGTAAGCTGTGTTCATAACTAACCAAAAAAATATATTTTAACCATCAATGCTGATGAAATGTAGGCAATGTCCCTAAAAGAGACTTTAGGCTAAAAATAAATAGAATCTTAATCAACGAATGAAATCCACAATATAACTAATCACTAATCCAAGGAGGAAAGGCAAGAAAAAGGATAACAAACAACTTCATTTGAATAACCTGAGATATATCACACTCATCATAATTCTACTTTTAACGTATGAACGTATCCCTAAATATATTCCTCTCATAGTTACCATAACATATAAAACAATGTTTAAAGGGAGTAACATAGAGTAAATGAAAGGAGTCTCACAAAATGCATACTTTCATTTGTGGTGGTTTCCAGAATGACGAGTCTGAATAGAATAACCAACCCTGCAAATAGGTAGAAATGTTTATCAGTTCATGCATCACAAAGTAAAAGCCAAAAAGTCCACATCCCTCACAAACAATTATGAATACAGTAAAACCCCTATTTAGGAATACTCTATATAAGAATAACCTCTACAATATTATAAAAAAAATTGGTCCCAATTTGGGCCAGTTATAAATAGGAATAACCTCTAAATTGTAATATGTTATATATTTTTTAAGTCCCGTATTAAGAAACTATACCTCTATATAGTAATAATTTCATATATACATATATATATATATATGAGAGATAGACAATATTAATTTTAAAAGACTACATTTTCTATAAAAGACTATATTTTCTATAAAAGACTACATTTCCTATAAAGAACTACATTTTCCTATAAAAGACTACATTTCTTATAAAGGACTACATTTTCCTATAAAAGACTACATTTCCTATAAAAGACCACATTTTCCTATAAAAGACTACATTTCCTATAAAAGACTACATTTTCCTAGTTTGAAAATCTAAATAATTTATGTTTTCTTTAATTTTTGTTATAAAATCTATATTTTCGTTAAAGTGAATATTTTTGGGTGTTCGAAAAATATTTTGTACCAATACCTCTATTTAGTAATAACCTCTCAATTAGAATACAAATAGTTTGGTCCCAAGTCTATTCCTAAATAGAGGTTTTACTGTAGAAAGGTTCTTCAGTGGCTACAATTATCATATCTGTTATTTACTTTTTACTATTTTGTTAATTCTCATAGCCACAATGTAATCCTGAAGACAAGGTAACCACACGACAAAGCAAAATGGTAGCAGGAAGACGAGATTTGAAAACACATTGCAAGAAGAAAATAACCCTATAACTTGTAAGGTTGATTGATTGAATGCATGAACACAATTACAGATCTATGGCTGTTTTTATGTTGGTCATAAATCAAGCCAAATCCACACCCTCTGCACAGTCAATTTAAAGAAAAATCCATCTTGAGCATCTTAAGATGGATTCAGAGAATGGTTCACAAACCTATATATTTCTATACTTCAATACTCATTTATCATCCCAACCCTAATTGGTTTTCCTATCAAAAAATTCTCAGTAACATCTTTACGATTCAAGCTATATCTAAACCAATTCTACATTCTCCCACTTTCCATCTTTAGACCTACAAAAGATGACTGAATATGACTATATAGTCTCCGGTACAAATATTATTGACAACTGTTCTCATTATGACCAAGTCAGAGATAAATGAAATGGTGAAAATAAATTTAAGTTCTTAACAGATAAGGTTAAATGCAAAGATAAGCAGATTAAGATTAACATCTTGAAGAGGCATGGGTAGGGGCTGCAAAGAGGGTCAAAGTAGCACGCTAAGGAACTTACTTGCATAAGCCAAACTGCATTTTTATCTGCTTTTGACATTGCCTTATAGACGGCAGAACCAAGAGAAGAAATATACTCTGGATCACTTGTAGGTGGGGTGTTCTCATTGAATGTATCACTACATTAAACATGGTATAGAATCTTCAAATTTTTTATAATAGATGAGTGTGCAAATGAACATCCCCAAAGGGTAATAAGTACAAAATATTTCTACTAACAAACATAGCTAAGAAACATAACATGGAAACGAAACCAAAAAAAAAACTATGAAATGTTTATATGTATTCGTCAGAGAGCTTAACCATTATTTTCTTCCAACAATGTATATGTATATGTATGTGTGTCATAGTTGTCATGATGATGTCGCCATGACGTCGCCTAGGCGACGACTGCATTGGAGAAGGTCAAGGCAACACCTTAAACGCCGAGCTGCCAATGCTAACGCATTAGTAGCAGGCCCAAGTTAATGAATTAAGTCATTTTTACCCTGACCCATCATAACCCATGGACTTTTTCGACTACCCAAGTAACTCAACTCAAGAGATGACTTTGCTTGAACTATGACTAGAAACAGAGTAGAGAGTGAAGACTTTTTCATAGTGTTCGTTATTATATTTTGGGTTTTAGTGTATATAAAATGTTATTGTGCAATATACTTTTGAAATAAAATAAATAATATATAAATTGCAAATTGTTAATGTAAAGAATGTATTTTCTGTATATTTTCATATAACAAGTAGCTACATTTATAGAATTAGGATAGCCCACATTCACATTCTAGGGATTAAACTAGGAAACATGGAAATGTTTTAAGCTTAAAAGAATGTTGCATGCTATGCTACTAACATTACTAACATTTACATACATCTGCTAACACTCCCCCTCAAGTTGGTAGATGTCTCGCATACCCAATTTGAAACACAATGGATGAAACATCTTACTACTAAGGCCTTTAGTCAGGATATCAGCTAGCTGATGATCTGTTTTAACAAAAGGTAAGCAGATAAGACCACCGATTAATTTTTCTTTGATGAAGTGTGTCAATCTCAATGTACTTCGTTCTATCGTGTTGTACTGGGTCATTTGCAATACTAATGGCTGCCGTATTCTCACAAAATAACTGCATAGGCCCTTTAGTTGTAACACCCAAATCTTCTAACAAGGTTCGAAGCTACATTAGTTCACATATACCCAAGGCGATAACTAGATATTTAGCCTCAGCACTAGATCTTGCCACCACGGACTGTTGTTTACTACGCCAAGTAACAAGATTACTTCCAACAAATGAACAGTAGCTTGAAGTAGACCGACGATCCTCTATAGATCCTAAGAATAAACCCTTTCCAGGAGCAGACTTGAGATACCTGAGATACCTAAGAATTCTGTAAACAGTTTCCACGTGACATTGTCGAGGATCATGCATATACTGACTCACTATTCCCACAACATAGGATATATCGGGTCTAGTATGAGAAAGGTATATCAATTGTCCCACAAAATCTTGATATCTATCTCTATCAACCGCAGGTCCTGTGCCTCCTACTAGATGATGATTAACTTCAATAGGAGAATCAGCAGGCTTACTAACATGTCAGTTTCTGTTAAGAGGTCAAGAACATACTTCCGTTGAGATAAAAAAATCCCGTTGGAAGATCTTACAACTTCAATACCAAGGAAATATTTCAAAGGTCCAAGATCTTTGATCTCAAATTCTTTGGCCAGACTCGCTTTGAGATTAGCTATCTCCTTTATTATCACTTGTCATCACAATGTCATCAACATAAACAATACGAATGACAGTCTTCCCATTTATCTGTTTGACAAATAGAGTGTGATCTGTTCGAATCTACTGATCATTGCCTTGTGGAATCTATCGAACTAGGCTCTGGGAGATTGCTTTAGACCATATAAAGCCTTTCGCAGTTTACAAACCATACCCTTGGTGACAGATGAAACAAAACCAGAGGATATTTCCATGTATACTTCTTCCAAATCACCATGAATGAATGCATTTTTCACATCCAATTGTTGAATATCCCAGCCAAAGTTCGTTGCACATGAGCTTATGGTACGAACAGAGTTCATCTTCGCCACAGGAGCAAATATCTACTGGTAATCAATTCCACGAGTTTGAGTATACCCTTTTGCAACTAGCCTAGTTTTAAGTCTCTCAACTGTCCCACCTGGCTTTTGCTTAACTGTATATACCCATTTGCAACCAACTGGTTTTTTCCCATAAGGAAGAGTAACTAGTTCTCATGTATCATTCTTATTCATCTCCTCAATCATAGCTTGTTTCCAATTCTCATCACTGATTGTTTCTCTCCACCCCTGAGGAACAGATATTAAATACAATGAAGAAACAAAGGAGTGGTAGGAAACAGATAATTTATTATAGGCTAAGAAATTAGAGATAAGATGTTGAGTACAAAATTTAACTCCTTTTTTTAGAGCAATAGGAATGTCAGTATCATCAGAAGAACAAGGTTAGGATTCTCACCATTAGCATTATCAAGAATAGATGCGGAGCAAGGTTGGTGTAGTGGTGCAGAAATGGTGACCTTATTCTTGCCTTTTCGAACATAGGTCCTCAACTCAGGCTCAGACGCATGTAATTCCCCTTGTGTAGAATTATCAGAAACAACAATAGGAACATGGCTTGTAATACCAGCCTCATAAGGGATAATAGGAACAGGGCTTGTAATACCAACCTCAGAAGGGAGTTTCTCCTCCTTATTAGTAACATCCTCCCCCCTGAGGAGAAGAGGAAGAAGAATAAAAAGGTTCCAATTCCCAAAAAGTTACATCTCGAGTGACAAAAACTTTGATAAAAGGAGGATGATAACATTTATAACTTTTTTTGGTTGGAGAATAACCAATGAAAACACATCGAAGAGCCTTGGGATCTAATTTGCCCCAAGTAGAAGATTTGTCATGTACATAGCACACACACCCAAAAACTCGAGGTGAAGGAGAAGGATTGGTCGTGTGTTCGAGAAAAAAGAGGACTTTTGTTCCCAAGGATTCAAGAATGTGGTTAATAAAAAATGCATCAGTCAAAACGGTATCTCCCCGCAGAAACTTAGGGGTTGTCATGGTGAACATAAAGAGTGCAGGCAACCTCTAGTACGTGGCGATTTTTCCTTTCCGCCACTCCATTTTGTTCTGGAGTTTTGACACAAGAGGTTTGAAGAATGATGTCATACCTCAAATTTGGAACGTAAAAGATAAATCCAAGTGACACGAGAATGACAATCAATATAACAAACCATCTAAAACCAGAAGAGGAAACAACCCGAGAGGGTCCCCACACATCAGTATGGATAATAGGAAAAGGCTCAGAATGCCGACTGTTAATAGCAGAATCATAGTTGTCACGGCGCCACGAAGATCACGGCGATAGTCGATCGCCTGGACGCTTAAAGCGACAAGGCGACGACGCCGTACGGCGTCTGTGATGGCGACAAGTCGTTTACAACGTGCAATTTATATATTATTTATTTTACTTAACAAGTATACTGGCAATAAAATTTCATATACATTAAAACTCGAAACATAACATTATGGAATAACATTAAAGGCATAATTATGTAAATACTTAGCAATAACAATCCAAAAACAAAACACTTGATATTAAAAATTAGTAAAAGAAATGAAGAATTCAACAAACACCACATCGAAAATAAAGTTGCAACCATCACAAATATGTAGTCTAATAAAGATGTGTCGAATCCGATTACTGATAAGTTTTTTAGCGTTTTATTTCATTTCTCCCTGGTTTTTAATCGATGGGTCATGGGTTTTTAATAGGTGGATCATTAGTTAATGGATCAGAATTGTAAAATACTTTGATTGGGCCAGAGCTGCTAAGGCGTCCCAAGGTGTCTCAAGGCGCCCGCCTTAGCAGCTCCACCTCAAGGAGCCCATCGCCGTATCAGTTTTTCATCGCCTAGGCGTCGCCTTAACAACTATGAGCAGAATAGGTCGAACGTTTGTGTTTACCGAATTCACATGGTTCACACAAAAACTTAGTTTTGTTACATTGCTTAACTAAAGATGGAAATAAAGACTCCAATACTGAAAAAGAAGGATGTCCCAAGCGTCGATGGCATCGATAAAGAGAGGTTAGACTAGAGTCAGAAGTAGAGTGAAGAGCCTCAGTGGAGGACATGTCAGACTAGGGAACGTCTAGGTAATAAAGACCATCAACTGCACTACCACTCCCAATCGTTTGCCCCGTCACCAAGTCCTGAAAAACACAATGATTTGAAAAAAAGGTTATTGAAGAGTGTAGAGACTCAGAAAGACGTTGGACAGATAATAAATTCGTAGTAAACGAAGGAATATGAAGAACAGGTGATAATGTTAATGAAAGAGTACAAAATACATAACCACGCCCGGAGATAGAAGACATGAAACCCTCAGCTACTCGAACCTTGTCTTTTCCAGAGCAAGGTGTGTATGAAGTAAAGATGTTTGAGAACCCAGTCATATGTTCGGAGGCACCTGTGTCTATAATCCAACTAGTGCAAGTTGATGTAACAAAAAAGGCACAAGAATGGATACCTGGCTGGGCATAATGAGAAGAAGTAGATTTGGAACAAAATTTTTAAAAATCTGAAATTTCCTCAGGAGTAAGTGAAGTAGTAGTTTCTGAAGTACTGGGTGCATCAACAGGAAGTGGTGGAGAAGACATGTAGGCCTAGGATCCACGTCCACAACCACAACTTGACCGACCTCCACGCCCTTTAGGATGCCCATGAAGTTTAAAGCATCGATCCTGGTATGATTCTTTCCCCCGCAATAATCACATTTGCGGGACCCCTTCTCAACAAGCGCTTGAATGGGGAAGCCAGGCTTAGACTATGAAGTAACCAGGGATGATCGGTCAACAGGATTTAAGTTTAAAACCATCACCCGATGTCTACGTTTCTCTTATTGGACTCTAGCATGAGCCTCTCGCAGTGATGGTATGATCGATCAACTGTGCTCGAACTTGATCAAACTCAGTGTTTAAACCAACCAAGAAATCAACAACTCAATCCTCATTAACAAACTTTTGATAAGTTGTTGTATCTTCTAGGCATTTGGTTGAAAAAACCAGGTAATGATCGAGTTCCTGCCAAAGTGCATTAATCTCTGCAAAATATTGTGGCTTCTCCCCTTGACCCAGCTCTCGGATTCGTTTACGGATGTCAGATGCCTTAGACATATCACCAGAAACAGAGAAGGTTTGAGAGATAACCTCTCAAAGTTCATATGTCGTGTCTAAGAACATGTAACTACTCCTCATATTGGGTTCCATTGAGTTAAAAATCCATGTTTTTACCATAGCGTTAACAGATTTCCATTCTTCTTGGGCCACACCTGCTTGAATAGGCATGGTTGTTGTATTAGTGATAAAGTGTTGCATCCGATTAGCTTCAATTAACATACGGCATGCTTGTGACCAAGCTAGATAATTGTTTCCATCCAACTTAAATGGACTAAGAACCAGAGCAGACCTTAATTCCCCCCTATCTCTATCCTTAAGGGATTCCGTGGGCTTACTTTCCTTTCCGAGTAACTAACAGTCACATGACTTGGAAACGACTAAAAGAGGAGAGTGGCACGGCCAAACATCATCCCAGAAGCGAATCAGCTTACCATTGCCCAACCAAAGTCTAGCCCAAGTTCTTCAGATGATGATTTCTAATCAACTGCCCTTTATTGGTTTCAGTAGAACCATCACTATGAATGGAACCAGATTCGTCCATGGTGAGGTAATAGGAGCAACAAGAATTATCCAAGGAAATAACAAGGATAATTTTTAGGCTCAAAAAATAGGGAATTATTCAAAAAAAATAAAATTAATGCAGTTAATTTGTTCTTTTAGGATTCACTCTTATATTAGCCCACTTAAATAGCAGTAATAGAATCCTTTAAGAAACTGTAGGCACAGTAAGTACCAGTTGCAACAATAAGTTTTTAAGGAACTAACAGAGCTAACAGGAAGCCTAACACCAGACAAACCTGAATTTTGCTCAATACGACCACTGTAGATGGAAAGAGGAGAGAGAAACGACCAAATTGGGAGAGACCGCGCCGGAAAAAGTCGCCGAAAGGTTCAACGTAGCGTCTGAGGTCAAGCGCGTGGGGGCTAGTGCGACAGTGGGTCGAAAAATTGAAAACTCCGATCAGGTCGCTTGGCACTGTAGAACCTTAATATGGGTTCAATTTCTCAAAACAAACTAATCTTGCAAGGTTTCTACTAGAAGAGATGATCGGCAGCAAGAAACAGAGCAAGAAACTAGATGGAAAAAAAACACAGGTCTGTTATGGGCATACCATGTAAAGAATGTATTTTCTGTATATTTTCTTATAACAAGTAGCTTCATTTATAGAATTAAGATAGCCCACATTCTAGGGATTAAACTAGGAAACATGAAAATGTTTAAGCCTAAAAGAATGTTGCATGTTATGTTACTAACATTTACATACATCTGCTAACAGTTAACAACTTGTCACCATACGGACGCCATGGAGGACGCCTTATAGCCTAGGCGTCTTGGCGGTCAACTACCGCCGTGTCCCGCCTTGGCGCCGTGACAATTATGATGTGTGTGTGTGCGCGCATGTGCGTGAAGATAAAAAAAGGCGGTGTATTTCTTAATTAATTAACAAAAGTTATCAGTGAGGAAAGTACAAGAGACAGAAAAATATAGAAAAACTACAAAATGTTCTGAAGGAGAGGACTACCCTACACTCCTTATAAATATCATAGACAGTCATCTCTGAAAGAAAAATACAAAACAAAGTGTAAAAGTGACGCAAGAAAACATGCTGTACCCCATAGTATATGAAAGAAGATTGAAGTCATTCCCGACATTCACAATTCTCTCACTAATCTGATGTGGGTTAAGAAATAACACCTAAATTTCTCTCTTCTGATCTCTATATATTCATATTCAATCAAAAGTAAATATGCAGAATGGAAGGTTATACCAAGTCCCTCCAAGCATCCTGCACAGGAGGGATAATACTAAGTAACAACCTCCACTAGTGCAAAATTTTATATTCAAAAGAGCATATTTCTTCATTGGCATATTTAAAATATAAACAAATTTCTTTCTTAGCGATTTATTTATTTGATTATTTCCTTATTAAGGATTTTTTGTGTTACCATGTCAATAGTTTCTAGTGTTCGTTTTTCATATATATGGCCATGCTCGAAGCATAAACTTCAACCTTAAAAAGCAAAGAATCTTCATATATTCTTTTGTAGGTAGGCGAATCTCGAGTCACAACGAATCCCTGAATTCAGAACAACAGATTCTTCTAGATAAGACTAGGGAATTCTTCAGTAATTTTTTCTTTGATAAGAATTGAAAATATCACTAATACTATATAATATACTTATTATACTAATCAATATAATGTTTTATATACTAATACTATCAACAAAATTAGCAGAAGAATTTAGTTATTTTCCCAAGTTCCTAGATGGTACAAGTATATAAATCTTTTGCTTATCATGAATTATTACTATTTTTAAGTATTGAAATTTTAATGTATGTATGTATATAAAAAACTAGTTAATATGTAAATGTGTCGAATCCTCAAATTCCAATTGTTTATATTTGTTGAACCGTCAAATTTATGGCTAACCCGAGGTCCTGAACCCTCCAACCCAAATGCTTGTTTTTTAGACCTCAACTCTCTTATCTATGCTAGTTTTTGCTCATCGTGAATTTCATCATTATCCTTCATCGTGAATTTCATCATCATCCTTCCAGTTAACCTAATATTGATCTCGACATCCATGTGTAGAACAATTCAAACTTTAAATCAATATCATAAGTACAATGTAACACAACATGTAAGATACTTAAAATAAACAATACCAATCCTAAGGCCCTAACAAAGAAGACAATTGGAAATATATAAATTAATCAAGGCAAAATAAAAAAATAAGAATAAAAAATACCAGTTGTAGATGTCTGTCACGTCTCCATATTCTGCAATGAACACAACAAAGATGAACCAACAAAACTAGTCAGTGAATTACATAGATCTGGAGGCACTGAATCATGATTCTTCAATGTAAACTCTTTTCTAATAAAGAAATAACCTGCAATCAGAAAAGGGAAAAATTGAAATGACTTCAGCTTCAATACCACATGAGTAGCTCAAACATACTTAAACTCGTTACTTCACTATAAAAAAGGCAATGAATTCATCTAAAGGAAGATCCACAAAATGTAAATATATACAAGGAAATGTGGCTATTATAACGATATCTTAAAGATATTTTACGTTTTTTTCTGTTGGTTACTGTTTGCCCACAAAAAAAATAAAGTAGGAGGGGAATAGGAATGAAACCAAAGAAAGAAGACTCAACATCATTGGCATACACAAGGACATAGATCCAGAAAGATTTCCACCAGGTTGGGGGGGTGTTGGACTGCTCTGACCGTAAAACCTCCTTCCAAATTATTTGCTGACGTTCATTGTTCTCTCCTCTGTTTCTCTATTAATACATCTTGCCAACTCTGGACCAAAGCAATATCATACTAACAGATTTATTTAAAAAAAATTATGTATATGTCTATTGGTATATGAAGCCATGTTCATTTACTTGCAGATAAAAAATTTTGGCAGTCAATACACAAATACATATGGGTGTGATAGCATGCTAAATTTCTGGTCCCATGTAGCAGCAAAAGAATCAATTTGAAGATATGCAACGATGCCTTTACAACTATTTAATATTTTAAACTGCTATTTTTTCAATATGTTATTCAAAGAAACAGAGATCTCGTGAAGCCCCAAACCACATTCCAAGGATAAATGGAGAATATATAGAACTCTATTCATATAATAGCATGCATCAAATGACTACAAGCATGTATAGCCAACCTTTTATTTGCTGCCGAATAAATGCCTCCCCTATTTCTATAAATAAAGGATCAGATGGATCAAGAAGGAATGTACAACACCATCGGGGATCACCATCAACGGTATTGAATAAAAATATAACATGTCAAATTATGGATAATATAGATTATTAAAAAAATTCACACATCCAAATATGATTTATTTTCAACAGGGAAATAAACAGCTCAAATAATGTATACTTACAAACTGTAGATTAAATGGGAGTCATCTTTCTCAGTGAGGTCATCCTACAATATTCTGTTGGGCGACAATTATAATCTTTCATAAAAGGGTATTTGGAAAGCTGTTGCTTTATCTACATGTATTTTTTATGTGGACAGCAGAGAGGGGACATTCTCAGAGGGGAGAACATTGGGGCCACGAGCCCCAAAAAATTACGAGCTCCCTTAGTTATATGTATTCACAATAGAACCCCATAAAATGTATTCACAATAGAACCCCATAAAATTTAAAGGTTCATCGTCGTACCTTTTATCTTTATATAATAGCCCCCGTGCATTTCTTGTCCACAAAATTGTGATTTGGTAGTCAATTATGAGTTATAATTTAATTAGATTTCTTTAATGTTTTATAAATTTATAAAAAGCTTATACCAAAATTATGCAATCTCTTATCTTAATAGCAACTAAACTTGAAATATCGAATAATCCTCCGGATTTTTTTGTTGGCCTCCCTAAACATTTTATAGCTTCATCCCTGGCTCCACTTAAACTACACTATGGAAGCAAAATATATCACTCTCTTTATTTGGATATACCATCTTCAGGAGTTTCTGGATCCATACCCCATCTGATGCCTTCAAGGGTACCCGAAGGCTATCTATTTGAGATACGCATAAGGATACTAATCCTAGGACCTAGCCCTAAAAGTGCACAATAAATAAAGCATGAATCAAGGGATTAAGGTGACTTCACCTCAACCAAGCCCATTGTCCCAAAGAGAGCTCTAAGGTTAGACTCACAATATATAAAGGGGACATTCTCGCAAGGAAAGGTTAAGTTCTCTAAACCCTAAAAACCCTCAACTATTGATTGCATTGTAAACTCATATACTGACTTAGGCATCAGTGTGACCCCACATGGCACTTCCCACCAAACTCTGGTACTTTTCTTTGTTCCACAGGTTCAATCCACACCCACCAATCCATTCCAAACAGCAACAGATCCAAGGAAAAGGAAAGAGTTCCAAATTGGGGAAAAAAAATCCAACTCCGAAAGGGCTAAAAAAAGGAGAAAAAAAATACACACTTCCCTTCTCTAAAAATTCAGCATTTTGATGAGGACATGGTATGCGTGGACTCAAATAAGATTAAAGGGACATGGGGATCAAGCAAGGCTAGAACTAAGAGGTTCAAACAAGGTCTCAATGGATTGATTCAAAATGTTTGGGCTGAAGATAACGCAAGGAAGCCTGATGAGACAAACTTGGGTCAATTTGATACAAGCCCAATTCTGATCATTCTAGTAAAGCCACAAATTACATATTCAGCAAGGAGTAAATTTATTATAATCACGTGGGCCACTTGCCTTCTAAACATACTGCTAGCATGGAAATAGCATGGAGACTAATATGGGCATCCTATATGCACACGTGGACAACAGATATAGCATGCAAATTAAAGGAGTCACTTGATATATTATATTCAATAATTACATGAAATCATGCAAGGCTTTGCAAATCAATTCACATACTGCTATAACAGCCTTCACGTGGCAATGGATTGTTATAACAGCCTTCACGCAGCAATGGATTGCTTATACACGGCAAGTTCACGTGGCGAAGGATTTTATTTTTTTATTTGGATTCTTAATTTTAAATTCTATTGTAATTAGAATTTCTTTTCTAAATTGACTTCTATTTCCTTATAGAAATTAGGGTTATAGTTTATAAATTCCTATTAGGATTTAGATTGTTTTGAGTAGTATAAATAGAGGTCTAAGTTGATGTAATCAAACACATTATTCATTATTCAATAAACTTGTGAAGTTATTCTCTACTTTTGGTTCTTTGAAGAATTCCTAAGAAATTAGTAGTTTCTTAGTTATTTCTTTGAGATTCAATTTGACTTATCATACAACAATTCATAGTTGTGTGTGGCGTCTTCTACCGCATCAATCGTCGATTGTGCCGAGATTACCGCTTCATTATAAGCGAGGGGTCAAGGTGTCGGTGTCCCTTCAACGCAGATTCCGAACGAGAGCAATTGTACCAAAATTACCGTCTAAAGTATAGACGAGGGGTTAAGGTGTTGCAAGCAATTCACCCAACAACTGTGCTAGAAACGATCCGGACGACGACCACCTCACGCAAACGTGCCGTGGAGTCTATCATTTGGTATCAAAGCTAAGCCTTTCTAGCAAGTTACTTATCTTTAATTTTCTGTCGAAATATATATTGTAAAAAAAAAGACAAATGAAAAAAAAATGAAAAAAAAAGAAAGAAAAAAAATGCATATTCTATTTTCATTGTGCTAACCAAACGTGTAGCACACCATCAAATCATCAAATTCCAACAAAGATTTCATACCGTTCCATCATCATCAATTCTGAAACGGAGCTACAATTTACAAATCTGAAGCTTACAACAGGAGTACAAGGCAATCGATCGGTGATTTTGTGGTATTCTGATAGTTACACCATCTATATTTTTGTTTCGTGATAAGTAATTTTGAATTGATTAGTAAAACCAAGAATTTTGCTAGAGAGAATATTTGAGGTAAAAGGCTTAGTAGTGAGATTAATCGAGAGTAAAAGCCAATTTATTGAGAGTATACACGAGTGAACCATTGATTCGAGCGAGACACGTAAAAGAATGGTGAGGAAACTATTTTCTACTAACCCTTATTTTACAGGAAATATGTCTAACTCGAAGGATAAAGGAACTTATGAGGAACAACCCTCAACAACTGAATTGAAATTCCAAATGGAAGCAAAAGACTATGGAACAAATGCAAGAACAATTAGAAGAGATGAGGGTGTCTATGGCTGAGCTATCCCAAAACACTCATGGGATGCAAAACAAGACGAGGACACAACAAACTGACGCAAGAAAGGAAACCCTTACGGTGAGGACAGTAGTGCAGCGGAAGATCGTGAATCTAATTTTCGACATCAAAGACACGGAGGTGCTAGGGAAAGAAGAGGTCAGGACAGAGAAGATGGCAATTTGGATAGCATAAAAATGAAGATTCCAGCTTTCCAAGGAACGGGTGATCCTGAGGCTTATTTAGATTGGGTAACCAAGATGGAGCGAATCTTTGACTGTCACAACTATTCAGACCTTAAGAAAGTCAAACTGGCCGTTACGGAGTTTTCTGGATATGCATTGATATGGTGGGATCAGTTGACAGCCAATCGGAGAAGGTGTGAAGAGCGGCCGATTACAACTTGGGTGGAGATGAAAGCTATCATGAAAAAGAGGTTTGTACCAGCATACTATCAACGGGAGATCATTCGTAGTTTACAAACTCTTAAACAGGGGGAAGTCGGAGTGTGGATGAATATTATAGGGAGATGGAGATGTTGAAGGATCGGGCTAACTTGATTGAGGACAATGAAACATCGATGGCTAGGTTCTCGGCAAGATTGAACTGGAAGACTGCAGACTTGGTTGAACGACAACATTATTTAGAATTAGAAGAACTGGTCCATATGGCTACTAAGATAGAGAAACAACTCAAGAGGCGAGGAGGACAACGAGGACAATCTAATGCTAGTTCATCATGGAGACCTAATTTGGCAAGGCGAGAGGAAAAGACAGCTGCGATCAAACCAAAGGTGGAACCGAAGCAAGGATCGACTAGCCGAGAGATACAAGGTAAAACTGAACAACCTTATTTTGGGCGTAATCGGGATATTGTATGCTTCAAGTGTCAAGGCAGGGGACATATTTCTAGCCAATGTCCAAATCAGAGGAAAATGTTGTTGCTTGATAATGGAGATGTGGAGACCGAGGGGAAGATAGTGACACCGATTCTATGCCACCATTAGAGGAGATAGGTGAGGATGCGATACATGGTGAAATTCTGGTTACAAGAAGAGCACTTAGTACGCAGGTTAAGGAGGAGAGCAGTGAACAGCGGGAAAATCTATTCCATACTCGATGTCTTGTGAATGGGAAAATATGTTGTGTAGTCATAGATGGAGGCAGTTGTACAAATGTGACAAGCACTACGATGGTGGAGAAATTGGGGTTATCTACTACCAAACATCCACAGCCGTATCGTTTGCAGTGGCTCAATGATAATGCAGACATTAAAGTAACCAAACAGGTGTTAGTTCCATTTGCTATTGGTCGGTATATTGATGAGGTATTGTGTGATGTGGTGCCCATGCAGGCAGGACATATATTGTTGGGTAGACCATGGCAGTTTGATAGGAGGGTTCAACATGACGAGTTTACCAACGTATATTCATTTTTTCACGACAAGAAGAAGATCTCTTTGCGTCCTTTGTCACCACAACAAGTACATGAAGATCAAATTCATTTGCAGAAAGATTACGTACAAAGAAAAGAGAGTGAAGAAAAGAAAAATCAAGAAGAAAAAAAGAGAGAAAAAGAAAGATGAGAGAAAAACAAATATACTGGCAAAAAAGAGTGATGTGAGAAGAGCTTTGATTTCTAAACAACCTATGATTTTACTTCTGTATAAAGAGGCGCTTTTGAATACTAACGCTAATGATTATTTGCCTAGTGTTGTTTCATCTCTCTTACAGGAATTCAAAGATGTCCCGAGGAGCTTCCTCATGGACTACCACCTATTCGGGGAATTGAGCATCAAATTGTTCCCGGTGCGACGATTCCAAACCGTCCATCTTATCAGAGTAATCCCGAGGAGACGAAGGAGTTACAAAGGCAGGTTGACGAGCTGATGGGGAAAGGATTCGAGAGAGAAAGTATGAGCCCGTGTGCAGTTCCGGTGATTCTAATGCCGAAAAAGGATGGAAAATGGAGGATGTGCATCGATTGTCGAGCGGTAAATAACATTATGGTAAAATATCGACATCCCATTCCTCGTTTAGATGACATGTTAGATGAATTACATGGATCTTGCATATTTTCAAAAATTGATTTAAAAAGTGGTTATCATCAAATTAGAATGCAAGAGGGTGATGAATGGAAAGCAATTTAAAACTAAATATGGTCTTTATGAGTGGTTGATATTACCTTTTGGGTTAACTAATGCACCCA
Source organism: Panax ginseng (assembly GCA_020205605.1). Classification (NCBI taxonomy): domain Eukaryota; kingdom Viridiplantae; phylum Streptophyta; class Magnoliopsida; order Apiales; family Araliaceae; genus Panax; species Panax ginseng. The sequence continues at coordinate 54,527,939 of CM035130.1, read as the reverse complement.
AAGACTTTCATGAGATTAATGAACCATGTTTTATGGTCCATTCATTGGAAAATTTGTTGTAGTTTATTTTGATGATATTTTGATTTATAGCAAAAAACTTGGAAGATCATGCATCGCATTTAAAATCTGCTTTTAGATGTACTTAGGAAAGAAAAGTTATTTGCTAACATGGAAAAATGCACGCTTTTGTTCGAATATAATTTTTTTCTTGGCTTTGTTGTGAGTTCACGGGGAGTCCAAGTTGATGAGGAGAAAATACGTATGATCCGGGATCGGCCGAGTCCAACCAATGTGAGTCAATCTGAAGCTTTCATGGACTCGCAAGTTTCTACCGACGCTTTGTTCGAATTTTAGTGAGATTACAAAGACCATCGAATGGAGGTCATCAAGAAAAGTGTGGGCTTTAAGTGGGGATGATGAATGTGAAAAAGCATTTAATTTGATTAAGGATAAATTGACAAATGCTCCTTTACTTATTTTGCCTAACTTTGCTAAAACTTTTGAGATTGAGTGTGATGCTTCAGGATTAGGGATTGGAGCTGTGTTGATGCAAGAAGGGAAACCAGTGGCGTATTTTAGCAAAAAGTTGAGTGGGGCAGCTTTGAACTATCCTACATATGACAAAGAGATGTACGCTTTGGTTAGACCTTTGGAGACATGGCAACATTACTTGTGGCCTAAGGAGTTTGTGATCCACACCGATCATGAATCATTGAAATATTTGAAGGGTCAACACAAGTTGAACAAAAGCCATACACGATGGATGGAATTTATCGAGACATTTCCATATGTTATTCGATATAAGCAAGGTAAGGAGAACGTCGTTGCAGATGCTTTGTCTCGCAGGTATGTTTTGTTAAATACTCTTGATACGAAATTGATTGGGTTTGAACGAATTAAAGAGTTATATGATAATGACCTTGATTTCGGTGAAGAGTTTAAAACTTGTGAAAAGAATGCTGTGGGTAAATACTTTAGAATTGATGGATTCTTGTTTCGTGAAAATAAATTATGTATTCCTGCATGTTCTTTGCGTGAGTTGTTGGTTAGGGAATCTCATGGGGGTGGTTTAATGGGACATTTTGGCGTTGATAAAACTTTTGCTATCTTGAAAGAACATTTTTATTGGCCTCATATGAAACGAGATGTGGATAGAATATGTGATAGATGTATTACTTGTCGCCAAGCTAAATCTCGTGTTCAACCCCATAATGAACCTTGGATTGATCTTTCTATGGACTTTGTGTTGGGTTTACCTAGGTCTAAGCATGGTCACGATTCGATATTTGTGGTCGTAGATAGATTTTCAAAAATGGCACATTTATTCCATGTCATAAAACTGATGATGCATCTCATGTTGCTGATTTATTCTTTAAGGAGATTGTGCGTTTGCATCGTATGCCTAAAACTATTGTTTCTGATAGAGATACAAAGTTCTTAAGTTACTTTTGGAAGACCTTGTGGTGTAAATTGGGTACTAAACTGTTATTTTCTACTACTTGTCATCCACAAACCGACGGTCAAATGAAGTAGTAAATAGGACTTTATTTAAGATTGTTATTACGGCTAAAAAGAATATCAAGCAATGGGAAGAATGTTTACCACATGTTGAGTTTGCATATAACCGCTCGTTCATTCTCGCTACTAATTTTTCTCCATTTGAAATTGTATATGGTTTTAATCCCTTGACACCGCTTGGATTTATCACCATTACATTTTTCAATATACTAACATGGATGGAAAGAAAAGGTGATCTTGTTAAGCAAATTCATGAAAAAGCCGGACTAAACATTGAATCGGAGGACGGAATAAAGACATTAAGCACGCGAACAAGGGACGACATCAAGTGATCTTTGAGCCCGGAGATTGGGTGTGGTTACATATGCGGAAAAAAAGATTCCCAGTTCAAAGACGGTCGAAATTGCTTCCAAGGGGAGATGGTCCATTTCAAGTTTTCGAGCGTATCAATGACAATGCCTATAAATTGGATTTGCCAGGTGAGTATAATGTTAGTGTCACATTTAACGTTACTGATCTAAGTCCGTTTAATGTAGGTGACGATTTGAGGACAAATCCTTTTCAAGAGGAGAGGAATGATGAGGACATGGCATGCGTGGACTCAAATAAGACTAAAGGGACGTGGGGATCAAGCAAGGCTAGAACTAAGAGGTTCAAACAAGGTCTCAAGGCTAGAACTAAGAGGTTCAAACAAGGTCTCAATGGATTGATTCAAGATGTTTGGGCTAAAGATAACGCAAGGAAGTCCGATGAGACACAAATTTGGGTCAATTTGATACAAGCCCAATTCTGATCATTCTAGTAAAGCCACAAATTACATATTCAGCAAGGAGTAAATTTATTATAATCACGTGGGCCACTTGCCTTCTAAACATACTGCTAGCATGGAAATAGCATGGAGACTAATATGGGCATCCTATATTCACACGTGGACAACAGATATAGCATGCAAATTAAAGGAGTCACTTGATATATTATATTCAATAATTACATGAAATCATGCAAGGCTTTGCAAATCAATTCACATACTGCTATAACAGCCTTCACGCGGCAATGGATTGCTTATACACGGCAAGTTCACGTGGCGAAGGATTTTATTTTTTTATTTGGATTCTTAATTTTAAATTCTATTGTAATTAAAATTTCTTTTTAATTAAAATTTCTTTTCCAAATTGACTTCTATTTCCTTATAGAAATTAGGGTTATAGTTTATAAATTCCTATTATGATTTGGATTGTTTTGAGTAGTATAAATAGAGGTCTAAGTTGATGTAATCAAACACATTATTCATTATTCAATAAACTTGTGAAGTTATTCTCTACTTTTGGTTCTTTGAAGAATTCCTAAGAAATTAGTAGTTTCTTAGTTATTTCTTTGAGATTCAATTTGACTTAACATACAACAATTAATAGTTGTGTGTGGCGTCTTCTACCGCATCAATCGTCGATTGTGCCGAGATTACCGCTTCATTATAAGCGAGGGGTCAAAGTGTCGTTGGTGTCCCTTCAACGCAGATTCCGAAAGCGAGCAATTGTACCAAGATTACCGTCTAAAGTATAGACGAGGGGTTAAGGTGTTGCAAGCAATTCACCCAACAACTGTGCTAGAAACGATCCGGACGACGACCACCTCACGCAAGCGTGCCGTGGAGTCTATCAATATTTCATGGCGATAGAAGTGGGGTAGCAAGTCTTTGGAGCATGTTGGACTTACCAAACTTCTTTTCAATTGCAGGTTCTGATCCTAAAGCTGGTTTGAGTGGTGGTTGTTTTTCATATTGTTGGCCTCACCCTAGGATTTTATTTTCATATAAATATCCCTTATGGACGACCTGACATCACAAAGAACCACCACTGAAACCAACATCGGGATTCACACCGGAAGGCGTAAAAGAACGGTCAGCCAACATAAATTCAGCCAAAAAAGCTTAGGGATTAAGGCCATGACTTCGGAAAGTACGCCGAAGTCAATTATTGGCCTATTTGATGTCCAGCAGTCCTGAAGATATATGTTTACGAAAATAAATTCTCGGGCAAGACCAAAATAATCAAAAAGAAAGGAAATCTCCTTTCTACAAACCATTATCAATATAAGGTTTTTATTTTTTTTCTTCGAGGTGGGGGGGGAGAAAAACTGGTTGCAAGATATGGTTAATACAAATTGGTTGCTTATAGGACTCAACTTTATGGATTAAGCATGTTGAACTTAAAACCAGAAGTACTTGACCAAACCACACAAAAAGAAAAGAGAAGTAGGTAAAAAAAATAATGTCAAATCAAAGATAAAGAGAAGTGAGTACCATTCCCCAAGTCTTGTTATATTTGCAGAGGGAAAAATATCCTTCAATGCTGCGGGAACATTTCCGGAAAATGATGGGAGGACTGCACAATGGAAGAAAACTAGAATAAAGGAACTCATCATAAAATTATAAGGGAAAGCGTTATAAATTTTTCAGCAAAATAAAATGACTCATCTACAAATTTTGAATATACTAAACAATCTCTAAGATGTTGCTTGAATATATAACAGTTTTCAGCCCATCCAAATAGTTAATATTCGGAGTCATAATTTGAATAAGAATTCTTGTAGTTTACAACATGTGATTAAATAAAATTAAATAAAAAGAAAAAGGGGATGTTTGCAACAGAAAATCACCTCCATCTCCATTTCAAATTGAAAATCTACCTGGAGTCATGCCTAACTCTAGCATCCGAGATAATATCTGTTTTTGAAGCACCAACTGTTTATCCAACCAGTTTTGTGATAAAGGCCCACCCCACCTGTGATATATTAAATATTGAGTTGTGAAAGACAACCAAATAAATAGTGAAGGCTAAAGGCTGTCTTACCATAGTTTTGATGTGATAAAGATGGACAGATGGATGTGGGATTCTGTCATGATCTCACTAATGGACATCATAACAGATTCAAATTTTAATTTTGTTTTCAACAATATATGAAAATGATGCAGACTTTAAGAAACGTATTCACTTAACTTTTTCAGCAATAAAATAACAATGTGGTATAAAAATTGGGAAATTTTGAAACTTTGAAGCTTATAATCTCAATAGGGGTATCGTTGACAACCAAATTATGAGCAAGTTAAAATTATTAAAAAATCTTATTTGACAAAGAATATAAAGAAATCTAAAAGATGTATGAATGACATATGCCTACCCATGTAAGTTTCCCATGCGAAGCCCATGCAAGATAGGCTGGTCCACCAAAGAAATCATTTAACTCTAGCATACTGATATTAAAGTCCTGAACAAGTAGCAGAAAGTGGTTACACACTATATTTATATATATATGTGCGCACACGCATCCACTCAAGGCAGAAACTATAAGTTCTGTAACCTTAAACCCTAACATACTGGAACTGAATAACAAACTGAAGTGTAAGTGGGGAAAAGGAAAGACAATGGTAGTCTTCAGATCTGAGGCTTTAGGTAGATATGCTATTAAAGATGTGCTCGGACTTGAGCTATCAGTGACTAACATCCTCAAAAGAAACCAGGACATAAAATTAAAAAAAAATCAGATTAACAAACTGATGGACGTATTAGAATAAGGAAAAAATTATCATGAGGTTGAGCAAAGTGCGTTCGCAACCTCACATTTGTGGCATGTGAGCAGATACACAGCAATTTGGACAACTGTGAGATAGTGAGCTCACTAAGCTTGACCTCACAATTACTCTTAAAATTACTACAAACTGTAATAATGTTCACCATTAAAACTTTTTGCCAGATTGTTTCTTGCGCAGTAAATGCTAAAGGCAGATTAACTCCTTGTAGTGCCATCCAATCAATCTCTTTCTCCCATCTTTCCCAATCCCACCAAACATAAGAATCTGTAGATAAGTAATAGAAGTTATAATTGTACTCAACAGCAGCTTCAACCAAATGTCGGAAAATTAGAACATCAGTTAATTGAATAAAACAAGCTCTGAAATCTCAGTCTTTCTGAAAGAGTAGGCCAGCTTACTTTAGTTTCTAATTATTTAATCTACTATATAGTGTTTTGGGTATTTATTTCCCTTCTCAATATAATAGAATAATAACTAACATTAAAATTTGATGAAACATATGTATGATACTTGAAGGACTTTACAGAATCACAACTTCAGAAAAAAGATGCAGCAAAACTAGAAGCTTTGACATATCAGTATGGTAGGCACAGAGAAATGAGAATATAAGATTTGGTTTATGTTTATAGTATTCTGAAAAAGCATAGCCAAATAAAACTATGCTGTATTTAGTTAACAAGTAACCAATCTGGCTCATCTGTAGCTTTTCTATTATGATTTATGACTAACGTGAAAGTTTATTTTATATATATATATTTTTTTAAGAACAGGTTCTAAAATCTTATATATAAGGATAAAACATTTAGGTGTGAGGACTGTATGCCAGACAAACAGTTCTTTTGATTCTTCTGATGACCATCCTAAATCAGAAGATTGTCCAACCCGTTGCTTATAGACTCTATGCCTATAGTGAATCTCAAAATGTTTTATCATTTGATATTATCATATTATATTCTGTAGATGACCGGCATCACTGGTGTGCCATATTTCTTCTTCTGAACAAGATATGGCTTGAATAGTAAGACATTTTGTTTTTTCGGGAAAGTGAATGCAAAAACAGAAAGTCAAAAATGTGCCAACCCGCTAGAAGGGTAAAAACAGATAAAACAAAAAGGAATAAAGATCCAATCTAAAGGAAACAATCTCAAAAGGAAAGAGTAACTATGGGTACATACATCATACTTTTGTTTTCCCTTTTGGTACACACAGTGAGGGTAGAATTGACACCACATAGATATAAGAATGGTATACTTATCATTTATAACTTTTTTGTTTTTGCTAATCTAGAATGGCATAATTGCTTGCAGCCAGAACAGACATAACCAACAAAAAGGAAAGTGGAAGGGCGAAATCTAGTACTTACAACTGGAAGTGACAACATTTTGGTAATAGTTCCACGGGACTGGGCGTCGAATTATTACTCCCACATCATCTTTTACAAGAGGCAAAGATCCTGGATTTGGGATGGAAACTATTTGAGTTCCACCGGTCTTGTCCCAAGAAACATGCGCACCGCACCAATATTTCAAATACCAATGGAGGCCAGATGTGATTTCAACAGCTGTAGTTCCTTTAATACTGCACAAAATAATATCTAAAAAATTTAAAACCATGAATAATTGTCTTTTTCTCTGTTCTTTCTTAAGATAGTAGTAAAAAAAGATTTGTTCTCAACTACAGGACCTTTCCCGCTAAGGAAATAACTATAAATAAACTTAGTGTAATTATATTAATATTATGTGGCAGCATATTTACTATGGTCATAATATGGAAATGTTTGATATTATGAATATAATATGTACATAATTCAGATGTGCTACATTCTCAATGAGGGCTATTCCAATTCATACGCAATGCAAATCAAAAGCAGAACAAAGTTATGAAAATCAATTTCTCCAAGTTCATGTTTTGTATAAACAGATTCTCAACAATCATTCATATTGAGTTGTAGCAAAACTAATAACAACATTGATAATAGTGATTACATGTCAAAATCTAAAAATATCTGACAAATATTTGAAAAGTATCTGACAAATCATAGGTTGAGGCCACGTTTTTATTGTAGGAACTGGAAACTAGATAGCGACTCCCATCCCTAAGTTATCTAACTTCCGCAGTCTGCTGCACTCTATTCCTAGTGGAGGCTCATGTTGCATCTCAATCTCAATCTAGATTGGTGGTAAAAGCACCTCCATATGGCCTGTTCTCAAAGCCACCAATAATTAATTAAGAGAACATATATAGAAGTAATAAAATAAATACCTTACATTAAAAAGTAAAAATTCTTGTGAATTGAAAAGGATCATTCTAATGTTATATAGATACTTGCATGTTGTGTGTCTAGCTAGTTAAATTTCCAATATTTTGAAAGAAATTCAGATTTTAATTCTATGAAACGTCATAAAGTTAGAATTTTGTCAATTCAATTTAGATATTTGGAGTAGGTCTTAGTTGAAGGCAGTGTATGTACATTATACATATTATTACCTGAAAATAAAAAAAGAGGATGTACAGAAATCTTAATTAAGCTTTATTTATGTCACACTCATATTAAGTTTCAACTTGTTGTAAATACTAAAAAGTTACTTGTTCTATTCAAATAATTCAACAAATAAAATCCATTGTTCACATTAAGAGCTAACTTTTTACTACATAACTACATTAAAAAGAGAACAAAGATTGTTTCCTGGATGTTACTCCTTAGTTTTTAGTGGTTCAAATACTTTTAGTAACTGAGGCGGCAAATTTATTACTGGATAAGATTTCTTTATTTCATTATTTATTATTTTTTTCTCTATAGAAACTTAATAAGAATATCAGTATGGGGATTTCATACTCGTGGTCATTCTGTCATCCTCACAAGACCTAAAGAAAAAATGTGATTTACTTATTAAAATAATCAAAGTATCCATACATTATAGCTGGAGAATTCTTGCTTGAATTCTTGTAGTTTGTAATCCAGAAGCAACTGCGTCCACCACAAACAACCTATTATTTTAAATCAAAAGTTCAGTCATGATACTTAGAAGAAAAGAAAAGAAACATCAATTCCATCACTCCAGAAATATAATAACAAAACTAAGATATGATAATAATTCCATAATTAAGAACAGTGTTCTAAAAATCCCGTCTAGGTTCGATTAATCCCCGCCTAAGCGTTAGGCGGTTCTCTATCGCCTTGATTTGGCTAGGCGCCTAGGCCCCCAACTAGGCGCCTAGGCTAGGCCCCCGCCTGAACCAAACCTGTACTTTGAAACTCTAAAATACTTGCATAAATTTGTTAAGTCTTAGAAGACTATATTTTTTGGTAATGTTTCATGTAAAATTTTTAAAAAATTACATATATATGTTTTGTATAGTATAACAAGTAAATACAATATAAAAATAAATTAACGAAATCCTCTAAAAAAACGCCTAGTCCACCTAGGAAAACGCATAGGCAGTGCCTAGCGGCCTAGGCGCGAGGCAACCCCTCCACCGCCTAGGTCTACCTAACAATTTTTTAGAACACTAGTTAAGAACTTAAAGTGATAGGAGTTACTGGCCATTGAAAAATAAATTCAATGCTTAGAAGTTATGTTACATGGACTCAGTCTGAAACTGGACTCTCCTATTTTTAGAATATTTTCACTATTTTTCACTATTTTGGAGTATCCAGTAGTACTCAAACCCATGTCCATGTAACACAACTTAGAAGAAATGACTATCATGTGTATCTATCAACAGTTCTTTATAGAAGAGTGTTAAAATATACTGTTTGTTTGTGGTGTTTTTTTTTATCTTTTTCAACTCCAATTATTCACTCTTCTTTATAGACAGACCTCATCTCCAAGACTTTTTGGATATTAAATTTACACAAATACACCAATGATTTTGCTTTCTAAGCAGCATGCCCTAGTAATTTTATTAGGGAAATTTAAGAAGCTACAAGACCGGGTGATATTTGAGTGCAAATATTCCCTTCTTCCACCAAAGAAAGGCTTAGGCGCCAAAAGTACATGTCAAAGAAAAAAAAAACAGGTGTTATATTTATGAGTAGCAAATACTCCCCTGACCACCAAAGAATGGCAAAAGTACACAATTTTTCTACCAAAAATGACGCAAGTCAAAGCTAAAATGTTATAAAAAGACTGTAGTACCCTGAACTAGTGTTATAATTATATGGATTAACTATAATTGTATTCAAATTCAAGTCAAATATAAGGGTAAAGTTGGAACTAATTGTCTAGTCTCTCCTCTAATTTGACATTCTTACTTTACATGAAAATTGTACATAAGCTATTTTTGGGTGGATGGAATGAGTAATATGTAGATAACTAGAGAGATAAAATCCACCTTCCTCGTAGCTTTTTTATATCAAAGATCTTTGTAATCCACTTAATTTCGAAGTCACCGTTTATCACTTCTATTAAACAAATAATTAATAGGCAATGTAATGTAACCTAGTTTGTTTTCTCTTGTTCTCAACTCCCAAATAACAAGACGGGAGAAAAATACTCTATTCTCTCTGTAGAAGACTCTTAAAACAATAAGAAAGAAATTCTTTTTCTCTCCTATTTCTTATTCTGCGCACTCAAATTTTCTCTTCTTTTCCTTTTTTCACCCATCCTCCAAAATATAGGCTAAAAGATCTAAAATAAGTGATCGAACAACCAAACACTACCTACATCATTTCAATAACAAAATGTGAATTATGAAAGGAAAAGAAAAAGCAGCAGTCCAAATAACATTATAACCATCAAAATAAACAGTTAACTATATAAATACAACTTAACTTATGCAAATTAATCAATAAATTTGGAAATTTGGGCATAGAAGTTCCAACCATTCAAACAGTTAAATCAAAAGCAACAATTAACCATATAAATTACCAAATGCACAAACTTCCCACTCAACTAAGCAGCCTATATGAAATGTAATTTATTTTCTTTACTTATATATTCCTTTCATTTTCCTTCTCCCAGAACCAAACTTGGAGAAGAAATGAAAAAACCCAAGAATTATAAGGTACAAATATAGTAAAATTAGTAATCAAAAAGCACATACATGAGACTGACCTAGAATTACAAAACCCAAGAATTTTGTTTGCCAAAAAGTAATAAATAAATAAATATTCTGAGAGTACCTTTGGGACAATCTTGAATTCAAAACTGGACAAATGGGTAGGAAGCAATCTCTGAAGAACAGCTTTTGCTGCAAGTTCTTGTACATATGAAGATGACCGCTGGGCATCCAAATTGCTGTTCAAAGCCTCAATTGCTTCAAAAGATGATGATAATGAAGATAAAGGTAGCAAAACAACAATACTTATAAATAGTAACGTGGACAAATACATCGTTTGGTTCAGATTTTGAGTCCTCTGTTTCACTGATGTTTACTCCATTTGATTGAAATTCTTAGCTATATAAAGTAATTGATTAGCTAAAGGACTCCAAGAACGACACAATGGGCACACCAGGGACCATTTGCTGACATGATGTAACACGTGTGAACCTTTGGCCTTCTAATTCTAATGGGGTTTAGCTAGACGGTAACCGGAAAATATATTCCTCCGTGTTCTTATTTGTTTAAGTGGATATTATTTATATTGGACTATATTATTCATATTCAAGATATTTATAAATAATACGAATACATAAATATTCGTATCTATTTAATATTTATCGCCCAACAATGTTTTCTATATTTGTTAAAACATTAAGTTTGAGATTTTGACCATTAGAACACAAGAACACTTTAGGCTTAGTTATTAAATTATTCAAAGAATAAATTATATATTAAATTAATTTAAAGTATATAATTTATTCTAATAATAAAATATTAAAAGATAAACGCATTATTATTAATGAACTATTGAAAAATTATTGGATTTCAATAAATTATTATTATTATTATTATTATTATTGTATTTAAAAATTATAAATTAATGACCAATTAAATTAATTTTTCTCCTCTTGACTTGTTAAATATTTGTATTGATTGATATAAAATGACTAGATGTCACTCATAACGAAATGGTGATTGGAGGTTATATTATAAACTCATTTGAAATTTTAAAACGCTGACTTTTAGTGATGATTTTATATTTTTAAATTTGAATCTATGCTAATATATAGCGAGACAACTTGAGAGTAATTGTTTATTTTGATGGGTTAAATACACTTATTTATTTCAAAGTGGGATCCTTTTATACTTGTGACTTTAATATTTAAAATTTTATATTAACATACTCCAATTATATTTAAGAAAATAAAAGTGACAAAAAAAATTCGGCCAAAAAAATGCTCACGTGTCACCGAAAATTCGTATTTTTATAATTTTTAGCGTATTTTATTGTATTTTACCATTAAAAAAATTAATACATGCATATCTTTTTAGAGTTGCACAACGTGTCTGGCCGCCTCGATTCTATTTGGGCCTACTGTGCCTTGGCAGACTGACGCCAGGCCTTGACTTTGGGCCTTCAAGGCCAAGCCAAACCAGACTTCATCGAAAAAAATCTGACATGTTAAGGCCTGTAAGCCAAGCCCAGGCTGGTCCGGTCTGGTCCTGCACTTGATTTTGCACTTCCGGTTCCGAACTAGCCGACTGGGCCTTGGGCCTAACGCCCCTTAGGCCTTACTGCCTTAGCAGCTTAGCTCAAGCCTTATTACTTATAGCAGTTATAGTGGTCCAAACCTACTACACAGTTATAGCAGCTTAGCTCAAGCCTTTTTTTCTTTTAGTCCAAACTCCAACCCACCATTGCATAATCCATTATCCATTTAAAATTTTAAGGGTTCAAAATCCCAATGTCCAATCAATCATCTATCCAAAATTTAAAGATTACAATTTATACGGGACAAAAACAAAGTTGACACTTGACAGGCTACTAGCCTACTAGACTAGGTTACTAATTAAGTCCTATTCTTTTTCTCTCTCTCAGTATAAGTTATAATTAAAAAATGATCTTATAATTAAAATGAGTTTTCCAAGTCGGCAAGTCCATGACCTTACAATTAAAAAAATTAGATTTTGCCCAATAATCTAGATAGAAAGAAAAACTTGCTTTATTTTTTTTGTATATTAATTAATTAAGTATACTTACAAAAAATTAAGAATGAAAAATTAAAACTTCAAACTTGATTGATGTATTAATTAAAATTAATATTTTACAACTTATAAGTTTTGTACAAATTATAATAATGAATAAGTAAAAAATTAATTTATTGAATTAATAATTTGATGAATAAGTATAAGTTTATAACTTAAAAGCATAACTTAAACAATAATCAAGAATGAGTATATTACAAATATTTGTCTTCAAATCTTCAAAAAATATTTGTCTTTAAATCTTCATAAAATATATCTTCACCCTTTATATATTTGCACTTTCGGCGGTTCATCATCTGACTTTTGAGATCGACCGAAGCTATCTTGCTTTGCCTATTACGCTTTTGTACTCTTTCTTTATGCGCTTAAGAAGATAATCTCGATAAGAAATGCATATTTCCAACGATTCCTAACTAAATCGCTTTTTTTTTCATCCAATACCTCGCCAGATAAAGAAAAAACAAGATTCCGGCTACAAAGATTAGCTTGGATAGTTAGTAGATCACGGGCCATTATAGCCAAAGTAGGAAATTGTCGCTTATGTTTTTCCTAGAAAACGAGTATATTAAAATTTTCAAATTATTGATCAGTCATAAAACTCCTAAAATCAGTACTACAATATAAATCAAGTTCGTTTAAACTACTTGTGTGTGTTGAAGTTCTTGGTTTCTTGGATAGTGATTTTAATAATGATGCATATTTAGAATATGAAGGAGCAGGGGGTGGTGTATGTATAGATGTAGAATATATAGATTCATATTATTTATAAAATTCAGTAAATGTATTATTAAAATTTCTTTTAATATAATCAATATTAGTACTACCCATATTTTCTACAATATCTTCTAAAATACTTTCTACACCTTGTAATTTTATAATCTGGGTTTAATGCAAATACCAAGACAATAATAATAAATGGCATGTCTTCAAAGTATTTTTAAAATTTTTCCTCCATTGACAAAATAAGGTTAGCCCAAAAAGGATCATACTTAAAATCTTTAAACATATTTGTTATTTCTAAACATGCAAACAAAACATGATGAATTGTAGGATAATAAACACCACTTAATATTTTTGTGTGTTTTTTAAAAACTTTAAGAATATTTAAAAGTTAACCAAGTAGATCCCATCTTGATTTGTTAATTCATGATCAACTTGTGTATTATAAAACTCCATAAGTATATTTTTACGTTTATAGACATCTTTAAACAAATCATATGTACTATTCTACCTAGTGTTATTATCAATTTTGCTCTTTTAAATTTTTCTCCTCTTGCATGACAAAAATTTCTAAAATTTTGAATTATTCTATTTGAACCATAAGCATAATTAATCATAACACGAATTTTACATATTGAAGCTTGTAAGTAATTGAATCCGGATTGAACAATTAAATTTATTATATGACATACGCATCGAACATGAAAAAATGCACCATTTACTACAGGCATTAAATCATTTTTTATCATGTTAATAACACTAGTGTTATTGCTTGCATTATCTAAACTAATACTCATGATTTTATCTTTAATTTTAAAAGTACAAATAAGAGACATAATTTGAGCATATATTGTTTGACCATTATGAGGTTATTCAAAAAATTCAAATCCTATAATTCTTTTTTGCATTTGCATTTCAGAATCTATCCAATGAGCAGTAATACAAATATAGCTAACTCCGGGTTGATGATCGGCAGACCAAACATCACTAGTTAAAAAAATTTTACCGTCAAAATTTTCAAAATATTCAATTAGTTCCCTTTTAGCTTTATTATATAATTTAATTGAATCACGTTTAGTAGTCATTCTACTTACTTGTTTATATTTCGGTTGCAATGCGCCTTGAATGTAATTGGTACATCGCACATCGTCAAAAAAATTGAACGGGAGCTCCTTCTCGATCACTAGTTTGGCTTGCCACTCTTTCTGTAGTATTTGATCATAACTCCAATTGTGACCGGAACGATCAATTTGTGCTTGAGAGCTTTCATCGGTTAGTTTATGCTTTTGCGAACACGAATGGTAGTGCCGTTGTAATGTGTTATTGTCTTTAGTACCAAATAAAGCGTTACATATTTTGCATTGGGCTTTTTTAATACCTTCAGCAACCCACACTTCGATGAAATGTTCCCAAATAGTCGTTGTACGTTTGCTTTGTTCACCGGTAGGACGTGGAAATAAAGTACTCGAACCTGCAACAGCACTTTCAGGCATAATGATATTTGGATCGTTTTGAATAAATTGCGGTATTTGTGGAGGGTTGGATTCAGAGGGATCCATAGTATTGTAATAATAAAAATTAAAAATAATAATAATAATAACAATTGAAGTTTGTAATTATCAGAGAATATCAAAATACTAAATAGAGAAATGTGAAAATTGTGAATAAAGAGAATATTGATCAAGAAAGAAAGTTGGGAGAGAAAGCAGATCGGAGGATATAGTCATATAGATATGTGAATATTTGTGCGATTAATGAAATGAATTTTATAGAAACAAAATATAACCGTTTGTTTAAAAAAAATATTGCACACTATCCATTTGTTACTTTGTTTAGAAGCAAAAAAAAAAAGCAATTTGTTTTTTCTACTTTGTCAGTGGAGCAACTTCAGCAGGCAACAAATGAACAAATGATAAGACAACTCAACTTTTTTTACTTTTTGAGTTTTGGCTGTTGCTTTTCAATTTCCTCACTTTTGTATTAAAAGTTTCAAACAATGAATGACAACATGTAATAAATGAACTGTTCCTGACTTGACTTTTGGTGCAACCCGTTTACATAATTATAATTTTGAGTTTCTAATAAGTAAACTTTTTGGTGCACTGGAGTTTGTACCTCTTCAACTATAAAAATAATTATAACAAATAAGTTTCTTCCCACACCAAGACATTATTAATTGGAAGTGTGGGGTCACCGGGTCAGAAATAAGTTTTTCTTTCTCTCTCTGTCTCTCTTTGTAATATATGTTATGCCTATGCTATGCTTATCAACCTATGCATTCACAATCACAGGTTCTTCAGTTCCAATTAAGTGTCATGTTAATTGTTAAGCTACATACTTATTCTTTAAATAGAAATATATACTACTATTTAACAATATATATTTTTTAAAATTATTTAGTTATGTAGTTTCCTGGTTCTAAATTAGTGTGAGTTAAATAAAGCAACCACTTAATAATGGCTTGAATGACTGGACACAGTAGAGTAGGAGATAATGGGCTAGAATTCAAACCATTAAGGCATTAAAGTGAGCTGGTCAGCTGGTGAGTCAGGTGACTAAGTCACCTAAAAAATAATTCAAGCTAATAACTTTAACTTAGTGGATTGGCGACTTGGCGTTGGCCACTTGGCCCATGGCCTAATTGAAACTTGCAGTCTTGCCCACTTTCAGTAGGCCTCAAGCCGGGCCTTAGGCTGATTCAGGCTTCAGGCCAGATTAGGTCTCAGGTCAGGCCAATTCAGGCTTTTTAGAAGGTCAGGCCAGGCTGGATATGGGTCAAAAAAGTGAGGTCTATTAGCAGCCTGCAGGCCGGGCCTAACCGGTCCAGGCCTTGACTAGGTCGGGCTTTGACCAGGTCGGGCCCAGGTCGGACCAAGGCCAGGTTACAAGTCGTAGGCCATTTGTGCAACTCTATATCTTTTATATATTTATTATATATTTGAGGGTAAATATGTCAAAACACTTTATAAAAATTAACATACAAAATCAAAATCAAATATTATCAGTATTAAAATATACAAATTAGAATTAAAATACAAAAAACTTATTATTGTGCAAAAAAATAATTTAAATTTCAAATATATAAAAAAAATTAAAATTAATTATGATTTACAAACTTAAAAATTAAAATTATTATTATTTATATGATAAAATCACTGGATCAAGGCTTAATTATAAGATAAATAGATTTTTAGAAAAGATTTAAACACTTAAATATATCAAATTATTTGTTAATTAAAAGAAATCAAAGAACTTCAAAGTTTCATTCCAAAACCAGATCAGAGGATAGAAACAAACTCAAATTTCATTCGAACCAAACTCTAAAATTTATTCAAACCAAACTCTAAACAAATCAAAAAATGTCATTCAGTAAACCAACTTTTCTCCGTCAAAAATTGGCTTATGTCAAAAATTGGTCTGTCTCTATCTCAAACTCACCCCCACTGACCTTCGCCAAAAATTGTTCCTCCGTATCGCGATCGGTGAGTTTCTGAAATCATTCTTCCCCCAATGGGCTATATAGACTATGAGACCCCAAATTTTATGAATAAAGATTTAAATTTTTCGAAATATTTTGTTGAATATTATGGAATGAATTTGATATAATGTTATAGTTGTGGGTAATATTTATAAATTTTGAAAAGTATGCAAGTTGTTGTATAATATTCGATTGGTCGGGGAATATTCTTTTTGTAGGAGAATATACATGCGATGGTACAATCATTGGTGGACCCCACAAAATGTAATTATCGGATTGATCGAAAAACGACAAAAATATTTTATAAAAATAACGGCGGAAGTTTTCTGAATTAATCGCTGAAACACTCTCGGTGAAAGTATAGTAATACGGCGTTAGTTGCATAGTAGCACACTTTATTATTGATTATTGATGCTTACGTGAGAAGTCACTCGCTTTTTGTTCAATTATTGCTACATGAATTCTTTGCGTAATATCTCACGTTATTTGATTCAATTATTGCCAATATTTTATATATTATTAAATCAATAATTGAGACGACAAAGTTATTAATGTTATTATTTGCAATATTAACGATGTCTAGAAGTTCTGTCAAGAAGAGGTTTGGTCACCTAATTGCGCGCCAATTGGGAGAAATCCTTATTGAAAAGCCCCCTCTTTTCTGGGAACGACCTGGTCGATTAATATTGTGAATTATAATAAAGGTGATAAATGTTGTTAAAATTATTAAGGTAATTTTTATGAAGTTTTGCTTATTTTATGGACCCCCATTTACCCATTTTTCAAAATAATCGGTAGAAATTTCTTAAAAGGTGTGCCCACATGTGGGGCCCATGAAAGAAAAATGGGGGGAGGGAATCTGGGAAGTCACAGAAGTTTATATATATATATATATATTATATATATATAAATTTTGTTTTATTATTATTATAAATGTAATAAAACAGAAATATTTTTATATAAAATAGAATACTTTTATAAAGTTATTTGTTTTATTAGATTTTAAATAAAATATATATTGTTAGTTCCCAATAGGCACAATAGATCTGAAGGGGGGTTGAATAGATCCTTTTACTTTCAAATACTTTTCTGGTTTATTTTGTATTGCTAATAATTTAGCATGTGACAAACATAAGAATCTTTTCAAGCACAAATGGAATAAGTAAAAGATCCCCTTCATTGATATATTCATAATTATACATACATTGTTCGTAGAGTTAGTTCAAATGGTAAGCGGTTAAAACATACATATGCTTGCTTATAGCAGTTAATGTACATAATGTAAATGACATAAAGTAAAAGACACAAGGGGTTTTAAGTGGTTCAGAGACTCAAGCTCCTAATCCACTCTTCTGCTTTCAACTAGCAGGATTTCCACTAAGGAAGGACATCACCCTGAATCACTAAGATTCCTTCAAGGCTAGCAGCCTTGGGACTTCAGTTCACTAAGAACTCTTCAAGGCCAGCAGCCTTGGAACTTCTCTAGTGCCTTAGGAACTCTTCAAGCCCAGCAGGCTTGGAACTTCATTTAGTCCCTCCGGACAAGGACCCTTCAGGCCCTAGCTTCTTGTTGTTGAGGTTGTTGTTGTTGTTGGTGTTGTTGGTGCTGAGCTGCTAAGATGTCATTAAGCTCTGAACATCTTTTGTACTTAGTAGCTTAGTATAATCCTCTTTGCTTTCAGCTTCGAGTCCAGACCATATCTTCTTTGGTGCAGCTAATCTTTTCTCTTTTCTGCTCATCTTCATCTGGTATCAGCTGTGCACCATCACCATCTGGGTTTGCTAAGTCTCTGTACTTTTAGTAGACTTTGTCTAGCACTTAACAAACCCTGAACCCTTCTTGAATACTTTGCAGACATGGTTCTGCACTTGTTCACTTTTAGCTTTCAGTTCATGGCGATTCGTAGAGTGGCTCTCTTGATCTTCCTTGTACTCAACCACTTTCCTGAATGCTATCTTCTTGGCCTTCTCGGCTCTTAGCTTGACTGCCATCTTTAGTGGAATTCTCATCTTTGTTGAGTGAAGCTTTGATCTGTTTGAGTCCTTCTTCAAAGCTGCTTCACTTCCACCTTGGTAGTCTCACTGTCACTGAGACTTGTTCTATTGATCTTTGGTGGAACTCGTAGAGTCAACAATAGCATTCACCAACTCAACGATTCTGTAACTTCACAATCATCAGCAACTCTTGATCTTTGAAGCTCTGTTTATTTATACTACTTCCCAATCTTCCCGTTGGAAAGTAGCCGTTGAAGGTTATTCAAATTGCTTCGCAGATCTTGAGTTATTTGGTGCAGACTGCAGATGTGACATGACATCTTTTTCTGACTTCCCGACACTGCAGTCTACTGTTTCACCTACCCTGTCAGATATGTCACTTTGATATCTTGGGCAGGTCGAAGACTTTATTTCACCCATCTGAATTCTCGATCAGAGGTTGTCTTTGTATCGATGCTCTCAATAAGCTTTTGTCCGAATATTACCCTTCAGATTGAACCATTGTCAATGCTTTAGTCTTCAGCTATTCGAACTCTACGTTTCTGATGCATGTCTTCATGGACCTGATCGTAGTGTCTTGTTGACAGGTAGAAGCAACACTACGATCTTGAGGGTGTTCACTTGATCTTTAGTGTAGAACACCTCTTTGTTCTCTAGTGCAGTGCTTCAACACTTTTGTTTGCCTTGATTGTTCTCAGACACTGATGGCTTGACTTCTTGCTCTGGCCCCTTCTGAATAATAAGACACTTCAGATTTGTGGCGTGTCCAGCTCGCTTTCTCCTTATGATCTCCCGTTCATTTATCATCAATGGACTGACCCAATGCCTAATCACTTTAGCCTTGTTATTCAGAGGCTGACCAGTATCTTTGTGTATACTCCATCAGTTTCTTCTTTGTTTGGCAAACACTACGATTCTGATTACTTTCAGGATCGTTGTAATCTTCTTCTTCGACAATTTATTGCATATCTTTGCCTTTCCTTAATCGACCATCAAGTCTTCTTATGATCATCTTGTGGAAGACTTTACCTTGAATAGCTTCTCAACTAAATCTGGATGCTAATTTAGTTGATGCTTAGATCTTCTATTAGCTTGCATGCCATTCGTTGAGTGCTCTCTGGCTTCCTTCAAGTGAGATGTATCTTTGCATTACCAACCAGAGGCTTCATTCCTTTGGATATTCTGGGAGTGCTCAATTGTTGAGAATCATGTTTGCTCTACGATTCTACTGTGTCCTTGTGAGCACATCTGTTAAGGTCTTAGCTCTGCATTCTATGATTCAAATTTCTACGGTTTGTCGCAGAACCTTTACTTTGAGATCAGATCTTGATACTACGATTTATCTTCATCTGATCTTGCTCGACTACGATCTCTGCCTTTGATACGATCAGTCGACTCTACAATTCTGAGTGCAGTTTATGATTCTTGAATTGGCTTTGACATTAGTAGACTCTACGACTCGAGTGTAGTCTACGATTCTTGACTGGCTTTGGCAGATGCTCGGTTTACCTCGTGGCGTGTTGTCTCTCACGATTCTGAACATGACTTCCTCAGCAGACTACGACCCTGAGGAAGTTCTCCTCGACACACTATGATCCTTCCTCGTCTCTCTTGGAAGTCTACGAACTCCGAGATCTATTATCTCGCAGACTACGATTCTGCCTCGATAGCTCTCAAGTTTTCCTTGACTCTCCCTGGCGGATCACGATTTACGAGTGCGATTGCTTTCGATGATCGAGATAAGCCTATCTATCTATTGCATCATAAGATCAACGTAACATGCTTGATCTTACTATATTTATAGTCCTTGTACATCATTTCTTTTTAAGGACTTTACAGCTGTTCTTAATGCAAGCATACTTGTATATTCATTTATATATATACATATCATAATCAAATCATATATAAATAGGAATATCATTCACATGCATATTCCTGACAATAACCCCCTATTTGATTATGACAAAAATAATAAGTGCATATGCATGTTATGAATGAATCTTATATATACAGTGAGTTGTTGTATTTCTAAAACAGATAATCATGAATGTCATTTATAATAATATGGAATTTAATACAGTATGACAATTTACATCCTGGATCCAGAACATACCTAACTAGTTAGAGATGTACCTCTTTGGCTCCATGTTTGTTTCCAGGATGTCTGTTGATCAGCTATTCATCTGTTTGATTCCATTGCTCCTGCTCCTCCTGGGATGTGGAGCTATTCCTTTCTTCTTTTTTCTAGTTCTGGCTCTGGCTCCCCCTCAGCCTTAGGCTCATCATCCTTTGGCTCCCCCTCGGATGATGAACTATCTTCTTGTTCTGCTTTCTTCTTCTTTATCTTCCTTTCTTGTTTGCTCCTGCTCTCCTTGACTTTTCTTGAATGCCTTTTACTCTGCCTCTTTTTATGCCTCTTTTTCTCCCCCTTTTTGTCATTAATCATTTGGGAGAGCTGCTCCATGTTGGACATAAGCTACTCTATTAGATAGGAGGCGTTACCAACTTCAATCTTGAGTTCTTGTTAGCTTAACTCAAGTTGCATAGAGAATGACTGATTCATGTTGTCAATCCTGTCAGAGAGGGCTTGTAGTTGCTCTTCATTGGCTTTGTGAGCTCGTAGTGCATCTGCCTTCTGATCATTTAAGGCCTTCAGATAGATGTGATCTCTATCTTTGATTTTGGGAGATACATCAGCCATAGTTGCTTGGAGTCTATCTTGAACTGAATTATCTCCAGCTGCTGTCACCCTCTTTGATTCTTCATGGATTAGAGATATCTTCTCAATCAGTTCATCAGAGTTTTTCATTAGCTCTTGCTCCATAGAAACTTCGTCATTTGGTTGGGAATCGTGTTTGCTCTACGATTCTACTGTAGCCTTGTGAGCACATCTGTTAAGGTCTTAGCTCTGCATTCTATGATTCAGCTTCGGCTGTGCAGACACTATGACTTTGAGATCAGATCTTGATACTACGATTTATCTTCATCTGATCTTGCTCGACTCACGATCTCCGCCTTTTGATACGATCACCGACTCTACGATTCTCGAAAGCGTACTATGATTCTTGAATTGGCTTTGACATTAGTAGACTCTCGACTCATTCGAGTGTAGTCTACGATTCTTGGCCGGCTTGGCGGATGCTCCTACTCGGCTCGTGAGGCGTGTTGTTTCTACGATTCTGAACATGACTTCCTCAACAGACTACGGCCCTGAGGAAGTTCTCCTCGACACACTATGATCTTTCCTCGTCTCTCCTGGAAGTCTACGAACTCCGAGATCTACTATCTCGCAGACTACGATTCTGCCTCGATAGCTCTCGAGTTTTCCTTGACTCTCTGGCGGAACTACGATTTACAGTGCGAAGCTTTCGACGATCAGACAAGCCTATCTATTGCATCATAAGATCAACCTAACATGCTTGATCTTACTATATTTATAGTCCTTGTACATCATTTCTTTTTAAGGACTTTACAGCTTTTCTTAATGCAATCATACTTGCATATTCATTCATATATATACATATCATAATCAAATCATATGTAAATAGGAATATCATTCACATGTATATTCACGATATATATATATATATATATATATATATATATAAATTTTGTTTTATTATATAATTATAAATAGAATATATTATATTTTATTGAATAGTATCCTTTCCATTCTCCTATAAATAGGATGCTTAGTTAGAATTGAAAATCACACCAGAAATTCAGAGAATTCTTCTTCTATAATCTTGAGCGTATTTCTTTAGAGTTTAAGAAATCTTTGAGCGTAGAAAATAGTGCAAGTTTTCTTCAAGTATATCCCCGCCTCTACCCGTTGAATACTCTTCTTTTTTTTAAGGTAAGGGGTATTATTCTTTCGTATTCATGAAGAGAGTTATTTTCTTTCAATACTGTAAGGGTTGTTATTCCATTCTTTATTATTACATTGGAATAACTTTGTCTATCTGAAAGTACCGCATACATGGTGAAATTCTTCTCGTTATTCCATTCTTTATTATTACGCTGGAATAACTCATGTGTGGTCTATCGCATGCCTGGTGAATTCTGTTGTTATTCAATTCTTTATTATTATGTTGGAACATCCTGTCTGTGCGAATTACGCATGACCTAGTTCTATTCTTTATTATTCTGTTGGAATATCCTATCTGTACGAATTACGCATGACCTGGTTCCACTCTTTATTACTCTGTTGGAATAACCTGTCTATGTGGATTACCACATGCATGGTGAATGATCCTTTATATTCATTCCTTATTAACTTGTGGAAATGATCTGTCTACATGGATTACCACATGGCGGGCAAAAATCCATTTGTAGTTTCATATATTCTGTGACGCCCCCAAAACAGGTATACATCACCCATCTTGAGTCGCCAGA
Organism: Panax ginseng; assembly: GCA_020205605.1. Lineage (NCBI taxonomy): Eukaryota > Viridiplantae > Streptophyta > Magnoliopsida > Apiales > Araliaceae > Panax > Panax ginseng. The sequence goes on along the minus strand of CM035130.1, from coordinate 54,505,152 downwards.
TACATGGTACATAAATTTAAATACAATTTAATTATACAACAGTCGTGTAAAATACGACAAAACATAGCTGAGAGTTTAAATAAGAATATTGTCATCTAGACAATATCCACACTCAATGGTGTCCTCATTACAATTATTATTACATTATTCCGTAGAATAGTGAGGACTACTAAAGCCATTTATCCTGGACCGTCACTCCATTCCCCGACTCGTCCCAGCTATTTTCTCATTTCCTGATGAGAACAATGAAAGAAAGGGTGAACTCAACTAGCCCAGTAAGAAATATTATGACTAAGATAATGCAGAATAAATTATCCTTAGCCTTTAACAGTATAACAACTGATAGAATATAATAGACAACAAGTTTTTGATCAACAACTGCAGCGGATATAAGCAATCCATTAGAAGAGTTAAGTAGAGCATAAAAACTACTATCTTCTATGATTTAAAAAGTTTTTCATCAACTTTATCGCTGAGACTCGGCTTAATAAGTAAACCACATCATCGAATCATCCCTGCACTACGGGCCAAGGATATTCATGTAATCATCAATGGTCATGATTATACCGAATAATCCTTGGTCATAATCATACCAACAACTGTCCATCAATGAAACACATGCCAATGAGGACTTATACCACATCATTCATTATATTATGGTCATGATTATACCGAATAATCCCTGGTCATAATCATACCAAGTCCATCTATGCACGTAAGCCAAAGATGACTTTAATCATAATATAAGCATGAGGATGATGACAATGACATAATAATTCAATAAAACAAGTTCAAGGATAAATTTTAAAGATTTATAAATTAATTTATCCAGAAATCAATAACGTCCAAATTGTCAACATGATACTTCTTTGTGGAGTAAAATTCAAGAATGCTTAGAAGAATATTTTCATGAAAAGATCTTTGGATGAAGCGCAAATATCAAGGATATTCCACTAATTTCATGGATATAGAAGCCAAAACTTTAACGAATCGAGTATAATAGAATATATGAATCGCAAATGGATTTTCGCCGCATTGTGCAAAGAATCCATGAGCGGATCATTGCCACAATTTAACAAGGAATGAATACGAAGGATCATTCATCATGCATGTGGTAAATCCACATAGATAGGTTATTCCAACATGATAATAAAGAATGGAATAACAGAAGAATTTCACCATGTATGCGGTACTTGCATGATGCATGAAGTTATTCCAACATAATAATAAAGAATGGAATAACAGAAGCTCTCTTCATGAATACGAAAGAAATAATACCCCTTACCTCAAAAGAAGACTGGATACTGGAGTAGTGAGGTAGCAAACTTCTCTTCTTCTTTCTTTCTATAATTTCTCTCTATAATAATTGCTCTATAGCTTTAGTGAATTGGTGAGAAATGAAGGAAGAATGAGCTTCTATTTATAGGAAAATATAGTTTCGATAATTGCACGTTTTGGGGCTCGAAATATTACAATATAATACCTCCCACTTTTTCTTCCTTTTTAATTTAGTCCTGCAAGTATTATCAAACTTACACCACCTTCACTAATAGTAAATCATGTGAATCAATAGTAAATCATGTGACTCAATAGTTCTAGACATGTGAAAATATGAATTACCGTATAGTACCTCCATCTATACCTCTATTTTTAACTTAGTCATACAAGTATTATCAATCTTGCACTAACTCCCCTAATAGTAAATGAATGTGAGTCAATAGTACACACATGTGAACAAATAGTTATAATTATGTGAATCAATAGCAATTAATTGCTCATTTATCCGGTTAATTACCCAATTGGTCAATATAACCTCCAGACATCAATTATTATCGAAATAAATGTCAATTTTCACTAACACTAATAATTTCAACACAATAGAACTATCAATTTCATCTTTAATCAACACAAACTTATTCATCATTAATATTATAACTCATAATATTTAACAACCAGGTCGTTCCTAGGAAAGATGGGGCTTTCCGATAAGGATTTCTTCTTATTGGCGCGTAATTAGGTGACCAAACCTCTCCTTGACAGAATATCTAGACATTGTCAATATTTCAAATAATAATATGAATAACTTTGCCGTCTCAATTATTGATTTAATAATATAACATATTATGAAGATGATACTGTGACAATAATCGAATCAATAATATGAGAGATATGATGCAATAACTACTACAGCAATAATTGAGTATAACTGAGTGACTTCTTACGTAAGCATCAATAATCAATACCGTGTGCTACTATGCAACCACGCCAGACATCTTATTTCTTTACTATCGGGTAGTTCAACAGTTTTAACGGCAACACTTTCGCCTTTATTTTTATAAAAAGATAATTCTGTCATTTTCTAACTACGACAATTCTTCCGTTGTGGGGTCCACCAATGATTGTGTCGTCGTACGGATATTTCCCGACAAAAAGAATATTCCCCGGCCAAACAAATATTTTATAACAACTTGCATACTTTGCAAAATTTATAAATATTACCCACAACTATAACATATATCAAATCCACACCATAATATTCAAAAAAATATTTCGAGAAATTTAAACCTTTATTTATAAAATTTGGGGTCTCACAATCTCCCCTCCTTATGAAATTTTGCCTTCGAAATTTATATACGTACCTGGTATGATGAGGATACCTTGACTTTATTTCAGATTCTAACTCTTGAGGTATAACCTTTGAGTGTTGAATACGATCCTTCTTATCCAAGATTTTAACACGTATCTCCTCATACGTTAAATCTTCTGCTATCTCGTCTAGTTCTAATTTAATAATGTGGTTTGGGTTATCCACATATTTATGTAACATCTATACGTGAAAAACGTTATGAACATGCGACATACTTGGCGGTAAAACGAGTCTATAGGCCACCGTTTCTACTCGATCAAGGATTTCAAATGGGCCAATAAAATCGAGGGTTGAGATTTCCTCTCTTCATCGATTCTTGCTTCTAGAATAACGCCCTCTTGAGCCTTCTTCTTCACATTCATCAGATTCGGGTGTGTAGCTTGAGCGGCTTTAACTTTATCGATTAAAGTCGATTCTACTCGTATATTCGTTATCTTCACGAGGGTCCCTCGAGTCTTTAACTCTATCTTCATCATTTGTAAGTTATCCGAAATGGGTTTTTATGTTAACAACATCGCACTCATAAACGCATACGATCTTCTACTCAACGCGTCAGCTACCACGTTCGTTCTTCCACGATGATATTGAATGGTATGATCGTAATCTTCAACAGCTCGAGCCAATGTCTTTGGCACATTATACGATCATTTTAGGTAAAGAAATATTTGAGGGTTTTGTACTGGGGTCAATACAAAATTCGATTTCACACTCTGGGGTAGGCCAGGAAGTCTTCAAGAATACGTCAGGAAATTTATTAACAATAAAAATATCATTCAAAAATGTGACCCTCATCCAAGACTTGGATAGTACATCACATTGATACCTATCAACTTGCCACCGTTATTCATGACGTCCCCTACGGATATTCTGGCTTCGGTGTATTCCAAGACTTGGAAGTCACCAGCGAAGGCTCGGGGCTCTTTACTTATGGCTTGGTATGACAATGATTAACTTTAGTGGTTTGGTTGCTTGAATTCGCATAACAGGTTGGTTAAGAATATGAAAGCTAACAACCTTACGAAAAGCATGATGAGTAGCTAACCAATCGATTCCTAAAATCACATCAAAGGCAAGTATTTTCAAAGAGATAAGATCGACAGGTAACGTGAAAGTGTCGATTTGAATCAAACAAGATTTATAAATAGTGGAGCTAACGAAGGTTTCTCCCAACTAAGTATCAACCAATAAGTCAAAGTCTAATTTCTTCAGAGTCAAATTTAAACGTTGAGCGCAAGCAAGAGAGATAAAAGAATGGGTAGAACCGGTATCTAATAAGGTATAGACTTCGCAAAAATTTATAATTAACTAACCTATGCTAACTTCGTTTGGGTTACTCACTTTTTGAGAAGTCACGAAAAACGTTCTCCCTGAAACCACCGACTTTGTTTTGTCCGTATCTGCCTTTGGAGCCACCGTCCCAGCTGGACTTGATTTTGGTGCACGACAAAATCGGGCTAGGTGACCTTCTCTTCCACAATTGAAACACGCTTTGGACTGCATCACGCAGTTTGGACTGATATGTCCCTCCCCTTCGCATTTAAAACATACGATCGGCGGTCGTTCTCCTTCCTTTGAAACGGGTTCTGGTGCTGCTGTCTTTCCATCATTATTGAACCTTCTCTTCTTGAAATTTCCACCTCTATTATCTTGGCCATGATTACCACCGAAGTGGTTACCATTCTTGGCATGATAATTTCCCCCACGATGGTTATCATTGTTCCGATGGCCGTTGCCACCGATACGATTATTATCGTGTTGTTGGTCGTTGCCTTTTGGTTGTGCTTATTCATTATTACGCTCCAATAACTGAGCCCTATTCACAATATCTGAATATAAATAATGTTTGTGAGAAATGAAGTATTGACGTATATCGGGTTTCAAACCTCTTAGAAATATTTGCGTCATTCGATCCTCATTATCGACCAAATGGGATGCAAACCGGGATAACTCCGCAAATTTAGCCTCGTATTGCGACATGGTCATATTGTTTTGCTCCAACTTGATGAATTCCACCTCCTTCATGTGACGAATACTTTCAGGAAAGTACTTATCATTGAATAGCTCTTAGAACTTCTCCCAAGACATCTTGAGTGCGTCAAGTTGGGTACGTTTTATAGATTCTCACTAGTAATCTGCTTCTTCACGCAACATAAAGGTGGCAAAGGGAACCTTTTGCTCATCGGAGCATCCCAAGACATCAAATATCTTGGTGATCTGCTTTAACCACGTCTCCACCTTAAGTGGTTCTGGCTTTCCCAAAAACTTCGGTGGTCTCAGTTCCTTGAATTGCTTAGCGGTGACCGACCGTGGGTTGCCATTATTTGCACCTATATTTTGAACACGAATCTCTCTTACCTGATGTTACATGAATTGCATAAAGTCTCTTAACATCCCATCGTTCATCATTTGATCGGTGTTATTGTTTACCTGAGGATTATTGTCTTGCTGTTGCATATTATCCTGGGTATTGATCGTTGGTGACTCAACGGTCTCATGTGCTTCATTGCTTATCTCGACATTTCAGATGCCATTTTCAAACACTGTCACAAAACAAGGGTTAATTGACATATCACATATTATCAATATACTCTGACTGGCCAATTAAATACCAAATAAACTTAGGTAGGTCATACTAGCGAAGGAATTCCCCGTCTATCCCCTCCTAGTTCTTATCTCACATCTCAGCCAGGGATCATATCCCTAAGCTTTGATACCAACTGTGACGCCCCCAAAACAGGTATACATCACCCATCTTGAGTCGCCAGATACATGGTACATAAATTCAAATACAATTTAATTATACAACAGTCATGTAAAATATGACAAAACCTAGCTGAGAGTTTAAACAAGAATATTGTCATCTAGACAATATCCACACTCAATGGTGTCTTCATTAAAATTATTATCACATTATTTTGTAGAATAGTGAGGACTACTAAAGCAATTTATCCTGGACCATCCCTCCATTCCCCGACTCGTCCCAACTATATTCTCATTTCCTGATGAGAACAATGAAAGAAAGGGTGAGCTCAACTAGACCAGTAAGAAATATTATGACTAAGATAATGCAGAATAAATTATCCTTAGCCTTCAACAGTATAACAACCGATAGAATATAATGAGACAACAAGTTTTTGATCAACAAGCTGCAATGAAATAAGCAATCCATTAGAAGAGTCAAGTAGAGCATAAAAACTACTATCTTCTATGATTTAAAAAGTTTTTCATCAACTTTATCGCTGAGACTCGGCTTAATAAGTAAACCACATCATCGAATCATCCCTGCACTACGGGCCAAGGATATTCATGTAATCATCAATGGTCATGATTATACCGAATAATCCTTGGTCATAATCATACCAACAACTGTCCATCAATGAAACACATGCCAATGAGGACTTATACCACATCATTCATTATATTATGGTCATGATTATACCGAATAATCCCTGGTCATAATCATACCAAGTCCATCTATGCACGTAAGCCAAAGATGACTTTAATCATAATATAAGCATGAGGATGATGACAATGACATAATAATTCAATAAAACAAGTTCAAGGATAAATTTTAAAGATTTATAAATTAATTTATCCAGAAATCAATAACGTCCAAATTGTCAACATGATACTTCTTTGTGGAGTAAAATTCAAGAATGCTTAGAAGAATATTTTCATGAAAAGATACTGGATGAAGCGCAAATATCAAGGATATTCCACTAATTTCATGGAGTATAGAAGCCAAAACTTTAACGAACTGAGTATAATAGAATATATGAATCTGCAAATGGATTTTCGCCCGCTATGCAGTAATCCACGTAGACAGATCATTGCCACAATTTAACAAGGAATGAATACGAAGGATCATTCACCATGCATGTGGTAAATCCACATAGATAGGTTATTCCAACAGGATAATAAAAAATGGAATAACAGAAGAATTTCACCATGTATGCGGTACTTCGCATAGACAGGTTATTCCAACGTAATAATAAAGAATGGAATAACAGAAGCTCTCTTCATGAATACGAAAGAAATAATACCCCTTACCTCAAAAGAAGACTGGATACTGGAGTAGTGAGGTAGCAAACTTCTCTTTGCACGTAAGCCAAAGATATACAACTATAAAACCAATAATCAACGGTCCATCTTTGCACGTAAGCCAAAGATATACAACTATAAAACTAATAATCAACAGTCCATCTTTGCACGTAAGCCAAAGATATACAATTGTAAAATCAATAATCAACAGTCCATCTTTGCACGTAAGCCAAAGATATACAACTATAAAACCAATAATCAACAATCCATCTTTGCACGTAAGCCAAAGATATACAATTATAAAATCAATAATCAAAAGTCCATCTTTTCACGTCAGCCAAAGATATATAATTATAAAATCAATAATCAACAATCCATCTTTGCACGTAAGCCAAAGATGACTTTCATCACAATATAAGCATGAGGATGATGACAATGATATGAGTGAAAACAAGGATAAATATTAAAGACTTTAAATTTATCCAAATATTATCAATCACTTAATACACTCATAATCTAATATTATTAATATTATAACAATAATTTAATCACTTCTTAAACTTATAAACAATTTATTTCAATTGTTTACACTTTACCAAATAATGCATTTAATCATTCAAAAATGCCATACTCATAAGATTTCATCACCAATGATCAAATCCCTCATCAAAAATCTGCATATATCCTATATAGGATTCTCAAGCCATAAAATCCTATTTTTCAATTTTGTTACTTCACATAACATATTTAATTCATTTACTCATAACTAGTTCATTTTCATAAAAAATACCAAATCAGTCCCAAAAATATTTCTTTTTTGGGATTTAGCAGAATATAGTCCCATATTGAACATATATTTTTCTCTGAATTTTTAAAATTCAATTACTATTTTCATATATGCCAAAAAAGCGCGAATATTTAGACATTTATCATAAATTGTACTTTTGTCCAAAAATTCCAAAATTTACAGGGTATACTCCTGTTATATACATGTACTCCCAATAAAAATTTCATCAATTTTGGAGTTAACCACAAGGAGTTATAAGGGTTTACTTTTAAAATAGTCTTTTCTCATAAAATCCATAACTCTTAATCTATACATCCAAAAATCGCCATCTTTGGACACAATATAGAAAACTCATCAAGTTATCATTTCAGATTTTTCTAGAATTTTTGAGGGTCAAAAAAATTACGAAACTGCAAATGGATTTTCACCCGCCATGCGGTAATCCACGTAGACAGATCATTTCTACAATTTAATAAGGAATGGATACAAAGGATCATTAACCATGCATGCGGTAATCCACATAGACAGTTTATTCCAACAAAATAATAAAGAATGGAATAACAAAAGAATTCACCATGCATGCGATAGACCGCACAGACAGGTTATTCCCAACAGAATAATAAAGAATGAAACCAAGTCATGCGTAATTCGCACAGACAGGATATTCCAACAGAATAATAAAGAATGGAACCAGGTAATGCGTAATTCGCACAGACAGGATATTCCAACAGAATAATAAAGAATGAAATAACAACAGAATTCACCATGCATGCGGTACTTCGCATAGATAAGTTATTCCAACATAATAATAAAGAATGGAATAACAACCCTTATGAGTATTGAAAGAAAATAACTCTCATCATGAATACGAAAGAATAATACCCCTTACTATAATAATAATATCCTTTACCTTAGAAGAAAACTGGATACTGAAATAGTGAGGTAGCAGACCTCTCTTCTTCTTTCTTTCTATAATTTCTCTCTATAATAATTGCTTTATAGCTTTAGTGAATTGGTGAAAAATAATGAAGGAATGAGCTTCTATTTATAGGAAAATATAGTTTCGATAATTGCACGTTTTGGGGCTCGAAATATTACAGTACAATACCTTCAACTTTTCTTTCATTTTTAATTTAGTTCTACAAGTATTATCAAACTTGCACCACCTCTCCTAATAGTAAATTATGTGAATTAATAGTTCATTCATGTGACTCAATAGTTATAATCATGTAAAAATACGAATTACAGTATAGTACCTCCATCTATACCTCCATTTTTAACTTAGTCATGCAAGTATTATCAATCTTGCACCAACTCCCCTAATAGTACATGAATGTGAATCAATAGTACACACATGTAAACAAATAGTTATAATCATGTGAATTAATAGCAATTAATTGGTCATTTATTCGATTAATTATCCGATTGGTCAATATAACCTCCAGACATCAATTATTATCGAAATAAATGTCGATTTTCACTAACACTAACAATCCCAACACAATGAAAATATTTTTCTCAAAAATTTCATTTTTAAAATTTTTAAGTTTGACTTTTTTCGAAAAAGTCAACTGTTGACTTTTTTGACCAAAAAGTTAACCCCGACAAATTTTGTGTTTATAGTCTATTCCTATTAATTTCATCGTTCTGGACTCAAATATCACATCCGCGTTTCCAAATTCAACTCCGAACTCAAATTCAATTTTTAATAACATTCATCATTAATATTATAACTCACAATATTTAACAACCAGGTCGTTCCCAGGAAAGATGGGGCTTTCCAATAAGGATTTCTCCTTATTGGCGCGCAATTAGGTGACCAAACCTCTTCTTGACAGAACTTCTAGACATTGTCAATATTGCAAATAATAATATGAATAACTTTGTCGTCTCAATTATTGATTTAATATAACATATTATACAGATGATACTGTGACAATAATTGAATCAATAATATGAGAGATATGATGCAACAATTATTGTAGCAATAATTGAGTATAACTGAGTGACTTCTCACATATGTATCAATAATCAATACCGTGTGTCTTTACTATGCGACCCAGACATCGCATTCTTTTTACTTTTCTACTAGGGTTATTTTATGACAACTTGCTTATTTTGAAAAATTTTCAAATATGACCCTTAACTTTAAATTTTTATCAATTTAACTATTTACCAAAATAGAAAAATTGAATACTTTTATTTCATAAAATTCGGGATCTCACATTTGCACTTCATCCAGTATCTTTTCATGGAAATATTCTTCTGAGCATTCTTGAATTTTTACTCCACAAAGCAGTATCATGTTGACAATTTGGATGTTATTGGTTCTTGGATAAATTAATTTATAAATCTTTAAAATTTATTCTTGAACTTGTTTTATTGAATTATTATGTCATTGTCATCATCCTCATGTTTATATTATGTTGAAAGTCTTCTGTGGCCTGTAATGCATAGATGGACTTGGTATGATTATGATAAGGGATTATTCGGTATAATCATGATTGTAATGTTACAAATGATGTGGAAAAAAATCCTCATTGGCCCGTAATGCATTGATGGACAGTTTTTGGTATGATTATGGCTATGGATTTTCTTCGGCCAAGGGTGCAAAGATGAACTGTTTTATGGCATGATCAGGACGGTTGATGAAAACACGATTATCTTTGGCCCGTAGTGCATGGATAATTCGTGGTCGTGATACTAAAGAATATCCTTGGCCTGTAGTGCAGGGATGAATTGATGATGTGGATTATTATTAAGCTGAGTTTCAGCGATAAAAGTGATGAAAAACCTTTTAAATCATAGAAGATAGTAGATTTTATTCTCTACTTGACTTTTCTAATGGATTGCTTGTTCCGCTGCAGTTAAAATTGATGTTTGTTATATTGTATCAGTTTAACACTGTTGAAGGCTAACGATAATTTATTTTGTATTATCTTAGTCATAGTATTTCTTACTGGGCTAGTTGAGCTCACCCTTTTGCTTTCATTGTTCTCTTCAGGAAATGAGAACGTAGCAGGGACTAGTCAGGAAACGGAGTGACGATCCAGATGATAGCATTAGTAGTCCTCACTATTCTACGAAATAGTGTGAAAATAAATGTATTGAGGACTTATTTTGAGTTTGAATACTGTCTAGAAGACAATATTTGTATTAAAACTCATAGCTCATATTGTATATTTAAGGTTGTATTTGTATTCTGTACCATGTATTTGGCGACTCAGAATAGGTGATGTATACCTATTTTGGGGGCATCACATAGACCACATTATCGTGGTTGTTCATTGGGGGCTCCACTATGGAGAGTTCTGTCACGACGTCTTATTTAGGATTGTTTCGTTGTGGCTGTGAGCTTGTTTTCCAGATGGAGCGACAGGATAACAAATCTAATAGCGGCACAACAGATCTAGGAGCGGTGGCACAATTGATCGACTGGCCATTTTTAGGCGATACTTTGTGATAGACTCCACGGCATGCTTACGTGAGGTGGTCGTCGCCCGGATCGTTTCTAGCACAGTTGTTGGGTAAATTGCTTGCAACACTTTAAACCCCTCGTCTATACTTTAGACTGTAATCTTGGTACAATTGCTCACACTCGAAAATATGCGTTGAATGGACACTAACGACACCTTGACCCCTTGCTTATATTGAAGCGGTAATCTCGGTACAATCGACGATTGATGAGGTAGAGGATGCCACACACAACTATTTGTTGTATGATAAGTCAAATTGAATCTCAAAGAAATTACTAAGAATTACTTATTCTTAGGAATTCTTCAAAGAACCAAAAGTAGAGAATAAACTCACAAATATATTGAATAATAATAATGTATTTGATTACATCAATTTGGACCTTTATTTATACAACTCAAAAAAATCCCAATCCTAATAGGCATTTATAAACTATAACCCTAATAAAAGTCAATTTGAAAAAGAAATTATAATTAAAAAAATCTTAATTACAATAGAATTATAAAAATCTAAAAATCCTTCCATTGTCGTGTAAAAGAAATTCTTGTCGCATGGATATAAAATCTGTTGCCATGTGACTACTTAAGCTGAGTTTGTGAATTCAGATAATGGAGTAAAACATGGCACGTTTGCCAAGATCAACCAATACCATCTATATACCCATTATGTTAAGTCTGCTAACTTGAAAAGGTGCAGCCCACTTGATAATTTATTAATAAACCAACCCATATGAATATTAAACTTCCTTTGCATGTAAAATATGTTGACTTTGTTAAGAAGATTAGAAGTGGGCTTATATAAAATTGACCCAAATTTGTGTCTCATGCTCTTTAGCCTCCTCTTTGGATTTCCTTACGTTAGCTTCAGCCCAAACATCCTGGATCAATCCATTGAGACCTTTTTTGAACCTCTTAGTTCTAGCCTTACTTGACCCCCATGTCCCTTTAATCTTATTTGAGTCCACGCATGCCATGTTCTTATTATTACTCTCCTCTTGAAAAGGATTTGTCCTCAAATCATCAATGTAACAATCGAGAAATTTGGATCCATTGAAAAATAATTTTATTTAGTTAAATAATGAATAAAATTATATTATTTGTTATTATTATGTGTTAGTAAAATGAATGTCGTTCTATAACCTAGAAATGTCGGAACGTCGTAGTATTTTGACTACGTGAAGGAATTAAAGTGTTTGAATTTTCAAGACGAAAATAAAAGTTTTTCGAGAAATTTTCTGAAAAACACTATTCATCAATTTCTGCTCGGGAATTATTTTTGAACTTTCGAGAAATACGTAACGATAGAATATCAAGGTAAGACGGATTATGTAATAATAATTCGAGTATGGAAAACGTAATTTTTCGCACGCGGACTTAATTTGAGAACGTTAGGGAAAATAAAGCGTTAAGAAGCCAAAGTGATGATCGTATGATACGTAGGTATTGTACGAGGAAATGAATACGTGTATGATACGAAGTATTATACGAATATGTGTGAATGATGGTATATCATATATTATGAATAAGTATACGAGTTATAATACGAGAATAATACGTAAACAATACGTTATAAGGCTTTAAGCAAAATGAAATGGACTTGTAGGATTGTGTAACAATTTATAAAGTCCAATAGAAGTTAATGTGCAAGCCCAAGTGTAAGTAATGGTAAATCCCAAGTAAGCTTTTTAATACAAGCCCAAAGTGTAAGATAAGTTAATTAAACCTAAAGCCCAAACTATTAATCCAATGGGTTAGGGTGGCCCATGGGGTAACCCATGATTATATGGTTGATCTTGATGACCAAGAAAAGATTGTGATGGCCAAGTAAAGTAAGTGGTTAGTAAGTTAGCTTAATAACTAAGTAATGAATAGTAAGGAGGTGATTAAGGAGGTGTGATTGGTTTATTGACCAATATGCCCTAACCTTAGTTTTCCTATAAATAAGATAGCTTGGATTTCATTGTTGTTTGTTAACTTTCATCCAACAACTTTCAACTTAATTGTTATAAAGAATAAGTAAGAATGAGCTAGACTTTCATTTTTAGAAAAAAAGAAAAACAAGCTTGATCATAAAAGGTAATGATCCTATGTCATTAATCTTCCATCTCTACAATTGTAGGTTGATAAGAGAAGTGTTGATTGATAGACATGTATGCTAAGAAACGATAAGAATGAATAATCTAAGGACTTAAGTCTTAATAAGCCGTGAATAAGCACTTTGTTCATAGATAAGTTATGAACTAAGGAAGAACTTGTAAGAACTTATAACATGTTTACATGAATGAAGTTTGTATGATTAGAAGATGTAAGGATGATGGTTAGAAGACTTCATCTATCTTAAGTCATGTGAAATAAAATCATAAGTAGTTTATACTTTTATAAGTTATAAACTCATGAAGAATAAGTAATAACTTATCATGTAAATAAGTTGATGTGATATGTATGTTAAGATGTTAGTATGATGGATATAATCCATTTGAAATGATGAACAAAACATAAGTAACGAAGTTATGCCGGAATTCACACGATTGGACGATAATCGTCAAATTCGTGAAATTCTCGGATTAGAAGTCGAATTTTGATATTGAGCTCGGAAACGTTGGTTTTCGATGGAGGCAAGTCTTATTTGGCATTATAGAGTTGCAGACTCGAAAATAACCGAATTCCTACTTAGAACGAAGAAACGAGCGTTGAACGTTCATGAACGTTTATCGTTTTTATTAAAAATGAACTTATAGGTGAATTTTGAGTTAACGAAGTCAAAAATATAAAATTCTTGCATGAACACGCAGAATATGTGATTTTTGAGCTAATGACTTTTGAATGAGCCAATTTGGACTTAAAATGATCAAATTTGGAGTCCGGGAAGTTCCTTGTGCAAAACAAAACTGTCAACTATCTGGTGCACAGAGCTGGCACCGCGGCGCTAGCCCAAGGCCATAGAGTGGCACTGCAGTGCTGTGTATAGTGTCTTAACCTACTAAACTTTCACACCGCGGCGCGACCAATAGAATTGAGAATGGCGCTGCAGCGCCGGGTCGATGCCTCAACCACTTAAAATCGAGTGCCATGACGTGGCAGTTAAGACAAGGACTCGCATGTGTGTGCAGAGAGCCCCGACCACAGCCATCGCTAACTTTCGCTCCATGGCGTAATACAAGAAAGAGAAATGGCCGCATACCAAATTTTTAGGGATTACATATAAGAAAAAGTTTCTAAGTAAAGCAAGAATGTTAATTGATTAGTAATGAACTAAAACTTAAGTATAACATTGTTTAAGACATTATTAAACCTTGAGTATGATAACTAAAGGTTGAAGATAATCAATCGAATGTGAACGTAATGATGATGTAAACTATAGCGGCAAGCCAGAACCAATAGTAACAAATCTAAGTCATGATTAGATTGAGAAGAAGGGTAAGATTCATTAGGAACCATGTATGTTTATTCATGACCTAATGTGTTACGTTATGTGATCATATATTGTAGGGACCTTAAAAAATTAAAGAGAAAGTGTAATAGCAGTAGCAGACGCTGAAGGCAAGTGTTCTAACCCTTGTCTACGTTCAATCTAGACAAGCTTTGTGATTCATGTATTCTTACGCATGCATTGATGTATGATGAAATCAAAGCCAATTCTTTCGGTTAGACTTACGATATGTTGGATTTCTTATAATCTATTGAAGTATGGTCAATGTTTTACCAAACTATTTTGGTGTAGTTTTCAAATGAAGACTGAGTATGCTAAACAAATGTTTTGTCGTCAAACGACAGGCACGTGAGGTTGCCACAACTTAAACGTATATACGTTTAAAGAATGTAGTGTTGATCAACATAGAGTACTATAGGATGATTACCTAGACGTGCTCGAAGTAATGCCGAACTAATGGACTTAGTTCCGGGTTGTCCTTTTCAAAGAAAGTATGAAATGCTCAAGGTCTTGGACCGGAATTGATGTTTTATTGAATATTGTTCATTGTAAAACATTTTAAGAAAAGAGAAGTGTTATTGTGAATTATCGATAGTACTTCATAACTATTGTTCAGTTATTGAAGATATATGATTTGCAAGACCCCGAATTTTATGAAATGAAAGTATTCAATTTTTATAATTATTATTCTATTTAGTAAATGGTTAAATTGATAAAAGGTTAAAGTTAAGGGTGATATGTGAAAATTTTTCAAAGTAAGTAAGTTGTCATAAAATAATCGTTGGTAAAAGTACAGTAATATGCGTGGTTGCATAGTAGCACATGGTATTGATTATTGATGCTTATGTGAGAAGTCACTCAGTTATAATCAATTATTACTACAGTAATTGCTGTATCATATCTCTCATATTATTGATTTAATTGTTGTCACAGTATTATCTTCATAATATGTTATATTATTAAATCAATAATTGAGACGATAAAGTTATTCACATTATTATTTTTAATATTGACAATGTCTAGAAGTTCTGTCAAGGAGAGGTTAGGTCATCTAATTGCGCGCCAATAGGGAGAAATCCTTATCAGAAAGCCCCCTCTTTCCTGGGAGCGACCTGGTTGTTAAATATTGTGAATTATAATATTAATGATGAATAAGTTCGTGTTGATTAAAGATGAATTGATAGTTTCATTGTGTTGGAATTATTAGTGTTAGTGGATATCGACATTTATTTCGATAATAATTGATATCTATAGATTATATTGACCAATCGGGTAATTAACCGGATAAATGAGCAATTAATTGCTATTAATTCACATGATTATAACTATTTGTTCACATGTGTGTACTATTGATTCACATTCTTGTACTATTAGGGGAGGTGGTACAAGATTGATAATACTTGTATGACTAAGTTAAAAATGGAGGTATAGATAGAGGTACTATACTATAATTCGTATTTTCACATGATTATAACTATTAATTCACATGATTGAACTATTGATTCACATTATTTACTAAAAGGGGAGGTGGTGCAAGTTTGATAATACTTGCAGGACTAAATTAAAAATGAAGAAAAAGAGGAAGGTATTATACTGCAATATTTTGAGCCCCAAAACGTGCAATTATCGAAACTATATTTTCCTATAAATAGAAGCTCATTCTTCCTTCATTTATCACCAATTCACTAAAGCTATAGAGCAATTATTATAGAGAGAAAGAAAAAGGGAAGTCTGCTACCTCACTATTCCAGTATCCAATTTTTCTAAGGTAAGGGATATTATTATTATAGTAAGGGGTATTATTTCTTTCATTTTTATGAAGAGAGCTATTGTTATTCCATTCCTTATTATTATGTTGGAATAACCTGTCTATGCGAAGTACCGCTTACATGGTGAAATTCTTCTGTTATTCCATTATTTATTATTCTGTTGGAACATCCTGTCTATGCGGATTATGCATGACCTAGTTCCATTATTTATTCTGTTGGAATAACTTGTCTGTGCGGTCTATCGCATGCATGGTGAATTCTTTTGTTATTCCATTCTTTATTATTACATTGGAATATCACATGCATGCGTATTACGCATGACTTCGGTTCCACTATTTATTATTCATTGGAATAACTTTGTCATCTTGCAAATCAAGATACATGGTGAAAAATTCTTACATTATTCCATTCTTTATTATTACATTTGAATATCCACATGCATGCGTATTACGCATGACACAGTTCCATTATTTATTATTACGTTGGAATAACCTTTCTGCATGCGGTCTATCGTATGCATGGTGAATTACATTGTTATTCCATTCTTTATTATTTTGTTGGAATATCCTGTCTGTGCGGATTTCGCATGACCTAGTTTCGTTCTTTATTATTCTGTTGGAATATCCTGTCTATGAGGATTACGCATAACCTGGTTCCATTCTTTATTATTCTGTTGGAATAACCTGTCTATGTGGATTACCACATGCATGGTGAATGATCCTTCGTATTCATTCTTTATTAAATTGTGGAAATGATCATGCTCACGTGGATTACCACATGGCGGGTGAAAATCTATTTGCGCTTTAGATATTCTATTATACTAAATGCGAGATATCATTTCTTTTGTACTCGCCATGGAATATCATTTTCTTTGGTATTTTTTTTATGAGTTACTATTCACGGGTTACTATTCACCCAGTTACTATTCACTCTAATATTATTCACTCGGGTATTCGGGGCACTTTTCGTGCCGGAGTACTATTCATGAGTTACTATTCATGAGTTACTATTCACCCAATTACTATTCACTCTAGTATCATTCACTCGGGTATTCGGAACACTTTTCATGTTAGGGTACTATTCACAGGGTGCTATTCCCGAAGTACTATTCACTCAAAAAATATATTTCTTTTCTCTCCAAATTATTTTTGGTACATGAATATTATTCTTGAATTTTACTCCACAAAGCAGTATCATGTTGACAATTTGGATATTTTTAAACTCTGGATAAATTTAAAGTATTTAATATTTATCCTTGATTTCGTTTGATTAATGCTTATATCATTGTCATAATCCTCATGCTTATATTGTGATGAAAGTCATTTTTGGCTTATGTGCATAGATGGATTGTTGATTATTGGTTTTACAGTTGTATATTTTTGGCTTACGTGCAAAGATGGACTGTTGATTATTGGTTTTATAGTTGTATATCTTTGGCTTACGTACAAAGATGGACAGGTGTATGACATGATCATAACCACTGGTGATAATAACGAGTATCCTTGGCCCGTAGTGCATGGATAATTCGATGATGTGATTGGCAGGATCATGAATATTAGTTAACAGTTGAATGTCTTTGGCTGTAGTGCATTGACAGATAATTGATTGGTATGATCATGACCATTAGTTTTATAGTTGAATATCTTTGGCCCGTAGTGCAAAGGTAGACAACTGATTGGTATGATCATTGTTATTACATTTGAATATCTTTAGCCTTTGGGGTAAGGATATTGAGTAAACGTTCTATTAAGCCTTTGTAGCAAGGAGAAACTGTTGATTTGCATAATTATAAATAGTAATTGTGGATTTAACTATAATCTTTGGTGGTTTAGGTGAAGACAGGTGATGATAGTTCTTTTTGTCTTGGGTATAACAAAGAACTGTTGATGGGTATTACAACGATATTGATGATAAACTTTTTAAATCATAGAAGATAGTAGATTTTATGCTCTACTTAACTCTTCTAATGGATTGCTTATTTCGCTGCAGTTGTAGATCTAAAACTTGTTGTCTATTGCATTCTATCAGTTGTTATACTGTTGAAGGCTAAAGATAATTTATTCTGCATTATCTTAGCCATAATATTTCTTACTGGGCTAGTTGAGCTCACCCTTTTACTTTCATTATTCTCTTCAGGAAATGAGAATATAGCTGGGACGAGTCGGGAAATGGAGTGATGGTCCATGATAAATGGCTTTAGTAGTCCTCACTATTCTACAGAATAATGTGATAATAATTGTAATGAGGACACCATTGAGTGTGGATATTGTCTAGATGACAATATTCTTGTTTAAACTCTCAGCTATGTTTTGTCGTATTTTACACGACTGTTGTATAATTAAGTTGTATTTGAATTTATGTACAATGTATCTGGCGATCCAAGATGGGTAATGTATACCTGTTTTGGGGGCGTCACAGTTGGTATCAAAGCTTAGGGATATGATCCCTGGCTGAGATGTGAGACAAGAACTAGGAGGGGAGAGACGGGGAATTCCTTCGCTAGTAACCTACCTAAGTTTATTTGGTATTTAATTGGTTGGTCAAAATATAGGGATAATATGTGGCATATCAATTAACCTTTGTTTTGAAGATGTATTCTAGAATGATATCTGAAATACAGGAGATGAGCAATGGGAAAATCATGATACAGAGGAAATAACTCGGAAGGTATAATCCGAATAGAAAGCAAGGTATTCTCATCTCTTCGAACTACCAGGTACGTTAATTTCGAGGACGAAATTTCATAAGGAGGGGAGATTGTAAGACCCCGAATTTTACGAAATGAAAGTATTCAATTTTTATAATTATTATTCTATTTAGTAAATAGTTAAATTGATAAAAGGTTAAAGTTAAGGGTGATATGTGAAAATTTTTCAAAGTAAGTAAGTTGTCATAAAATAATCGGTGGTAAAAGTACAATAATACGCGTGGTTGCATAGTAGCACACGATATTGATTATTGATGCTTACGTGAGAAGTCACTCAGTTATACTCAATTATTACTACAGTAATTGCTGCATCATATCTCTCATATTTTTGATTCAATTGTTGTCACAGTATCATCTGCATAATATGTTATATTATTAAATCAATAATTGAGACGATAAATTTATTCATATTATTATTTGCAATATTGACAATGTCTATAAGTTCTGTCAAGGAGAGGTTAGGTCATCTAATTGCGCACCAATAGGGAGAAATCCTTATCGGAAAGCCCCCTCTTTCATGGGAACGACCTGGTTGTTAAATATTGTAAATTATAATATTAATGATGAATAAGTTCGTGTTGATTAAAGATGAAATTGATAGTTCCACTATGTTGAAATTATTAGTGTTGGTGGATATCGACATTTATTTCGATAATAATTGATGTCTAGAGATTATATTGACTAATCGGGTAATTAACCGAATAAATGGGCAATTAATTGCTATTAATTCACATGATTATAACTATTTGTTCACATGTGTGTACTATTGATTCACATTCTTGTACTATTAGGGGAGGTGGTGCAAGATTGATAATACTTGCATGACTAAGTTAAAAATGGAGGTATAGATAGAGGTACTATACTATAATTCGTATTTTCACATGATTATAACTATTAATTCACATGATTGAACTATTGATTCACATTATTTACTAAAAGGGGAGGTGGTGCAAGTTTGATAATACTTGCAGGACTAAATTAAAAATGAAGAAAAAGAGGAAGGTATTATACTGCAATATTTTGAGCCCCAAAACGTGCAATTATCGAAACTATATTTTCCTATAAATAGAAGCTCATTCTTCCTTCATTTCTCACCAATTCACTAAAGCTATAGAGCAATTATTATAGAGAGAAATTATAGAGAGAAAGAAGATGAGAAGTCTACTACCTCACTATTCCTGTATCCAGTTTTTCTAAGGTAAGGGATATTATTCTTATAGTAAGGGGTATTATTTCTTTCATTTTCATGAAGAGAGCTATTGTTATTCTATTCCTTATTATTATGTTGGAATAACCTGTCTATGCGAAGTACCGCATATATGGTGAAATTCTTCTGTTATTCCATTATTTATTATTCTGTTGGAACATCCTGTCTATGCGGATTACGTATGACCTGGTTCCATTCTTTATTATTCTGTGGAATAACTTGTATGTGCGGTCTATCGCATGCATGATGAATTCTTCTGTTATTCCATTCTTTATTATTCTCGTTGGAATATCTTGTGCATGCGTATTACGCATGACACGGTTCCACTATTTATTATTACATTGGAATAACTTTATCTGCTGCAATCTAGAATACATGGTGAAATTCTTCATTATTCCATTCTTTATTATTACATTGGAATATCACATGCATGCGTATTACGTATGACTGGTTCCATTATTTATTATTACGTTGGAATAACTCATGCATGCGGCTCATCGCATGCCTCGATGAATTTCATTGTTATTCCATTCTTTATTATTTTGTTGGAATATCACATGCATGCGAATTTACGCATGACACAGTTTCGCTTCTTTATTATTATTACATTCAATATCCCATCTGTGAGGATTACGCGTGACTGGTTCCATTCTTTATTATTACATTGGAATAACTTTGCTCTATGTGGATTACCACATGCATGGTGAATGATCCTTCGTATTCATTCTTTATTAAATTATGGAAATGATCATGCTCACGTGGATTACCACATAAATGGGTGAAAATCTATTTGCGATTTAGATATTCTATTATACTAAATCCGAGATATCATTTCTTTTGTACTCAAATCGCCATGGAATATCATTTTCTTTGGTATTTTTTTTACGAGTTACTATTCACGGGTTACTATTCACCCAGTTACTATTCACTCTAATATTATTCACTCGGGTATTCGGGGCACTTTTCGTGGCAGAGTACTATTCACGAGTTACTATTCACCCAATTACTATTCACTCTAGTATCATTCACTCGGGTATTCGGGACACTTTTCGTGTTGGGGTACTATTCACGGGGTACTATTCCCGAAGTACTATTCACCCGAAAAATATATTTCTTTTCTCTCCAAATTATTTTTGGTACATGAATATTATTCTTGAATTTTACTCCACAAAGCAGTATCATGTTGACAATTTGGATATTTTTAAACTCTGGATAAATTTAAAGTCTTTAATATTTATCCTTCATTTCGTTTGATTAATACTTATATCATTGTCATAATCCTCATGCTTATATTGTGATGAAAGTCATCTTTGGCTTACGTGCATAGATGAATTGTTGATTATTGGTTTTACAGTTGTATATTTTTGGCTTACGTGCAAAGATGGACTGTTGATTATTGGTTTTATAGTTGTATATCTTTGGCTTACGTGCAAAGATGGACAGGTTATGACATGATTATAAACACTTATTAAAATAACGAATATCCTTGGCTTTGTAGTGCATGGATAATTCGATGATGTGATTAAGGAGGATCATGACCATTAGTTAACGATGAATGTCTTTGGCCGTAGTGCATTGACAGACAATTGATTGGTATGATCATGACCATTGGTTTTATAGTTGAATATCTTTAGCCCGTAGTGCAAAGGTAGACAACTTATTGGTATGATCATTGTTATTATATTTGAATATCTTTAGCCTTTGGGGTAAGGATATTGAGTAAACGTTCTATTAAGCCTTTGTAGCAAGGAGAAACTGTTGATTTACATAATTATAAATAGTAATTGTGGATTTAACTATAATCTTTGGTAGTTTAGGTGAAGACAGGTGATGATAGTTCTTTTTGTCTTGGGTATAACAAAGAACTGTTGATGGGTATTACAACAATATTGATGATAAACTTTTTAAATCATAGAAGATAGTAGATTTTAAGCTCTACTTAACTCTTCTAATGGATTGCTTATTCCGCTGCAGTTGTTGATCTAAAACTTGTTGTCTATTGCATTCTATCAGTTGTTATACTGTTGAAGGCTAAAGATAATTTATTCTGCATTATCTTAGCTATAATATTTCTTACTGGGCTAGTTGAGCTCACCCTTTTACTTTCATTTTTCTCTTCAGAAAATGAGAATATAGCTGGGATGAGTCGGGGAATGGAGTGATGGACCAGGATAAATGACTTTAGTAGTCCTCACTATTCTACGGAATAATGTGATAATAATTGTAATGAGGACACCATTGAGTATGGATATTGTCTAGATGACAATATTCTTGTTTAAACTCTCAGCTATGTTTTGTCGTATTTTACACGCATTTGTATAATTAAGTTGTATTTGAATTTATGTACCATGTATCCGCTACCCAGAATTTAGACAATTTTACAAAATCTTAAATGATTGATTTAAGGTCAAATATTGAACCTGAGCGATGTAAATAAGTGTATGCGTTTGATGTTATTAGGATTGAATTTTGAGGATTTCAAAATTACATGAAGGATTTAGGTGAATTATTCAGATTAAGGATTTATGTGATTAAGTTCTGTGAAATTTGTTTGTGTATGTGTATGCGAATGTGGTTAAGGGTCAAGGGTTGATCGAGATAAAATTATATCGTGTCAAACCCTAAGTATATATTAAAAACATCAACGTTCGGTTAGAAAACCCTAACGTCGATAAGAAAAAAACCTAGAAATCGGTTACGAAACCCTAGTTTCAGCTTTGAAATCCAAACCTTAATTCGGATATTAAAAACCTAGATTGGGAATGCAATGCTATATATAAGGTTTAACGTTATTAATTATAAACTAATTAGGAAAACCCTAATGAATTATCGAAACCCTATTTGAGTATTAGAAAACCCTAATACCATATCTAAAAATCCTAATTTGATTTTGAATATTTGAAACCCTAATCAGGAATATAACGGAGAATTATAATGCTCAAGTGATTTAGATTATAAGTTTAATAGGGTAAAGCTTAATTATTTAGCAAACCCCTAATTTTCCAAAATTTGAACCCTAATTATTACATGCAAAACCCTAATCGGGATATTAAAACCCTAAGTGGGAAGCTTGAAGATAAGTATAAAGTTTTTATGTGATTAATTGTAAGTATAATTAGGTATAACCCTAATCGATGAATTGGAAAGCCCTAATTTCTAATGTTAGAAACCTAAATATACGATTAGAGAAAACCTAATTATTAATTTATAATGTTTAATGTTAATTAGGAAGCCTTAACCCTAATTAGCAGCAAGCTTGAATGTGATTAGTAAACTTTATTGTAATTAGGGAATACTAATTATAATCTTCTATTTTAAAACCTAAGGGTTGTGACCAATTACCAAGTTACCATTCACTTTACAAGTCAAATGACCAAAGTACCCTTCTTGAATATTTTAATGGGATGGAGTGTAGATCTAGCCCTAGTATGTGGTTGGTGACCAACCCTAGCTAGCCATGTGCCTATATTACAACAAATGAGTATTCTAGAATTTAAAATGGTAAGGAAATGACCTTTATGCCCTTATGTCACATTTTATATTAGGTTGCTTGCAAGTCTTGCTCTATCTTGGTTGTTTACCAACCCTAACTCTACCATAGCCTAGCATGTGACTAATAAGCCATAAAAATCAGTTAACCTAGCTAGCAACTCAGCCACATGCATTGAATTAGTAGATATAAGAGATTAAAAGAGAGAAAAAGTGATAAAAAGTTACTCATTTGCTATCTTGCTCTCCCACAACTTTCTCTCTCTCTTCATATCCGAAAATATAAGGTAGATCAGTCACTTATATAGCCTTAGATCACCCAAGAACAGACTCAAGGATCGGAAATCAAAAATCAAAGCCAAAGAAGGTATAAAACCCTAACCTAGAAATCCTATGATTCTATGTTAAATGTTGTTGTTTGTTGGTTAGATATGTGTAATAAGGTGTCACTTGTTGATCTGGGTTGATAGAACATGGATCTATAACAACAATATTCTCGAAAATTGCATTTTTATAAAATCCGGAACAATAGAAATTTGGCGCCTGACAGTCGAATGACAGAGCCCATAGATTCATATCTGTTAGTTTTTTTTGTGTGTTTTATGTTATATATATGTTCTATGCCATGTTGTCTTTAATCTGGAACTTTAATCAAGTCCAGAACATGTGTAGATTTCATGTTAGTCATGGTCAAAAAATTGACCGACCATGACCAACTGAGAATCAGGCAAGCCCGAAACCCGAGCAGTCGACAACATTTTTGAAGGTCTAGATCTTGTTGTAGCTTGTTAGTTTGGTTAAGTTGTTGTTGTTATGTTGTAGTCTGGTATGTAGACTACATATTAAAGTCATTATATCACCTAGATCATAACTGGAATGACAGGAAATTAAGGTCAAACTATAGTTGACCGACTGTTTTGATGAATTCTGGAAATTCCTAGAAAGTTGAAGAACACGTGTCTGACAGCATGTTTGACCAACTAGATCTTACACATGTGATGTTGTTAAACTAATTTGATGTTATGATGTTATACCCTATCGTGTGTACTACAAGTGCGAACCATTAGATCACACAAAACGAACATAGACTGTAAGATTGAATGACTCAAAGTGAGCAACCCGATTACATTAAACCCGTAATGAAGAACAACGATTTTGAGAGCTTAGATCTCTCTGATTTGATGTTGTTTAGCCATGAAACTTGGTTTAGTGTTGTAGTATTACATAAATACTACAATATGAAAGCAATTAAAAGCCCAGAAAGTAGGAAGAACAACGATTAAAATTCGGTCAAACTAAGCCCCTCGCGACTGACATTTTTCTGGGTTTGAAGCTCAAGAACAGCTATAGCGACGGTTCTGTCGCTATAGGGCCCTTTAGCGACGCTTATTTTCGGAAAATAGATTATTTTAATAAATAAATAGAAATAAATGGTTTTTAATTATTAAAAATACATAATAAATTCTGAAAAATTATTTTAAAGCTTGAAAAATAGTTTTTAATTATTTCGAGTATATTTCAAAAATATTTAATATTTTTGGAATATAAATGGTATTTATTTATTTAATTATAATATTAGATAAATTATTTAAAAATAGTTTTAATTCATGAAAAATCATGAATAATTATATTATGGTGTTAGAAAATATTTTAAGTTATTTTTGATGACTTTTGATATTTTGTGATGAATTTCATTAATATTTATTATTAATGATAATTAGTTTATTTAATGAATATGTTAGATAAATTGTGGAAAAATAGATTTAATGCTTTAAAAATCATATAAAAATGATTTAAGTGTTATAAAATATTTTAAGTTATAAAATATAACTTTTGATATTTTGGCATGAAAATATTAATATTTTAATAATTATAGCAATTATCGGATAATGGATTTGATTGTTTAAAAATCATAGAAATGTGATTTTAAGGTATTAAAATACTTTGTGATGTTATAATTATATTATAATATTATGTTATGATTTTCATTAATATTTGGTATTTAATAAATATTAATGATCAAGGAATAATGTGGTACTTATATTAATATCGTTATTGATTAATGTTTTAATTACTTTAAAAACATTTAAAGGAAATAATAATGTATTGAGATATTATAAATATGATATAATATTATGGCATGTAATTCATTAATGTTTAGCAATAAATAAATGTTAATGACTAAGGAATTATGTGGTATTTAATTCATTTAAATACGAGTTTAATGATTAAAAAATCATGATAAATGATAATAATTACTCGAAAATTTTTATGAGCCTATGAAAAATTATTCTGACTGATTAGAAAATTATCTGTGATAATTGTTAAGTGTTTAAGCAAGAGTTTAATTGAACTTAAACTCGAGTATTAATGAATTAGGCCGTCGGGATGTTAGAATTGTGTCGATTTCAACTCGGACTGAAATAGTTTGACTTGAGACTAAGTCTTATGTGTTGTGTAGACTGATAGGATTATGTGATAATGTGTTTAGGTTATTTTATACTGTAATGATATTATTCTAATATTTGGAGATCGGTATTATCTCAGATTAGGTCTTGGATAAAGCTAAGTTATATTTCATATCGGTAATCAACTTAACGTGCAAGTTTGTTTTTTCTTAACTCTACTAAGAGTACTTATTTTATTCGATATATGCTTATGGTTAATCATTCTTTGATTGCCATATAGAATTGTACTCTGTACATCTTGTATGTATAAGTCGTATGAAAAGGTCGATCACCTTCATTACCAGTTGGTCCAGATATATATTGTTCATATGTAATACTTGTTCACCAAAAGTTTGTTCATGCTAATTCACAACTACATTGTGAATTATAGCCACTTTATTATTCTAAATCTTTCAATCATGATATATCCTTAAATTGTATTTAAACTTGTTTGGCAACTTTCATGCTCACCTTATATATCATGATAAAACATTGCGATTAAGACAGAATGCTTGGATACAAGGAAAGTTAAAGACAGTTCCGACTTAGAGTTAATATCTTGATTTAGATTTGTAATAGTCTTGTATGATGATAATATCATGTGTCGATAAGTTATGAATTGTGTATAAGTTATGGTTACTCGACCTTGGGGATAGTGTATAATGTTTAATGTATAAACAATTTATGTTTATATCTTCCGCAATAGTAGTAGAATGAGTGAGTGAGCCGGATCCATGCGGTGAATTGGGGCCCGGATTCGGGGCTCTCACAGTTGGTATCAAAGCTGTTGGTTATAAACCTAGGGTAGAGTTACCTTAGACTAATAACCGCAGTGATTAGGATAAGATCTAACTCACATAGAGTTAGTGTGTTGGTAAGATTCAAAGAAGAATCTCGGCAGTTATAAAAGATACATAGTTCCCTAACTCGATGATAAAGAAGTTAAGGATCAAAAAGTTATATTTAAGTAAGGTACAATTGTACTCTTTAATAGTTGCTGTATGGTATCTGGGCTAAACGATTCCTTCATAGAGCGGAGGTATATACGAACTAGTAACTCGAAACCTAGTTTGTTGGTTGTTTGTGGGAAACCACTCAGCGTACCATATTGAAAACTGTTAGAGACTCGATGTGTACCAAGTATAGAAAGTGGATAGATCGAGTCTAAAAGACTGAAAGTGCAGGGATAGGAGATCGTAAAACAAAACGATCAAGTCATAAAATTTAATCGTAATATATATGATGAGATCACCCCGTGATCTGATAAGGTTATAGTATGGAGAATAATCAATCTGATGATTGGAAAGCTTACGACAAGAATGTCGTGTGTATGTTATACTATGAAATTGGTACATATTCAAGAAAGGATTATGGATACAAGTTGAATAAAAATTCATATGGAAAAGGGGGTTAAGATTAGGTGGGGATTCAATTGAGGACTCATGTCGGCAGCTGAGTTGTATGATTCCTTGTGTGGGCGGGGAATTTTACTTGGTGTAAAAACCACTTAGTTACGGCATTGATAATCATTGAAATGTTTGTGTCGCTATTATTTGTTAAATCAAAGTTAAGAGGGTGATTCCTTTCTCATGTATATATATGATAGATAGTCATAAGTAGAGAATATATGATTAAGTACGAGTTTTTAAAACTCATACTTATGTGAAATTCTTAACTTATAGTTATATGAAATGTTTATGAACCCCTCAGCGAATGGACGCCAAAGGTCTGACTAGGGTAAGTTCTTAAACTCATATGATTATGGCAATTAATGAACTCATAAGTGTGGTTTTATGAACTGGGTATAGTTTTGTGTGAATGGAGTATTGAGGATTTCAGGAACAGATAGATTGTTAAGCAAATGATTATTAGTGGAGGCATTAGGTTTTCCCAAACTCCTAGCTATGCTAAACTTCAAATTTTTGACATCAAGCTAAATACGCACTATGTTCCTTTTAAAAAAAAATGTAGACCCGTAACCATTTTTGAAACGGTTTAAAGTACAGTCTATGCTACTTATTTCGGTTAGACACAAATGATTTGAAATATCAAAATTTGTTTTTAATTATCACTCATGTACCATGTAACTCAGAAAGAGATGATAAAAAACGATGGAGTCATCAATGCAATATTACTTAGTGTTGGATGTGATCTAAGGATCGTCAAATTTCACTATGGTATGATGTAGTATGATAAAATCACCAAATGACGGAATCCTCAAACGGACTGTTAATACAGTACGGCATCATGACGTCATTCTCGAAAATGTTTTCAAAAATTTTTAAGTGTTCATTGAAAGAAATTTCCCGAACCAAATTATTTGGTGCGGAATCCTATGATAAGACTGGGGTGAACTATGTTGTTTGGATAAATAATCCAATCTAGTAGCGTAAATATTCGCTAGACATGATTAATACGTTATGCATGACGTAAGAGTACGATAGGCTAATCACCTAAAGTACTAGCAATGGTAGTTTACCTTCTTCGTGATTGTAAACCTACTGTTAACCTTTATAAGGGGTAGATTACCTTTTTCTTAATGGAAATAGGTAGCAGGTAGTAATACCTATAAACCTCAATAGTTCATGGTCTATATGACCCCTCAGTACAAATTGAAAACTTTTGCTTTTGTGAGTGGTGTATTGGGTAGCATGTGATGATGTGTGAACGGTGTAATGAAACTTTTGCTCTTGTGAGTGGTATATTGGGTAGCATGTGATATGTGTGAATGGTGTAAAATTTGTTGGTGTAAGGTGTAAGGTGAATTTAGGGGACGAAATTCTTATAAGGAGGGGGTGAATGTGACAACCCGAGAAATTTGACAATTTTACAAAATCTTAAATGATTGATTTAAGGTCAAATATTAGACCTGATGCAGGAAAATAAGTGTATCGTTTGATGTTATTAGGATTGAATTTTGAGGATTTCAAAATTACATGAAGGATTTAGGTGAATTATTCAGGATTAAGGATTTATGTGATTAAGTTCTGTGAAATTTGTTATGTATGTGTACAGAATGTGGTTAAGGGTCAAGGGTTGATCAGATAAAATTATATCTGTGTCAAACCCTAAGTATATATTAAAAACATCAACGTTCAGTTAGAAAACCCTAACGTCTGATAAGAAAAACCTAGAAATCGGTTCTGAAAACCCTAGTTTCAGCTTCGGGAATCCGAAACCTTAATTCGGATATTAAAAACCCTAGATTGGGAATGCAATGCTATATATAAGGTTTAACGTTATTAATTATAAACTAATTAGGGAAAACCCTAATGAATTACTGGAAACCCTATTTGAGTATTAAAAAACCCTAATACCATATCTGAAAATCCTAATTTCAGATTTTGAATATTTGAAACCCTAATCTGGGAATATAACGGAGAATTATAATGCTCAAGTGATTTAGATTATAAGTTTAATAGGGTAAAGCTTAATTATTTAGCAAACCCTAATTTTCCAAAATTTGTACCCTAATTATTATGTCTGAAACCCTAATCGGGATATTAAAACCCTAAGTGGGAAGCTTGAAGATAAGTATAAAGTTTTTATGTGATTAATTGTAAGTATAATTAGGTATAACCCTAACTGATGAATTGGAAAGCCCTAATTTCTAATGTTAGAAACCCTAATATATTTATTAAAGAAAACCTAATTATTAATTTATAATGTTTAATGTTAATTAGGAAGCCTTAACCCTAATTAGCAAGCTTGAATGTGATTAGTAAACTTTATTGTAATTAGGGAATACTAATTATAATCTTCTATTTTAAAACCTAAGGGTTGTGACCAATTACCAAGTTACCATTCACTTTACAAGTCAAATGACCAAAGTACCCTTCTTGAATATTTTAATGGGATGGAGTGTAGATCTAGCCCTAGTATGTGGTTGGTGACCAACCCTAGCTAGCCATGTGCCTATATTACAACAAATGAGTATTCTAGAATTTAAAATGGTAAGAAAATGACCTTTATGCCCTTATGTCACATTTTATATTAGGTTGCTTGCAAGTCTTGCTCTATCTTGGTTGTTTACCAACCCTAACTCTACCATAGCCTAGCATGTGACTAATAAGCCATAAAAATCAGTTAACCTAGCTAGCAACTCAGCCACATGCATTGAATTAGTAGATATAAGAGATTAAAAGAGAGAAAAAGTGATAAAAAGTTACTCATTTGCTATCTTGCTCTCCCACAACTTTCTCTCTCTCTTCATATCCGAAAATATAAGGTAGATCAGTCACTTATATAGCCTTAGATCACCCAAGAACAGACTCAAGGATCGGAAATCAAAAATCAAAGCCAAAGAAGGTATAAAACCCTAACCTAGAAATCCTATGATTCTATGTTAAATGTTGTTGTTTGTTGGTTAGATATGTGTAATAAGGTGTCACTTGTTGATCTGGGTTGATAGAACATGGATCTATAACAACAATTTTCTCGAAAATTGCATTTTTATAAAATCTGGAACAATAGAAATTTGGGGCCTGACAGTCGAATGTCAGAGCCCATAGATTCATATCTGTTAGTTTTTTTGTGTGTTTTATGTTATATATATGTTCTATGCCATGTTGTCTTTAATCTGGAACTTTAATCAAGTCCAGAACATGTGTAGATTTCATGTTATTCATGGTCAAAGTGGGTTGACCGACCATGACCAACTGAGAATCTGGGCAAGCCCAGAAACCCAGAACGGTCTGACAACATTTTTGAAGGTCTAGATCTTGCTGTAGCTTGTTAGTTTGGTTAAGTTGTTGTTGTTATGTTGTAGTATGGTATGTAGACTACATATTAAAGTCATTATATCACCTAGATCATAACTGGAATGACAGGAAATTAAGGTCAAACTATAGTTGACCAACTGTTTTGATGAATTCTGGAAATTCCCAGAAAGTTGAAGAACACGTGTCTGACAACATGTTTGACCAACTAGATCTTACACATGTGATGTTGTTAAACTAATTTGATGTTATGATGTTATACCCTATCGTGTGTACTACAAGTGCGAACCATTAGATCACACAAAACGAACATAGACTGTAAGATTGAATGACTCAAAGTGAGCAACCCGATTCTGTTAAACCCAGAACAGCGAAGAACAACGATTTTGAGAGCTTAGATCTCTCTGATTTGATGTTGTTTAGCCATGAAACTTGGTTTAGTGTTGTAGTATTACATAAATACTACAATATGAAAGCAATTAAAAGCCCAGAAAGTAGGAAGAACAAGGATTAAAATCCGGTCAAACTAAGCCCTCGCATGACGACATTTTTCTCGGGTTTGAAGCTCAAAACGACTATAGCGACGGTTACAAGCTATAGGGGCCCTTTAGCGACGCTTATTTTCTGAAAATAGATTATTTTAATAAATAAATAGAAATAAATGGTTTTTAATTATTAAAAATACATAATAAATTCTGAAAAATTATTTTAAAGCTTGAAAAATAGTTTTTAATTATTTCGAGTATATTTCGAAAATATTTAATATTTTTGGAATATAAATGGTATTTATTTATTTAATTATAATATTAGATAAATTATTTAAAATAGTTTTAATTCATGAAAAATCATGAATAATTATATTATGGTGTTAGAAAATATTTTAAGTTATTTTTGATGACTTTTGATATTTTGTGATGAATTTCATTAATATTTATTATTAATGATAATTAGTTTATTTAATGAATATGTTAGATAAATTGTGGAAAAATAGATTTAATGCTTTAAAAATCATATAAAAATGATTTAAGTAGACGCTAATGTAAATCAACCAAAGGGAGGTCTGGTAAACCCAATACAGGAGTTTGTTAACTTGTTAACAACTGCATTTAATAGAAATAGGGCTAATATCCTCGTAAATCCTGGAGTAGTACGAGCTACTACTTTCAAGGATTTTAAAAGAGTCGGTCCGTTAGAGTTCAAGGGAACTACGGACCTCATAGAAGCCCAAATGTGGGTGAAAGAAATTGAGAAGGCATTTGTTATTTCAAATGTCGGCGAGGGTCAGAAGGTTGCCTTTGCAACCTATATGATGAAGGGAGAGGGAAGCTAACCAGGCTAGGGCTGGTATTGAGAATCTAACATGGGTACGGTTCAAGGAGATTTTCTTCGAGAACTACTTTCCCACGAGTATGCAGGGAAGAATGGAGATGCGGTTTCTTGATTTGAAACAAGGGGAAATGACGGTTCCCCAATCTGTTTGCCAAGTTTAATGAACTGGCGAGGTTTGCTCCACATCAGGTGGACACTGAAGTGAGGAAGGCTAGAGGGTTCGAGCAGGGCTTGAAACCCTAGCTCTATAACCGTATATCTGTGTTCCAAAGTACTTCCTTTGGGACTATACTAGAGAAGGGGATAATCTTCGAAGGTGGGAATGAGGCTCTAAGCCAGTACCATAAGGACAAGAAGAATAAGGGAAAGGTCGATGGGGGAGTGAAAATTGAAGGAGCCAGCGGGAGTGGCGAAGGACAGAAAAGGAAAAGGTTTAACTCTGGGAATACAAGAGTGAAATAAGGGGATCCGAAGAGGAGAATGGAGGCCTACAAAACCTATGGGAAGACTCATTTAGGAGTCTGTCTCAAGGGGAAGGCTGTATTCTATAACTGTGGACAGGAAGGGCACATTTTGCCTAACTGTCCAAGTCCGAAGAAGAATCATGGATGCTTTGTATGTGGGTCAACTGACCACATAGCAAAGAACTGCCCGAAGAAGGGGACGGACGGGAATAAGGGAGCTAATAGCGGTAAGTTAGCTATTGGTGGTTCAGCGCAGCCGGGTAGGCCGATGGCCCGCACCTTTAACATGACGATCCAAGATGCAGTTGCATCAGGGGACGTAGTCACAGGTATTATTTCGATCAATGACATAAATTCTTACGTGTTGTTTGATTCAGGTGCTACTTGTTCGTTTATAGCATGTGATTTTGCTAGACGATTAGGATTACTTCCCGAAAAGTTGCCTATACCTTTAAATATTAAGGTAGCAAATGAAGAGATAATTCCTGTTGAAGATATTCATAGGAGTTATTGCGTAGACATATGGAGTTGTAAATTGTCGGTAGATTTGATACAGATAAAGTTAGGAGAATTCGATGTAATTCTTGGAATAGATTGATTGTTTAACCATGGGGCAATAATAGATTGTTAGAAGAAATGTGTGAACATTAGAACATTGAGACAACCTCAGGTAGTATTTTACGGTAATAGATCATCGGGGCGTTCATGTTGTCTTACCATGACACAAACTAGGAAATTATTAAGGAAGGGATGTGTAGGTTATCCGTGCCATGTTGTTGATACGAGAGAGTGGTAGCAACCATGGAACAAATACCTATAGTTAAAGAATTTATGGATGTATTTCCAAGTGAATTGTCGGGTCTTCCACCGGATAGGGAGACCGAGTTTGTAATAGACATTGTGCCGTGAGCTATTTTAGCTTTCTAGGGCACCGTATCGCATGGCGCCAGTGGAGATGAAGGAGTTGATGGTACAATTACAAGAAGCTGTTGAATGAAAAGTATATTCAATCGAGTGTTTAAATGCGTAGGAGCACCCATGCTTGTTTATAAAAAAAGAAGGGCGTATCGTTAAGACTTTGTATCGACTACCGTGAGTTGAACAAGTTAACGATAAAGAATAAATACCTATTGCCCAGGATCGATGATCTTTTTGATTAGTTAAAGGGGGAAAAGTATTTTTCTAAAATAGATTTGAGGACGGGGTATCATCAGTTGAAGGTTAGGAAGGAGGATGTACCAAAGACGGCATTCAGGACTCATTATGATCATTACGAGCTTCTGGTGATGTCATTTGGGTTGACTACTGTACCAGCTGCATTTATGGATATGATAAACAGAGTGTTCAAACAATATTTGGACAAGTTCATCGTGGTGTTTATCGATGATATTCTAGTTAATTCTAAGACGCCAGAAGATCTTGCTGAACACTTAAGAATAGTGTTGGAGACACTAAGAAAGGAGAAGTTATATGCGAAGTTCACTAAGTGTGAATTTTGGCTAGAAAGGGTACAATTTTTAGGTCATGTCATTGACCATGAAGGGATTTCAATAGATCCAGCAAAGGTGGAAGTCGTGATGAATTGGGAACAATCGAAATCGCCGACTGAGGTGCGGAGTTTCCTAGGATTAGCAGGATACTATCGGAGATCCATCCATGATTTTTCGAAGATAGCTACTCCGTTGACTAATTTGACAAGGAAGACGGTGAAATACGTGTTGATTGAGAAATGCGAGGACAGTTTTCAAGAACTGAAGAAGAGGTTAAGTGAAGCGCCTATTTTGTCGTTACCCGATGACACAGGAAATTTCGTAGTTTATAGCGATGCTTCACATAGAGGACTAGGTTGCGTGCTCATGCAGCATGGAAAAGTCATTGCGTATGCATCAAGGCAGTTGAAGGATTATGAAAAAGTTTATCCTACTCATGATCTGGAACTGGCCACAATAGTTTTTACCTTAAAGATATGGAGACATTATCTTTAAGGAGAAAAATGTGAGATATACACGGACCATAAGAGTTTAAAATATATCTTCACACAAAAGGAATTAAATATGAGACAAATGAGATGGCTAGAGTTGATAAAGGATTACGACTGTGAAATCCTGTATCACCCTGGAAAAGCCAATATAGTTGCCGATGCCTTAAGTAGAAAGGGTAGGGAAAAATTGTCTATGTTAACGGCTCAAACTGAGTTAATAACAAAGATGGCTAGAATGGAGATAGAGGTGAAGTTGCTGAGTGAATCGGGGTAGAGACTGTTTGCGATAGAGATTCAATCTACCATTGTAGAGAGAGTCAAGGAGGTGCAGCTCAAAACTAATGAGTGTGACCAGATAAAGGAGCGGTTAACCAAGGAAAAAGATTTAAAGTATAGTCTCGATAACGAGGGGTTATTGAGATTTGAATGAAGAATTTGGGTTCTGAATGAGACAGAATTAAAGGAGCAAGTATTACAAGAAGCTCATAGTTCGAGGTACTCGATTCATCCTGGTAGTACTAAGATATATCAAGACCTTCCACAGAGTTTTTGGTGGCCGAACATGAAGAGAGAGATCGCCGAGTATGTGAGTAGGTGCTTGACTTATCAAAAAGTTAAGGCCGAACATCAACGACCAAGTGGCTTGTTACAGTCATTGGAGATCCTGGAATGGAAGTGGGAGCATATCACGATGGATTTTGTGGTGGGACTTCCGATTACAACGAAAGAGTATGATGCGATTTGGGTAATAGTGGACCGGTTGACAAAGTTGGCTCACTTTTTACCAATTAGGGTCAAGTATAACTTGGACTAGTTAGCTAAACTTTATGTTAAGGAAATAATTTCCAGACATGGAGTACCAATTTTAATTGTGTCAGATTGTGATCCATGATTCACATCGAACTTTTGGAGGAGTCTGCAAGAACAGTTAGGGACGCAGCTGAAGTTGAGTACGGCTTATCATCCACAAACTGATGGATAGAGTGAGAGAATAATTCAGACGTTAGAAAATATGTTGAGATATTGCGTTATGGATTTTAAGGGTAGTTGGGATGATCATCTACCATTAGTAGAATTTGCGTATAACAACAGTTATTATGCAAGCATAGGTATGCCGCCTTACAAAGCCTTATATGGAAGGAAGTGCAGAACACCATTGTGTTGGGACGAAGTGGGAGAACGCCGAATGCTAGGGCCAGAATTGGTGCAGCAACATCAGATGTAGTGAAGTTGATATGAATGCATCTCGTAGCAGCTCAAGACAGACAGAAAAAGTATGCAGACTCGCATCGAGAAAATAGAGAGTTTGAAGTAGGCTCTTACGTGTTTATAAAGGTATCTCCCTGGAAAGGAAATATACACTTTGGAAAGAAGGGAAAGTTAAGTCCAAGGTTTATAGGACCTTTTGAAGTGTTAAAATGGGTAAGTGAGGTAGCTTATATGATAGCATTACCTCCAGACCTAGAACGAATACATAACGTGTTTCACGTATCTATGTTACGTCCTTATAAACCGGATTATAAGCACATAATAGAGTATGAGCCTATTCATATCGAGAAGGACTTAACGTATGAAGAGATGCCGATTCAAATTATCGATAAAAAAGAGCAAGTTCTGCGGAATAAAGTTATACCTTCCATAAAGGTGTTATGGAAGAACCACGATGCAGAAGAAGCAACGTGGGAATTGGAAGAAAAGATAAGGAAAAATTACCCTCAGTTGTTTGTGTAAAGTGAGACGAGATTCTGGGGACATAATCTTTATAAGGGGGAAGAATGTAACTACCGAGAAATTTGGATCCATTGTAAAATAATTTTATTTAATTAAATAATGAATAAAATTATATTATTTGTTATTATTATGTGTTAGTAAGATGAATGTCGTTATATAAGCTAGAAATGTCAGAACATCGTAGTATTTCGACTACGTGAAGGAATTAAAGTATTTGAATTTCCAAGATGAAAATAAAAGTTTTTCGAGAAATTTTTCGAAAAAAACTATTCATCGATTTCTGCTCGGGAATTATTTTTGAACTTCCGAGAAATACTTAACGATAGAATATCAAGGTAAGACGGATTATGTAATAATAATTCGAGTATGGAAAACGTATTTTTTGCCCGCGGACTTAATTTGAGAACGTTAGTGAAAATAAAGCGTTAAGAAGCCAAAGTGATGATCGTATGATACGTAGGTATTGTACGAGGAAATGAATACGTGTATGATACGAAGTATTATACGAATATGTGTGAATGATGGTATATCATATATTATGAATAAGTATACGAGTTATAATACGAGAATAATACGTAAACAATACTTTATAAGGCTTTAAGCAAAATGAAATGGACTTGTAGGATTGTGTAGCAATTTATAAAGTCCAATAGAAGTTAATGTGCAAGCCCAAGTGTAAGTAATGGTAAATCCCAAGTAAGCTTTTTAATACAAGCCCAAAGTGTAAGATAAGTTAATTAAACCTAAAGCCCAAACTATTAATCCAATGGGTTAGGGTGGCCCATGGAGTAACCCATGATTATATGGTTGATCTTGGTGACCAAGAAAAGATTGTGATGGCCAAGTAAAGTAAGTGGTTAGTAAGTTAGCTTAATAAATAAGTAATGAATAGTAAGGAGGTGATTAAGGAGGTGGGATTGGCTTATTGACCAATATGCCCTAACCTTAGTTTTCCTATAAATAAGATAGCTTGGATTTCATTGTTGTTTGTTAACTTTCATCCAACAACTTTCAACTTAATTGTTAGAAAGAATAAGTAAGAATAAGCTAGACTTTCATTTTTAGAAAAAAAGAAAAACAAGCTTGATCATAAAAGGTAATGATCCTATGTCATTAATCTTCCATCTCTACAATTGTAGGTTGGTAAGAGAAGTGTTGATTGATAGACATGTATGCTAAGAAATGATAAGAATGAATAATCTAAGGACTTAAGTCTTAATAAGCCGTGAATAAGCACTTTGTTCATAGATAAGTTATGAACTAAGGAAGAACTTGTAACATGTTTATATAAATGAAGTTTGTATGATAAGAAGATGTAAGGATGATGGTTAAAAGACTTAATCTATCATAAGTTATGTGAAATAAAACCATAAGTAGTTTATACATTTATAAGTTATAAACTCATGAAGAATAAGTAATAACTTATCATGTAAATAAGTTGATGTGATATGTATGTTAAGATGTTAGTATGATGGATAGAATCCATTTGAAATAATGAACAAATCATAAGTAACAAAGTTATGCCAGAATTCACACGATTGGACGATAATCGTCGAATTCGTGAAATTCTCGGATTAGAAGTCGAATTTTGATATTGAGCTCAGAAACATTGGTTTTTGATGGAGTTAAGTCTTATTTGGCATTGTAGAGTTGTGGACTCGAAAATGACCGAATTCTGACTTAGAAAGAAGAAACGAGCGTTGAACGTTCACGAACGTTTATCGTTTTCGTTAAAAATGAACTCATAGGTGAATTTTAAGTTAATGTAGTCGAAAATATAAAATTCCTGCATGAACATGTAGAATATGTGATTTGTGAGCTAATAGCTTTTAAACGAGCCAATTCGGACTTAAAATGATTAAATTTGGAGTCCGGGAAGTTCGTTAGCAAAACAAAATCATCAACTATCTCTGGTGCATGAGTTGGCAAGCTGCATTACGACCAAGGCCAAAGAGTGGCGGCTTGCAATGCTGTATAGTAGTCTTGACCTCTTGAACTTTCACGCACAGTAGATGCGACCAATAGAACTGAGAATGGCGCCGCAGCGTCGGGTTGATGCCTCAACCATCGGAAGCGGCCATGTGCACTGCAGTGCTAGATTAACTGGACTTACTTATGTAGAGCCACGACCACAGCCCACTACTAACTCGCGTCGCGCATCATGACAGGAAGAAGAGAAGTTTGGTGCCTGGCGCCACCTTAGGGATTGCACAGTAAGGAAAGTTTTTAAGTAAAGCATGAACGTTAATTGATTAGTAATGAACTAAAACTTAAGTATAACATTGTTTAAGACATTATTAAACCTGGACTATGATAACTAAAGGTTGAAGATAATCAATCGAACATGAACGTAATGATGATGTAAACTATAACGGCAAGCCGGAACCAATTGTAACAAATCTAAGTCATGATTAGATTGAGAAGAAGGGTAAGATTCATTAGGAACCATGTATGTTTATTCATGACCTAATGTGTTACGTTATGTGATCATATATTGTAGAGACCTTAAAGACTTAAATAGAAAGTGTAATAGCAGTAGCAGACGCTGAAGGCAAGTGTTCTAACCCTTGTCTATGTTCAATCTAGAGAAGCTTTGTGATTCATGTATTCTTACGCATGAATTGATGTATGATGAAGTCAAAGACAATTCTTTCGGCTAGACTTACGATATGTTGGATTTCTTATAATCTATTGAAGTATGGTCAATGTTTTACCAAACTATTTTGGTGTGGTTTTCAAATAAAGACTGAGTATGCTAAACAAATGTTTTATCGTCAAACGACAGGCATGTGAGGTTGCCACAACTTAAATGTACATACGTTTAAAGAATGCAGTGTTGATCAACATAGAATACTATAGGCTAATCACCTATACGTGCTCGTAAGTAATGTCGGACTTACGGATTTAGTTCCGGGTTGTCCTTTTTAAAGAAAGTATGAAATGCTCAAGGTCTTGGACCGGAATTAATGTTTTACTGAATATTGTTCATTGTAAAACGTTTTAAGAAAAGAGAAGTGCTATTTTGAATTATCTGTAGTACTTCATAACTATTCTTCAGTTATTGAAGATATATGATTTGTATGTTTTTCAAGCATGTCGTTTAAATGGAATTGTTATACTTCTTTGAGCTAGTTATGCTCACTCTTGCTTGAACCATATGAATGCAAATTAAAATCAAACAGTAGAAGGATCCGGCAAAGATAAAGGGAAGGCTAAGGCGAACTTGTAGATTACTTATGTAATAGTATATGTGAATAATGTTAATATTTGATATTATGATAAGAACAAATATAATGGTTATAAAGAACCTGGAGAATGGTAATATTGTTTTGGAATATATATATATATATATATATATATATATATATATATGACATATTCGTTCTTTTGAGGCATTTCAATTAAATGTTTGTGTGAACTGTAGCACCGTGGAGCACCATATGTCGGGTTGGAAGATACCCGGATTTGGGGGCGTCACAGTCACCTACATCAAACGAACTTAGATCAGTAACGTTAAATGTGGCACTAACATTATACTCACCTGACAAATCCAATTTATAGGCATTGTCATTGATATGCTCGAAAACTTGAAATGGACCATCTCCTCTCGGAAGCAATTTTGAACGTCTTTAAATGGGGAATCTTTCTTTCCGCATATGTAACCATACCCAATCTCCGGGCTCAAAGATCACTTGTTGTCGTCCCTTGTTCGCGTGCTTAATGTACTATTCCGTCCTCCGTTCAATGTTTAGTCTTGCTTTTTCATGAATCTGTTTAACAAGATCAGCCTTTTTCTTTCCATCCATGTTAGTAAATTCAGAAATAGGTAATGGTGATAAATCCAATGGAGTCAAAGGATTAAAACCATATAAAATTTCAAATGGAGAAAAATTAGTAGCAGAATGAATAGAACGGTTATATGCAAACTCAACATGTGGTAAACATCCCTCCCATTGCTTGATATTCTTTTTAGTGATAGCTCATAATAATGCCAACAAAGTCCTATTTACTACTTTAGTTTAACCGTCAGTTTGTGGATGATAAGTAGTTAAAAATAACAGTTTAGTACCTAATTTACCCCACAAGGTCTTCCAAAAGTAACTTAAGAACTTTGTATCTCTATCAGAAACAATAATTTTAGGCATACCATACAAACGTACAATCTCCTTAAAGAATAAATGAGCAACATGAGATGAATCATCAGTTTTATGACATGGAATAAAATGTGCCATTTTTGAAAATCTATCCACTACCACAAATATCAAATCATGACCATGCTTAGACCTAGGTAAACCCAACACAAAGTCCATAGAAAGATCAATCCAAGGTTCATTAGGAATATTCAATGGTGTATAAAATCCATGGGGTTGAACACGAGATTTAGCTTGGCAACAAGTAATACATCTATCACATATTCTTTCCACATCTCGTTTCATATGAGGCCAATAAAAATGTTCTTTTAAAATAAGAAAAGTTTTATCAACACCAAAATGTCCCATTAAACCATCCCCATGTGATTCCCTAACCAATAACTCACGCAAAGAATACACAGGAATACATAGTTTATTTTCACGAAACAAGAATCCATCAATTCTAAAGTATTTACCCACAGCATTCTTTTCACAAGTTTTAAACTCTTCACCAAAATTAAGATCACTATCATATAACTCTTTAATTCGTTCAAACCCAAGTAATTTTGTATCAAGAGTATTTAACAAAACATACCTGGGAGACAAAGCATCTACAACGACGTTCTCCTTACTTGCTTATATCTAATAACATATGGAAATGTCTCGATAAATTCCATCTATCGTGCATGCCTTTTGTTTAACTTGTGTTGACCCTTCAAATATTTTAATGATTCATGATTGGTGTGTATCACAAAATCTGTAGGCCACAAGTAATGTTGCCATGTCTCCAAAGCTCTAACCAAAGCGTACATCTCTTTGTCGTATGTACAATAGTTCAAAGATGCCCCACTCAAATTTTCGCTGAAATACACCACTGGTTTCCCTTCTTGCATCAACATAGCTCCAATCCCTAAACCTGAAGCATCACACTCAGTCTCAAAAGTTTTCGCAAAGTTAGGCAAGATAAGTAAATGAGCATTTGTCAATTTATCCTTAATCAAATTAAATGCTTTTTCCTGTTCATCACCCCTCTTAAAGCCCACACTTTTCTTGATAACCTCGGTCAATGGTGCTGTAATCTCACTAAAATTCCGAACAAAACGTCGGTAGAAACTTGCGAGTCCATGAAAGCTTCATACTTAACTCACATTGGTTGGACTCGGCCAATCCCGGATCGCACGTACTTTCTCCTCATCAGCTTGGACTCCCTGTGAACTCACAACAAAGCCAAGAAAAAAAAATTCTATAAAAAAAAACATGCATTTTTCCATGTTAGCAAATAACTTTTCTTTCCTATGTACATCTAAAACAAATTTTAAATTCAATACATGATCTTCCATGTTTTTGCTATAAATCAAGATATCATCAAAATAAACTACGACAAATTTTCCAATGAATGGACGCAAAATATGGTTCATTAATCTCATGAAAGTGCTGGGTTTATTAGTTAAACCGAAAGGTAATACCAACCACTCATAAAGACCATATTTAATTTTAAACGTTGTTTTCCATTCATCACCCTCTTCCATTCTAATTTGATGATAACCACTTTTTAAATCAATTTTTGAAAATATGCAAGACCCATGTAATTCATCTAACATGTCATCTAAATGAGGAATGGGATGTCGATATTTTATCGTATTATTATTTATCGCTCGATAATCGATGCACATCCTCCATTTTCCATCCTTTTTCGGCACTAGAATCACCGAAACTGCACACGGGATCATACTTTCTCTCACGAATCCTTTCCCCATCAGCTCGTCAACTTCCCTTTGTAACTCCTTCGTCTCCTCGGGATTACTCCGATAATCTAGGCGGTTTGGAATCGTCGCACCGGGAACAAA
Organism: Panax ginseng; assembly: GCA_020205605.1. NCBI lineage: Eukaryota > Viridiplantae > Streptophyta > Magnoliopsida > Apiales > Araliaceae > Panax > Panax ginseng. The sequence continues at coordinate 54,462,955 of CM035130.1, read as the reverse complement.
ATCAATTTGATGCTCAATTCCCTGAATAGGTGGTAGTCTATGAGGAAGCTCGTCGGGAAATACATCTTTGAATTCCTGTAAGAGAGATGAAACAACACTAGACAAAGATTTATTAGCGTTAGTATTCAAAATCGCCTCTTTATACCGAAGTAAAATCATAGGCTGTTTAGAAATCAAAGCTCTTCTCACATCACTCTTTTTTGCCAGTATATTTGTTTTTCTCTCGTCTTTCTTTTTCTCTCTTTTTTTCTTCTTGATTTTTCTTTTCTTCACTCTCTTTTCTTTGTACATAATCTTTTTGCAAATGAATTTGATCCTCATGTACTTGTTGTGGTGACAAAGGACGCAAAGCAATTTTCTTCTTGTCGTAAACAAAGGAATATACATTGGTAAACCCATCATGTTGAACCCTCCTATCAAACTGCCATGGTCTACCCAATAACATATGCCCCGCCTGCATAGGCACCACATCACACAATACCTCATCAACATACCGACCAATAGCAAATGGAACTAACACCTATTTGGTTACTTTAATGTCTGCATTATCATTGAGCCACTACAAACGATACGGCTGTGGATGTTTGGTAGTAGATAACCCCAATTTCTCCACCATCATAGTGCTTGCCACATTTTTACAGCTACCTCCATCTATGACTACACAACATATTTTCCCCTTCACAAGACATCGAGTATGGAATAGATTTTCCCGCTGTTCACTGCTCTCCTCCTTAACCTGCGTACTAAGTGCTCTTCTTGTAACCAAAATTTCACCATGTATCGCATCCTCACCTATCTCCTCTAATGGTGGCATAGAATCAGTGTCGATCTCTTCCCCCTCGGTCTCCATATCTCCATTATTAAGTAACAACATTTTCCTCTAATTTGGACATTGGCTAGAAATATGTCCCCTGCCTTGACACTTGAAGCATACAATATCCCGATTACGCCCAAAAGAAGGTTGTTCATTTTTACCTTGTATATCTCAGCTAGTCGATCCTTGCTTAGGTTCCACCTTTGGTTTGATCGCAACTATCCTTTCTTCTCGCTTTTCCAAATTAGGTCTCCATGATGAACTAGCATTAGATTATCCTCATTGTCCTCCTCACCTCTTAAGTTGTTTCTCTATCTTTTTAGCCATATGTACCAGTTCTTCTAACTCCAAATAATGTTATCGTTCAACAAAGTCTGCAATCTCCCAGTTCAATCCCGCCGAGAACCTAACCATCGTTGTTTCATTATCCTCTATCAAATTAGCCCGATCCTTCAACAGTTCCATCTCCGTGTAATATTCATCCACACTTCGACTTCCTTGTTTAAGAGTTTATAAACTATGAATGATCTCCCGTTGATAATATGCTGGTACAAACCTCTTTTTCATGATAGCTTTCATCTACACCCAAGTTGTAATCGGTCGCTCTTCATACCTTCTCAGATTAGCTGTCATCTGATCCCACCATATCAATGCATATCCAAAAAACTCCGTAATGGCCAGTTTGACTTTCTTAAGGGCTGAATAATTGTGACAATCAAAGATTCGCTCCATCTTGGTTACCCAATCTAAATAAGCCTCAGGATCACTCGTACCTTGAAAAGCTGGAATCTTCATTTTTATGCTATCCAAATTGCCATTTTCTCTATCCCGACCTCCTCTTTCCCTAGCACCTCCGTGTCTTTGATGTGGAAAATTAGATTCACGATCTTTCGTTGCACTACTGTCCTCACCGTAAAGATCTTCCTTTCTCGCGTCAGTTTGTTGTGCCCTCGTCTTGTTATGCATCCCATGAGTGTTTTGGGATAGCTCTGCCATAGCCACCCTCATCTCTTCTAATTGTTCTTGCATTTCCTCCATAGTCTTTCTCAATCTTCGATCCCATTCTTTATGCATGGCTTCCATCTGGAATTTTAATTCAGCTGTCGAGGGTTGTTCCTGATAAGTTCCTTTATCCTTCGAGTTAGACATATTTCCTGAAAATAAGGGTTAGTAGAAAATAGTTTCCTCACCACTCCCTTACGTGTTTCGCTCGAATCAATGGTTCACTCATGTATACTCTCAATAAATTGGCTTTTACCCTCGATTATTCTCACCACTAAGCCTTTTACCTCAAATATTCTCTCTAATAGGTTCTTTTTGAATTCCCCTAGCAAAATTCTTGGTTTTACTAATTAATTCAAAATTACTTATCACGAAACAAAAATATAGATGGTGTGACTATCAAAATACCATAAAATCACCGATCTATTGTCTTATACTCCTCTTGTATGCCTCAGATTTGTAAATTGTAGCTCCGTTTCAGAATTGATGATGATGGAACAATATGAACTCTTACTTGGAATTTGATGATTTGATGGTGTGCTACAAGCTTGGTTAGCACAATGGAAATAAAATCTGATTTTTTCCTTTTTTATTTTTTTTACAATATATATTTTGACAGAGAATAAAGATAAGTAACTCGCTAGAAAAGGCTTAGCTTTGATACCAAATGATAGACTCTACGGCACGCTTGCGTGAGGTGGTCGTCGCCCAGATCGTTTCTAGCACAGTTGTTGGGTGAATTGTTTGCAACACCTTAACCCCTCATCTATACTTTAGACGGTAATCTTGGTACAATTGCTCGCACTCAGAATCTGCGTTGAATGGACACCAACGACACCTTGACCCCTCGCTTATATTGAAGCGGTAATCTCGGTATAATCGATGATTGATGCGATAAAAGTCGCCACACACAACTATGAATTATTGTATGATAAGTCAAATTGAATCTCAAAGAAATAACTAAGAATTACTTATTCTTAGGAATTCTTCAAAGAACCAAAAGTAGAGAATAAACTCACAAATATATTGAATAATAATAATGTATTTTATTACATCAATTTGGACCTCTATTTATACTACTCAAAACAATTCCAATCCTAATAGGAATTTATAAACTATAACCCTAATAGAAGTAAATTTGAAAAAGAAATTCTAATTAAAAAGAAATCCTAATTATAATAGAATTATAAAAATCTAAAAATCTTTCCATTGTCGTGTAAAAGAAATTCTTGCCGCGTGGATATAAAATCTGTTGGCGTGTGACTACTTAAGCTGAGTTTGTGAATTCAGATCATGGAGTAAAACATGGCACGCTTGCCAAGATCAACCAATACCATCTATATACCCATTATGTTAAGTCTACTAACTTGAAAAGGTGCGGTCCACTTGATAATTTATTAATAAACCAACCCATATGAATATTAAACTTCCCTTGCATGTAAAATATGTTGACTTTGCTAAGAAGATTAGAAGTGGGCCTGTATTAAATTGGCCCAATTAAATTGACCCAAATTTATGTCTCATGCTCTTTAGCCTCCTCTTTGGATTTCCTTGCGTTAGCTTCAACCCAAACATCCTGGATCAATCTATTGAGACCTTGTTTGAACCTCTTAGTTCTAGCCTTGCTTGACCCCCCACGTCCCTTTAATCATGTTTGAGTCCACGCATGCCATGTTCTCATCACTTTGGGATTCCTTAAGCCACACATATCTAACATCATGGGAATAACTGCCACTGATGTTGTTTTCATCAGTAATGTCATTGTTGGTGTTGTTGTAAGTAGTACCGACATTGCTGTTAGCAATATTATCTCTCTTACCAAAAGTTCTTTTATTGTTATGCATCCACACCTTTAGAACCCCTTTGTCCACTCCAATTTCGCTGCAAAACTCAGCAATTGCCGCCTCGTCCCTCTTATGGATCTTCTATTCCACTCTTCATGCGAATTAGAACATTTTCTCCTTCTGATTTTGGGTGAATTTTGTTCTAATCGCTTTCTACCACTTGAGTGTGCTGAAAATGGAGTTGTAGCGTGTCCTATCATGGCAATATTAAAGAGGAGGACAAACTTTCTCGAAGAATCTAGAGTAATGAATGTGGGTTCCTTCAATGGTGAAAATACTGATTTTAATAATAATTAGTTTGTTTGTATTTTATTTCTAATTTGTATATTTTAATACTGATTTTGACAATTTTACCCTCTGATATATAATAAATATGTAAAAGATATACATATATTAATTTTTTTAATGATTAAATACAGTGAAATATGTTTAAAATTATAAAAATACGTATTTCCGGTGACATGTCAGCATTCAGTCGTTTTTCTGGTTGAAAATGTGATGCCCCCAAAATAAGTATACATCATTCATTTTGAGTCGTCAAATACATGATACAAAATTTAAATACGAAACTTAATTATACAACTGTCATGTAAAATACGACAAAACATAGCTGAGAGTTTTGACACGAATATATACGACAAAACATAGCTGAGAGTTTTGACACGAATATTATCTTCTAGACAATATCCAATCTCAAATGGAGTTCTCATTATAATTATTATCACACTATTTTATAAAATAGTGAGAACTACTACAACCACCATCTCGGACCGTCACTCTATTCTCTGACTAGTCCCGGCTACGTTCTCATTTCCTGAAGAGAACAATGAAAGAAAAAGGGTGAGCTCAACTAGCCTAGTAAAAAATATTATGACTAAGATAATGCAGAATAAATTATCGTTAGCCTTCAATAGCGTTAAACTGATAGAATAAAATAAGCAACAAGTTTAACTGCAACGGAACAAACAATCAATTAAAAGAGTCAAGTAGAGCATGATATCTACTATCTTCTATGATTTAAAAAGTTTATCATCAATTTTATCGCTGAGACTCAGCTCAATAAATATTCCACATCACGGAATTATCCATGCACTACAAGCCAAGGATATTCATTAGTATCACGTCTGTGAGACCCCAGATTTTATGAATAAAGATTTAAATTTCTCGAAATATTTTTTTGAATATTATGGTGTGGATTTGATATAATGTTATAGTTGGGGGTAATATTTATAAATTTTGCAAAGTAAACAAGTTGTTATATAATATTCGATTGGTCGGGGAATATTCTTTTTGTCGGGGAATATCCGTACGATGGCACAATCATTGGGGGACCCCACAACGGAAGTATTGTCGTAGTTAGAAAACGACAGAATTATCATTTTATTAAAAATAACGGCGAAAGGGTTATCGTTAAAACTGTTGAACTACCCGGAAGTAAAAGTACAGTAATACGCGTGGTTGCATAGTAGCACATGGTATTGATTATTGATGCTTACATAAGAAGTCACTCAATTATATTCAATTATTGCTACAGTAATTGCTGCATCATATCTCTCATATTATTGATTCAATTATTGTCATAGTATCATCTGCATAATATGTTATATTATTAAATCAATAATTGAGACGACAAAGTTATTCATATTATTAAATGCAATATTTACAATGTCTAGAAGTTCTGTCAAGGAGAGGTTTGGTTATCTAATTGCGCGCCAATAAGGAGAAATCCTTATCGGAAAGCCCCCTCTTTCCTGAGAACGACCTGGTTGTTAAATATTGTGAGTTATAATATTAATGATGAATAAGTTCGTGTTGATTAAAGATGAAATTGATAGTTCCATTATGTTGGACTTATTAGTGTTAGTGGAAATCGACATTTATTTTGATATTAATTGATGTCTGGAAGTTATACTGACCAGTCGGGTAATTAATCGGATAAATGAGCAATTAATTTCTATTAATTCACATGATTATAACTATTTATTCACATGTGTGTACTATTGATTCACATTCTTGTCCTATTAGGGGAGTTGGTGCAAGATTGATAATACTTGCATGACTAAGTTAAAAATGGAGGTATAGATGGAGATACTATATCATAATTCATTATTTTCACATGATTATAACTATTGATTCACATGATTGAACTATTGATTCACATTATTTACTATTAGGGGAGGTGGTGCAAGTTTCATAATACTTGCAGGACTAAATTAAAAAGGAAGAAAAAGAGGAAGGTATTATACTATAATATTTCGAGCCCCAAAATGTGCAATTATTGAAACTATATTTTTTTTTATAAATAAAAGCTCATTCTTCCTTCATTTATCACCAATTCACTAAAGCTATAGAGCAATTATTATAGAGAGAAATTATAGAGAGAAAGAAGAAGAGAAGTCTGCTACCTCTCTACTCCAGTATCCAGTTTCTTTCTAAGGTAAGGGGTATTATTTCTTTTGTATTCATGGTGAGAGCTATTGTTATTTCATTCCTTATTATTCTGTTGGAATAACCTGTATTCGTGGACTACCGTATACATGGTGAAATATTTCTATTATTCCATTCTTTATTATTATGTTGGAATAACCTGTCTATGCGAAGTACCGCATACATGGTGAAATTCTTTGGTTATTCCATTCTTCATTATTATGTTGGAATAACCTGTCTATGCGAAGTACCGCATACATAGTAAAATTCTTCTGTTATTCCATTCTTTATTATTCTCATTAGAATATCACATGCATGCGGATTACGCATGACACAGTTCAATTTTTTATTATTATTTGGATCTTATGCATGCGAATTACGCATGACTGGTTCCATTCTTTATTATTACATTGGGAATAACTTTATGCATGCGGTTTATCGCATGCATGGTGAATTCTTACATTATTCCATTCTTTATTATTACATTGGAATAACTTTGTCTATGTGGATTACTGCATGCATGGTGAATGATCCTTTGTATTCATTCCTTATTAAATTGTGGAAATGATCTGTTTACGTGGATTATCGTATGGCGGGTGAAAATCCATTTGCGGTTTAAATAATTTTTCCGACCCTCAAAATTACGAAAAATTTGAAATGATAATTTGATGAGTTTTCTATATTATGTCCAAAGATGGCGATTTTTGGATGTATAGATTAAGAGTTATGGATTTTATGGGAAAATACTATTTTAAAAGTAAACCCTTATAACTCTTTGTGGTAACTCCAAAATTGGTGAAATTTTTATTAGGAGTACATGTATATAATAGGAGTATACCACAGAAATTTGAATTTTTGGACAAAAGTACAATTTATGATAAATGTCTAAATATTCGCGCGATTTTGGCCATATGAAAAATAGTAAATGAATTTTAAAAATTCCGAGAAAATATATGTTCAATATGGGACTATATTACGCTAAATCCCGAAAAAGTAATATTTTTGGGACTGATTTGGTATTTTTCATGAAAATAAACTAGTTATGAGTAAATAAATTAAATATGTTATGTGAAGTATCAAAATTGGAAAATAGGATTTTATGGCTTGGGAATCTTATATAGGGTATATGCAGATTTTTGATGAGTGATTTGATCATTGGTGATGAAATCTTATGAGTATGACATTTTTGAATGATTAAATGCATTATTTGGTAAAGAGTAAACAATTGAAATAAATTATTTATAAGTTTAAGAAGTGATTAAAATATTGTTATAATATTAATAATATTAGATTATGAGTTTATTATGTGATTGATAATATTTGGATAAATTTAGAGTCTTTAATATTTATCCTTGTTTTCGTTGATTAATGCTTATATCATTGCCATCATCCTCATACTTATATTGTGATGAAAGTCATCTTTGGCTTACGTGCATAGATGGACTTGATATGATTATGACCAGGGATCATTCGGTATAATCATGACCTGTAATGTTATAAATGATGTGGTAAAAGTCCCCAGTGGCCTGTAGTGCATTGATGGACAATTTTTGATATGCTTATGACCAGGGATTATTCGGTATAGTCATGACCATTGATGGTTTAATGAATATCCTTGGCCCGTAGTGCAGGGATGATTCGATGATGTGGTTTATTTATTAAGCTGATCTCAGCGATAAAAATTGATGAAAATATTTTAAAACATAGAATATAGTAGATATCATGCTCTACTTGACTCTTTCTAATGGATTGCTTATTCATTGCGAGCTTAAACTTGATGTCTATTGTATTTTATCAGTTTAACATTGTTGAAGGCTAATGATAATTTATCATGTATTATCTTAGTCATAATATTTCTTACTGGGCTAGTTGAGCTCACCCTTTCTTTCACTGTTCTCTTTAGGAAATGAGAATATAGCTGGGACGAGTCGGGGAACTGATTGACGGTCCAGATGGTTGTTTTAGTAGTCCTCACTATTCTATGAAATAGTGTGATAATAATTGTAATGAGGACTCCATTGAGAGTAGATATTGTCTAAGAAGGCAATATTCTTGTTTAAACTCTCAGCTATGTTTTGTCGTATATTACCCGACAGTTGTATAATTAAGTTTATATTTGATTTATGTACCATGTTCTGACGACCCAAGATGGGTGATGTATACCTGTTTTGGGGGCGTCACAATGTCTACGAATTATCCATGCACTACGGGCCAAGGATATTCGTGTTATCATCAATGTTCATGATCATGCCAACAACTGTCCATCAATGCACTACGGGCCAATGATGACTTTTACCATATCATTTGTAACACTACATGTAAGACCCCGAATTTTATGAAATGAAAGTATTTAATTTTCTTATAATCATTATTTTATTTAGTAAATGGTTAAATTGATAAAAAGTTAAAGTTAAGGGTGATATGTGATAATTTTGCAAAATAACCAAGTTGTTATAAAATATTCGATTGGTCGGGGAATATTGTTTTAATAGGGAATATTCATACGATGACACAATCATTGGTGGACCCCACAACGGAAGTACTGTTAAAGTTAGAAAATGACAGAAATATCTTTTTTATATAAATAGCGGTGAAAGTTTTACCGTTAACTGTTAAAAAACCCGGTGGTAAAAGTATAGTAATACGTGTGGTTGCATAGTAGCACACAGTATTGTACAATATCTTTGATTATTGATGCTTACGTGAGAAGTCACTTGGTGTTATTCAATTATTGCCATAATAATTGCTGCATAGTATCTCTCATATTATTGATTCAATTATTGTCACAGTATCATTTGCAGAATATTTTATATTATTAAATCAATAATTGAGACGACAAAATTTTTCATATTATTATTTGCATTATTGACAATGTCTAGAAAGTTTTGTCGAGGAAAGTGGTTTGGTTACCTAATTGCGTGCCAATAGGGAGAAATCCTTATCGTAAAGCCCCCTTTTTCTTGAGAATGATCTGGTTGTTAAATATTGTGAGTTATAATATTAATGATTAATAAGTTCATGTTGATTAAAGATGAAATTGTTGATAAAAATATTTTCATTGTGTTGGGATTATTAGTGTTAGTGGAAATCGACATTTATTTCGATAATAATTGATTTCTGGATGTTAAATTGACTAAACAGGTAATTAATCAGATAAATGAGTAATTAATTACTATTAGTTCACATGTAAATTACTGTTGGTTCACATATATAGAACTATTGATTCACATGCATGTACTATTAGGGGAGGTGGTAAAAGATTGATAATACTTGAAGGACTAAATTAAAAATGGAGGTATACAAAATTCATGGTCATAATCATACCAATCAATAGTCCATCTATGCACTACGGGCCAAAGATGACTTTTATCACAATATAAGCATGGGGATGATGACAATGATATAAGAATTCAATCAATGAAATTAAGGATAAATATTAAATATTTTTAATTTATCCAGAGTTTAAAAATATCCAAATTGATAACATGATAATTGCTTTGTGGAGTAAAATTCAAGATTAATATCCACGTATCAAAAATAATTTGGACAGAAAAGAAATTAATTTTTTGGGTGAATAGTACTTTGTGAATAGTATCCTGTGAATAGTATCGTATTTATAAATAGTGCCCATGAATAGTAATGTACATATAAAAAGTACCGTATGAATGAATAGTATTGTATGAATTATACCATATATATGAATAGTATCTATGAATAGTAACGTATGAATGAATAATATTGTATGAATAGTACCGTATATATGAATAGTACTTTGTGAATAGTACTTCATGAATAATATGAATAGTACCGTACGTATGAATAATGCCATATAAATGAATAGTACCCATGAATAGTACTCCGGCATGAAAAGCTTAAAATTTAACAAGAATGTTCAGAAAAATATTCTTGTGAAACGATATTAGATGAAGCTCAAATTTCAAGGATATTCTACTAATTTTATGGAGTATAGAAGCAATACTTTAACAAAATGAGTGTAGAATTAGGAATACAAAATGAAATAATATTACTTACATACTATAGAGTATGAAAGGAAATATTATTTCATACGAATATTGAACAAAAATAATATCCCTTACAACTATTGAACGAAAATAATATTCCTTACGAATATTGAACGAAGATAATATTTCTTACGAATATTGAACGAAAATAATAATCTTTACGAATATTGAACAAAAATAAAATTCCTTACGAATATGAAAAATAATATCGTAAGAGAATATGAAATAAATAATACCCCTTACCTTAAAAAGAGAGTACTTCTGACTGGTAGGGCGGGGATTTTCTTGAAGAAAACTTGTACTTTTTTCTACACTCAAAGCTTCCTAAAACTCGAAAGAAATTCGCTCAATATTATAGAAGAAGAATTCTCTGATTCTGGTGTGATTTTCAATTCTAAATTAAGCATCCTATTTATAGGAAAATGGGAGGATACTATTTAGAAAATAAAATCGTGAACTGCACAGGAGAACAATCACGGGTTGCAACCGGCGAAGAATTTTTTTTTTTGATTTTACTATGCAAATACTGTGAAAACTATAATATATTTTATTTTTCATAAAAAAACAAAACTTATTATAATAATAATAATAATTATAATTATACTCCCTCCCGACCATTCCATTCCCCCCCCACCTGTGACCACATTATATATATATATATATATATATATAATAAAACTGAGATAACTTTCTCCCAACTATTTTGAAAAACGAGTAAGTGAGGGGGTTCATATAATAAGCAAAATTTACAACAAATACTTCATAAAAAACCCCCTCAATATTTTTAACAATATTTATTCATTAATAATATAACTTACAATATTAACAACCAAATCATTCCCAGGAAAGAGGGGGCTTTTCGATAAAGATTTCTCCCTATTGGCGCGCAATTAGATGACCAAACCCCTTTCCTCGACAGAACTTTCTAGACATTGTCAATAATGCAAATAATAATATGAATAACTTGTCATCTCAATTATTTATATAATAATATAAAATATTGTGCAGATGATACTGTGACAATAATAGAATCAATAATGTGAGATACTATGCAGGAATTACTATAGCAATAATTGAGTATAACTGAGTGACTTCTCACGTAAGCATCAAATATCGTGTGCTACTATGCAACCACGCATATTACTGTACTTTTATCACCGGGTATTTCAACAATTAACAGTAAAACTTTCGTCGTTATTTTATAAAAATATTTCTGTCATTTTCTATTTCCGACAATAATTCCGTTGTGGGGTTCACCAATGATTGTGCCGTCGTACGAATATTCCATGTTAAAATGAATATTCCCCGACCAATCGAATATTTTATAACAACTTGCTTACTTTACAAAATTTATAAATATTACCCATAACTATAACATTATATCAAATCCACACCATAATATTCAAAAATATATTTCGAGAAAAATTAATCTTTATTCATGAAAGTTGGGGTCTTATAGAAAAAGTTTTCAGAGTTACTTTTGTTTACTTAAGTGTACTTGGAATATGCTATCGTAAGATTTTAAACATCAGGACAATAAGTGTAAAATGGGTCATACTTCGAGGAACATAAGTGTATTTAACCTTATTTTGGTTGGCCTACTAAGATCACAATAAAAAATTTCGACAAAAATAATTTCCTCGTAATAAATTTCCTCTAACGAAATTATTACATGGAGTTATAGTTGTATATATGTTAATTATTTATTGTGTCAAATCAAATCATGAAAGCATGATAAGTATTAGGAATACAATAAGTCTAGGGAGACATTATTATATTGACTGGTCTAGCGACCGATCTAAATTTTATTTTATTTTTTTGCTTTTGACTCTCCAAAATATTTAATATTTTTTGGAATTGAAATTTTTACAAAAAACAGTGATTTATGTGTGATTTGAATGCATGGTTTTACAGTCTGTATAACCATGCTCTTTACATGCATCCAAATCACACATAAATCACGAAATTGGGGTACGTACCTGGTATGTCGAAGAGACGATGATACCTTGATTTCATTTCAGATTCTAACTCTTAGGTCATTTCCTCAACATCGTGGTTTCTCCACAAAACTTTGACTTGAGGTATAACCTTGGAGTGTAGAATATGTTCCTTCTTATCTAATATTTTAACAGGTACCTCTGCATACGTTAAATCTTTCGTTATCTCATCTGGTTCTAACTCAATAATGTGGTTCGGGTCTTCCACATATTTACGTAACATAGATATTGTAAGACCCCGAATTTTATGAAATAAAATTATTCAATTTTTCTTACAATTATTATTCAGTAAAGGGTTAAATTGATAAAAAGTTAAAGTTAAGGGTGATATATGTAAAGTTTACAAAATAAGCAAGTGGTTATAAAATACTCATTGTTGTCGGGGAATATTCATTTAGTCGTGGAATATTTTTGTTGTCGGGGAATATTCATACGACGGCGCAGCCATTTGTTGGACCCATAACAAAAAATTATCGGATGAAGAAAACGACAAGAATGAGTTTTCTAAAAATATCGGCGTAGTTGTTATCGTTAACACTGTTGAAATACCCGGTGGTTAAAACAAAGTAATACGCGGTGTTACACAGTAGCACACAGTATTGCACCAATTTTGATTCTTACGTAAGAAGTCACTACTCAATAATTGTTATAATAATTACTGTTCAATATTTTATTTTATTGATTCAATAATTGCTACGTTGATTTTTTATATTATTGTTGTTTTCATAATTATTACTGCATAATATTTTACATTATCAAACCAATAATTCATATTATTTGAATAATATTATTAGAGAACATTATTGACAATGTCTAGAAAATTCTGTCGAGGAAAGGGGTTAGGTTATCTAATTGCGCGCCAGTAAGGAGAAATTCGTACCAGAAAGCCCCATTTTTCCTGGGAATGACCTAGTTGTCATTATTGTGATTCTGTAATATTATTTGTGAATAATTAATTATTAATAAAAATGATAAGAAAATATTTATTTAATGGAGGAATTTTTAGAAAAGTGACAATTTTGAAAATTGATATTTTATCTTTTTTGATAAAATAATTCATTCAAATATATTATTATATTACATTATAAATGTATAATGCGATAATATAATAGTATAATAATGGTGATATTTTTACAATAAATGTGTGATATATGAATAAATGAGGAGGAACAATATTTTTGTTACAATAAATGCTAAAAACATGTTAAACATGTTGGTGGACCCCATTTTTGACTGAAATTTAATTATAGCCTGCAAAATCGTCCGTATGTGAATTTTGGTCAATTACTGTTTAGAATTTAAAAAATTTTAAATCTACAGAGTTGTAGAGAATTAAATTTCCTATGGAATGGACATAAGATTCGAATTTTTCTGATAAAAGAGCTATTTATTATGAATTATTGAAGTTCCAAAATATTGGGTCTAAATTGATTTTGTTACAAAAAATGTTTAAAACATGTTTTTCATGTTGGTGAGCCCCACTTGCATGTGTAAAATTCTGAAATCAGATTTTCCAAGTGTGCGTATAATTTTTTATAAATATTAATAGTTTATTAAATTTTCTACTTTGGTGTTCTAAGCATTTTCTTATAAATAGAATGCTTAGGTTAGAATTGAAAATCACACCAGAAACTGAAGTTTTCTCTCTCTATAATATCGATCTTATTTTTATGAGTATTTAGATATCTTAAGTGTTGCTATACGGTGCAAGTTTCCTTCAGCGTTATATCCGATATTCTAGCCAGAAGTGTTATTCTTTTAAGGTAAGGGATATTGTCATTATTATGATAAGGGATGGTAAGGAATAGTAAGGGATAGTAAGGGACGGTAAGGAATGGTAAGGGATGTTATTTTTTTTTCAAGTAAATGATGTTATTTCCTTTAATATCATTATACCGAAATATTGATATGGATTTTATTTTGAAACTTTATCTTTTCGTGTCGGGGTTACTATTCACGTATACGACACTATTCACGTATACGACACTATTCATGTATATGACACTATTTACATATAATTTACGTATACAGTACTATGTACGAATACGAGTTACTATTCACGAGATACTATTCACGACAAAATTGGTTTCTTTTTCTGACCAAATTATCGTTGATTTATGAATCTTACTCTTGAAATTATATCCATGTTTTGATTATATTATTTTTATTATCATATATAACATTTTTATAATTCTGTTGATAAAATTTTTCTTTCACTTGAGTGTAAAGATGGGTAGATTATTGGCATGATCGTGACTATGGGTTCTCTTTGGCCAATAATACAAAGATGAATTGTTGACTGGTATGATCATGACCATTGAATTTATAATTGAATATCTTTAACTTAAGTGCAAAGGTGAATTGATCAACATGGTTATAATTATTGTTTATATAAATTCTGAAATGATTATATATTTCTTTGAGATATGAATATCTTTGGCCCGTAGTGCAAAGATGACCTGTTGTTGAATATCTTTGGCCTGCACTGCAAAGATGAACTGTTGATGAATATCTTTGGCCCGTAGTGCAAAGATAAATTTATTAGTATGATTATGAATAGAAACTGTGATTTGGTATAACCATGATCATTGATGTTTCGAGTAAAAGGCAATTGATAAAAATTATCTTCAATCACGAATGCGAAGAGGAATTTAGAACTACAATTATGATTATAAGTTATTCACATGATTTTGGACAAGAACGGTTGATTGATGTTATAGGGATAAAACATTGTTGGTGGACTTTAAACATAGAGAAGATAATAGAATTTATGGTGTATTTGACTCTTCTAATGGATTGCTCGTTCTGCTGCAACTATGGTTGAAAAGTTTTATCATCTACCATATGTTCTAAATCTCTGATTTATTACTGACGAAGGCTATTGATAATTTAATTATCTTTAGTCATGATATTCTTTACCGGGCTAGTTGTGCTTACCCTTTTGCTTCACAATTCTTTTCAGGTAATAAGAGTGTAGCTGGGTCGAGCGGGGTTAACAAGGGAATAGAACGGTGGTCTATAGCTGTTGAGGTTTCCCCTAAAAAGTATGGAAATAATTTTATTGATACTTTTAGATAAGTGTGTCATATGTTATACGTCATTTAACCATTGTTTTTGGTGAACCGAATAGGATGAGGTGAACACAACTTTGGAAGGGTGTTTTGCTACTATCATACAAGATGTCTAAAGACCTACGACTTCGTGTTATCATATGACAGGGTTGTGCACATCCACTTGCTGATTATATCTATGAGCACTACCTATATAATATTGGAGTTTGGTTGAAATATAATTCTCCATTGGAGACAATGGAGATAATTATATGTCAAGAGAAGGCTCACCATTGGAAAGAACATGATAGCAATCTTCTCGTTTTTCTTTGGGGTCTATTGGGTCAACCAAGGATAATTCTCGAGTCATATGATATCTATTATAACTTAGATGCATGGCCTCCCATGTACAAAGGTTTCCTTGAGCATTTTCCAAAGATTTTAATTTCTAATACAGTTATTGACTATACCTTTATGTAAGGTATCAATGTGAGGTGCTATCCAAGTAAAGGGATGAGAGTCACAGTTGGTATTAAAACTCACAGTATATGTGTTGTCGTATTTTGCACGACAATTATAATAAGAAGTTGTAGTTATTTTCTGTACTATGTATTTGGCGACCCGAAATGGGTATGGGTGATGTATACCTATTTTGGGGGCGTCACAGATATGTAAAAAACGTTATGAACACAAGACATACTTGGCGGTAAGGCGAGTCTATAGGCCACCGTTCTTACTCAATCGAGGATTTCAAATGGGCCAATGAATCGAGGACTGAGCTTTCCTGTGATGCCCCAAAAATAGGTCCACACAACCCATTCCGAGTCACCAAATACATGGTACAGAAAAAAACTACAAACTTCATTATTACAATTGTCGTGCAAAATACGACAACACATATATTGTGAGTTTTAATACAAATATTATCTTGAAGACAGTATCCAAACTCAAATAAAGTCCTCATTACAATTATTGATACACTATTTTACAAAATAGTGAGGATTGCTATAAAAACCATCTTGAACTATCACTCCACACCCCGACTAGTACCAGTTATATTCTCGCCTCCTGAGAAGAACAATGGAACAAAAAGGAAAAGGGTGAGCTCAAATAGCCCAGTAAAGAATATTATGACTAAGATAATGTAGAAAAAATTATCCTTAGTCCTCAACAGAGAAAAATCTGATAGAATACAATAAACAACAAGTTTTAGATCAACAACTGCAGCGGAAACAACAATCCATTAGAAGAGTCAAGTAGAACATGAAATCTACTATCTTCTATGATTTAAAGGTCCATCATCAATATTTTATCCCTGTAACATCATTCAATAAATATTTTAACTCAACGAATTATCTATGTACCACGGGCCAAGGATATTCGTTTGTATCACCAGTGGTCATGATCATGTCAAACACCTGTCCATCTATGCACTACAGGCCAAAGAGGATTTTCACCACAAACCTTATCTGTAACATTAAAGGTTATGATTATACCAATACACAATTCCTGGTCATAATCATATACCAATCAACAGTTCATCTTTGCACTACGGGCCAAAGATGACTTCCAGTACAATATAATCATGAGGATGATAACAATGATATAAAGATTCAATCAAGTGAGATAAATGATAAATATTGGATATTTATAACTCAATTTATCTAGAGTTCAAAAATGTCCAAATTGTCAACATGATAACTGCTTTGTGGAGTAAAATTCAAGAATAATATTCATGTGTCAAAAATAATTTGGACAAAAAAATTAATTTTTGTCGTGAATAGTACCCCAGGTGAATAGTACTTCGTGAATAGTACCCTATGAATAGTACTTCGTGAATAGTAACTCGACATGAAAATATGGAAATTTATCAAGAAAGTTCAGACCAATATTCCCATAAAATGATATTAGATGAAAAGCAAATCTTAAGGAATTTCTAATCATTTCAGGAATTATAGAAGCAATACTTACCACAGTAAGTTTAAATTTTGGAATATGAAATGAAATAATATCCCTTCTATAATATGAATTATGAAAGAAAATAATATTTCTTACGAGTATTAAAATAAAATAATATCCTTTACCTTAGTAGAAACTAGATTTGACTGAAATATCGGATATTATTTTAAGAAAATCTTGCACAAAAAGCTACACTCAAAGTATCCTTATACTCCAGAGAAATACTCACAATACTATAGAATAAGAATTTTTGATATTGAAGGTGTGTTTTAGGAAGGAGGGGTTACCCCTATTTATAGTGCAACGGAGGGAGAAAAACCAAAGCACTCTGCCTAACTTTCCAACTAATTCTCCTCCGCCTAACATTTTTTCTTTTCCCGCATGCCTAACTCTTTTCTTTTTCAATAGTTGGGCCCACAATTTGACAAATTTGTTTGCAGGAGAAATTGCCCACCAAACATCACTTTCATAAGGGACCCACACAAATTTGGCAACAAAAACTTTGCAGGCAATTATTCCACCCATTTGCAAAGGAGGAGTGCACGGAAGGAATTCAAAATAAAAATGATAACCTTCACTCCACTTTTATTCACATGCTAAAAATTATATATTATTATAATAATATGACTATTTAAATTATTAAAAAATTGTAATATTATAATAATATATTTGAATGAATATTTTATTAGAGAAAATAATTGCCAAACTTTCAACAAATATTTCATGCTAAATTCCTTCATTTATATAAAAAAAATTGAACCAATATCCACCACATAATAATTAATATTATAATATCAATAACCAGATCATTCCAGGAAAGAGGGGGCTTTCCGATAAGGACTTCTCCTTATTGGCGCGCAATTAGATGACCAAACCCCTTTTTTCGATAGAATATTCTAGACATTGCCAATAATTCTAACTAATAATATGAATAATTATGTCGTGTCAATTATTGATTTAACAATATAAAATATTATGCAGATGATACCGTGACAATAATTGAATCAATAATATGAGATACTATGCAACCATTACTATGGCAATTATTGAATGAAACTGAGTAACTTTTTACGTAAGAATCAATAATCCAAAAATATTGTGCAATACCGTATGCTACTGTGCAATCACGCGTACTACTGTACTTTTTTATCACCGGGTATTTCAACAGTTAACGGTAAAAGTTTTGCAGTTATTTTTATAAAAAAGTTATTTATGTCGCTTTTTATATCCGACAGTTATTCTGTTATGTGGTCCATCAATGATTGTGCCATCGTACGGATATTCCCCGACAAAAAGAATATTCCCTAACAAAACGAATATTTTATAACCACTTGTTTACTTTGCAAAAATTTCACATTTCACCGATAACTAAAGTATTATATCAAATCAACACCATATTATTTAAAATAATAATTGGAGAAATTAAATCTTTTTTCATAAAAAGTTGGGGTCTTACAACCTCCCCTCCTTATGAAATTTCTTTCTCGAAATTAATGTATGTACCTGGTATGTCGAAGAGATGAGGATACCTTGTTTTCATATCAGATTCTAACTCCCAGGGCATTTCCTCAATATCGTGATTTCTCCATAAAACTTTGACTTGAGGTATAACCTTTGAGCGTAGAATATGTTCCTTCTTATCCAAGATTTTAACAGGTACCTCTTCATACGTTAAATCTTCTGCTATCTCTTCTGGTTCTAATTCAATAATGTGGTTCGGGTCTTTCACATATTTACATAGCATGGATATATGGAAAATGTTATGAACACGAGATATACTTGGCGATAAGGCGAGTCTATAAGCCACAGTTCCTACTCGATCAAGGATTTCAAATGGACCAATGAATCGAGGATTGAGCTTTCCTCTATTTCTGAATCTCATAACTCCTTTCCATGGAGCAACACGTAACAATACATGATCTCCAACCTTTAACTCCACGTCCCTTCAATGAAGATTGGTATAACTCTTTTGTCGATCTTGTGAGATTTGAATCTTTTCCGTAGTCATACGTACCATTTCTGTTCCCAACAACATTGCTTCACCCACCTCATCACAACATACTGGAGAATGACACTTTTGTCCATACAACGCCTCGAATGGAGCCATGCCTATACTTGCTTGATAATTGTTATTGTAGGAGAATTCCACCAATGACAAGTACTTATCCGAACTTCCTTTGAAGTCTAGGACACAAAGTCTTAATAGATCTTCAAGAATTTGAATAGTCCTCTCCGATTGCCCGTCCGTCTGAGGATGATATGCAGAATTAAATCGTAGATCAGTGCCCATAGCTATCTGCAAGCTAACCCAAAATCGTGAAGTGAATCTTGGGTCTCGGTCAGAAACTATGGATACTGGCATACCATGCAATCTCACAATCTAATTTATGTACATACGAGTAAGATTTTCAAGTGAATAAGTTTCTCGTATAGGTAAGAAATGAGCATACTTGGTTAATCTATCGACAATGACCCAAATTGCATCTATGCCTTGAGAAACCTTGGGAAAACCGGTCATGAAATCCATGGTGATGTGCTCCTATTTCTATTCTAAAATTTCAAGTGGTTGCAATGGACCTTTTGGTACTTGATGCTCTACCTTGACACGTTGACATGTTAAACACCTTGAGATAAACTCTGCAATCTCTCTCTTCATATTACTCCACCAAAATGTATGTCGAAGATCACAATACATTTTAGTACTTCCAGGATGGATTATAAACGGTGTGTTGTGTGCCTCCATCATGATTTTGTACTTTAAATCAGAGTCGTTAGGAACACAAAGTGTGACGCCCGCAAAATAGGTCCAATCCACCCAACCCATTCTGAGTTGCCAAATACATGGTACATAAAATAACTACAACTTTATTATTACAATTGTCATGCAAAATACGATAACACATATGATGTGAGTTTAAATACAAATATTATCTTCTAGATAATATCCAAACTCAAATAAGTCCTTATTACAATTATTGATACACTATTTTACAAAATAGTGAGGACTGCAAAAAATAACTGACTTGAAATATCACTCCACACCCCAACTAGTTCCCGCTATATTCTCGTCTCTTAAGAAGAAAAATGGAACAAAAAGGAAAAGGGTGAGCTCAACTAGCCCAGTAAAGAATATTATGACTAAGATAATGTAGAACAAATTATCGTTAGCCTTCAATAAATCAGGTAAAATATAATGGTCAACCAGTTTTAGATTAATATTCGCAGCAAAAATAACAATTCATTAGAAGAGTTAAAGTAAAGAATGAAATCTACTATCATCTATGAATTTAAAAGTCCATCATCAATATTTTATCCCTGTAACGTCAATCAATATACATCTTGAATCAAATATTCATCTTGCACTACGGGCCAAAGATATTCATTTGTATCACCAGTTGGTCATGTTCATCTGAACACATGTTCATCTTTGTAAAACGGGCCAAAGATATTCATCAAGTAATCATTCATATTTGTACTACAAGCCAAATATATTCAGTTATATCAACATTTAGGACTAAGGATGATAAAAAAATATCTTAAAGAAAATGAATCGAGTGAGATAACAGATCAAAGATTAGGGATTCATACTTTAGTTTATCCAAGTTCAAAAATACTCCATAATAATCAATTGTGGAGCAAAATTCAAGAATGAAGATCAAAACATGGATACAATCAAAGATAGTAACCATAATAGATAACTTGGACAAAGAAAAGAAAATTTTATTTTTTTGTGAATAGTGTCGTATTCGTGAATAGTGTCATATACGTGAATAGTGTCGTATACGTGAAAAGTAACCCCGACACGAAAAGATAGAAATTTCACAAGAAAAATCATACTTCGTGAATAGTACTCATGAATAGTATTGTATTCGTGAATAGTGTTATACGACAATAGTAACCTCGACATGAAAAGGTAAAAATTTTATATTAAAATTCATACCAATATTTCGGTATAATGATATTGAAGAAATAACATCCTTTACCTCAAAAGAATAGTACTTCTGGCTGAAATATCAGATATAATCCTGAAAGAAACTTGTACTGAATAACAACACTCAAAGTATCTAAATACTCACAAAAATACGCTTGATATTATAGAGAGAGAAAAATTATGATTCTGGTATAATTTTCAATTCTAACTAAGCAACCTATTTATAGGAAAATGCCAGAATGCCAAAGTAGACTAAAATTTAATAAAATAATATTATATAAAATTTCTACGCACACCATCTTTGCCCAATTTCAGCATACCACTAGTGGGGCTCACCAATTTCAAAAATTTCCACAACAACCAAAAGTGGGTCCTACCCATATTTTTAATAAAAATATTTATTTCTGAAACTTCAATAATTTATAATAAATAGCCCTTTTATCAGAAAAATTTGAATCTTGTGTGTATTCCATAGGAAATTTAATTCTCTACAACTTTATAGAAGAAAGTGTTTCCAAATTCCAAACAGAAAATGACCGAAATCCACATACGGACGATTTTTAATACCTCCATTCTGATAAAATACTAATAAAACACCCCCATTCTGACAAAATACTAATAAAACACCTCAGCATTAATTCCTTTATTTATATCCACATAAAATAAATATTTCCTTATCATATAAATCAATAATTAATTATTCATAAATAATATTACAGAATCACAATTATGACAACCAGGTCGTTCCCAGGAAAGAAGGGGGCTTTTCGATAAGGATTTCTCCTTATTGGGGCGCAATTAGGTGATCAAACCCCTTTTCTAGACAGAACTTCCTTAGACATTGCCAATAATGCTATCTAATAATTTTATTCAAATAATATGAATTATTGATCTGATAATGGGAAATCTTTGTGCGAAGGACAATTATTGAAACAACAATAATATAAAATATCAACGTAACAATTATTGAATCAATAAAATAAAATATTGAATAGTAATTACTGTAACAATTATTGAGTAGTGCCTTCTTACGTAAGAATCAATAATCCAAAAATAATGTGCAATACCGTGTGCTACTATGCAACCACACGTATTACTGTATTTTAACTACCAGGTATTCCAACAGTGTTAACGATAACAACTACGCTGTTATTTATAAAAACTCAAACGTGTCATTCATCTGACCGTTTTTCGTTATGGGGCCCACAAATAGCTGCGCCGTCGTACGAATATTCCCCGACAACAAGAATATTCCACGACCAAACGAATATTCCCCAACAATAATGAATATTTTATAACCACTTGTTTATTTTGCAAAATTTGCACATTTTACCCATAACTAACCACATTAATCAAATTCACCCTTTACTATTTCAAAATAATAAATAGAGGAAATTCAATTTTATTTATAAAAAGTTAGGGTCTTACACAAAGTCTGGAGTTGACTCGAAGTATTCTTTCTTCGTCAATTCTTGCTTCTGGAATAGCAGCTTCTTGTACTTTCTCCTTCATACGCATCAGCTCCAGGTATGTAGCTTGAGCAGTTTTAACTTTATCGATTAAAGTCGGTTCTACTCGTATATTTGATATCATCACGTGAGTCCCTGGAGTCTTTAACTCTATCTCCATCCTTTGTAAGTCATAAAAAATGGACCTTTGTGTTGACAACATCGCACTCGTACCCACATATTATCTTTTACTTAACGCCTCAGCTACCACGTTTGCTTTTCCAGGGTGGTATTGATTGGTATGGTCGTAATCTTTCAACAGCTCGAGCCAACGTCGTTGCCGCATGTTAAGTTCCTTTTGGGTGAAGAAATATTTGAGGCTTTTGTGATATGCATAAATCTCCATTTTCTCCCCATATAGGTAGTGCCTCTAAATCTTTAGCGCGAAAACGACTGCTGCCAACTCTAGAAAATGAGTAGGATAATTCCTCTCATATTTTTTGAGTTGTCGTGAGGCATAGGCTATGACTTTCCCATTTTTCATGAGAACACATCCTAAACCTCTGCCTGAAGCATCGTTGTACATGACAAATCCCTTTGAACCTAATGGTATTTTCAGAACAGGTGCTGAAATGAGTCTCCTCTTGAGTTTTTGGAAGCTCTTTTCACATTCCTCGCTCCATCCGAATTTTTTATCTTTTCGAGTCAGTTGAGTTAATGGAGTAGCGATTCGAGAAAATCCTTCCACGAATCTCCGATAATAACCAACCAAGCCCAGAAAGCTACGTACTTCGGTTACTAACTTAAGTTGCTCCCAACTTTGTATTGCTTCAATCTTTGTCGGGTCCACTGATATTCCATACTTTAATATCACGTGCCCAAGAAATTCTACTTCGTCAAGCCAGAACTAGCATTTCTTCAACTTGGCGTATAACTTATTTTCACGAAGTTTTTGGAGTATCAACTTCAAATGTTGCTCATGATCTTCACAGCTTTTGGAGTAGATGAGGATGTCATTAATAAAAACCACCACAAAATGATCCAAATATTCCTTTATTACTCGGTTCATCATATCCATGAAAGCCGCAGGAGCATTAGTCAATCCAAAAGACATGACTAGGAATTCGTAATGCCCCAATCGAGTTCTGAAAGCAGTCTTTGGAATGTCATCAGTTTTAATATTTAACTTATGATATAAAAACTAACAACCTTACGAAAATAATCGATATTAGCATGATGAGTAGTACCAATCAATCCCTAAAATCACATCAAATGTAAGTATCGTTAAAGAGATTAGATCAACAGGTAATGTGATGGTCCCAACTTGAATCAAGCAAGATTTATAAACTGTGGATGTGATGAAAGTTTCTCGTAACAGAGTTTTAACAGATAAATCAAAGTCTAATTTCTCAGGGGTCAAGTTTAAACGTTGAGCACAAGCAGGAGAAATAAAAAAATGGGTAGAATCGGTATCTAATAAGGTATAGACTTCGCAAGAGTTTATAATTAGCTTACCCTTGATAACTTTGTTCGGGTTCCTCGCCTTTTGGGACGTTACGACAAATGCTCTCCCTTGAATCACCGACTTTGTTTTGTCCGTAATCGCCTTTGGTGCCACCGTCCCAGCTGGACTTGACTTCGCTACCAGACAAAATCTGGCTATATGACTGTCTTTTCCATAACTGAAACAAACCTTGGAAGGCTGTGAACAGTTTGGACTTATGTGTCCTTCCTCTCCGCATTTGTAGCATTTAACTGGCAGTCGTTCTCCTCCCCTAGAAACTGTTGATGTTGCTGGTACTGCTGTCGATGTCTTTCCGTCATTATTAAATCTTCTCTTCTTGAAATTTCCCTTGAATCATTTCTTCTATTATCTTGGCCATGATTACCACCGAAATGGTTACCATTTTTGGCACGTTGGTTATCACTGCTTTGATGATTGTTGCCATTGGTATTACTATTCTCGTGCTGTCGGTTGCTGTCTTTTGGTTGAGCTGACTCATAATCCTGCTCCAATAACTGAGCTCTATTTACAACATCTGAATACAAACAGAGTTTATGAGAGATAAGATGTTAACGAATTTTGGGTTTCAAACCTCTTAGAAACATTCACGTCATCCGCTCTTCATTATCTTTCTTCTTGAGCCTTTTGTTTCCTTTGAACTCTTTCTTTGGATTTGATTTTCTTTTCAGCTCTTCTCTAAGTGGTTTGTTGTAGTTTACAATG
Source organism: Panax ginseng (assembly GCA_020205605.1). Classification (NCBI taxonomy): domain Eukaryota; kingdom Viridiplantae; phylum Streptophyta; class Magnoliopsida; order Apiales; family Araliaceae; genus Panax; species Panax ginseng. Next base: position 54,438,234 of record CM035130.1, on the reverse strand, counting down.
AAATAGCCATGCTTCTTACAATTGTATCATAAGTCGTTGATCTGCTCTTGGCTGTTGTTGTTGTTGAATCTCTTAGATTTGCTGCTTCTGCCTTTCAGCATGAACCTTTTGAGTCTTCTTACCAGCATTGCAATATCCTCGTCATCATCTTCCTTAGAGTCAGAATCATTTTCAGCATGAGCATTGGAAATGGTTTCTATTGCCTTGAGAGAAACTCCTTTGTCCTTCTTTCTTCCTTCAGATAGAGTCTCTTCTCGTTGGGTCAGCTCTAGTTCGTAGGTAAGAAGGTTGCCATAGAGTTGTTGAACTGTCATTTCGTGGAGGTTTTTTGATTTTCTGATGGCAATGATTATGGCATCCCACTTTCTCGGTAGAGCCCTCATGAACTTTATGATAAGATCTTTGTTTGGATAGATTTTTCCAAAAGCTCGAAGAGAGTTGAGTAACACATTGAATCTTTCATAAGTAGAAGTGATGTTTTCTCCTGGAACCTGGGCGAACATCGCATACTATTGAGTCAGAAAAGATTGCTTGTTTTCTCTGACTTCTTCTGTTCCTTCGTGCATAATGAGCAATGCTTCCCAGACTTCCTTGGCAGTTTTTTTGTTGACCACATTCTCGAACAGATCATCTTCTAAAAACTGGAACAAAATGTTCTTGGCCTTTTTGTCTAGTTGGGCAGCTTTCTTCTTGTTATCATTCCATTCTGAATTGTTCTTGATCTGAACTCTGTTTGGATCATCTGGAGTTGGTGCAAACTTTGTTGGAATGTAGGGCCCATTCATAATAGTTTCAAAAAGCTCTTCATCTAATGAATCCATGTAGGCTTGCATGCGAACTTTTCAGTTGGCAAATTTGTCTCTGTTGCACATTGTTGGCTTGTTGCCTCCTCCGGTCATGGACTCGCTTATCAGTTGTACCATTTAATCTACTCAAGATTTATAGGCTGATTGAGAGAACCTGCTCTGATGCCAATTGTTAGTTCCCAGAGACACAATAGTTATCTAGAAGGGGGGTTGAATAGATATTTTAAAAACTTTTTATTTTTAAAATACTTGTCAAATTTGTTAATAAATTAACCACAGCGGAATATATGATTTTTTTGTCCCCTTTTAAGATAAACCAAGTTTATAGGTGATAAGTAGTTATGACAGATATAGCAATTATAGCAAATGTATAAAAGACACATGAATTTTAAGTGGTTCAGAGCACTCAAGGCTCCTAGTCCACTATTCTACTCCTCGAGTAGGAAATCCACTCAGAATATCTTTACTGTAAGACACCGAATTTTATGAAATAAAAGTATTCAATTTTCTTATAATTATTATTTTATTTCCTAAATGGTTAAATTGATAAAAGGTTAAAGTTAAGGGTGATATGTGAAATTTTTTGCAAAGTATGCAAGTTGTTATAAAATATTAGTTTGGTGGGGAATATTCTTTTTGTCGGAAATATCCGTGCGACGGCACAATCATTAGTGGACCCCACAATGTAAGTATTGTCGTAGTTAGAAAACAATGAAATTATCATTTTATAAAAATAATAAATGAAAGTGTTACCGTTAAAAGCTGCTGAACTACCCTAGTAAAAAGTACAAAGATACGCTGGCGTGGTTGTATAGTAGCACACGGTATTGATTATTGATGCTTACATAAGAAGTCACTTAGTTATACTCAATTATTGCTCTCTGATGATTTTGCATCATATCTCTCATATTATTGATTCAATTATTGTCACAATATCATCTGCATAATATGTTATATTAATAAATCAATAATTGAGACGACAAAGTTATTCATATTATTATTTGTAATATTGACAATGTCTAGAAGTTCTATCAAAGAGAGGTTTGGTTACCTAATTGCGCGCCAATAAGGAGAAATCCTTATCGGAAAGCCCCCTCTTTCCTGGGAACGACCTGGTTGTTAAATATTGTGAATTATAATATTAATGATGAATAAGTTCGCGTTGATTAAAGATGAAATTGATAGTTCCATTGTGTTGGAATTATTAGTGTTAGTGAAAATCGACATTTATTTCGATAATAATTGATGTCTGGAGGTTATATTAACTAATCGGGTAATTAACCGGATAAATGAGCAATTAATTGCTATTGATTCACATGATTATAACTATTTGTTCACATATGTGTACTATTGATTCACATTCATTTACTATTAGGGGAGTTGGTGCATGATTGATAATACATGCATGACTAAGTTAAAAATGGAGGTACTATACTGTAATTCGTATTTTTACATGTCTAGAACTATTGAGTCACATGATTTACTATTGATTCACATGATTTACTATTAGGGGAGGTGGTGCAAGTTTGATAATACTTGCAGGACTAAATTAAAAATGAAGGAAAAGAGGAAGGTATTATACTGTAATATTTTAAGCCCCAAAATGTGCAATTATCGAAACTATATTTTCCTATAAATAGAAGCTCATTCTTCCTTCATTTCTCACCAATTCACTAAAGCTATAGAGCAATTATTATAGAGAGAAATTATAGAAAGAAAGAAGAAGAGAAGTCTGCTACCTCACTATTCCAGTATCCAGTTTTCTTCTAAGGTAAGGGGTATTATATCTTTCATATTCATGAAGAGAGCTTCTGTTATTCCATTCTTTATTATTCTGTTGGAATAACCTGTCTATGTGAAGTACCGCATACATGGTGAAATTCTTCTATTATTCCATTCTTTATTATTATGTTGGAATAACTTTGTCATGCAAAGTACCGCATACATAGTGAAATTCTTCATTATTCCATTCTTTATTATTCATTTGGAATATCCCATCTATCGCGATTACGCATGACCAGTTCCATTCTTTACTATTCTGTTGGAATATCCTATCTGTGTGTATTACGCATGACCTAGTTCCATTATTTATTATTCTGTTGGAATAACATGTATGTGCGGTCTATCGCATGCCTGGTGAATTCTTTTGTTATTCCATTCTTTATTATTCTGTTGGAATAACTTGTCTATGTGGATTACCGCATGCATGGTGAATGACCTTTCGTATTCATTCTTTATTAAATTGTGGAAATAATCTGTCTACGTGGATTCCCGCATGGCGGGTGAAAATCCATTTGCAGTTTCGTATATTATATTATACTCGTATGTGATATCATTTCTTTTGTACTCGTCATGGAATATTATTTTCTTTGGTATTTTCTTTTACGAGTTACTATTCACGGGTTACTAGTCACTCGATTACTATTCACTCTAGTATTATTCACTCGGGTATTCGGGGTACTTTTCGTGTCAGAGTACTATTCACGAGTTAGTATTCATGGGTTACTATTCACCCAAATTCCTATTCACCTGAATATTATTCACTTCGGTATTTAGGGTACTTTTCATGTCAGGGTACTATTCACGAGGTACTATTCCCGAAGTACTATTCACGGGTTACTATTCACGATAAAAAATTGATTCTTTTCTGTCCAAATTATTTTTGGTACATGAATATTATTCTTGAATTTTATTCTACAAAGCAGTATCATGTTGAAAATTTGAACGTTATTGATTTATGGATAAATTAAATTATAAATCTTTAAAATTTATCCTTGAACTTGTTTTATTAAATTATTACGTTATTGTCATCATCCTCATGCTTATATTGTGATTAAAGTCATCTTTGGCTTACGTGCATAGATGGACTTGGTATGATTATGACCAGGGATTATTCGGTATAATCATGACCGTAATGTGACGAATGATGTGGTAAAAGTCCTCATTAGCCTGTGGTTTATTGTTGGACAGTTGTTGGTATGATTATGACCAGGGATTATTCGGTATAATCATGACCATTGATGATTACATGAATATCCTTGGCCGTGGTACAGGGATGATTCGATGATGTGGTTTATTTGTTAAGCTGAGTCTCAGCGATAAAGTTGATGAAAAACTTTTTAAATCATAGAAGATAGTAGATTTTATGCTCTACTTGACTCTTCTAATGGATTGCTTTTTCCACTGCAATTGTTGATCTAAAACTTGTTGTCTATTGTATTCTATCAGTTGTTATACTGTTGAAGGCCAAGGATAATTTATTCTGCATTATCTTAGTCATAATATTTCTTACTGGGATAGTTGAGCTCACCCTTTCTTTCACTTTTTTCTCTTGTGAAATGAGAACGTGGTTTGAGATTAGTCGGGGAACGGAGTGATGGTCCAGATGATAGCATTAGTAGTCCTCACTATTCTGTTAAATAGTGTGATAATAAATGTAATGAGGACTCCATTGAGAGTGGATATTGTCTAAGAAGGCAATATTCTTGTTTAAACTCTCAGCTATGTTTTGTCATATATTACCCGACAGTTCCATAATTAAGTTTGTAGTTAATTTATGTACCACGTTTTCTGGCGACCCAAGATGGGTGGTGTATACCTGTTTTGGGGGCGTCACAGTTGGTATCAGAGCTTAGGGATATGATCCCTGGCTGAGATGTGAGACAAGAACTAGGAGGGGAGAGACGGGGAATTCCTACGCTAGTATGACCTACCTAAGTTTATTTGATATTTAATTGGTCGGTCAGAGTATAGGGATAATATGTGACATAACCCTTGTTTTGTGACAGTGTTTGAGAAAGGCATCTGAAAATGTTGAGATAAGCAATGAAGCACATGAGACCGTTGAGTCAGCTCAACCAAAAGTTAATTACCAGCAACACGATAATAATTATACCGATGGCAACGGCCATCGGAACAATGATAACCATCGTGGGGGAAATTATCATGCCAAGAATGGTAACCACTTCGGTGGTAATCATGGCCAAGATAATAGGAGTGGAAATTTCAAGAAGAGAAGGTTCAACAATGATGGAAAGACAGCAGCACCAACACCCGTTTTCAAGGAAGGAGAACAACCACCAATTGTATGCTTCAAATGCGGAGGGGAGGGACAAATCAGTCCAAATTGCGTGATGCAGTCCAAAGCATGCTACAATTATGGAAAAGAAGGTCACCTAGCTTGATTTTATCATGCACTAAAGTCAAGTCCAGCTGAGACGGTGGCACCAAAGGCGGATACGGACAAAACAAAGTTGGTGGTTTCAGGAAGAGCGTTTTTCGTGACTTCTCAAAAAGCGAGTAACCCGAACGAAGTTAGCACGGGTTAGTTAATTATAATTTTTTTTGTGAAGTCTATACCTTATTAGATACCGGTTCTACCAATTTTTTTATCTTGCTTGCGATCAACATTTAAATTTGACTCCGGAGAAATTAGACTTTGACTTATTGGTAGAAACTTCGTTAGTAGAAATCTTCATTTCATGTGCTATCCAAGTCTTGGATGAGAGTCACAGTTTTAAATGATATTTCTATCGTTAATAATTTTCCTGACGTATTCCTGAAGATTTCTTAGCCTACCCCTAGAGCGTGAAATCAAATTTTGCATTGACCCCAGTAAAAAAACCATTTCTAAAACCCTCAAATATTTCTTCAACCAAAATGAACGTATAATGCGCCAAAGACGTTGGCTCGAGCTATTGAAGATTACGACCATACCATTCAATATCATTGTAGAATAGCGAACGTGGTAGCAGACGCGTTGAGTAGAAGATCGTATGCGTTTACGAGTGCGATGTTGTTAACACAAAAACCCATTTCCATAACTTACAAATGATGAAGATAGAGTTAAAGACTCTAGGGACCCACGTGAAGATAACGAATATACGAGTAGAATCGACTTTAATTGATAAAGTTAAAGCCGCTCAAGCTACACACCCGAATCTGATGAATGTGAAGAAAAAGGTTCAAGAAGGTGTTATTCTAGAAGCAAGAGTCGATGAATAGAAGAAATCTCAACCCTCGATTTAATTGGCCCATTTGAAATCCTCGATCGAGTAAGAACTGTTGCCTATAGACTCGTTTTACCGCCAAGTATGTCGCGTGTTCATAACGTTTTTTTTATGTATCGATGTTATGTAAATATGTGGACGACCCAAACCACATTATACGTGTTAAAATCTTAGATAAGAAGGATTATATTCGACACTCAAAGGTTATACCTCAAGAGTTAGAATCTGAAATGAAGTCAAGGTATCCTCACCTCTTCGGCATACCAGGTACGTACGTAAATTTCGAGGGAATAATTTCATAAGGAGGGGAGATTGTAAGACCCCGAATTTTATGAAATGAAAGTATTCAATTTTCTTATAATTATTATTTTATTTCGTAAATGGTTAAATTGATAAAAGGTTAAAGTTAAGGGTGATATGTGAAAATTTTTGTAAAGTATGCAAGTTGTTATAAAATATTCATTTGGTCGGGAAATATTCTTTTTGTCGGGGAATATCCGTACGACGGCACAATCATTGGTGGACCCCACAACGGAAGTATTGTCGTAGTTAGAAAATGACAGAATTATCATTTTATAAAAATAACGACGAAAGTGTTACCGTTAAAACCTATTTGAACTACCCATTAGTAAAAGTAAAGAATACTGCGTGGTTGCATAGTAGCACACGGTATTGATTATTGATGCTTACGTAAGAAGTCACTCGATTATACTTAATTATTGCTACAATGAATTGTCTTTGATCATATCTCTAATATTATTGATTCAACTATTGTCACAGTATCATCTGCATAATATGTTATATTAATAAATCAATAATTGAGACGGAAAAGTTATTCATATTATTATTTGCAATATTGACAATGTTTAGAAGTTCTGTTAAGGAGAGGTTTGGTTACCTAATTGCGCGCCAATAAGGAGAAATCCTTATCGGAAAGCCCCCTCTTTCCTGGGAACGACCTGGTTGTTAAATATTGTGAATTATAATATTAATGATGAATAAGTTCGCGTTGATTAAAGATGAAATTGATAGTTCCATTGTGTTGGAATTATTAGTGTTAGTGAAAATCGACATTTATTTCGATAATAATTGATGTCTGGAGGTTATATTAACCAATCGGGTAATTAACCGGATAAATGAGCAATTAATTGCTATTGATTCACATGATTATAACTATTTGTTCACATATGTGTACTATTGATTCACATTCATTTACTATTAGGGGAGTTGGTGCATGATTGATAATACATGCATGACTAAGTTAAAAATGGAGGTATAGATGGAGGTACCATACTGTAATTCGTATTTTTACATGTCTAGAACTATTGAGTCACATGATTTACTATTAGGGGAGGTGGTGCAAGTTTGATAATACTTGCAGGACTAAATTAAAAATGAAGGAAAAGAGGAAGGTATTATACTTTAATATTTCGAGCCCCAAAACGTGCAATTATCAAAACTATATTTTCCTATAAATAGAAGCTCATTCTTCCTTCGTTTCTCACCAATTCACTAAAGCTATATAGCAATTATTATAGAGAGAAATTATAGAAAGAAAGAAAAAGAGAAGTCTGCTACCTCACTATTCCAGTATCCAGTTTTCTTCTAAGGTAAGGGGTATTATTTCTTTTGTATTCATGAAGAGAGCTTATGTTATTCCATTCTTTATTATTATTTTGGAATAACCTGTCTATGCGAAGTACCGCATATATGGTAAAATTCTTATGTTATTCCATTCTTTATTATTATGTTGGAATAACCTGTCTATGCAAAGTTCCACATATATGGTGAAATTCTTCTGTTATTCCATTCTTTATTATTCTGTTGGAATATCCTATCTGTGCAGATTACGCATGACCTGGTTCCATTCTTTATTATTCTGTTGGAATATCCTATCTGTGCGTATTACGCATGACCTTGTTCTATTATTTATTATTCTGTTGGAATAACATATCTGTGAGGTCTATCTCATGCTTGGTGAATTCTTCTATTATTCCATTCTTTATTATTCTGTTGGAATAACCTGTCAATGTGGATTACCGCATGCATGGTGAATGACCTTTCGTATTCATTCTTTATTAAATTGTGGAAATGATCTCAGATATCGTGGATTACTGCGTATGGCGGTGTGAAAATCCATTTATAGCTTTAGATATTATATTATACTCGTATGAGATATCATTTCTTTTGTACTCGTCATGGAATATCATTTTCTTTGGTATTTTCTTTTACGAGTTACTATTCATGGGTTACTATTCACCCGATTACTATTCACTCTAGTATTATTCACTCAGGTATTCGGGACACTTTTCGTGTCAGAGTACTATTCACGAGTTACTATTCATGGGTTACTATTCACCTAAATTACTATTCATCCAAATATTATTCACTCGAATATTTGGGGTAGTTTTCATGTCGGGGTACTATTCATGAGGTACTATTCCCGAAGTACTATTCACGGGGTATTATTCACGGCGAAAAATTGATTCTTTTATGTCCAAATTATTTTTGGTACATGAGTATTATTCTTGAATTTTATTCTACAAAGCAGTATCATGTTGACAATTTGGACGTTATTGATTTATGGATAAATTAAATTATAAATCTTTAAAATTTATCCTTGAACTTGTTTTATTGAATTATTATGTCATTGTCATCATTCTCATGCTTATATTGTGATTAAAGTTATCTTTGGCTTACGTGCATAGATGAACTTGGTATGATTATGACCAGGGATTATTCGGTATAATCATGACCGTAATGTGACGAATGATGTGGTAAAAGTCCTCATTGGCCTGTGGTTCATTGATGAATAGTTGTTGGTATGATTATGACCAGAGATTATTCGGTATAATCATGATCATTGATGATTACATGAATATCCTTGGCCGTGGTGCAGGGATGATTCGATGATGTGGTTTATTTGTTAAGCTGAGTCTCAGCGATAAAGTTGATGAAAAACTTTTTAAATCATAGAAGATAGTAGATTTTATGCTCTACTTGACTCTTCTAATGGATTGCTTATTCCGCTGCAGTTGTTGATCTAAAACTTGTTATCTATTGTATTCTAAGTTGTTATACTGTTGAAGGCTAAGGATAATTTATTCTGCATTATCTTAGTCATAATATTTCTTACTGGGCTAGTTGAGCTCACCCTTTCTTTCACTGTTCTCTTCAGGAAATGAGAACGTTGTCGGGACTAGTCGGGGAACGGAGTGACGGTCCAGATGATAGCATTAGTAGTCCTCACTATTCTGTTAAATAGTGTGACAATAAATGTAATGAGGACTCCATTGAGAGTGGATATTGTCTAAGAAGGCAATATTCTTGTTTAAACTCTCAGCTATGTTTTGTCGTATATTACCCGACAGTTGCATAATTAAGTTTGTAGTTGATTTATGTACCATGTTTTCTGGCGACCCAAGATGGGTGGTGTATACCTGTTTTGGGGGCATCACATTTACAATCTTTGAATCACTTAGATTCCTTCAAGACCAGCAGTCTTGGAACTTCTTAGTTCACTTAAAACTCTTCAAGTCCAGCAGACTTGGAATATACTTGATGAGAGTTGAGTTCTTGGGTTGTGCTACTCAATTGCAGTTAAGCATACGTTCGAAAGAACTGAGTAGCAAAGAAAGCTTTTCTTTCTGGATCGTAGAGTTTGAGCATTGAGTGTTCTTTAGCTTTCGTTGTGTACTTGCTTGATTTTCAATATCTATGTCTGATTTCCTTATATAAAAGTATTTGAAATGTGTCCGTCGAAGGTATACGTTGTAGCATTTAATGCATCAGACATTTTTGAGCACCGATATTGACTTCCTGGAACTTTCCTATTCAGCTGTCTGACCCATTGACACAGCAGACTGTTATATCACCTAACACTTGAAAAGGTGTTTTCAGCAGGCATGCAGTCCTTTTCTTAGCTTCTTCAATACGCTTCTTTGATACATACTAAGGATGAGTGTTGGATCATTGGGATTCTTGAAAGTCTCAATGTATATAATCCATTCTTCATTTGTTGTATTTTATCCTTCAGCAAATGGACAAGGCTCGATGCTTCTCATGCTGACAGGAGAGACACTACGATTATGATCGTTGTGTCTTTTCATGCTCGTGCTTGATTCTGCCTGATCAAAGAGAACACTAAGATTTCTCTTAAGCATTGATAGACTACGATCTTTGCTTGCTTGTTTTTGCAGTCTCTACATTTTTGAGAGTAGACTACGATTCTTAACTTAGCTTGGCAGACACTCGGACCATCTCTACGATCTGAGTGTGGCTTCCAAAGCAGACTACGATTCTAAAGCAACTTTCTCGATACTCTACGATTCTGTCTTGGCTTCTGCAATCTCTCGGCAGGCTTGACAGACTACGATTCTGTTGAGGCCTATCTATTACACTTCAAAGTAAATCAACCTAACAGCTTTGATCTTTTCTTCTATACATTCATTTACAGAATGATAAACATTAAGCACAGATCAACCTAATAATTTTGATCTATCACCTAAGTCCTTGTACATATGTTCTTTGAAGGACTTTACACATAAGCATATTTATTTAATTTCAACATCAAATTTTAATACGCAATTCCCAACAAATCAGATTTATTCTTGTTATTCGAGCTGCTTTATAACCTTTGTTCGGTTATTGAAGTTTTAAAAGCATTTTGATTCTTGCTTTGGTTGTTATTCAACTGTTATGATTTGCTGAGCAATTAAATCCTCAAACTTGCATTAAATAAAAATATTTTCAGCGAACGACGATAGAACGTATTAAAAGATCCCGTAAAGATCAAGCTGATTGGTGTCCTGCTATGGTAAGATGTTATGGTTGCGATGTAAGACCCCGACTTTTATGAAATAAAAGTCTAATTTAATTTATAATTATTATTCTAAAATTATAAAATATTAAATTGATAATTGGACAAACGAACATTTAATCGGGTAAATGAGCAAATAAAGAGGAAAGGGAGGATACTTCCACCTTATTCCCACTCACAGGAGAAAATAAGGAAAATAGAGAAGAAAGAGACTAAGTGGGAGACAAAGAAAAAGGAAAGAAAGAAAAGAAAGAAAAGAAGTAAAAAAAGAGGAAAGAAGAAAAAAAAGGGAAGAGAAGAGGAAAAGGTAATAAAAGTGTATACTCCCACCTTATTTCTACACACGGGAAAGAATCAGAAAATTTAGAGAGAGAGGGAGAGGGATGAGAAGGAAGAGAAGAGAGGGAGAGAATATGATGAGAAAGAAGAAGAAGAAAATTAAAAAAAAATATTTTTAAAATCTTGGATTTATTCTTAGATTTATGAATTTTATTGAGTACATATTTATATATGTGTTGAATGATTTAAACTTGCATAAACATGAATCAAATGAGAGAAATCTAGAAATCAAATGAAAAACAAAATCTGGAAATTTTCAGAAAAATTAGTTTATTACTTGATTTTGTAAAATCCATAACTCTTTGTATATAATGAGTTAGGAGATGAGCCATATATCAAAAGAAAGCCCTGGAAGTAAGCTAACTGAAGAAATTTGAATTACTCAAAAGTTCTTTGTGGATTTTTCGTGGTGATAGTTTGAGTGAAACTGGTCTGAAGGACTTATAGTCCGAAAAATCAGTTTTATTAAATTCTATTGCGTGAGTTATATTTTTAATTTGACCGTTGGATCGTTGTAATTTTTGGATATTTTATACATATATAAGTTTAGTATATTTTCACAAAATTTGAACCGTTAAAGATTAACGTATGATTTGTTATGAATTTTAAGAGGTGACTGATTCAGAAATTTTTGTAGCAGAATTTTCGGTAAGCCTTTCCCTCTATGTTAGAGTCAGATTTAGAAAAATTTTGTTCTACAAAGTTATAGAGAATTAAATTTTACATGAAAAGGACATAAGATCCGTATTTTTCTGATAAAATGGCTAATTATTATGAATTATTAAAGTTTTTAAATATTGGAATTTATAATTAAGTTATCAGAAAAATTATTTGGGCTGAAATATTTTCATAGAAATCTTATAATATTCTTTTAGAATTTTTGTAAATTTTTGATGAATTATTGAAAAGCAGAAGTAATTATTGTATTTTTAAACTATTTATAGTTAGTTTAAAAATAGAAGAAATTCATAGAAAATTCTATGAATGATGAAAAATTATGAAACTTGGTGAAAAATCTTATAATATTATTTTATAATTTTTGGGATAGTTTTGAAAAATTATTGAATAAAATAAATATTTATTATATTTTTAAGCTATTTATGGTTAGTTTAAAAATAGAAGAAATTCATAGGAAATTCTAGGAATGGTGGAAAATTAAGAAATTTGGTGGAAAATATTATAATAATATAAGATTAATATTGATGATGTTTTAAAGATATAAAAGTACGTGGAGTTAGTATTTCTATTTTGAAGTTATTAAATGATAGTTTTTATAAATAGAAATAATTATAGAAAATTGTCGGATATAAAAAGCGACAGAAATAACCTTTTTGTAAAAAATAATGGCAAAGGTTTTACCGTTAAATTGTTAAAATACCCGATAATAAAAATACAATAATACGCGTGATTCCATAGTAGTACACGATATTGCACAGTGATTCATATTATTAATTCTTACGTAAGAAGTCACTCAGACTTTTATTTAATAATTGTCATAGTAGTTATTGCACAGTAACTCATATTATTTGATATGATATAATTATACCAGTTGAAAATATTGTGAGTCTATATTAATAATTGTGAATAATTGTTGAAAGATTGAAAATGTGTAAATAATTGATGAATAAAAGGTATTGATTAAAGATAATTATGATATGCAGATGTTTGTCCAATTATTATTTTTTTTTACAAAAGTAAGTCTGGCATGACTTGTCGGCACTATACTTTTTCTAAAGTAGTCTGGACCACAATTCAATTATTTTTAAAACGTGTACAAATTAGTTTAATTTTCTCCGTGGGACCATAAATTCCACTACCATTATTATATACATCATATGATTATTTTGTCAAAGCGGGTGTGCTAGTTGTTTACTAAATTTTTAGTATAAATAGGTTGCCCGGTTGAGCAACTAAACACACACCATAACTACACTAAAAATATAAAATTCTTTTATTACAATATTGTGAGTAAATCTATTAAGTGTAATGTTACACCAAGTGTAGATAAGGAATGCAAGCATTGTTTAAGTTGATCGATTTCACAGAAAGCAGAATCAAGTCACATGCTAAGGTAAGGGATATCATTATTATGGTAAGGGATATTATTTATTTCATATTCGCTTACGATATTATTTTTCGTATTCGTAAGGAATTTTATTGTCGTTCAATATTCGTAGGAATAATATTTTCGTTCAACACTTGTAATGGATATTATTTTGTTTGGTATTCATAAAAAATAATATTTTCTTTCATACTTTGTAGTATGTAAGTAATATCATTTCGTTTCAGATTTTGAATTCTATACTCATGTTGATAAGTATTGCTTCTATACTCCTTGAAATTAGTAGAATATCCTTGAAATTTGTACTTCATCTAGTATCGTTTCACAAGGATATTTTTTTAAACATTCTTGTTAAGTTTTGATCTTTTTATGCCAGAGTACTATTCATGGGTATTATTCATTTATACGACACTATTCACATGCACTTTACTATTCATATGTATGGCACTATTCACGACGTACTATTCACAGGGTATTATTCACGAAGTACTATTCACTCAGTTACTATTCACCCAGGGTACTATTCATGACAGAAATTGATTTTTTTCTGTCCAAATTATTTTTGATACAATATTATTCTTGAATTTTACTCCACAAAGCAGTTATCACGTTGACAATTTGGACATTTTTAAACTCTGGATAAATTTAAAGTATTTAATATTTATCCTTGATTTCGTTTGATTGATGCTTATATCATTATCATCATCCTCTTGCTTATATTGTGATGAAAGTTATCTTTGGCCCGTAGTGCATAGATGGACTGTTGATTGGTATAATTATGACTATGCATCGGTATAATCATGACCTATAATGATACAAATGATGTGGTAAAAGTCTTCATTGGCCCGTAGTGCATTGATGGACAGTTGTTGACATGATCATGACTACTGGTGATACTAACGAATATCTTTGGCCCGTAGTGTATGGATAATTCATGGATGTGATAATAATAAATATCTTTGACCTGCAGTGCATGGATTATTCATGGATGTGATACTAACGAATATCCTTGGCCCGTAGTGCATGGATAATTCGATGATGTAGATTATTTATTGAGCTGTGTTACAGCGATAGAATATTGATGATGAGCTTTTAAATCATAGAAGATAGTAGATATCATGCTCTACTTGTGACAACCGAGATTTTGTAATTTAATTTTAATATTTATTGGATTGAATAAATATTTTTCGATGAATTAATTATTAGATTAAATAATTAATTGATGAAGCTGTGGTAGATTAATTTAATTATATGTGTTATAGTTATTAAATTAATGTGGAGAATTTTTATTATTCGAAGTATGTGATTATGTGAGCTTATTGTATTAAAAGAAATATTTAATAAGCTTAATGTTATTTTTTTAATTAATTTAATAATTAATTAGAGATTTAATAATTTGACATTATTAATAAATGAGAAATTTAATTATGTGACTATGTGAATTAATGAAAAATTATTATATTTTATTTAAAATAAATTAAATAAGATATTGGATTTATTTTATAAAGGGGTGTGACATTTTCCAAACTATATTATAAATGTTTTATTAAAGTAATTGGGTATAAGCCTTTTAAGGCTAGCCAAACATGGCACTAAGGGAGGTTGGGAGCAGTTACCCATGATAGGTAACTGACCTCCATAAAGCGCGTCAGTTCACCTTTATTATTATTATACGCCTTCCTTTTTCTTTTTCATTATTGGCTAAGTCTGGCAAAAACAGAGAGGAGAAAGAAAGAGAGAGTTTGAGAGTTCAGAGAATTGTTAAAATAATTGTGAGAGTCAAGAAGAATCGGAGAAGGAATTCATATCTTATTAATCTACTCTACGCTTTGGGTAAATTCTTCAACCCATTATTATTACGTTGTTAAAATTTTTATAAAATATGGCTCTCAAATTTCTGTAAAATCTTTGTAGTTGGAGATTGTTTTGACTATGTGAATTTATACGTGATCTTATGTCACGGTATCATGCTTTACTATATATATTGTATGATTCCATATTATCAGTTTCATAAAATATGTCGTATATAATTGCTTCAAAATTACAGAGTGTTGAATTATGGCCATATGGCCCTTACGCACAAATTTAATGCGTTGATCATATATTATCTCCTAAATTTTTATGCTTGTATATATTATGTATGTAAATACGAAGGAAACAAACTTCAAATGAACAGATTTGGTCGTATATCGAATTCGTGGTGTTAAATTTTATGTTTTATGTCCAAAACCTTCAAGAACATCAAGAACAGTGAAAATTACATGTTTTAATTCTGTGATTGTGTGTTTTAACTTGTTAAAATCATGCTAGAAGGGTTGAGTATTAGTTAATTGTGTATTATAATGTTTGGGTATGTCTAAATTCCTGTAAAAATAAGTTAATTGGAGGATTTCGGCCATGTTCTGCAATTTTCGCGAATTGCAGAATTGAAACTGGAGTCTCGCGTCGCGTCGCGGTGCCAACTCCAGAACTAAAGTCTCGCATCATAGGCACATACCACTGGCCATACAGTAGAAGCCAAGAATAAGTATAATAGTGGTATTTACATATTTCCACTTAGTAGAATATCCAGAAATGAATTTTTAAAATGTTCAAGTCTAGCAATGTGTTTGTAACTTAACCTAATGAACATGAAAACATGTTAGACTTATAATGAGGTGTTAAAATAAATTCTTAACATGTTAATAACACATTTATTTGTAAATCGAATGATTGAATACATAGTCAGCTTATTGTTCATGAAGTGTTAATTGTGTGACAATGAGAGTAATAATTTGACTAAGTATAGTCATGAATTTGAGTTAGACAAAAAGAATGAACTTGTGATGACTAGTACGTTATAATTGACTGGTATTGTGAACGTAAATGATATGCAGGATTTAAATCAAGGAACGAGTATAATTAACGTATAATCTACGCACGAGGCAAGTTTCTTAACCCTACTCGTTATCATTATATGAGTTTATAAGTTGTCTCTTTACATCGAGCATATTCTCGTTATTATTGATCAAGTCCATTTTGTTATATTAAAAGTATATTAATCTTTCAAAGTATGATGCTGTTATACAATAATTATTCTATTGTATATCTCTTGAGATCGTTATTCGATTTAAATATTAAATACTGTTGAATGTTGTTAGACTAGCGAACCCTTAATGATTCGACTAGTCCATAGTTGATGAGCGTTCTAAATTTCAGAACCCTTGATGAATTATCCAAACCAAACTTCCTTTAGTGCGGACTCTAATGTCAAATCGAGATGAACACCTCAGATATGGGGATTACTTATGCGTTAGCGTTAAGATATTGTGCCGCATGATGATGGTACTAAGGGCCGATCCCCTAAGTACGAGAAGAAGTGTTCATAGTCTTATGACTGTTAAAGGTTTCAAGTATAAACACTTGACAACCTAGGACATAGTTCAAGGTCTTATGACCCTCAGAAGTTCTTTTGTATCTTGCTATTCATTCTTGATTCAAAAGCTGAGTTTCCTATTTCAGAAGTCTTTGATTTATTCGCATGTTATTATTCATTTGTTATATTGTATACTTATGGACAATCGTGCTCACTCTTGCGTAATGATAACATTGCAGTTAAGAACGAAAGATCAGACGAGCCTTCCACTAGTAAAGGCAAGGGCAAGGTTAACAAATGAGGAAGATTTGTTGTTCTTATGTATTTATTTTCAGACTTGATGTTATTAAGACTTGTTATTGTTTATGATTCCGCACAGATGTTTAAGGTTAGAGTGACCTGGGATTGTATTTTTTTTATATGCAGTTGATGTAACCCCATAAGGGGAGATTTATTTCTTATTTCTATCTATTGCATGGTTTGCATTTATTTATGGGTAGATAGATAGATGATATTTGTACAGTGAACACCAAATCCTGTGGAAATAGAAGTACCGGATTTGGGGGTGTCACACTACTTGACTCTTCTAATGGATTGTTTGTTCCGCTACAGTTAAACTTGTTATCTATTGTATTCTATCAGTTTAACACTGTTGAAGGCTAATGATAATTTATTATGCATTATCTTAGTGATAATATTCTTTACTGGGCTAGTTGAGCTCACCCTTTGCTTTAATTGTTCTCTTCAGGAAATAAGAATATAGTTGGGACTAGTCGGGGAACAGAGTGATGGTTCGAGATGGTGGCTATAGTAGTCCTCACTATTTTATAAAATAGTGTGATAATAAATGTAATGAGGACTTCATTTTAGTTTGGATATTGTCTACGAGACAATATTTGTGTTAAAACTCTCAGTTACGTTTTGTCGTATTTTACACGATAGTTGTATAATTAATTTTGTATTAGAATTATGTACCATGTATTTGGCGACTCAAAATTGGTTGTGTATACTTATTTTGGGGGCGTCACATGCGAGTACCATTAGCTTCACAAGTTGAAGTGTTATTCATTATATGGATAAGCGTGAAGATCAAGCCTAGTCTTATAGACTAGTTAATTAAGCTATAGATTAGTTTAATGAACTGTTATGTATCTTTTGTGGCGGATGAAAGTCACTCTTGTAAGATGTAAAGAATAATGTAATTATCATTATTTGTAATGAGCGAGATTTTAAGATAATAGAACCTGGGATTTAAAAAAATATGTCGTTATTCTTAATGATATAATGATGTATGTTTGGAATGAGACGTACTCGTGACGTACGGAATCCAGATGTAAAGATAGAAATGAATTTCATGGCATTAAAGGACATCTATAAGAAAAATGAACCATTCAAATTTAGAAAAATAATTTTTTTTTAAAAAAACAATATTCTTCCCTTAGTATCAATTCGGCATATCACGGACATACTAAAAAAAACTCTTAATTTAACATTTGAACATGTTTACTCCTAATTACTCCTTCCGTCCCTAATTATTTGGCGTTTTAGAGTTTGTCCTTAATTATTTGACGCTTGTTCAAATATAGGAGAATTAATGACAATTTTTCTAAAATTACCTCTCATTACTCTACCTATTTTTTTTTGATACTTTTAACTCTTTCTCTCTCATTATCCTAACAAAACTCTAATGTATATTATGAGGGAGAGAGAGTGTAGATAATTTCTAAAGAATTAGATATGTTTTTTATGGGGATGGATGGAGAGAGAGACCAATGAGTAAATGAGGCATGAGAGTGTTTTTAAGAGATAATTATGGAAAAATGAATGAGAGAGAGAGAGAGTATGAATAACTATGATAAATGATGATTTAAGAGTATTATAAACAGTTGAGTACTATATTTAATGTTTTCTAATTATTATCTTTGTGACGCTCCCAAAATAGGTCCACACAATCCATTCTGAGTCGCCAAATACATGGTACAGAAAACAACTACAAACTTCATTATTACAATTGTCGTGCAAAATATAACAACACATATGCTGTGAGTTTTAATACAAATATTATCTTGTAGACAATATTCAAACTCAAATAAAGTCCTCATTACAATTAGTGATACACTATTTTAAAAAATAGTGAGGACTATAAAAATCGTCTTGAACCATCACTCCATACCTCGACTAGTACCAGCTATATTCTCGCCTCCTGAGATAAACAATGGAACAAAAAAGAAAAGGGTGAGCTCAACTAGCCTAGTAAAGAATATTATGACTAAGATAATATAGAATAAATTATCCTTAGTCCTCAACATGGAAAAATCTGATAGAATACAATAGACAATAAGTTTTAGATCAACAACTGCAGCGAAAACAACAATCCATTAGAAGAGTCAAGTAGAACATGAAATCTACTATCTTCTATGATTTAAAAGTCCATCATCAATATTTTATCCATGTAACATCATTCAATAAATATTTCAATTCAACAAATTATTCATGCACTACGGGCCAAGGATATTCTTTCGTATCACCAGTGGTCATGATTATGCCAAACACCTATCTATCTATGCACTACGGGCCAAAGAGGACTTTCACCACAAACTTTATCTGTAACATTAAAGGTTATGATTATGTTCAAATTGTCAACATGATAACTGCTTTGTGGATTAAAACTCAAGAATAATATTCATGCATCAAAAATAATTTAGACAGAAAAGAAATCAATTTTTATCGTGAATAGTACCCCGGGTGAATAGTACTTCATGAATAGTAATCCAACATGAAAATATAGAAATTTATCAAGAAAGTTCAGACCAATATTCCTGTGAAATGATATTAGATGAAACGTAAATCTTAAGGAATTTCTAATCATTTCAGGAATTATAGAAACAATACTTGCCATAGTAAGTTTAAATTTAGGAATATGAAATAAAATAATATCCCTTCCATAATATGGAGTACGAAAGAAAATAATATTTCTTACGAATATTGAAATAAAATAATATCCTTTACCGTAGTAGAAACTGGATTTGACTGGAATATCAGATATTATTCTGAGAAAATCTTGCATAAAAAGCTACACTCAAAGTATCCTTATACTCTAGAAAAATACTCACAATAATATAGAATAAGAATTTCTGATATTGAAGGTGTGTTTTAGGAAGGAAGGGTTACCCCCTCCCCCTATTTTTAATGCAACGGAGGGAGAAAAACCAAAGCACTCTGCCTACCTTCTGCCTAATTCTCCTCCATCTAACATTTTTTCTTTCCTGCATGCCTAACTCTTCTCTTTTTCAATAGTTGGGCCACAATTTGGCAAATTTGTTTGTAGGAGAAATTGCCCACCAAACATCACTTTCATAAGGGCCCCCACACAAATTTGGCAACAAACACTTTGCAGGCAATTATTCCACCCATTTGCAAAGGAGGAATGCATGAAAGGAATTTAAAATAAAAATGATAACCTTCACTCCACTTTTATTCACATGCTAAAAATTATATATTATTATAATAATATTGCCATTTAAATTATAAAAAAATTATAATATTATAATAATATATTTGAATGAATTTTTTATCAGAGAAAATAATTGACAAACTTTCAACAAATATTTCATGCTAAATTCCTTTATTTATATAAAAAAAAAATTGAACCAATATCCACCACATTATAATTAATATTATAAGCTCACAATATCAATAACCAGATCATTCCCAAGAAAGAGGGGGCTTTCCGATAAGGACTTCTCCTTATTGGCGCGCAATTAGATGACCAAACCCCTTTCCTCGACAGAATTTTTTAGACATTGCCAATAATGCTAACTAATAATATAAATAATTTTGTCGTGTCAATTATTGATTTAATAATATTAAATATTATGCAGATGATACTGTGACAATAATTAAATCAATAATATGAGATACTATGCAACCATTACTTTGGCAATTATTGAATGAAACTGAGTGACTTCTTACGTAAGAATCAATAATCCAAAAATACTATGCAATATCGTGTGCTACTGTGCAACCACGCGTATTACTGTACTTTTTATCATTAGGTATTTCAACAATTAACGGTAAAAGTTTTGCCGCTATTTTTATAAAAAGGTTATTTCTGTCGCTTTCTATATTCGACAGTTATTCTGTTATGTGGTCCACCAATGATTGCGCCGTCGTACGGATATTCTCCGACAAAAAGAATATTCCCCGACCAAATGAATATTTTATAACCACTTGCTTACTTTGTAAAAATTGCACATTTCACCCATAACTAAAGTATTATATCAAATCAACACCATATTATTTAAAATAATAATTAGAGAAATTAAATCTTTATTCATAAAAAGTTGGGGTTTTACAACCTCCCCTCCTTATAAAATTTTATCCTCAAAATTAAAGTATGTACCTGGTATGTCGAAGAGGTGAGGATACCTTATTTTCATATCAGATTCTAACTCCCTGGTTATTTTCTCAATATCGTGGTTTCTCCATAAAACTTTGACTTGAGGTATAACCTTTGAGCGTAGAATATGTTCCTACTTATCCAAGATTTTAACAGGTACCTCTTCATACGTTAAATCTTCTGCTCTCTCGTCTGATTCTAATTCAATAATGTGGTTCGGGTCTTTCACATATTTACATAGCATGGATATGTGGAAAACGTTATGAACACGAGACATACTTGGCGGTAAGGCGAGTCTATAAGCCACAGTTCCTACTCGATCGAGGATTTAAATGGACCAATGAATCGAGGGTTAAGCTTTTCTTTCTTTTCAAATCTTGTAACTCCTTTCCATGGAGCAACACGTAACAATACATGATCTCCAACCTTGAACTCCACGTCCCTTCGATAAAGATCGGCATAACTCTTTTGTCGATCTTGTGAGGTTTGTATACGTTGTCGAATCATTTGAATCTTTTCCGTAGTCATGTGTACCATTTCTCGTCCCAACAACGTTGCTTCACCCACCTCGTCACAACATACTAGAGAACGACACTTTCATCCATACAACGCCTCGAATGGAGCCATGCCTATACTTGTTTGATAACTTTTGTTGTAGGAGAATTCCACCAATGGCAAGTACTTTTCCCAACTTCCTTTGAAGTCTAGGACACAGTCTTAATAGATCTTCAAGAGTTTGAATAGTCCTCTCCGATTTTCTGAGGATGATATGCATAACTGAATCATAGATCAGTGCCCATTGCTTTCTACAAGCTAACCCAAAATTATGAAGTGAATCTTGGGTCTCGGTAAAAAAAACTATGGATACTGGCATACCATGCAATTTCACAATCTCATTTATGTACATACGAGCAAGACGTTCAAGTGAATAAGTGTTTTGTATAGGCAAGAAATGAGCAGATTTGGTTAATCTATCGACAATGACTTAAATTGCATTTATGCCTTGAGAAACCTTGGGAAGACCGGTCACGAAATCCATGGTGATGTACTCCCACTTCCATTCTGGAATTTCAAGTGATTGCAATGGACCTTTTTGTACTTGATGCTCTGCCTTGACATGTTGATAGGTTAAACACCTTGAGATAAACTCTGCAATCTCTCTCTTCATATTGCTCCACCAAAATGTATATCGAGGATCACGATACATTTTAGTACTTCCAGGATGGATTGCAAATGATGTGTTGTGTGCCTCCATCATGATTTTGTACTTCAAATTAGAGTCATTAGGAACACAAAGTCTAGAGTTGACTTGAAGTATTCCTTCTTTATTGTTTCTTGATTCTGCAATAGCACTTTTTTGTACTTTCTCCTTCATACTCATCAGCTCTGGGTCTGTGGCTTGAGCAGCTTTAACTTTATCGATTAAAGTCAGTTCTACTCATATATTTGACATCATCACATGGGTCCCTGGAGTCTTTAACTTTATTTCCATCCTTTGTAGGTCATACAAAATGGACCTTTGTGTTGACAATATCGCACTCATACCCGCATATGATCTTCTACTCAACGCGTCAGCTACCACGTTTACTTTTTTAGAATATGGTCATAATCTTTCAACAGCTCGAGCCAACATTGTTGCCACATGTTGAGTTCCTTTTGGGTGAAGAAATATTTGAGGCTTTTGTGATCTGTATAAATCTCCACTTTCTCCCCATGCAGGTAGTGCCTCCAAATCTTTAGCGCGAAAAACAACTGTTGCCAACTCTAGATCATGAGTAGGATGGCTATGACTTTCCCAAGTTGCATGAGAACACATCCTAAACCTCTGCCTAAAGCAACGCTGTAGATGACAAATCCCTCTGAACCTGATGGTATTATCAGAACAGGTGCTGAAACGAGTCTCCTCTTGAGTCTTGGAAGCTCTTTTAACATTCCTCGCTCCATCCGAATTTTGTATCTTTTCGAGTCAGCTAAGTTAATGGAGTAGCGATTCGAGAAAATTCTTCAATGAATCTTTGATAATAACCAGCTAAGACCAGAAAGCTACGTACTTCGGTTACTGACTTAGGTTGCTCCCAACTTTATATTGCTTCAATCTTTATCGGGTCCACTGATATTCCATACTTTGATATCACGTGCTCAAGGAATGCTACTTCCTCAAGCCAGAACTCGCATTTCTTCAACTTGGCATATAACTTGTTTTCACGAAGCTTTTGAAGTATCAGCTTCAAGTGTTTCTCGTGATCTTCATGGCTTTTGGAGTAGATGAGGATGTCATCAAAAAAACAAACACAAAATGATACAAATATTCTTTGAATACTCGGTTCATCATATCTATGAAAGCCGCAGGAGCATTAGTCAATCCAAAAGACATGACTAGGAATTCGTAATGCACGTACCGAGTTCTAAAAATAGTCTTTGGAATGTCATCAGTTTTAATCTTTAACTGATGATATCCAAAACAAAGATCGACCTTTGAGAAGAATTTAGCACCTTACAATTGGTCAAACAGGTCATCAATGCGAGGTAACGGGTACCTATTTTTGATGGTGACATGGTTCAACTCCCGATAGTCAATGCAAAGTCGCATACTCCCATCTTTCTTCTTTACGAATAACACAGGAGCACCTTAAGGAGATGTACTAGGACGAATGAAACCAATATCTAACAGCTCTTGTAGTTGGGTTTTTAACTCCTGAAGTTCAATAGGAGCCATTCGATATGGGGTTTTGGAAATGGGTTTTGTACCGGGTTCAAGGTCAATACAAAATTTGATTTCACGCTCTGGGGTAGGCCAGGAAGTTCTTCAGGAAATTCATTAACAACAGAAATATTATTCAAATCTGACGTATTTTTGTTTAAATCCATAACATGGGCTAAGAAAGCTTGACATCCGTTTTTCAATAAATGAATGGCTTTATGTCTTGATATGACAGTGATTGGCTTTAGTAGTTTGGTTGCTTGAATTCTCTTAACAGGTTGGTTAGGAATATGAAAACTAAAAACCTTACAAAAACAATCAATTTTAGCATGATGAGTAGTGTAACGCCCCCAAAATTGGTATACATCACCCATCTTGAGTCGCCAAATACATGGTACAAAATTCAAATACAACTTAATTATACAACAGTCGTGTAAAATACGACATAACATAATCTAAGAGTTTTAATAAGAATAATGTCATCTAGACAATATCCACACTCAATGGTTACATTTATTGTCACACTATTTTATAGAATAGTGAGGACTACTAAAACAACGATCTGGACCTTCAATCTGTTCCCCGACTCGTCCCAACTATATTCTCATTTCCTGAAGAGAACAGTGAAAGAAAGGATGAGCTCAACTAGCCCAGTAAGAAATATTATGACTAAGATAATGCAGAATAAATTATCCTTAGCCTTCAACAGTATAACAACTGATAGAATATAATAGACAACAAGTTTTAGATCAACAACTGCAGTGGAATAAACAATCCATTGGAAGAGTCAAGTCGAGCATAGAATCTACTATCTTCTATGATTTAAATTTTTTTTTCTATAACTTTATCGCTGAGACTCAGCTTAACAAATAAAGTCGAATCATCCCTGCATCACGACCAAGGATATTCATGTAATCATCAATGGTTATGATTATAGCGAATAATCCCTGGTCATAATCATACCAAAACTGTCCATCAATGAACTACAGGCCAATGAGGACTTTCACCACATCATTCGTCACATTACAGTCATGATTATACCAAAAAATCCCTGGTCATAATCATACCAAGTCCATTTATGCACGTAAGCTAAATATGACTTTCATCACAATATAAACATGAGGATGATGACAATGACATAATAATTCAATAAAACAAGTTCAAGGATAAATTTTAAAGATTTATAATTTAATTTATCCAGAAATCAATAACGTCCAAATTGTCAACATGATACTGCTTTGTGGAGTAAAATTCAAGAATGCTCAGAAGAATATTTCCATGAAAAGATACTA
This sequence comes from Panax ginseng, assembly GCA_020205605.1. Classification (NCBI taxonomy): domain Eukaryota; kingdom Viridiplantae; phylum Streptophyta; class Magnoliopsida; order Apiales; family Araliaceae; genus Panax; species Panax ginseng. Next base: position 54,413,452 of record CM035130.1, on the reverse strand, counting down.
GATGAAGCGCAAATATCCAGTATATTCTACTAATTTCATGGAGTATAGAAGCCAAAACTTTAACCAAATGGGTATAATAAAATATATGAAACTGTAAATGGATTTTCGCCCGCCATGCGGTAATCCACGTAGACAGATCATTTCCATAATTTAATAAGGAATGAATACGAAGGATCATTCACCATGCATCTTGGTAATCCACATGTATGCGAAGTTATTCCAACAGAATAATAAATAATGGAATAATGTAAGAATTCACCGGATATGTGATAGATAAAGACATAGATGTGTTATTCCAACAAAATAATAAAGAATGGAATAACGTAAGAATTCATCGTGCATGCGATAGACCGCATGATGGAAAAGTTATTCTAATGTAATAATAAAGAATGGAATAACGTAAGAATTCACCGACATGCGATGAGACCACGCATGCATACGGGTTATTCCAACAGAATAATAAAGAATGGTATAACAACCCTTACGAATATTGAAAGAAATAACTCTCTTCATGAATACGAAAGAAATAATACCCCTTACCTTAGAAGAAAACTGGATACTGGAATAGTGAGGTAGCAGACTTCTCTTCTTCTTTCTCTCTATAATTTCTCTCTATAATAATTGCTCTATAGCTTTAGTGAATTGGTGAGAAATGAAGGAAGAATGAGCTTCTATTTATAGGAAAATATAGTTTCGATAATTGCATGTTTCGGGGTTCGAAATATTACAGTATAATATCTTCCTCTTTTTCTTCATTTTTAATTTAGTCCTGCAAGTATTATCAAACTTGCACCACCTCCCCTAATAGTAAATCATGTGAATTAATACTTCATTCATTTGACTCAATAGTATAATCATGTGAAAAAACTAATTACAGTATAGTACCTTCAACTATACCTCCATTTCTAATTTAGTCATGCAAATATTATCAATCTTGCACCAACTCCCCTAATAGTAAATCATGTGAATCAATAGTACACACATGTGAACACATAGTTATAAGCATGTGAATTAATAGCAATTAATTGCTTATTTATCCGGTTAATTACCCGATTGGTCAATATAACCTCTAGACATCAATTATTATCGAAATAAATGTCGATTTTCACTAACACTAATAATTCCAACACAATGGAACTATCAATTTTATCTTTAATCAACACGAACTTATTCATCATTTATATTATAATTCATAATATTTAATAACCAGGTTGTTCCCAGGAAAGAGGGGGCTTTCCGATAAGGATTTCTCCTTATTGGCGCGCAATTAGGTGACCAAACCTCTCCTTGACAGAACTTCTAGACATTGTCAATATTACAAATAATAATATGAATAACTTTTTCGTCTCAATTATTGATTTATTAATATAACATATTATACAGATGATACTATGACAATAATTGAATCAATAATATGAGAGATATGATGCAGCAATTACTGTAGCAATAATTGAGTATAACTGAGTGACTTCTCACATAAGCATCAATAATCAATACCGTGTGCTACTATGCAACCACGCCAGACATTCTTTATACATTTTTACTACTATCGGGTAGTTCATCAGTTTTAACGGTAACACTTTTGCCATTATTTTTATAAAAAGATAATTCTGTCGTTTTCTAACTACGACAATACTTCCATTGTGGGGTTCACTAATGATTGTGCCGTCGTACGAATATTCCCTGTTAAAACGAATATTCCACAACCAATCGAATATTATATAACCACTTGCTTACTTTGCAAAATTTGTAAATATTACCCACAACTATAACATTATATCAAATCCACACCATAATATTCAAAATAATATATTTCGAGAAAATTATTCTTTATTCATAAAAGTTGGGGTCTTACAAGTAGTTAACCAATCAATCCCTAAAATCATATCAAATACAAGTATCTTTAAAGAGATGAGATCAACAGGTAATGTGATGGTCCCAACTTGAATCAAGCAAGATTTATAAATCGTGGATGTGATGAAAGTTTTTCCTAACGTAGTTTCAACAGATAAGTCAAATTCTAATTTCTCAGGGGTCAAGTTTAAACGTTGAGCACAAGCAGGAGAAATAAAAGAATGGATAGAAGTGGTATCTAATAAGGTGTAGACTTCGCAAGAGTTTATACTTAGCTTACCCGTTATAACTTCGTTCGGGTTCCTCACCTTTTGGGACGTTACGAAAAATGCTCTCCCTTGAACCACCGACTTTGTTTTGTCCGTAGTCGCCTTTGGTGCCACCGTCCCAGCTGGACTTGACTTCGCTACCAGACAAAATCGAGCTATATGACCGTCTTTTCCACATCTGAAACACACCTTGGAAGGCTGTGAACAGTTTGGACTTATGTGTCCCTCCTCTCCGCATTTGTAGCATTTAAGTGGCGGTCGTTTTCCTCCCTTAGAAACTGTTGCTGTTGCTAGTACTGCTGTCGATGTCTTTTTGTCATTATTAAATCTTCTCTTCTTGAAATTTCCACTTGAATCATTTCTTCTATTATCTTGGCCATGATTACCACCGAAATGGTTACCATTTCTGGCATGTTGGCTATCACTACTTTGATGATTGTTGCCACTAGTATGACTATTCTCGTGCTACCGGTTGCTGTCTTTTGGTTGAGCTGACTCATAATCCCGGTCCAATAACTAAGCTCTATTTATAACATCTGAATACAAACAGAGTTTATGAGAAATAAGATGTTGACGAATTTCGGGTTTTAAACCTCTTAGAAACATTCGCGTCATCCATTCTTCATTGTCTACCAAATGAGATGCAAACCGGAATAACTCTGTAAACTTTGCCTCGTATTGCAATACAGTCATATTTTTTTGCTCTAGTTTTATGAATTCCACATCCTTCATGTGACGAATACTTTTTGGAAAGGACTTGTTGTTGAATAATACTTGGAACCTCTCCTAAGACATCTTAAGTGCAGACAGATGAGTACGTTTTATGGATTTCCACCAGTAATCTGCCTCTTTGCATAATATAAAGGTGGCGAATGGAACCTTTTACTCTTCAATGCATCCGAATACATCAAATATCTTGGTAATCTGCTTAATTCATGTCTCTGCCTTAAGTGGCTCAGGATTTTCCAAAAACTCCGGCGGTCCCAACTCCTTGAATTGTTTGGCAGTGACAAGACGTGAGTTACCATTGTTTCAACCTGCATTTTGAACAGGATTTTCTCTTGTTTGGTGTTGCATGAATTACAGAAAGCTCCTAAACATCCCATCATTCATCATTTGGTCGGTGTTGTTATTTACAGGAGGATTATTACCCTCTTAATGCACATTATCCTGTTTGTTGATTGTCGGTGTCTCAACAGTCTCATGTGCTCCATTGCTCATTTCAAAATTTTCAAATTCCATTCTCAAACACTACCACAAAATAAGGGTTAATTAAAGAAATTCATATGCCACATATTATCCCTATATCCTGACCGACCAATAACAAATAAGCTTAGGTAAGACACACTAGCGAAGGATTTACTAGTCACTCCCTTCCTAGTTCTAACCCCAGATCTCCATCAGAGATAATATCCCTAAGCTCTGATACCAACTGTGACGCCCCCAAAATAGGTCCACACAACCCATTCTGAGTCGCCAAATATATAGTAAAGAAAATAACTACAAACTTCATTATTACAATTGTCGTGCAAAATACGATAACACATATACTGTGAGTTTTAATACAAATATTGTCTTGTAGACAATATCCAAACTCAAATAAAATCCCTATTATAATTATTGATACACTATTTTACAAAATAGTGAGGATTACTATAAAAATCGTCTTGAACCATCACTCCACACCCCAACTAGTACCAACTATATTCTCGCCTCTTGATAAGATCAATGGAACAAAAAGGAAAATGGTGAGCTCAACTAGCCCAATAAAGAATATTATGACTAAGATAATGTAGAACAAATTATCCTTAGTCCTCAACAGGGAAAAATCTAATAGAATACAATAGACAACAAGTTTTAGATCAACAACTGCAGTGAAAACAACAATCCATCATTAGAAGAGTCAAGTAGAACATGAAATCTACTATCTTCTATGATTTAAAAGTCCATCATCAATATTTTATCCCTGTAACATTATTCAATAAATATTTCAATTCAACAAATTATCCATGCACTACGGGCCAATGATATTCGTTTGTATCATCAGTGGTCATGATCATGCCAAACACCTGACCATCTATACACTACGGGCCAAAGAGGACTTTCACCACAAACCTTATCTGTAACATTAAATGTTATGATTATACCAATACACAATTTCTGGTTATAATCATACCAATCAACAGTCCATCTTTGCACTACGTGCCAAAAATGACTTCCAGTACAATATAATCATAAGGATGATAACAATGATATAAAGATTCAATCAATTGAGATAAAAGATAAATATTTGATATTTATAATTCAATTTATCCAGAGTTCAAAATTGTCCAAATTATCAACATGATAACTGCTTTGTGGAGTAAAATTCAAGAATAATATTCACGTGTCAAAAATAATTTGGATAGAAAAGAAATCAATTTTTGTCGTGAATAGTACCCCGGGTGAATAGTACTTCGTGAATAGTAACCCGACATAAAAATATAGAAATTTATCAAGAAAGTTCAGACCAATATTCCCGTGAAATGATATTAGATGAAGTGCAAATCTTAAGAAATCTCTAATCATTTCAGAAATTATAGAAGCAATATTTACCATAGTAAGTTTAAATTTTGGAATATGAAATGAAATAATATCCCTTCCATAATATGAATTATGAAAGAAAATAATATTTCTTACGAGTATTAAAATAAAATAATATCCTTTACCTTAGTAGAAACTAGATTTGATTGAAATATCGGATATTATTTTAAGAAAATCTTGCACAAAAAGCTACACTCAAAGTATCCTTATACTCCAGAGAAATACTCACAATACTATAGAATAAGAATTTCTGATATTGAAGGTATGTTTTAGGAAGGAGGGGTTACCCCCTATTTATAGTGCAACGGAGGGAGAAAAACTGAAGCACTGCCTAACTCTCCTCCGTCTAACATTTTTTCTTTTCCTGCATGCCTAACTCTTCTCTTTTTTACTAGTTGGGCCCACAATTTGGCAAATTTATTTGCAGGAGAAATTGCCCACCAAACATCACGTTCATAAAGGCACCCCACACAAATTTGGCAACAGAAACTTTGCAGACAATTATTCTACCCATTTGCAAAGGAGGAGTGCACGGAAGGAATTCAAAATAAAAATGATAACCTTCACTCCACTTTTATTCACATGCTAAAGATTATATATTATTATAATAATATTATCATTTAAATTATAAAAAAAATTATAATATTATAATAATATATTTGAATGAATATTTTATCGAAGAAAATAATTGTCAAACTTTCAACAAATATTTCATGTTAAATTCCTTCATTTATATAAAAAAATTGAACCAATATCCACCACATTATAATTAATATTATAAGCTCACAATATCAACAATCAGATCATTCCCAAGAAAGATGGGGCTTTCTGATAAGGACTTCTCCTTATTGGCGCGTAATTAGATGACCAAACCCCTTTCCTCGACAGAATTTTCTAGACATTGCCAATAATGCTAACTAAAATATGAATAATTGTGCCGTGTCAATTATTGATTTAATAATATAAAATATTGTGCAGATGATATTGTGATAATAATTGAATCAATAATATGAAATACTATGCAACCATTACTGTGGTAATTATTGAATGAAACTTAGTTATTTCTTACGTAAGAATCAATAATCTAAAAATATTGTGTAATACCGTGTGCTACTGTGCAACCACGCGTATTACTGTACTTTTTATCATCGGGTATTTCAATAGTTAATGGTAAAAGTTTTGCTTTTATTTTTATAAAAAGGTTAATCCTGTCGCTTTCTATATCCGACAGTTATTCTGTTATGTGGTCCACCAATGATTGCACCGTCATACGGATATTCTCCGACAAAAAAATATTCCCCGACCAAACGAATATTTTATAACCACTTGCTTACTTTACAAAAATTGCACATTTCACTCATAATTAAAGTATTATATCAAATCAACATCATATTATTTAAAATAATAATTAGAGAAATTAAATCTCTATTCATAAAAAATTGGGATCTTAAAAACTTAATTCTTGTATTTATTTTTAAAAAATCAAATAATTAAAAACGAAAAGAGTAATACGGACAAAAAGGACTTGTGAAAATAAAAATAATCTAAAAACATAAATCGACCGTATGCCTTCCTCGGCATACTCTCTCAAAATCGCAATAATCAAATCATTGACAGTTGACCGTCGATTTCGGCATAAATTGTAGGACATTGGTCGTCTAATGTCACTGTTAGACAGACAGAAGCCAAAATTTATATTAATATTAATGAATTTTATGTAAATCAGCTACCGACTTATTCTAGCGGAATCTCGGACCACTATGCGAAAGGCTATTTTTCCAAAAAAAAACAAAATACACCTTGAATTTTTATTTTTATTTTTATGAAAGGTCACAAAAGCATTTTTTATGAATTGAATTATATATTTTATATTAAAGGTATTATAGAAATATATTTTTTTGTTGTAAAAAGTAGATTATTTAATATAAATGATCATTTAACTTGAAATTATTCAAAATAATAATAAAAATTTTAATCCTAAAATAAATCAGACGGACGGATCAGAATAATGGTAGACTTTATTGGTTTCAATCGAAAAAAAGTCAAACTAGACCCATTTTACCATTAGGGATACAAGCTCTCTATCCCCGTGCGAAACATGGGTTAATTATTTTGATAATTTATTGTAATATCATGTGTTATTATGCTCTGACTTTACATAGTGGCTATAGGACCTGATTTTATTTCTAAATTTTACAATTTTTATTTTAAGATTTGACGATCATAATTTAAAAAGAAAAAACAAAAAAATAAAACCTTCCAAGACAATATATCGTGTTAAGCAACTTAAAATGTATCGAGAATAGTATATATATATATATACCATTCTCAACTATTTTACCGTGTCAACTTAGAATAACTCAAATTAATTTTGTTGTGCCTACAAATGTTTAGAGAAAAGTCTTCAAAAAACCGAAGTAACAAAAAAGTTGTTTTGAACTAAACCAAGATAACATAGCCTTCTCTATTGCTTAGAATTCGTTGAGCTAATTGGCAGGTTTCAAGCAAAAGATTTGCAAATGAAGGTAACTAATGTAAGAAATAACATGTGCAAATAGTAAAAAGCTCAAAATTACTATAATGATAGCTTAATGACACAACCCGAGTCCTGAACAAATCTATCCAAATAAAGTCTTAAACCACTAGCACAATAGTATCTTTTTACGTCATTTTATCTTAGATTTAGTCCAGCACAGACTCACCTAAAAGGTCGTGACTAAAAGTACTATTGGTAGTAACTTAATTCCTTATACACAGACAAATTTTTCTCATATCTTTCGATGTGAGAATGAAGTGTTACTCTTCATTTCTAAAGATTACATCTTTTCCAATATTTCAAAAGAAATATTTTCTATAATCTGATGTCACAAATTTGTATGTAAATTAACCCAATACATGATTTTATTTCTGATATTGCTAGACATGTAAGTTCCACAACATTCTAGTTCACTTCTTTTAATGAAAATGATCCTTGTAATCTTCTCTAGATGGTAGTATTTCTATATCCTTTAGCAAGAGTGCCAAGTGTTCTTGAATTATGGCATAGGATAGAAGAAGGCATGCTAAAAATACTGAGACTGTTGGACACAACTTCTAACGCTAGGCTTTCATTTAGTAAAAGTTGGATTCTTTAACCATTCCAAATAGAGTAATGATATAATCAAGAACTGAAAGAAACAACAAGGACAAAGTTATTACACTTACCAAATAGCAAACACATAATGTGCACTATACACTTACCAAATGGATGCAGCCCCCTAGCTCTTTGTGACATTTCAGCAAACACATAATGAAGTCAATAGCAATAAATACTGAAGTGGAGCGAAAATTGGGTGAGGTTTTATATTCTTTTAGTTGATTGATTGATGTTTGTTTTTAGAATCTTGAATAGGCAGCAACATGATTCAACTAAAGCAAGCTCAAGTAAGTGAAAACTTAGAAAAAATCTGTTAGGAAGTCTGCTTGAAAGGATAGTTAAGAGTAGTTAATTGCTGATTAAGTGTTGTTAGTTACTTAAGGCTATTTTAGTCTTAAAATTTGGTACAGTAAGGACTTGTTAGTCTTTGTTATCTTTTTCTTTCTAAGTCGGTTAGCTAGTAGTATTAATACTGAACTATTGTATGGAAATGGGTATGAATATACATTATGTTCTCTTTCCCAATTCTCTGAATTCTCTCTCTATCTTCTTCTGCACTCTCCAACTGTCTTTCTTCTACTATATGCTCTTCTTTTAGATCTCGGATTCTCAATTCCAGTTGAATTGATGACTTAATTGAACTTACCTATTGAGATAATTAAGAACTCGATCTCGCCCTTACAATTGGTATCAAAGCTACTACGATTCGATACATGGCGACTAATAATCGAGAGGATTAGCAATCTCAAGCACATATTCACCAACATAATACTTCAATTCAAAGAGATGAAGGTGCGAACTCGAGGACTCGATTAGCGATTTGAGTCGAATTTTTGAAACTCAAATGGAATGAAAATGCAACGAGATGTTGAAAGGCTTTGAAGCATTGCTTTCGAGTTCGATTTCACCGTAACACGACTACAGGTAATCATGATACAGATTCTGGTTCAATTCTAGGATCCTTTGAGGTTGGAACTTCTACTGAAAAATTTGATAACAACATATTCAAAACAATTAAGTTTGAATTTCCTAAATTCAGTGGAGTTAATCCTAGATCGTGGATTAGAAGATGTAACAAACTATTTGCTCATCACATGGTGGATGAAAAGCAGAAGTTGTATATAGCAACAATGAATCTGGAAGGAGAAGCTGAGGAATGGTATTCTGGTTTTGTGACTGGGGGAGTTGAACTGAATTGGAGTGGTTTTATTGAAGAAATTTTGGCTAGGTTTAGCTCGAGGTTCGAGATCAATCCAATAGAGAACTTAAAAATCTGCAGAAAAATGGCAATCTTTGTTGATGACTACGGGAGGGAAGTTTGAGGAGCTTAAGAGTTGGTCTCTTGCTAGGAATCTGTATCTAAATGAGCACTTTTCATGGATTGTTTCGTAGGAGGACTTAAGGAAGAAATTAGATTGGGAATTCAAGAGTTAAAATTTCTTCTCTTAAGGAATTGATTAGAATGGCTAGAGTTGAAGAAGCTAAACTAGAAGCATGGGTAAGGAGGAGTAGAATGGGTATAAAATCATTTTTGGGCGCTTCACGTAAAAACTAGCCAAGGTTTTGGACCTAGAACTACGTAAGGGGATCTCTGCGTGATTCAATCTGCTGGTCTGCCTAACATTAAGGTAGGCAGGACTTTACCTGTGAGAGGGTTAACAAGAGAGCAAATAGCAGACAAGAGAAGGAAAAAAATTATGTTTCTCATGTGATGAACCCTATTCTGTGGGACACCAATGCAAAAAGCCACAGTTGTTTATGATGATACCATCTGATAAATCTAATAAAGAGGATAATCAGGGTTGTGGAAGTGAAGAGTGTGATGATGAAGCTGAGTATGTTGAGGAAATGGATGAGAAATAAGAGGCACATATTACATTGTATGCTATGTCTGGTCACAGTGTTCATAGCACTATCAGAATTTTAGGAATGGTCAATGAGAAGGTTTTGAGGATTTTAATTGATAGTGGAAGCACTAACAATTTCTTGGATCCCCAAGCTGTTAAGCGAATTAAGGCTGGGATACAAGAAACAAAACCTATTTCAGTTGTTGTGGCTGATGGGTTTAAGTTTACCAGTTATCAAGAATGTAAATCACTTAAGTGGACAGCACAAGGAGAGACCTTTACTACTGATTTTAGAGTTTTGCCTTTAGGAGGAATAGACGTTGTATTAGGTGTACAGTGGCTCAAACAATTTAATCTTGTGACTTTTGATTTCAATCAGTTGCAGTTATCTTTTGTCAAGGATGGGAAACAAGTGTTGTTACAAGGAGATTCTGATATGGTGTCTCCTACTATTCAGATCATGTCATCTGGGGATTTCAAAAGAACTTTGAATGCAACAACTCATGGCTACTTTGGGTATCTTTTTGGTTTAGTCATGAATCAAGGTGCTGAAGGGTCAGAATTCGAAGAAGAAGGCAGTACTAGTAAAGGAAAGGATGAGATTGAGGAACAACAACAGTTGCAATTAGATGAATTACTTGGTGGTTTTAAACAGATTTTTTAGGAACCAAATTGTTTACCTCCAAACATGTCGTATAATCACCACATCAAGTTGAAGGATGGTAGTCAACCTATTAATTTGAGGCCATACAGGTATCCTCATGTGCAAAAAGAGGAGATTGAAAAAATAGTTCAAGAACTATTGCAATCTGGAGTGATTCAACCTAGTCACAGTCCATATGCCTTTCCAATTTTATTAGTGAAGAAACATGATGGATCTTTGAGGACGTGTGTTGATTATAGATCATTAAATGATATGACTGTTAAGGATAAGTTTCCCATTCCAGCAATTGATGAATTATTGGATGAGCTGCATGGTTCTAGATGGTTTTCAAAGTTAGACCTCAGATCCGGTTCCCATTAGATTAAGGTTCATGCTCCTGATATTCCTAAGACTGCATTTAGGACTCACACAGGTCATTTTGAATTTCTGGTCATGCCTTTTGGGTTGACTAATGCACCTGCAACTTTCCAGTCTTTAATGAATGAATTTTTAAACCATATCTTAGGAAATTCATACTAGTATTTTTTGATGATATACTTGTGTACAACAGAATTTTTGAAGAACATTTGTATCATTTGAGAATGACCTTGCAGCTGTTATTGGATCATCAGTTGTATGCTAAGAGAAGTAAGTGCATGTTTGGTACTTAGCAGATTCAGTATTTGGGACACATAATTGATCCATCTGGAGTATCTACTGATCCAGATAAGATATTGTGCATGACTAATTGGCCTTTACCTCAAAATATTAAGAGTTTAAGAGGATTTTTGGGGTTAACAGGATATTACAGAAAGTTTATTCAGTATTATGGTCTTATTAGCAGACCTCTCACAGATTTGCTTAAGAAAGATAAGTTTTTTTGGAATGAAGAGGCTACAAAAGCTTTCTTAGCTTTAAAGGAGGCCATGGTGAAAGCTCCAATTTTAGCTTTACCAGACTTTACTAAACCTTTTGTATTGGAGACAGATGCTTCCTATTTTGGTTTGGGTGCAGTTCTAATGCAGCAAGGGGAAACCTATTGCTTATCTCAGTAAGGCTATTGCTTCCAAACATTTGGGTTGGTCTACTTATGAGAAGGAATTAATGGCTGTGGTACATGCAGTTCAGAAGTGGAGGCATTATTTGTTAGGTAATAAAATCATCATTAGAACTGATCATCACAGTTTAAAGTACCTATTAGATCAAAGAATAACTACTACAAATCAACAGAAATGGGTTACAAAATTGATGGGTTTGGATTATGAGATCGAATATAGGAAAGGCAAAGAAAATGTGGCAGCAGATTGTTTATCCCGCTATGCTGAATTGCAAAATCAAGAGCACAGTTGTTTGGGTTTATTTGTAGTGGTTCCTCAATGGGTTCAGGAGGTGGCACAGTCGTGGGAAGATGATGTTACATTAAGGGAAATTATTCTTAAACTCCAGTTTGATCCTCAGTCTGTTCCTGATTATACTTTTGTACATGGGAGGCTTAAGTTTAAGGACAGGTTAGTCATTGGATCTGATATGAATCTGAAGACTAAATTGCTTGGTGAGTTTCATTCTTCTCCTTTTGGTGGCCATTCTGGAATTCGGGGAACCTATGAAAGACTTAGTACGTATTTCTATTGGTCTTCTATGAGAGCTGATGTCCTTAAATTTGTAAAGGAATGTGATGTATGTCAACAACAGAAACATGAGAATGTGGCTTTGCCTGGGTTGCTACAACCATTATCAATACCTGATAGTCCTTGGTTAGATATTGCAATGGATTTTATTGAAGGGTTGCCTAAATCCAATGGGTTTACTGTTATATGGGTGGTGGTTGATAGGTTTACAAAGTATGTCCATTTCATTCCTCTTAAACACCCTTTCACTGCTCATGATTTAGCACATGTATTCATTTCTCAGGTGTATAAACTGCATGGATTTCCTTCCACTGTGGTTTCAGACAGAGATAAGATCTTCATCAGTTTATTTTGGCAGTCTTTGTTTAAGTTGATTGGAACTAAATTGCATTTAAGTACTGCTTATCACCCTCAGTCTGATGGGCAGACTGAGAGGTTGAATCAAGTCCTGGAATGTTATCTTAGATGCATGGTGGCTCAGAAACCCAACAATTGGATTAGTTGGTTACCTTTTGCTGAGTGGTGGTATAATACCCACTACCACAATGGACTAAAAGCTATACCTTTCGAGGCATTATATGGTTATAGAGCTCCCCATCTGAACTTTCATCAGTATGGAAGGGTTTCATTAAATTCTTAAGCAATTTTGTCAAGATAGGAATGTGTTTTTGCAGCTTTTGAAACAGAATTTAATTGATGCCCAGTCCAGAATGAAGTGGTATGCTGATAAGGCTAGGAGTGAGAGGTCATTTGTGGTGGGAGATTTAGTTTATTTGAGGATTAAGCCTCATAGGCAGACTACTCTAGCTTATCCAAAGTTTGGGAAGTTGACTCCTAAATTTTTTGGTCCCTTTCCTATTGAACAGAAAATTGGTTCAGTCGCATACAAGCTCACTCTTCCCACAGATTCTAAAATCCATCCTGTGTTTCACGTGTCCTTGTTAAAGAAAAAAAAATTGGCAAGGATCGCATTAGTTCTTCTATTTTGCCTCAATTTGGATGATGATGGCCACTCTTTGTGTAGAACCGAAGTGGTCGTGTTGGATGAAGAATGGTAAAGAAGAAAAAATGTTGTTCTTTGCTCAAGTCTTGGTGTAGTGGTCTAACACTTTACCAAATAATGCTACTTGGGAGGATCGGGAATCACTCCACCGGAGATATCCTCATTTTCAACCTTGAGGTCAAGGTTGTTACGATGGAGAGGGGTTGTCGTGAAGTCTGCTTTGAAAGGATAGTTAAGAGTAGTTAATTGCTGATTAAGTGTTGTTAGTTACTTAAGGCTATTTTAGTCTTAACATTTGGTACAATAAGGACTTGTTAGTCTTTGTTATCTTTTTCTTTCTAAGTCGGTTAGCTAGTAGTATTAATACTGAACTATTGTATGGAAATGGGTATGAATATACGTTATGTTCTCTTTCCCAATTCTCTGAATTCTCTCTCTATCTTCTTCTGCACTCTCCAACCAGTCTTTCTCCTACTATATGCTCTTCTTTTAGATCTCTGGATTCTCAATTCCAGTTGAATTGACAGCTTAATTGAGCTTACCTATTGAGATAATTAAGGAACTCTGATCTCAGTTCCTTACAAAATCTTCAAGTCTTCAACAAAGTGATTGAATTTGTTGTTGATTTAAAACTTCATAACATCTCAAGCTTTTCTAACTTATTATTCTCTTGCAAAATTACCAACCATTTGCCCTTTTGTGCATTTCAGAACATATACCACCAATGGTAAAAAATCTTTACAGTTTACATGATTAGTTTTGATAGAAATTTACATTACACTACAACTGCTAGGCCAGCAAACAAACTAACATAAACGTCAAGAAATCCTTCCTCCTATCTTCATTACCTATCTGCGATCACAAAAAATGCATCATCAACTACTCCTCGATGGGCTTCCAAAAGGAGAGAGCATAGAGAACTCGCCCTTTCCATCCCTGCAACATCCAGTTCCTTTCTTCATCCACCAAAAACTCCTTGTGATAATTCATCCTCACTTTTGCGCTAACTTCCTTCATAATGTCCTTGTGTAACGTCAGCTGCCTAAAACCAGCCTTCATATTCCGATACTGCCATTGCTTGTACGTCTCTGGCCTCTCAATCCTTGCAGTACCTTCACACGCAATAACATTCATGGCATCCCGCGCAAACACCTCTTGCTCAAATAACAACCTGTGTTTATCTTTACGCAGTTCAGTAGCCTCAAACATATCAAACAAACTAGAGAAATGAAACATAGCTTCTCTAAACCGAGTTATAAAGAATGGTGCATTATATGTCCCGTTAAGAACTCCATGGACAAACATATCAGGATTAATCCTCTTTATCAAGTCCAAAACTGCTTCCCTGGGGCTTGTCTCATCTGCTGTCTCATCTGGCACGTTTCTCAGCCTGTACAAACAATTGACCACAAGCATTTCATCTTCTTCAATCTTTAAATCCTCGAGTTTGATAGTGTCCCAATTCTTCGCTATCGCGTTGTACTCAAATGGGACATTAAATTTCTTGCAATATCTTGCTAAATGATTCCCAGTCGCTTCAACCCTCTCAGTTGGCCTAAACCCCGGTTGAGGGAAGTCAATTCCTGTGATTCGAAGCTTTGGAGGTCTACCTTCTCTCCTGAACAATCCCTGGATGAAACATGGCCATTGGAATCCATACAAAATCCCGAAATCAATTATATGTAGCCTTGTTGCGCCCTTAGCTAGTCTCAATATCGATTTGTTAGCCAAGATATTCGACATTTTATGAAATGGACATGCTTTAACATATGACTTATAAGCTTTTAAGATATCAAAAGCTGTTATTCTCTTCCTATTGAAATTTGTGTAGAGTTCTATACCAGTTCCAGCCAAGCGTGCCTCGAAAGCATTAGCAAAGTAATGCGCCAACCTCTCGGTACCATCTCCATTAGGCGAAGAGTGCTGCCGAATCCGTTTAAGAATCTCGCCAGCGTTCTTAACATCACTGCTTTGTACAGCTTGAGCACACTGAGTTAGGAGACTTCGCAAATCAATTAGTTCCCTTTTGTTTCCTTGTCTATTAGCACGTATTCTTCTAGCTTTCGTTTCTTTAGACTGCCCGCGATGCTGTAACTTTGTCGGCGCCATTGAACACATGAGCTCCTCATAAAAGACCTCGTCGCCATATATGTCTGTTTGCTCAAATTCTTCCTCCCAGCTTGCCAATTGCTTGCGACTCTGCTCTTCTTGTTGGTTTTCATTATCCTCTCGATAATGAATTCTCTTGTCCCTTGAGCTGTTTAGCAAATGATTCTCAATAACCACCTCTATTGAATCCTCTTCTTCTTTTGGGTCGAGATAATGATTCACATAACTATCTTGCACACCCTTGAATTCCTCCTCTGACAGCTCGAGACGATGCATGTAACAATCATGGGAGATGATATGGTTGACTTTTTCTTGTTCTCCCTTGATCTGGGATTCAAATAGGCCATTATAAGATGAAATAAAACCCGGAAATTGTATCTCAGAAGAATTGACCGACTTGTCGCCAACATCGCTCAAGTTGCTTGAAGAGTGAAAATTTTGTTTAAAGGGCTGATTAACAAGGGTAGATTGATGAAGAAAGGATTCAGATTCGCCACGATCATAAATCTTATCCGACTCAATGTTTTGACTACTACTGGATTTATCAATAGAATCATCAACAACATATAAAAAGCTATTACAGCTGTTTTGACTATTACTAGATTTATCAATAGAATCATCAACAACATATTCAGAGGGAGGAGGGTACTTTTGACCAAGAACATCATAGAATGATTTCTCGGCAGCCTGGAGAGCAGAGGACTCATGGAACATACACGGCGTTTTCTGCACATCCTCTCCCATGAGCACCTGATCTATGTACTCCAGAACACCTCCGTAATTATCGCGAATCCGTGACATATCTATCATCTCTGAGCTAATTTCCGAAGAAATTTCTTTGATCTCCGAGCTCGAACCAGAAGAAAGAGATGAATCAACTTGGATTGACTCATTTGATTGGAAAGGTTGAATTGGTTGGTATGGATTTACATGGTTTTGGACAGGAAGGCCTGTAATTGAGTGGTGGTTGTATATAAGTTTGTTCAAAGAACTCGAATATCGTTGAACAAGGGTATCCATAGGCAATTTTTTGAAAGGCGAATGAATATGAATCTAAAATTTTGTTTCAGTATTGAACCTCAATCAGATGACCGGAAAATAGAGACAAATAAGAAGCCAAGAGAACTCCCTAGAATAGAGTTTCCCAAAGAAATGTTTGGTTGTAGAAATTAAACAACGTTCACATTATAAAGAAAGATATAAGGGAGATACAAGGTGATAATCTTTAATTGGTGGTATTGAATTTTTCTGGAAATAGGCCGTGTTAAACAAGTCAGAGGTGGACTAAAGTCCGACCGGCTACTGGTATTACCGGTTAGTTTCAACTAGTGGAGACGGTAATAAGTGGTTTTTTTTAATAATAGTATGTGCTCACTTAACCAATGAGAATGTGTAGAAAATTATAATATTCACTACTAGTGAATATTATAATTATAATTTTAATCTCAATTAGTTATTTATTTATTAGACAATAGAGATGATGTTTGTCTATTTTTAATCGATAACAAATATTTGTTATAAATCATTATCATATATATATATATGGAAATGATCTATATGATGTATTTACTACGAATCAAAAATGGGCAAAGACTATATTACCTTCTATTACATTTATGAATGGTTAAGATTTAAAAATCAAACTCGTCATCTGCTAGAATAACTAGCGGACTGGTTTATTCCTCAATTCTGACGATTATACCCCCATCACCTATCATCGCTTCCTTTTCTCCGCTTTGTTTCCCTTCTTTTCCCCTTTCTCTGACCCTCATCTTCTTTCCCCTCATGGTTAGTCATTCACACTTATCTAAAGGAAACTCTCCTAGTAGCCCTTCTCGTGACTTGTTCGTTGAGTATGGGATGTCAAACCCAAATTCTCCCAAAATGTTGAATCGGAGGCTCTGCCCCTGGTTCTCTTTTTTGCAGAATCTGATGCAAATGGCATTATGAATGAAAACATGGGTCTGGGCCTTAACTCGGATATTCAGGAAATTTTCAAGGTTGCCCAACATTTCTCTCGTCAAGACCAACTTGATGTTGTTGATGAACGGAAAAAGAACCAATCTTAGGTGGAATTCATCTCTGCTCATGGATTTTCTATGCATGAGATAAATGAATTCTCGGCTAAGGGTGTTATTTTTAAGAAAGTAGATGCCCACAATATTTTTGTGAAAAGTCCCCAGTTAGGTTGTTGCTCTGGTTCTAAGGTTTTTGTTGTTGTTATTCATGTATTTTTGGTGATAAGAGATGCATAGATTGTGTATATGTTGGAATATGAGGTAATCAAGACAGATGTATTTTAGTACTTTGGATCAATATTACATGAATAGGGAGGGAGAAGTTGATGAGGATGTAAGCCACATGATTGTAGCATGATAGATTAATTGGTTTGGTGCATTAGGAGTGTTGTGCTTCTAGAGTCATCCTACTTATTTGTGATTTTTCTCTCACTCTACTAATGAATGCAATTGTTCTATGTGCAGATATTGGTAATTTTTCAACTATATTTTTGTTATCGATTCTTATGTATTATTTTAAATTGGGTGTAACTGGATCGAGCTGCCATTCCTTACATTTATTTTGTCTTTCTAGATAATGATTAAGCTAGATGATTTATGTAATACTGTAAGACCCCAACTTATTATAAATAAATTAAATTTTCATCTATTCATTATTCTAAATTAATAAGGGTTAATTTGATATAATGCTTTAGTTATGGGTGAAATGTGCAAAGTTTACAAAATAAGCAAGTGGTTATAAAATATTCATTATTATTTGGAATATTCGTTTGGTCGTGGAATATTCTTTTTGTTTAGAATCTCCGCATGCAGAAAGCGCGATCATTTATGGGCCCATAACTAAAAAAAGTTGGATGAAGGAAAACGACAAATATTGAGTTTTATAAATAACTCAAGATAAATTGTTACCGAATTAACACTTTGTTGGGTTACCCGATGGTTAAAATACGATAATATGCGTGGTTGCACAAAGAAGACACCTGTATTACCGCATGTGTTGTTGAATTATTGATTCGTGACGTAAGAAGCGCACTACTCAATAATTGTTACAAAGAATTTCTTCGCTTATTATTTTATTGATTCAATAATTGTGCGTTGATATTTATATTATTATTGTTTCAATAATTGTCACTGCACAAATATTTTCCATTATCGGATCAATAATTCATATTATTTGAATAATATTATCGATAACATTATTGGCAATGTCTAGAAAGTTCTCGCTCTAAGGAGAGGTTTGGTCACCTAATTGCTTGTAGTAAGGAGAAATCCTTATTGAAAGCCCTTCATCCTGGTGAACTACACGGTTGTCAAGATCTTGTGATTCTCGTAATATTATTTTTGAATAATTAATTATTGATTATTATGATAAAGAAAATATTCATTTTATGTGGATATAGATGGAGAAAATTTTTAATGTGACAATTGTTGAAAATTAATATTTTATATTTTTTGATAAAATAATTCATTTAAATATATTATTTTAATAATATATTAATCAGTGATATTTTTACAATGAATGTGGGATATATGAGTATATGAGGAGGAAGAATATTTTTGTGGCATTAAATGTTTAACACATGTTTTGTGTGTCGGTGGACACAATTCTTGACCGAAAATTAATTATAGACTGTAAAATCGCCCGTTTATTGGATTTTGGTCAATTTCTGTTTGGAATTTGGAAAACTTTCTTCTGTAAAGTTGTAGAGAATTGAAATTCCTATAAAAAGTCGCGAGATTCGAATTTTCTGATAAAAGGGCTATTTATTGTGAATTATTGAAGTTCCGGAGTTCCGAAATAATTGATTTTTGGAAATTTTAATTATTTTATTTAAGAAAAACATTTTTGTGGTTGTTGGCACATGGGTGGCTGATGTTTTTGACCAAAGAAGGCTGCTAAGGAAGTTAAGAAAGAATATTATTATTTTATTAATTTAGTCTCCTTTGGCGTTCTAACATTTTCCTATAAATAGAGGGTTAAGTTAGAATTGAAAATCACACCAGAAACAAAGTTTTCTCTCTTTCTCTCTCTATATTATCGAGCGTATTCTTGTGAGTATACTTTGAGTGTTGCTATACTACATATGAGTTTACAAAGACTATATCTAAAATTCAATCAAGTACTAAGTATTTTGAGGTAAAGGATGTTATTTCTTTCATGAAATGATATTATTTTCTTCAATATCATTATGCCAAAATATTGGTTGAATTTTTTATCAAATTTAGAACTTTTTCATGTCGGGGTTACTATTCATGGGTTACTATTCACGAGTTACTATTCATTTAGTACTATTCACGAAGCGTGAAGATATTTTTTGTGAAATTTCTATCTTTTTGTGTTTGGGGTTACTATTCACGATACTAAGACTATTCACGATATCGACACTATTCACAAATACTGCACTATTCAATTCAAAAAATGAAATTTTCTTTTTCTTCCGTATGTCTTTTATGGTTACTATCTTTGATTATATCCATGTTTTGATCTTTATTTGTGAATTCTACTTCACACTTGGTTATTATGGAGTATTATTGAATTTGGATAAATAGAAATACTAATCCCTAATATTTGTCCTTACATCTTCTTCGATTCGTTTCTCTAAAATGTTTTTCATCATCCTCGGTCCTTAATGGTGATACTTGATGAATATCTTTGGCTCAGAAGTGCAAAGATGAATGATTAAATCGATGAATCTCTTTGGCCCAGAGTGCAAAGATGAACAGTGTTGAGATGAACATGACCAATCGGTGATACAAATGAATATCTTTGGCACAGAGGCAAAAGATTGTAAGACCCCAACTTTTTATAAATAAAATCAATTTCCTCTAATTATTATTCTTGATTAATAAGGTGGTAATTTGATATAATGCTTTAGTTATGGGTGAAATATGCAAAGTTTACAAAATAAGCAAGTGGTTATAAAATATTCATTATTATTTGGGAATATTCGTTTGGTCGTGGAATATTCTTTTGTTTGGAATCTCCGTCTGACGATAGTAAGCAAATCATTTATGGGCCCCATAACGGAAAAAACAGATGGATGAAAGAAAACGACAAAGATTGAGTTTTATAAATAATCTACAGAAATTGTTACCGCTTAACACTTTGTTGGGTTACCCGTGGGTTAAAATACGAGAATATGCGTGGTTTGCACAAAGAGTGATACCAGATTGCACAAAGATTGTTGAATTATTGATCCTTACGTAAAAAGGCACTACTCAATAATTGTCACGGAGTTACTTTATTCAATATTTTATTTTATTGATTCAATAATTCTTTGCGTTGATATTTTACATTATTGTTGTTCAATAATTGTCACTGCACAGTATCTCCATTATCAGATCAATAATTCATATTATTTGAATAATATTATTAGATAACATTATTGGCAATGTCTAGAAAGTTCAGTCAAGGAGAGGTTTGGTCACCTAATTGCGCGCCAAGAAGGAGAGAAATCTTATTGAAAGCCCCATTTGTCTTGAAACCGCGCTCGTTGTCAATAATGTGATTCTGTAATATTATTTGTGAATAATTAATTATTGATTTATATGATGAGGAAAATATTGATTTTTATGTGGATATAAATAAAGAAAATTTTTAATGTGACAATTGTTGAAAATTAATATTTTATCTTTTTACGATAAAATAATTTATTTAAATATATTATTTTAATAATATATTAATGGTGATATTTTTACAATGAATGTGGGATATATGAATAAATGAGGAGGAAGAGTATTTTATTGGATTAAATGTTTAACACATGTTTTGTGTGTCATGGACACAATTCTTGACCGAAAATTTATTATAGATCAGAAAATCGGTAGTTTGTGGATTTTGGTCAATTTCTCTTTGGAATTTGGGAAAACTACCTTCTAAAGTTGTAGATAATGGAATTTCCTATGAAAAGCAAAATGAGTTTTGAATTGTCGATAACCAAGCTATTTTTTATGAATTGTTGAAGTTTTGAGAATAAAATGATTTTATTAATTTATGGGTGGGACCCACTTTTTGGTTGGTGTGGAATACACATGTAATTTCGCTATTTTTGTTCAAAGATGGTGATGGCTTTCAAAATTGGTTGGTGAAGGTTGGTGTGGAATAAGAAAAAGAAAATGATATTTTATTATTTTAGTCTCTTTTGGCGTTTCTAGCATTTTCCTATAAATAGAGGGCTAAGTTAGAATTGAAAATCACACCGTAAACAAAGTTTTCTCTTTTTCTCTCTATATTATCGAGCGTATTCTTGTGAGTATACTTTGAGTGTTGCTATACGGTGCGAGTTTCTGTCAGCACTATACCGAAATTCAGTCAGAAGTACGGTTATTTTGAGGTAAAGGATGTTATTTCTTTCACAAATGATATTATTTTCTTCAATATCATTATGCCAAAATATTGGTTGAACTTTTTATCAAATTTGAAACTTTTTCATGTCGGGGTTACTATTCATGGGTTACTATTCATGAGTTACTATTCACGAGTACTATTCACGAAGCGTGAAGATGTTTTTTGTGAAATTTTTATCTTTTTGTGTCGGAGTTACTATTCACGTATACGACACTATTCACGTATACGGCACTATTCACAAATACGGTACTATTCACCCGAAAAATGAAATTTTCTCTTTTTCTTCCAGATGTCTTTTATAGTTACTATCTTTGATTGTATCCATGTTTTGATCTTTATTTGTGAATTCTACTTCACACTTGGTTATTATGGAGTATTATTGAATTTGGATAAACCGAAATACGAATCCCTAATAATTGTCCTTCTGTCTTACTGGATTCGTTCTCTAAAATGTTTTTCATCATCCTCAGTCCTTAATGGTGATACTTAATCAATATCTTTGGCCTGTAGTGCAAAGATGAATGATTAAACTGATGAATCTCTTTGGCCCGTAGTGCAAAGATGAACAGGTGTTGAGATGAACATGACCAACTGGTGATACAAATGAATATCTTTGGCCTGTAGTGCAAAGATGATTAAAGATTTATATTGATTGTCGTTACGGGATGAAATATTGATGATGGACTTTTAAATCTTAGAAGACAATAGAATTCATTCTCTACGTGACTCTTCTAATGGATTGTTGTTTCCGCTGCATTTGTTGATCTAAAACTTGTTGTCTATTATATTTTATCAGATTTTTCCCTGTTGAAGACTAACGATAATTTGTTGTATATTATCTTAGTCATAATATTCTTTACTGGGCTAGTTGAGCTCACCCTTTTCCTTGTTGTTCCATTTTTCTTCTCAGGAGGCGAGAATGTAGCGAGTCCTAGTCGGGGTATGGAATGAAGGTTCTAGAGAGAGTTGTTTAGTAGTCCTCACCATTTTTGTAAAATAATGTATCAATAATTATGATGGAGATTTATTTGCGTGTGGATATTGTCTGCAGGCAACAATATCTCGTATTTAAACTCACAGCTTCATATGTTGTAATAATAAAGTTGTAGTTATTTCGCACCATGTATTTGGCGACTCGAGAATGGGTTGGGTGGAATGGACCTATTTTGGGGCGTCACGGTTGGTATCGTAGCTTAGGATATAATCTGGCGAGATCGGGGAATAGAACTAGGAGGGAGAGACGAGTAAATCCTTCGCTAGTGTGTCCTACCTAAGCTTATTTGTTGGTCGGTCATAATATAGGGATGTTATGTGACATGTTAATTTGTTTAATTAACCCTTGTTTTATGACATGATTTTGAATGTCGATCGAGAATATTAACAATTGGAGTAAATGAGACCGTGTAGACGCCTTAAGACTCACCAACGAGGAGAACGGCAACACAGTCGGGCAATGTTCCTCCCATGAACAACGCCATTGAAAGCGATGATGAACGACGAGATGTTTAGAAGCTTTTTGCAGTTCATGCAAAATCGCATTTAGGAGAGACTCTGTACAAAATACGGTGGAAATGATAATAACGCGCGGTTTGTCACGGCCAAACAATTCAAAGAGTTGGGACCACCAGATTTCCATGGAAAGCCGGATCCGATCAAGGCAGAAACGTGGGTTAAACAAATTACCAAGATATTTGATATCTTGGGATGCACGGAGGAACAGAAGGTTCCATTCGCCACCTTTATGTTTCGTGGTGAAGCAAATTACTGGTGGAAATCTGTGAAGCGTACCCAACCAGATGCACTCAACATGTCTTGGGAAAGATTTCAGAAACTTTTCAATGACAAGTACTTTCCTGAAAGTATTCGTCATATAAAAGAGGTAGAGTTTATTAAACTGGAGCAGAACAACATGACGGTGTCTCAGTACGAGGCAAAGTTTGCGAGTTATCGTGTTTGCACCTCATTTGGTGGAGAATGAGGAACGATGACGCGAATGTTTCGAGAGGTCTAAAACCCGAGATTCGGCCAATACCTTATATCTCATAAATTTTCTCTCAGATTCAGATGTTGTAAAAATGGGGCTCAATTATTAGAGCAAGATAGTGAGTATACTCAATCGAGGGACCACAACCGTGGTCATATCAAATGATGATGATATCGTAACGATGATAACCAAATGAGGAGGAAAGAATACGACAAAGGCGGAACCACTCAAGTGGTAATCGTGGCCATGAAAATAGAAGAAGCGAGTCGGGAGAGATTTTAAAAGAGGAGATTCAACAACGACCATGTGAAGATGTCGCCAAGAGAGTGAATTGGTTTCAAGGGAGGAGAAAGACCACCTACGTTAGTATGTTAGAAATCCGGGAAAGAGGGACATATCAGGCCAAATTGCCTACGACAGTTTAAGGTATGTTATAACTGTGGAAAGGAAGGCATATCGCTTTCGAGATTGCACTGAGAGCGAAACCAAGTCCAATGGGGATGGTGACTCAAAAGGTCATCCCCCTGAAAAGTCAAAGTCAATCTGTTCTCGAAAGAGAGCATTTTTTAGTGGTAGTCGAATGCGAGGAACTCGAACAAAGTTAGCACGGTTAGTTAATTATAAATTCTTGCAAAGTTTATACCTTACTAGATACCGGTTCTACCCATTCTTTTATCTCTCTTGCTTGCGCTCAACGTTTGAACTTGACTCCGGAGAAATTAGACTTTGACCTATCTGTGGAAACTCCGTTAGGAGAAACTTTCATCACATCCATCGCTTTATAAATCTTGTTTGATTCAAGTTGGCACCATCACCTTACCTCTTGATCTTATCTCTTTGAAGATACTTGCTTTTGATGTGATTTTAGAGATTGATTGGTTAACTACTCATTATGCCAAAATTGATTGTTTACGTAAGGTTGTTAGTTTTCATATTCCTAAACAACCTGTTATTCGAATTCAAGCAACCAAACCATTGAAGTCAAACTCTTTCAAATTAAATTATAAAGCCATTTGTTTATTGAAAAACGAATGTCAAGCTTTCTTAGCCCATGTTATGGACTTGGACAAAAATACGTTAAATTTGAATGATATTTCTATTATTAGTGAATTTCCTGACGTATTTCCTGGAGAATTTCTTGGCTTACTCCCAAAGCCTGATATTAAATTTTGTATCGACTTTGAACCTGGTACAAAACTCATTTCTAAAAACTCATATCGAATGGCTCCTATTGAACTTCAGGAGTTAAAAATTCCACTATAGAATTTGGTATCTGAGCCTTTATCTGGTGACTTCCTTTATGGAATGTACCGAAGCCAAACTCTCTGTAGGGGACACCATATTCGTGCGATAGTAAATTGATAGGTGTCATTGTAACGTGCTATCCAAGGTTGGGATATGAATCACAGTTGAGAACAACCTAAATTCAGAATCGAAATACGTAGCTTTCTAGGCTTAGTTGGTTATTATCGGAGATTCGTTGAAGGATATTCTCGAATCGCTATTCCATTAATGCAGCTAACTCGTAGAGATAAAAAATTTGAATGGAGCAAGGAATGTGGGAAGAGCTTCGAAGAACTCAAGAGGAGACTCATTTCAAAGACATGTTACGACCATGCCATCCCTAAAAAGCGAACGTGGTAGTAGGCGACGTGTTGAGTAGAAGATCGTATAAAAGTACGAGTACGATATTGTCAAAGACTAATTTCGTATAATTTACAAATAATAGAGATGGAGATGAAAACTCTAGGTACCCACGTGATGATATACGAGTATAATTGACTTTAATCGATAAAGTTAAAGGTGTTCAAGCTACACACCAGAGCTGATGAATTTGAAGAAGGAGGTGCAAGAAGTTGTTATTTAAAAAGCGAGAATCGGTGAGGTGAGAAAAGCTCAAACCTTCGATTTATTAATCCATTTGAAATTCTCGATCGAATAGGAACTGTGGCCTATAGACTCGTTTCACCGCTAAGTAGAACGCGTGTTTATAACATTTTTCATGTATCGATGTTACGTAAATATGTGGACGACCCAAACCACGTCATTGAGTTAGAACCGGACGAGATAACCGAAGACTTAACGTACGAGGAGGTACCTGTCAAGATCTTGGATAGGAAAGAACATGTCCTATGTACCGAGGTTATACCACAAGTTAAAGTTTTGTGGAGAAACCATGCTATTGAAGAAATGACCTGGGAGTTGAAAACGGAAATGAAAGCGAGGTATCTTCATCTTTTCGAAACACCAGGTACGTACGTCAATTTCGAGGACGAAATTTCATAAGGAGGGAGGTTGTAAGACCCCAACTTTTATAAATAAAATCAATTTCCTCTAATTATTATTCTTGATTAATAAGGTGGTAATTTGATATAATGCTTTAGTTATGGGTGAAATGTGCAAAGTTTACAAAATAAGCAAATGGTTATAAAATATTCATTATTGTTTGGGAATATTCGTTTGGTCGTGGAATATTCTTTTTGTTCGGGAATCTCCGTCATGACGCAGTATGATCATTTGGGGCCCATAACGAAAACAAATGGATGAAAGAAAACGACAAAGATTGAGTTTTATAAATAACGACGTAAATTATTACCGTTAACACTGTTGGGTTACCTGGTGGTTAAAATACAGTAATATGCGTGGTTGCACAGTAGCACACGGTATTACACAGTATTGTTGAATTATTGATCCTTACGTAAAGAAGGCACTACTCAATAATTGTCACAATGAATTCTTCGCTCAATATTTTATTTTATTGATTCAATAATTGCTGCGTTGATATTTTACATTATTGTTGTTCAATAATTGTCACTGCACAGTATCTCCATTATCAGATCAATAATTCATATTATTTGAATAATATTATTAGATAACAATATTGGCAATGTCTAGAAATTTCATCGAGGAGAGGTTTGGTCACCTAATAAATACCACGATGAAGAGAAATCCTTATTGAAAGCCCCTCCATCTTCGGGAACCGCACGGTTGTCAATAATGTGATTACAGTAATATTATTTGTGAATAATTAATTATTAATTTATATGATGAGGAAAATATTGATTTTATGTGGATATAAATAAAGAAAATTTTAATGTGACAATTGTTGAAAATTAATATATTATCTTTTTATGATAAAATAATTTATTTAAATATATTATTTTAATAATATATTAATGGTGATATTTTTACAATGAATGTGGGATATATGAATAAATGAGGAGGAAGAGTATTTTGTAGGATTAAATGTTTAGCATATGTTTTGTGTGTATCATGTGGACACAATTCTTGAATAAAAATTTATTATGTATCGTAAAATCGTAGTTTGTGGATTTTGGTCAATTTACATTTGGAATTTGGGAAAACTACCTTCACGCAAAATTGTAGATAATGGAATTTTCTAAAAAAGACGCGAGTTTTGAATTGTCGATAACCAAGCTATTTTTATGAATTGTTGAAGTTTTAGAATAAAATGATTTTTATTAATTTATGGGTGGGACCCACTTTTTGGTTGGTGTGGAATACACATGTAATGCTATTTTTGTTCAAAGATGGTGATGGCTTTCAAAATTGGTTGGTGAAGGTTGGTGTGGAATAAGAAAAAGAAAATGATATTTTATTATTTTAGTCTCCTCATGGCGTTCTAGCATTTTCCTATAAATAGAGGGCTAAGTTAGAATTGAAAATCACACCGAAACAAAGTTTTCTCTTTCTCTCTATATATTTTCGGCGTATTCTTGTGAGTATACTTTGAGTGTTGTTATATACAAACTTGCGAAGTTTACACAAGACTATACCTGAAATTCAAATCGTAAGTACGGTTATTTTGAGGTAAAGGATGTTATTTCTTTCGCAAATGATATTATTTTCTTCAATATCATTATGCCAAAATATTGGTTGAACTTTTTATCAAATTTGGAACTTTTTCATGTCGGGGTTACTATTCATGGGTTACTATTCATGAGTTACTATTCACGAGTACTATTCACGAAGCGTGAAGATGTTTTTTTTGTGAAATTTCTATCTTTTTGTGTCGGGGTTACTATTCACGTATACAACACTATTCACGTATACAACACTATTCACAAATACGGTACTATTCTCCCGAAAAATGAAATTTTCTCTTTTTCTTCCAGATGTCTTTTATGGTTACTATCTTTGATTGTATCCATGTTTTGATCTTTATTTGTGAATTCTACTTCACACTTGGTTATTATGGAGTATTATTGAATTTGGATAAACCGATATACGAATCCCTAATAATTGTCCTTCTGTCTTACTGGATTCGTTCTCTAAAATATTTTTCATCATCCTCAGTCCTTAATGGCGATACTTGATGAATATCTTTGGCCTGTAGTGCAAAGATGAATGATTAAACTGATGAATCTCTTTGGCCGTAGTGCAAAAAGATGAACAGTGTGTTGAGATGAACATGACCAACCGGTGATATAAATGAATATCTTTGGCTCAGTAGTGCAAAGATGATTAAAGATTTATATTGATTGTTGTTACAGGATGAAATATTGATGGTGGACTTTTAAATCTTAGAAGGCCGTTAGAATTCATTCTCTACGTGACTCTTCTAATGGATTGTTGTTTCCGCTGCATTTGTTGATCTAAAACTTGTTGTCTATTATATTTTATCAGATTTTTCCCTGTTGAAGACTAACGATAATTTGTTGTATATTATCTTAGTCATAATATTCTTTACTGGGCTAGTTGATCTCACCCTTTTCCTTGTTGTTCCATTTTTCTTCTCAAGAGGCGAGAATGTAGCGAGTACTAGTCGGGGGTATAGAATGAAGGTTCTAGAGAGAGTTGTTTAGTAGTCCTCACCATTTTTGTAAAATAATGTATCAATAATTATGATGGGGATTTATTTGCGTGTGGATATTGTCTAGACGGCAATATCTGTATTTAAACTCACAGTTCATATGTTGTAATAATAAAGTTGTAGTTATTTCTGTACCATGTATTTGGCGACTCAGAATGGGTTGGGTGGAATGGACCTATTTTGGGGCGTCACGGTTGGTATCGAGCTTAGGGATATGATCTCCATGAGATCGGGAATAGAACTATGAGGGAGAGACGAGTAAATCCTTCGCTAAGTGTGTCCTACCTAAGCTTATTTGTTGGTCAGGTCATAATATAGGGATGTTATGTGACATGTTAATTTGTTTAATTAACCCTTGTTTTATGACAGTATTTGAGAATGTCGATGAGAATATTAACAATGGAGTAAATGAGACCGTGTGAGACGCCTTAGACTCACCAACAAGGAGAGAGCGTCAACAGTTTGGCAATGTTCCTCCCATGAACAACGCCAATCGAAAGAGATGATGAACGACGGGATGTTTAGAAGCTTTTTGCGCTTCATGCAAAATCGAGACGAGGAGACTCGTGTACAAAATACGGGTGGAAATGATAATGAACGCGATTTATCACGACCAAACAATTCAAAGAGTTGGGACCACCAGATTTCCATGGAAAGCCGGATCCGATCAAGGCAGAAACGTGGGTCAAGCAAATTACCAAGATATTTGATGTCTTGGGATGCACGGAGGAACAGAAGGTTCCATTCGCCACCTTTATGTTTCGTGGTGAAGCAGATTACTGGTGGAAATCTGTGAAGCGTACCCAGCCAGATGCACTCAACATGTCTTGGGAAAGATTTCAGAAACTTTTCAATGACAAGTACTTTCCTGAAAGTATTCGTCATATGAAAGAGGTAGAGTTTATTAAACTGGAGCAGAACAACATGACGGTGTCTCAGTACGAGGCAAAGTTCGCAGAGTTATCCAGGTTTGCACCTCATTTGGTGGAGAATGGGGAACGTATGACGCGAATGTTTTTGAGAGGTCTAAAACCCAATATTCATCAATACCTTATATCTCATAAATTTTCTCTGTATTCAGATGTTGTAAAAAGGGCTCAATTATTAGAGCAAGATAGTGAGTATACTCAATCGAGGGACCACAACCAGGGTCATATCGGTGGCAAAGAAATATCGAGCGATGATAACCAAATGAGGAGGAAAGAATACAGACAAAGGCGGTAACCACTCAAGTGGTAATCGTGGCCATGAAAATAGAAGAAGCGAGTCAGGAGGAGATTTTAAAAAGAGGAGATTCAACAACGACCATGTGAAGATGTCACCCAAGATGTAATTGGTTTCAAGGAGGAGAAAGACCACCGTCATTATGTTAGAAATCTTGGGGAAAGAGGGACATATCATTGAAATTGCCCACTGACGGTTTAAGGTATGTTATAAGCATGGAAAGGAAGGCATATCGCTTTCGAGATTGCAGTGGCGAAACCAAGTCCAATGGGGATGGTGACTCAAAAGGCTGTCCCAAAAAAGTCAAAGTCAACGGTTCCTGAAAGAGCATTTTTTCGTGGATCGGTCGAAATGCGAGAACCCGAACGAAGTTAGCACGGGTTAGTTAATTATAAATTCTTGCGAAGTTTATACCTTACTAGATACCGGTTCTACCCATTCTTTTATCTCTTTTGCTTGCGCTTAACGTTTGAACTGGGCTAGTTGAGCTCACCCTTTCCTTTTTGTTCCATTTTCTTCTCAGGAGGTGAGAACATAGCAGGATCGAGTCGGGGTATGGAGTGATGGTTCTAGGAAGATGTTTTAGCAGTCCTCACTATTTCTATAAAATAGTGTTTGAATAATTGTAATGAGGACTTATTTGCATGTGGATATTGTCTAGAAGACAATATTTGTATTTAAACTCACAGTATGTATTGTCGTATTTCACACGATATTTGTATTATTGAAGTTGTAGTTTGCTGTATGTACCATGTATTTGGCGACTCAGAATGGGTGTTGTATACCTATTTTGGGGGCGTCACAAATACTACCTCTGTCCCATAATATATGACATTTTAAATGATATTATTTGTCCTAAATTATTTAACATTTTAAAAAATCTAGAAGAATTAATTACAATCTTTTCAAAATTATCCCTCACGGGAAAATATTACAGATGAGGGAGAGTATGAGATAAGTATGGTAATAAATGAGAATTTAAGGGTATTATAGACAATTGATATTATATTTAATGATTTCCAATCATTTTCCTTAATTCTTGTGCACAACTTTAAAGCGTCGTATATTCTAGGAATGAAGGAGTAGATATAATGTCACCGATCTAATGATCCGGTACCTTAATAAAATAGATGTATTGTCGCCACCAAAGTTGGGATATCTCGCTATTTGAAATTTGGTAAGTGTTAAGTTAATGTTGTTAAAATAAAATTCTAATAATGTCAATAGTCCGCATATTTCTATCAAGTGGGTAGCTTGGGGCTTGGATTAGGTATGAAGGTCCTCTACTTATATTATTGTAATGACTATTCTTATATTTCTACATCCGATTAGTTTAACTAGCGGATAGTCTAACTTTTTAATATCAATAGTGTTGATGGGGGTTGATGGGGGCATGGGCATAATGGACCTGCTAAAAAAATATGCTAGTTAAACTAGCAGAAGACGATTAATATTTTTAAATCTCCACCGTTGATGTGAGACCCCAAATTTTATGAATAAAGATTTAAATTTCTCGAAATATTTTTTTAAAAAATTATGGTGTGGATTTGAGATAATGTTATAGTTGTGGGTAATATTTATAAATTTTAAAAAGTATGCAAGTTGTTATATAATATTCGATTGGTCGGGGAATATTCGTTTTAATAGGAATATTCGTGCATAACCAAGCACAATCATTGGTGGACCCTACAAATGTAATTATATTGTTGGATTGAGAAAATGACAAAAATATTTTTATGAAAATAACGGCGAAAGTTTTACCGTTAACTGTTGAAACACTCGATGTTAAAAAGTACGATGTATCTGGCGTGTCGTTGCATAGTAGCACACCGTATTGATTATTGATGCTTACGTGAGAAGTCACTTCAGGTTTTGTTCAATTATTGCTTCATGAATTGTTGCATAGTATCTCACGTTAATTGATTCAATTATTGTCGATATTTTATATATTATTAAATCAATAATTGAGATGACAAAGTTATTAATATTATTATTTACAATATTAACGATGTCTAGAAGTTACGCCAGGAGAGGTTTGGTCACCCTAATTGCGCGCGCATGATAGGGAGAAATCCTTATTGAAAGCCCCTCTTTCCTAGAAACGACACAGTCGATCAATATTGTTAATTCTAATAATGATGATAAATGTTGTTAAATATATTGAGGTATCTTTTTATGAAGTCACGGAAGTTTATATATATATTATATATATAAATTCTATTTTATTAGTATTATTAATGTAATAAAACAAAAAGCTTTTTATATAAAACAAAATACTTTTATAAATTATTTATTTTATTAGACTATAAATAGAAAATATTATATTCTATTATGCATAGTATTTTGCATAGTAAAATCTTTTTATATAAAATAGAATACTTTTATAAAGTTATTTATTTTATTAGATTATAAATATAATATATTATATTTTATTATGCATAGTGTTTGCATAATGCTCTGCATAGTGTTTGCATAGTAAAATCTTTTTATATAAAATGTAATACTTTTATAAAGTTATTTGTTTTATTAGATTTTAAATAATATATATATATATATATATATATTATAAATAGAATATATTATATTTTATTGCATAGTATCCTTTCCATTCTCCTATAAATAGGATGCTTAGTTAGAATTGAAATCACACCAGAAATTCAGAGAATTCTCTTCTATAATCTTGAGCGTATTTCTTTAGAGTTTTAAGAAGCTTTGAAAGCGTAGTGCAAGTTTTCTTCAAGAATATTCTCGCCTACCAATCGAGAATAATCTTCTTTTTACGGTAAGGGATATTATTTTTTCATATTCATGAAGAGAACTTACATTATTCCATTCTTTATTATTACATTGGAATAACTTTGTATCTGTGGAC
This sequence comes from Panax ginseng, assembly GCA_020205605.1. Classification (NCBI taxonomy): domain Eukaryota; kingdom Viridiplantae; phylum Streptophyta; class Magnoliopsida; order Apiales; family Araliaceae; genus Panax; species Panax ginseng. The sequence goes on along the minus strand of CM035130.1, from coordinate 54,381,100 downwards.
TACCCTATACTTGGTAAAATTCTTACATTATTCCATTCTTTATTATTATGTTGAATAACTTTGTCTATCTGAAGTATCGCGTACATGGTGAAATTCTTCTTCATTACTCCATTCTTTATTATTATGTTGGAATAACTCACAATCGATCTGCAATCACCGCATACATGGTGAAATTCTACATTATTCTATTCTTTATTATTACATTTGGAACATCACATGCATGCGCTTACGCATGACTGACCGTTCCGTTATTTATTATTCTACATTGGAATATCACATGCGTGCGTTTACGCATTGTAAGACCCCAACTTATTATAAATAAATTAAAATTTTCATCTATTCATTATTCTAAATTAATAAGGGTTAATTTGATATAATGCTTTAGTTATAAAGTGAAATGTGCAAAGTTTACAAAATAAGCAAGTGGTTATAAAATATTCATTATTGCTTAGGAATATTCGTTTGGTCGTGGAATATTCTTTTTGTAATAGGAATCTCCGTGCGCATACCTGCGATCATTTATGGGCCCCATAACAAAAAAAGCGGTTGGATGAAGGAAAACGACAAAGATTGAGTTTTATAAATAACGGCATAAATTATTACCGTAACAATAATTGTTGGGTTACCTCGGTGGTTAAAATACGATGAATATGCGTGGTTGCACGCGATAGCACCGGTATTGTCTGATGTTGTTGAATTATTGATTAAATGCGTGAAAGGCACTTTCAATAATTGTTACGATAATTCTTCGCTCATTATTTTATTGATTCAATAATTGCTTTGCGTTGATATTTATATTATTATTGTTTTAATAATTATCATCGCACACGATATTTTTCCATTATCGGATCAATAATTCATATTATTTGAATAATATTATCGATATAACATTATTGGCAATGTCTAGAAAGTTACATCTAAGGAGAGGTTTGGTCACCTAATTATGCGCCATGAGGAGAAATCCTTATTGAAAGCCCCTCTATCCCGAGGAGCGACACGGTTGTCGATCTTTGTGATTACAGTAATATTATTTTGAATAATTAATTATTGATTATTATGATAAAGAAAATATTCATTTTATGTGGATATAGATGGAGAAAATTTTTAATGTGACAATTGTTGAAAATTAATATTTTATCTTTTTACGATAAAATAATTCATTTAAATATATTATTTTAATAATATATTAACGGTGATATTTTTACAATGAATGTGGGATATATGAGTATATGAGGAGGAAGAGTATTTTTGTGGCATTAAATGTTTAACACAATGTTTTGTGTGTCGGTGAACACAATTCTTGATCGAAAATTGATTATAGACTGTAAAATTGTCCGTTTATGGATTTTGGTCAATTTTGTTTGGAATTTGGAAAAACTTTCTTACGTAAAGTTGTAGAAATTGAAATTCCTATAAAAAAAAGCGAGATTCAATTTTTCGATAAAAGGGCTATTTATTGTGAATTATTGAAGTTACGGAGTTCAAAATAATTGTTTTTGGAAATTTTAATTATTTTATTTAAGAAAAACATTTTTGTGGTTGTTGGCACATGGGTGGTGATGTTTTTGACCAAAGAAGGCTACTAAGGAAGTTAAGAAAGAATATTATTATTTTATTAATTTAGTCTCCTTTGGCGTTCTAACATTTTCCTATAAATAGAGGTTAAGTTAGAATTGAAAATCACACGAAACAAAGTTTTTTCTCTTCTCTCTCTATATTATCGGCGTATTCTTGTGAGTATACTTTGAGTGTTGCTATACTGGTGCGAGTTTACATCGACTATCTGAAAATTGATCGGAAATACGGTTATTTTGAGGTAAAGGATGTTATTTCTTTCGCAAATGATATTATTTTCTTCAATATCATTATGCCAAAATATTGGTTGAATTTTTTATCAAATTTGGAACTTTTTCATGTCGGGGTTACTATTCATGGGTTACTATTCACGAGTTACTATTCACGAGAACTATTCACGAAGCGTGAAGATGTTTTTTGTGAAATTTCTATCTTTTTGTGTCGGGGTTACTATTCACGTATACGACACTATTCACAAATACGGCACTATTCACCCGAAAAAATGAAATTTTCTCTTTTTCTTCCAGATGTCTTTTATGGTTACTATCTTTGATTGTATCCATATTATATTTTATCAGATTTTTCCCTGTTGAAGACTAACGATAATTTGTTGTATATTATCTTAGTCATAATATTATTTACTGGGCTAGTTGAGCTCACCCTTTCCTTTTTGTTCCATTTTCTTCTCAGGAGGTGAAAACATAGCAGGATCGAGTTGGGGTATGGAGTGATGGTTCTAAGAAGATGTTTTAGCAGTCTTCACTATTTTTATAAAATAGTGTTTGAATAATTGTAATGAGGACTTATTTGCGTGTGGATATTGTCTATAAGACAATATTTGTGACAACCCCAAAATAGGTCTACATCACCCATTCTGAGTTGTCAATACACGGTACAGATACAACTACAACTTTATTATTATAATAGTAAAACTGTGAGTTTAAATACAGATATTGCCATCTAGACAATATCCACATACAAATAAATCCTCATCATAATTATTGATACATTATTTTACAACAATGGTGAGGACTACTAAACAACTCTCCCTAGAACCATCATTCCATACCCCGACTCGTACTCGCTATATTCTCGCCTCCTATGAAGAAAAATGGAACAAAAAGGAAAAGGGTGAGCTCGACTAGCCCAGTAAAGAATATTATGACTAAGATAATATACAAAAAAATTATCGTTAGTCTTCAACAGGAAAAAATATAATAGAATACAATAGACAACAAGTTTTAAATCAATATTCGCAGCGGAAATAATAATTCATTAGAAGAGTTAAGTAGAGAATGCAAACTACTATCTTCTATATATGAATTTTAAAGTTCATTGTCTATTTTTTTATCCTTGTAACACCAATCAATATATATCTGGGATCAAATATACATCCTTGCACTACAGGCCAAGGACATTCACCAGTTGGTCATGTTCATCTAAACACATGTTCATCTTTGCACTACGGGCCAAAGATATTCATCATAAATCATTCATCTTTGCACTACAGGCCAAAGATATTCAATAATATCATCATTTAAGACTGAGGATGATGAAAAATATTTTTAAAGAAACGAATCCAGTGAAACAAAATGACAAGGATTAAGGATTAAGGATTCGTACTTTGTTTTATCCACGTCCAAAAATACCTCAAAAATAATCATAGTGGTGTAAAATTCAAGAATGATCAAAACATGGATACAATCAAAGCTAGTATCCAGAATAGATATTTTGGACGAAAAGAAAAATTTTCATTTTTCGATGAATAGTCTTGAAATATTCGTGAATAGTCTTGATATCGTGAATAATTGTCGTATCGTGAATAGTAAGCGTCATTAAAAGTTCCAAATTTGATAAAAACTTGGATCAATATTTGACAGATAATGATATTGAAGAAATAATATCATTACAAAAAAATAATATCCCTTACCTCGGAAGAGCAAGAGATTACAATTTGGAATCTTGAATATAAAGCTATAACTTGAACTTGCACCGAGTATAGCAATACTCAAAGTATACTCAAAATACTCACAAAAATACGCTCGATAATATAGAGAGAAAAACTTGAGTTTACGGTGTAATTTTCAATTCTAACCTAAGCACCCTATTTATAGGAAAATGCTTAGAACACCAAAGCGTAAAAATTTAATTAAAATATTAATATATATTAAATTTTCCTCGCTTTTCTAAGATCTGAAATTTAGCATTTTCATCACATGCAAGCCCCACCTTTAATGACAAAAAAACGTTTTTCATAATAAAATAATTAAAACTTCCAAAATCAATTATTTGAACTCCTAACTTCAATAATTCACAATAAATAGTCCTTTGTAAGAAAATTTGAATCTCATGAGTTTTTATAGGAAATTCAATTCTCTACAACTTTGCGAAGAAAGTTTTCTAAATTCCAAATGTAAATTGGCGAAATCCACAAACGAAGCGATTTTAGAAATTTATAATCAAATTTCAAATTCGATAAATGGGGTCCACAGACATGTTTAACATGTTTTAAACATTTATTGCAACAAAAATACTCTTCCTCCTCAGTATACTCATATATCCCACATTCGTTGTAAAAATATCACCATTATTATATTATTAAAATATAATAATATATATAATTAAATGAATTATTTTATCAAAAAAAGATAAAATATTAATTTTTAACAATTGTCACATTAAAAATTTTCTCCATCTATATCCACATAAAATCAATATTTTCCTCATCATATAAATCAATAATTAATTATTCACAAATAATATTACAGAATCACAATATTGACAACCAAGCAGTTCCTGGAAGAGGGGCTTTCAATAAGAATTTCTCTCATCTTGGCGCCGCAATTAGGTGACCAAACCTTTCCTTAGATGTAACTTTCTAGACATTGCCAATAATGTTATCTAATAATATTATTCAGATAATATGAATTATTGTTTCGATAATGAAAAATACTGTGTAATGACAATTATTGAAACAACAGCAATATAAAATTTTAACGCAACAATTATTGAACCAATAAAATAAAATCTTTGAATAAAGAATTATCAGAACCATTATTGAGTAGTGCCTTCTTACGTAAGAGTCAATAATTGGTGCAATACTGCGTGCTCTTCTTGCAACAACGCGTATTCATCGTGTTTTAACCACCGGGTATTCTAACAGTGTAAACGGTAACAACTACGCAGTTATTTTTAAACAACTTATATTTGTCGTTTTTTCCTCCAATCGCTTTCCGTTATGGGGTCCACACATGGTCGCTACGGCAGCATTTAATATTCTATTCCAGAGATTTAATATTCCACGACCAAAACGAATATTCTCCGACAACAATGAATATTTTATAACCACTTACTTATTTTGAAATATTTGCGTATTTTACCCATAATTATCCACATTAATCACATCAACCCTTACTATTTCAAAATAATAAATAGAGGAAATTAAATTTTATTTATTAATTATTTGGGGTCTTACAACCTCCTCTCCTTATGAAATTTCGTCCTCGAAATTGACATACGTACCTGGTGTTTGAAAAGGTGAGGATACCTCGCTTTCATTTCTGTTTCCAATTCCCAGGTCATTTCCTCTATAGCATGGTTCCTCCACAAAACTTTAACTTGTGGTATGACCTTCGTGCGTAGGACATGCTCCTTCCTATCCAAGATTTTGTCTGGTACCTCCTCATACGTTAAGTCTTCGGCTATCTCGTCCGGTTCTAACTCAATAACGTGGTTCGGGTCTTTCACATATTTACGAAGTACAGATATGTGAAACACATTATGAACACGAGACATACTCGAGGTAACGCGAGTCTATAGGCTACATTACCTACTCGGTCAAGAATTTGAAATGGACCAATAAATCGTGGATTGAGCTTTCCTCTCTTCCCGAATCTTGTAACTCCCTTCCATGGGGCAACACGCAACAATATATGATCCCCTATACTAAATTTCACGTCCTTTCGATGAAGATCCGCATAACTCTTTTGTCGATCCTGCTTTGTTTGTATCTGTTTATCGAATCATTTGGATCTTTTCGGTGAGTCATACGTATTAACTTCGGGTCCCAACAATGTTGCTTCACCCACCTCATCCCAACATATTGGAGCTTACACTTTCGTCCATATAATGCTTCATATGGAGCCACACCTATACTTACGATAACTTGTTGTTGTAGGAGAATTCCACCAATGGTAAATACTTATCTCAACCGCCTTTGAAGTCTAGGACACGTAGTCTTAATAAATCTTCAAGAGTTTGAATAGTCCTCTCGATTGTCCGTCCGCTTGAGGATGGTATGCCGAATCAATCGTAAATCCGTACCCATAGCTTTTTGCAAGCTAACCCAAAATCTTGAAGTGAATCTTGGGTCACGATCCAAACTATGGATCTTGGCATGCCATTCAACCTCACAATCTCATTTACATACATACTAGCAAGACGTTCAAGAGAATAAGTCTCCGTGTCGACAAGAAATGTGCGACTTGGTTAATCTATCAACAATAACCCAAATAGCATTTATGCCTTGAGAAACCGTGGGAAGACCCGTAATTGAAATCCATGGTAATGTGATCCCACTTCCATTTTGGAATCTCAAGTGGTTGCAATGGTCCCTTAGGCACTTGATGCTCGCCTTTACACGTTGACAAGTTAAACATGTTGAGATAAACTTTGCAATCTCTCTTCATATTGTTCCACAAAAATGTATGTCAAGATCACGATACATTTTGGTACTTCCAGATGAATTGCAAATGGTGTATTGTGTGCCTCCATCATGATCTTGTACTTCAAATCGAAATCGTTAGAACACAAAGTGCAGGAGTGGACTCAAGTATTCCTTCTTCATCAATTCTCGCTTCCTAATAGCACCTTCTTGTACTTTCTTCTTCATATGCATCATTTCCAAGATTCGGTGGCTTGAGCAACCTTAACTTTTCTATTAAAGTTGGCTCTATCGTATACTTGACATCATCGCACCTGCTCCTCGTGACATATGATCTTCTACTTAACGCCGTCGGCTACCACGTTCGCTTTTCGGGATGGTATTGAATAGTGTAGTCGTAGTCTTTCAATAGCTCGAGCCAACGTCATTTGCCGCAGCGTGTTGAGTTCTTTTGAGTGAAGAAATATTTAAGGCTTTTATGGTCCGAATATATCTCCACTTTCTCCCCATATAGATAGTGCCTCCATATCTTTAAGCAGCTTGATTGCTTTGCTAACTCTAGATCATGAGTAGGATAATTCCTCTCATATTCTTTAAGTTGTCATGAGGCATAGGCTATGACTTTCCCATGTTGCATGAGAACACATCCTAACCCTTTGCCCAAGCATCATCAGAGATAACAAATCCATCATGCACGGATGGTATTGTTAGAAAAAGTCTTAAATAAGTCTTCTCTTAAGCTCTTGGAAACTCTTCTCGCATTCTTCACTCCAAACGAATTTTGTATCCTTCCGAGTTAACTGAGTTAACGGAGTAGCGATTCGAGAAAACCATTCCACGAATCTCCGATAATAACCAACCAAGTAAGCCCGTAAAGCTATGTACTTGATCCACCGCTTCTTGATTGCTCCCAACTTTGTATTGCTTCAATCTTCGCCGGGTCAACAGATACTCCATGTTTTGATACCACATGCCCAAGAAATGCTACTTCCTTAAGCCAGAACTCGCATTTCTTTTACTTGGCATAAAGCTTGTTTTCACGAAGCTTTTGGAGTACCAGCTTCAAATGGTGCTCATGATCTTCACGGCTTTTGGAATATATGAGGATGTCATCAATAAAGACAACAACGAATTTATCCAAATATTCTTTGAATACTCGATTCATCATATCCATGAAAGCCGCAGGAGCATTAGTCAATCCGAAAGACATGACTAAGAATTCGTAATGCCTGTACCGAGTTCTGAAGGTAGTCTTTGGAATATCCTCAGTTCTAATCTTCAGCTGATGATATCCAGAACGAAGATCGATTTTTGAAAAGAATTGTGCTCCTTGCAACTGGTCAAACAAGTCATCAATACGAGGTAGAGGATACATATTCTTGATGGTGACATGGTTCAATTCCGATAGTCAATACAAAATCGCATACTCCCGCCTTTTCTTCTTTACTTAATAAAACAGAGCACCCCAAGGAGATGTACTAGGACGAATGAAACCGATGTCCAACAATTCTCAGTAGTTGGACCTTTAACTCCTGAAGTTCAATAGGAGCCATTCGATATTGGGTTTTAGAAATGGGCTTTGTACCAGGTTCAAGGTCAATAAATAATTCAACTTCACGTTAAGGGGTGACCGGAAGTTCTTCAGAAATACGTCGGAAAGTTAATAACAACAGGAATATTATTCAATTTTGATGTGTCTTTATTCAAATCCATAACATGGGCTAAGAAAGCTTGACATCCATTTTTCAATAAACGAATAGCTTTATGATTAGATATGATAGTGGATCGATTTTAATGGTTTAGTTGCTTGAATTGCATAACAAAGTTGTTTAGGAATATGAAAGCTAACAACCTTACGAAAAACAATCAATTTTGGCATGATGAGTAGTTAACCAATCAATCCCTAAAATCACATCAAAAGCAAGTATCTTTAAAGAGATAAGGTCAACAGGTAAGGTGATGGTGCCAACTTGAATCAAACAAGATTTATAAACAGTGGATGTGATGAAAGTTTCTCCTAACGGAGTTTCCACAGATAGGTCAAAGTCTAATTTCTCCGGAGTCAAGTTTAAACGTTGAGCACAAGTAGGAGAGATAAATGAATGGGTAGCACTGGTATCTAGTAAAGTATAAACTTCACAAGAATTTATAAATAGCTTACCCGTGATCACCTTGTTTGGGTTCCTCGCATTTTGACCAGTCACAACAAACGCACTTCCAGGAACCGTTGACTTTGACTTTTCTAGGACAGTCTTTTGAGTCACCGTCCCCGCTGAACTAGGTTTTGCTACCGTGCAATCTCGAGCGATATGTCCTTCGTTTCCACAATTATAGCATAACGGGAACTGTTGTGGGTAGTTTGGACTGATATGTCCCTCTTTTTCGTATTTGTAGCATATGACCGGTGGTCGTTCTCCTCCCTTAGAACCAATTCTTGCTTTGACCGCTGCCTTCACATGGTCGTTGTTAAATCTCCTCTTTTTAAAATCTCCTCTTGACTCGCTTCTTCTATTTTCATGGCGATGATTACCACCAGAGTGGTTACCATTTTTGTCCACCTTTTTCTTTCTCCACTGGTTATTGTTGTTTTGTTGACTGCTATCTCCTATATGATCCACGATTATGGTACATCGGTTGGTAGTACTCGTTATCTCGCTCTAACAATTGAGCCCTATTAACAACATCTGAATAAAGAGAAAATTTATGAGAGATGAGATACTGACGTATGCCGGGTTTCAAACCTCTCAGAAACATCCGCGTCATACGTTCCTCATTCTCCACCAAATGAGGTGCAAACCTAGATAACTCTGCAAACTTTGCCTCGTACTGAGACACCGTCATGTTGTTCTGCTCCAGTCTAATAAACTCCACTTCCTTCATATGACGAACACTTTCAGGAAAGTATTTGTCATTAAATACTTTCTGAAACGTCTCCCAAGACATCTTTGGCGAACAAGAATCGGATGGATACGCTTCACGATTCCCACCAAAGATACGCCGCCATGGAACATAAAGGTGGCGAATGGAACCTTCTGTTCCTCCGTGCATCCCAAGAAATCGAATATCTTGGTAATTTGCTTGACCCATGTTTCCGCCATGATCGGATCGAAGCTTTCCCTAAATTCTCGTGGTCCCAACTCTTTGAATCTGCTTGGGTCAGTGACAACCCGTGAATTGCTATCATTTCCTCCTATGTTTTGAACACGAGTCTCCTCGTCTGATTTTGCATGAACTGCAAAAAGCTTCTAAACATCCCCTCGTTTATCATCTGCTCCGTGGTGTTGTTCACAAGAGGAACATTACCAGCCTGTTGCACGTTCTCCTCGTTGGTGAGTACATGCATCTCAACGGTCTCATTTCCACTGTTAATATTCTCAGTCGACATTCTCAAATAGTGTCATAAAACAAGGGTTAATTAAGGAAATCAATATATCACATAATATCCATATATACTGACTAACTAACAAATAAGCTTAGGCAGGACACACTAGCGAAGGATTTACTCGTCTCTCCCCTCCTAATTCTATTCCCCGATCTCCGCCAGAGATCATATCTCTAAGCTCTGATACCAACCGTGACACCCCAAAATAGGTCTACATCACCCATTCCGAGTTGTCAATACACTGCGAAGTAAACAACTACAACTTTATTATTACAATAGTAAAACTGTGAATTTAAATACGATATTGCCATCTAGACAATATCCACATACAAATAAATCCTCATCATAATTATTGATACATTATTTTACAACAATGGTGAGGACTACTAAACAACTCTCCCTAGAACCATCATTCCATACCCCAGACTGCATCTCGCTATATTCTCGCCTCCCGAGAAGAAAAATGGAACAAAAAGGAAAAGGGTGAGCTCTCGACTAGCCCAAGAAAGAATATTATGACTAAGATAATATACAACAAAATTATCGTTAGTCTTCAACGAGGAAAAATATAGTAGAATACAATAGACAACAAGTTTTAAATCAATATTCATGAAGTGAAATAATAATTCATTAGAAGAGTTAAGTAGAGAATGCAAACTACTATCTTCTATGTATGAATTTTAAAGTTCATCGCCTATTTTTTTATCCTTGTAACACCAATCAATATATATCGGGATCAAATATACATCCTTGCACTACGAGGCCAAGGACATTCACCATTGGTCATGTTCATCTAAACACTGCTTCATCTTTGACTACGGGCCAAAGATATTCATCGAAATCATTCATCTTTGCACTACAGCCAAAGATATTCATCATAAATCATTCATCTTTTGCACTACTGTGCCAAAGATATTCAATAATATCATCATTTAAGACCGAGGATGATGAAAAATATTTTTAAAGAAACGAATCGAATGAAACAAAATGACAAGGATTAAGGATTAAGGATTCGTACTTTGTTTTATCCACGCCCAAAAATACCTCAAAATAATCATAGTGGTGTAAAATTCAAGAATGATCAAAACATGGGTACAATCAAAGCTAGTATCCGAATAGATATTTTGGATGAAAAGAAAAATTTTCATTTTTCGATGAATAGTCTTAGATTCGTGAATAGTGTCAGATCGTGAATAAAGCCAGATCGTGAATAAGAACGCCATTAAAAGTTCCAAATTTGATAAAACTTCAGATCAATATTTCAAATAATGATATTGAAGAAATAATATCATTACGAAAAAAATAATATCCCTTACCTCGGAAAGACAAGATTTCAACCGGAATCTTTGAATATAAAGCTATAACTTGATCTTGCACCGTATAGCAATACTCAAAGTATACTCAAAATACTCACAAAAATACGCTCGATAATATAGAGAGAGAAAACTTCAGTTTCTGGTGTAATTTTCAATTCTAACCTAAACACCCTATTTATAGGAAAATGCTTAGAACACCAAAGCAGAAAATTTAATTAAAATATTAATATATATTAAATTTTCCTACGCACACTTTCTCTAAGATCTTAAATTCAGCATTTTCATCACATGCAAGCCCCACCTTTAATGACAAAAAACGTTTTCATAATAAAATAATAATAAAACTTCCAAAATCAATTATTTGAACTCCTAACTTCAATAATTCACAATAAATAGCCCTTTTGTAAGAAAATTCGAATCTCATGAGTTTTATATAGGAAATTCAATTCTCTACAACTTTGTAGAAGAAAGTTTTTCCAAATTCCAAACAGAAATTGGCGAAATCCACAAACGGGCAATTTTAGAGGCTATAATCAAATTTCGGTCAATAAATGGGGTCCACAGAGCATGTTTAACATGTTTTAAACATTTATTGCAACAAAAATACTCTTCCTCCTCAGATACTCATATATCCCACATTCGTTGTAAAAATATCATCATTATTATATTATTAAAATATAATAATATATATATTTAAATGAATTATTTTATCGAGAAAAAGATAAAATATTAATTTTTAACAATTGTCACATTAAAAATTTTCTCCATCTATATCCACATAAAATAAATATTTTTCTCATCATATGAATCAATAATTAATTATTCACAAATAATATTACGAATCACAATATTGACAACCAGCGGTTCCCAGAAAGAGGGGCTTTCCATAAGAATTTCTCCTTCTTGGCAAGAATTAGGTGACCAAACCTTTCCTTAGAGCAAATTTCTAGACATTGCCAATAATGTTATCTAATAATATTATTCAGATAATATGAATTATTGCTTCGATAATGAAAAATCTTTGTGTAATGACAATTATTGAAACAATGAAAGAATATAAAATATCAACGCAACAATTATTGAACCAATAAAATAAAATACTGAACAGTAATTACTGTAACCATTATTGAGTAGTGCCTTCTTACGTAAGAGTCAATAATTGGTGCAATACTGCAAATGCTTCTTGTGCAACGCCAGACATTCTTGTGTTTTAACCACCGGGTATTCCAATAGTGTAAACTTGAGAATAACTTCTGTAGTTATTTTTAAACAACTTATATTTGTCGCTTTTCTTCCTACAATCGCTTTTAAGTTATGGGGCCCACACACATGGTCGCTACTTGTCTTACGAATATTCCCAAACAATCACGAATATTCCACGACCAAACGAATATTCTACGACAACAATGAATATTTTATAACCACTTGCTTATTTTGAAATATTTGTGTATTTTACCCATAACTATCCACATTAATCACATCAACCCTTACTATTTCAAAATAATAAATAGAGGAAATTAAATTTCATTTATTAATTATTTGGGGTCTTACAATATTTGTATTTAAACTCACAGTATGTATTGTCGTATTTCACACGATATTTGTATTATTGAAGTTGTAGTTTGCTGTATATACCATTTATTTGGCGACTCAAAATGGGTGTTGTATACCTATTTTGGGGGCGTCACACGCATGACCTGCTTCCGTTATTTATTATTCTGTTGGAATATCATGTCTGTGCGTTTACGCATGACCTGGTTCCATTATTTATTATTTTGATAGAATAACCTGTGTGCGGTCTATCGCATGCCCAATGAATTCTTTTGTTATTCCATTCTTTATAATACTCAGTTGGTTAAAGTTTTGGCTTTTATACTCCATGAAATTAATGGAATATCCTTAATATTTGCGCTTCATCCAGTATTTTTTCATGAAAATATTCTTATGAGCATTCTTGAATTTTACTCCACAAAGCAATATCATGTTGACAATTTAGACGTTATTGGTTCCTGGATAATTAATTCTTGAACTTGTTTTATTGAATTATCATGTCATTGTCATCATCCTCATGTTTATATTATGTTGAAAGTCATCTGTGGCCTGTAGTGCATAGATGGACTTGGTATGATTATGACCAGGGATTATTCGGTATAATCATGACTATAATGTTACAAATAATGTGGTAAAAGTCCTCATTGGCCCGTAGTGCATTTATGGACAGTTTTTGGCATGATCATGACCATTGATGAAAACACGAATATCCTTGGCCCGTAGTGCATGGATAATTTGTGGTCATGATACTAATGAATATCCTTGGCCGTAGTGCAGGGATGAGGTGAATTATTTATTAAGCTGAGTCTCAGCGATAAAAGTGATGAAAAACCTTTTTAAATCATAGAAGATAGTAGATTTTATTCTCTACTTGACTCTTCTAATGGATTGCTTGTTCCGCTGCAGTTAAACTTGATGTTTGTTATATTTTATCAGTTTAACACTGTTGAAGACTAATGATAAATTATTTTGCATTATCTTAGTCATAATATTTCTTACTGGGCTAGTTGAGCTCACCCTTTTGCTTTCATTGTTCTCTTCAGGAAATGAGAACGTAGCAGGGACTAGTCAAGGAAAAGAGTGACGGTCCAGATGATAGCATTAGTAGTCCTCACTATTCTATGAAATAGTGTGATAATAAATGTATTGAGGACTTATTTTGAGTTTGAATACTATCTAGAGACAATATTTGTATTAAAACTCACAACACATGTTGTATATTTAAGATTGTATTTGTATTCTATACCATGTATTTGGCGACTCAAGATGAGTGATGTATACCTGTTTTGGGGGCGTCACAGTTGGTATCAAAGCTTAGGGATATGATCCCTGGCTGAGATGTGAGACAAGAACTAAGAGGGGAGAGACGGGGAATTCCTTCGCTAGTATGACATACCTAAGTTTATTTGGTATTTAATTGGTGGAATCGAGTATATGGATAATATGTGACATGTTAATTAACCCTTGTTTTGTGGCAGTGTTTGAAAATGGCAAATGAAAATGTTAACAATGGAGTGAATGAGACCGTTGAGACACCTTTAATCACTAACCAAAGTTAATGTGATGTCGAATGAAAGAAGAAATTAGAGATATCTACGTGGTGAGTGAAGAACTAATAGTTGCACCCGAGCTAGTTGCAGAGGTAGCAGCTAGAAGTGAGGAAGAAGAGGAAGAAGATGAACCTGAGGAGAATTTATTAGAAGAATTTTATGATATAAATTTAGCATTACAAAATTGTATTCATAAGTTAGAAGAGCAGGATGAAGAATGACAGGCGGTGGTGGAACAAAGAGATACAACAATTCAAAATTGTGTTACCCGATTTGCGATGCTTGAACAGAAGCACTCTTTGGCAGAGTGTAAGATATTAGAGCTGGAATCTGAGAATGATATGATCAAAGTTCTGATGAAAGAAGAAGCAACTGAACGAAGGAGAATAGATGATGCATGGGTAAAAGCCGCACTACGCGTTGATATGGCAGAAAAGGACGTCCGATCCAATAAATTCAAAACAGATGAAATGGATTTCGCTTTTTGGACAACAATTGGGAGAATCAAACATCGAGTTCGGAATTACCCTCTGCAGAGCGGTCAACCACAATTCGATATGGAACGGAGAGTAATGATTCGAATCATGGATCATGAATGTGACGAAGCAATTAAGGGTGGAATGTACTCTACAGCAAAGTTAAGTCCAACTGGGATGTCCCAGACAAGTCAAAATCGGTAGTTTAAGAGAGAGCATTTTTTTTTCATGACGAGGAACCTGAACAAAGTTATCACGGGTAAGTTAATCATAAACTCTTGCGAGGTCTATACCTTGTTAGATACCGTTTCTACACACCCTTTTATTTCACCTAGTTGTGTTCAATGTTTGAACTTAACTCTGGAGAAATTAGACTTTGACTTATCGGTTGAAACTCTGTTAGGAGAAACCTTCGTTACATCTGCTGTTTATAAATCTTGTTTAATTCAAATCGACACTTTAACGTTACCTGTCGATCTTATCTCTTTGAAAATACTTGTCTTTGATGTGATTTTAGGAATCAATTGGTTAACTACTCATCATGCTTTTTGTAAGGTTGTTAGCTTTCATATTCCTAACCAATCTATCATGCGAATTCAAGCAACTAAACCACTAAAGTTAATCACTGTTATATCAAGTCATAAGTAAAGAGCACCGATCCTTTCGTTGTTGACTTCCTTGTGTGGAATGCACCGAAGCCAGACTTTCTGTAGGGGAAGCCGTGAATAACGGTGGCAAGTTGATAGGTATCAATGTGACGTACTATCCAAGTCTTGGGATAAGAGTCACAGTTTTGAATGATAATTCTATTGTTAATAAATTTCCTGGCGTATGCTTGAAGACTTCTTGGCCCACCCCAGATCGTGAAATCAAATTTTATACTGACCCCAGTACAAAACCTCATTTCTAAAACCCTTAAATATTTCTTCAAATAAAATGAACGTAACATGCGCCAAAGACGTTGGTTCGAGCTGTTGAAGATTACGATCGTACCATTCAATACCATCGTGGAAAAGCGAACGTGGTAGCTCACGCGTTGAGTAGAAGATCGTATGCGTTTACGAGTGTGAATATACGAACCTACGTGAAGATAACGAATATATTATTAGAACCAACTTTAGTCGATAAAGTTAAAGCCACTCAAGCTACAGACCCGGAGCTAATGAATACGAAGAAGAAGGTTCAAGAGGGCGTTATTCTAGAAGCAAGAATCGATGAAGAGAGGAAAACTCAACCCTCGATTTTATTTGGCCCATTTGAAATCCTCGATCGAGTAGGAACTGTGGCTTATAGACTCATTTTACCGCCAAGTATGTCGCGTGTTCATAACATTTTTCACGTATCGATGTTACGTAAATATGTGGATGACCCGAACCACATTATTGATTTAAAACCGGATGAGATAGCAGATAATTTAACGTATGAAGATGTACCTGTTAAAATCCTAGAATGTATTCAACACTCAAAGGTTATACCTCAAGAGTTAGAATATGAAATGAAGTCAAGGTATCCTCATCTCTTCGGCATACCAGGTACGTACGTAAATTTCGAGGGCAAAATTTCATAAGGAGGGGAGATTGTGAGACCCCAAATTTTATGAATAAAGATTTAAATTTCTCGAAATATTTTTTTTAAAATTATGGTGTGGATTTGAGATAATGTTATAGTTGTGGGTATTATTTATAAATTTTGAAAAGTATGCAAGTTGTTATATAATATTCGATTGGTCGGGGAATATTCGTACGACGACACAATCATTGGTGGACCCCACAATAGAATTATTGTCGGATTGAAAAAACGACAAAAATATTTTTATGAAAATAATGGCAGAAGTTTTACCGTTAACTGTTGAAACACCCGGTGTTAAAAAATACGATGTCTGGCGTGGTTGCACAAAGATGACACACGGTATTGATTATTGATGCTTACGTGAGAAGTCACTCAGTTTTGTTCAATTATTGCTTCAGTAATTGTTGCAACAATGACAATGTGAAGACGTCAACACCAACATCAACTGGTTCTAAGGGAGGAGAACGACCATCGATCGTATGCTATAAATGTGGAAAAGAGGGACATATCAGCCCAAACTGTCCACAACAGTTCAAGGTATGCTATAATTGTGGAAAGGAAGGACATATCACTCGAGATTATACGGTAGCAAAACCAAGTCCAGGGGGGATGGTGACTCAAAAGGCTGTCCCAGAAAAGTCAAAGTCAACGGTTCCTGGAAGAGCATTTGTTGTGACTGGTCAAAATACAAGGAACCCAAACGAGGTGATCATGGGTAAGCTAATCATAAATTCTTGCAAAGTTTATACATATCTCTCCTGCTTGTGCTCAACGTTTAAACTTAACTCTGGAGAAATTAGACTTTGACTTATCTGTGGAGACTCCGTTAGGAGAAACTTTCATTACATCCACTGTTTCTAAATCTTGTTTGATCCAAGTTGGCACCATCACATTACCTGTTGACCTTATCTCTTTAAAGATACTTGCTTTTGATGTGATTTTAGGGATTGATTGGTTAACTACTCATCATGCCAAAATTGATTGTCTTCGTAAGGTTGTTAGTTTTCATATTCCTAACCAACCTGTTGTACGAATTCAAGCAACTAAACCACTAAAATCAATCACTGTCAGATCAAGTCATTCGTCCTAGTACATCTCCTTGGGGTGCTCCTGTTTTATTTGTAAAGAAGAAAGACGAGAGTATGCGACTTTGTATTGACTATCGAGAATTGAACCATGTCACCATCAAGAATAGGTATCCGTTACCTCGCATTGATGACCTGTTTGACCAGTTATAAGGAGCATAATTCTTTTCAAAGATCGATCTTCGTTCTAGATATCATCAGCTGAAGATTAGAACTGAGGATATTCCAAAGACTGCCTTCAGAACTCGGTACGGGCATTATGAATTCTTAGTCATGTCTTTTGGATTGACTAATGCTCCTGCGGCTTTCATGGATATGATGAACCGAGTATTCAAGGAATATTTGGATTAGTTCGTTGTTGTCTTTATTGATGACATCCTCATATATTCCAAATGTCGTGAAGATCATGAGCACCATTTGAAGCTGGTACTCCAAAGGCTTCATGAAAACAAACTATATGCCAAGTTGAAGAAATGAGAGTTCTGGCTTGAGGAAGTAGCATTCCTTGGGCACGTGGTGTCAAAACATGGAATATCTGTTGACCCGGCGAAGATTGAAGCAATAAAAAGTTGGGAGCAACCGAAGACGATGACCGAAGTTCGTAGCTTTCTGGGTTTAGCTGGTTATTATCGAAGATTCATGGAAGGATTTTCTTGAATCGCTACTCCGTTAACTCAGCTGCCTCGGAAGGATACAAAATTTGTATGGAGCGAGGAATGCGAGAAGAGTTTTCAAGAGCTCAAGAGAGACTCATTTCGCACTGCTGCTCGACAATACCGTCTGTTCGGATGGATTTGCTATCTCTGATGATGCTTCGAAGCAAAGGGTTAGGATGTGTTCTCATGCAACATGGGAAAGTCATAGCCTATGCATCGCGACAACTTAAAGACTATGAGAGGAACTATCCTACTCATGATCTAGAGTTGGCAACAGTCATTTTCGCGTTAAAGATCTGGAGGCACTATCTATATGGGGAGAAAGTGGAGATATATTCCGATCATAAAAGCCTCAAATATTTCTTCACCCAAAAGGAACTCAACATGCGGCAACGACGTTGGCTCGAGTTGTTGAAAGATTACGACCACACAATTCAATATCATCTTCGAAAAGCGAACGTGGTAGTTGACGCGTTGAGTAGAAGATCATATGCGGGAACGAGTGCGATGTTGTCAATGCAAAGGCCCATTTTGTGTGATTTATAAAAGATGAAGATAGAATTCAAGACTCTGGGGACCCATGCGATAATGTCAAGTATTTGCATAGAACCGACTTTAATCAAAAAAGTTAAAGTTGCTCAAGCCACAGACCCGGAGCTGATGCGTATGAAGAAGAAAGTACAAGAAGCTGCTATTCCAGAAGCAAGAATCGATGAAGAAGGAATACTTCGAGTCCACTCTAGACTTTGTGTTCCTAACGACTCTAATTTGAAAAACAAGATCATGATGGAGGCACACAATACACCATTTGCAATCCATCCTAGAAGTACCAAAATGTATCGTGATCTTCGACATACATTTTGGTGAAACAATATGAAGAGAGAGATCGCGAAGTTTATCTCGAGGTGTTTAACTTGTTAACGGGTAAAGGCGGAGCATCAAGTGCCTAAGGGTCCATTGCAACCACTTGAGATTCCAAAATGGAAGTGGGAACACATTACCATGGATTTCGTTACGGTTCTTCCCATGGTTTCTCAAGGCATAAATGCTATTTGGGTTATTGTTGATAGATTAACCAAGTCTACTCATTTCTTGCCGATACGGGATACTTATTACCTTGAACGTCTTGCTCGTATGTACGTAAATGATATTGTGAGATTGCATGGCATGCCAGTATCCATAGTTTCAGATTGTGACCCAAGAATTACTTCACGATTTTGGGTTAGCTTGCAAAATGCTATGGGCACGGATTTACGATTCAGTTCGGCATACCATCCTCAAACGGACGAACAATCAGAGAGGATTATTCAAACTCTTGAAGATCTATTAAGACTCTGTGTCCTAAACTTCAAAGGGAGTTGGGATAAGTATTTACCATTGGTGGAATTCTCCTACAACAACAGTTATCAGGCAAGTATAGGTGTGGCTCCATTCGAAGCATTGTATGGACGAAAATTTCGCTCTCCAATATGTTGGGACCCGAGTTGGTACGTATTACTACAGAAAAGATCCAAATGATTCGACAATGTATACAAACGGCACAGGATCGACAAAAGAGTTATGCGGATCTTCATCGAAAGGACGTGAAATTTAGTATTGGGGATCATGTATTGTTGCGTGTTTCTCCATGGAAGAGAGTTACAAGATTTGGGAAAAGAGGAAAGCTCAATCCATGATTTATTGGTCCATTTCAGATTCTTGACAGAGTAGGAAATGTGGCCTATAGACTCGCATTACCTCCAAGCATGTCTCGTGTTCATAATATTTTTCACATATCTGTGCTTCGTAAATATGTGAAAGACCCGAACCACGTTATTGAGTTAGAACCAGACGAGATAGCCGAAGACTTAACGTACGAAGAGGTACCTGTCAAGATCTTGGATAGGAAGGAACATGTCCTACGCACAAAGGTCATACCACAAGTCAAAGTTTTGTGGAGGAACCATGCTATAGAGGAAATGACCTGGGAGATGAAAACAGAAATGAAAGCGAGGTGTCCTCACCTTTTCGAAATACCAGGTACGTACGTCAATTTCGAGGATGAAATTTCATAAGGAGGGGAGGTTGTAAGACCCCAACTTATTATAAATGAAATCGAATTTTCTCTATTTATTATTTTGAAAAGGTAAGGGTTGATTTGATTAATGTGGTTAGTTATGGGTAAAATGCGCAAATATTTCAAATAAACAAGTGGTTATAAAATATTCATTATTATCGGGGAATATTCGTTTGGTCGTGGAATATTCTTATTGTCGTGGAATATTCGTACGACGGCACAGCCTTGTGTGGGCCCCATAACGGAAAGCGATTGGATGAAGAAAACGACAAGTATAAGTTTTATAAATAACTTGGTAGTAGTTGTTACTGATTAATCTTCTTTGTTGAAATACTTCGTGGTTAAAACACGTGAAGAGACACGATTGCACCAATTATTGATTCTTACGTGAAGGCACTACTCAATAATTGTTACGATAATTCTTTATTCAATATTTTATTTTATTGATTCAATAATTGCTACGTTGATATTTTATATTATTGTTGTTTCAATAATTGTCACTACACAGTATTTTCCATTATAAGATCAATAATTCATATTATTTGAATAATATTATTAGATAGCATTATTGGCAATGTCTAGAAAGTTCTGTCTAAGGAGAGGTTTGGTCACCTAATTGCGCGCCAGTAAGGAGAAATCCTTATTGGAAAGCCCCCACTTTCTTGGGAACGGCCTGGTTGTGGATATTATGATTATGTAATATTATTTGTGAATAATTAATTATTGATTTATATGATAAGAAAAATATTCATTTTATGTGGATATAGATGAAGAAAATTTTAAAGTGACAATTATTGAAAAATTGATATTTTATCTTTTCTGATAAAATAATTCATTTAAATATATTATTATATTTTAATAATATAATAATGGTGATGTTTTTACAATGAATGTGAGATATATGAATATATGAGAAGGAAGAGTATTTTTATTACTAAAAATATTTAAAACATGTTTTTCATGTTTGTGGACCCCATTTCTTGACTGAAATTTGATTATAGCCTGTAAAATCGTCTGTATGTCGATTTCGGTCAATTTCTGTTTGGAATTTAGAAAAACTTTCTTCTGCAAAGCTGTAGAGAATTAAATTTCCTATGGAATGGACATAAAATTTGAATTTTTCTGATAAAAGAACTATTTATTATGAATTATTGAAGTTCTGAAGTTCCAAAATAATTGATATTTGAAGTTTTAATTATTTTTTTTAATAAAAATGTTTTTTGCAAGTGGGTGGGCCCCACATGTGATATAAACATGCTGAAATAGTGGTGGGCGAGAATTTTTTTATAAATATATTATTTTATTAAATTTTCTACTTTGGTGTTCTAAGCATTTCCCTATAAATAGGGTGCTTAGGTTATAATTTAAAATCACACCAGAAACTGAAATCTTCTCTCTCTATATTATCGAGCGTATTCTTGTGAGTATTTTGATACTTTGAGTGTTGATATACGGTTGAAGTTTCCTTCAAAGACTATATCCGAGATTCCATCAAAAAGTATGTCTTCTCGAGGTAAGGGATGTTATTTTTTTTAAAATGATATTATTTCTTCTAATATCATTATGCGAATATTGATATGATTTTTTTCTTGTGAAATTCGGTCTTTTAATTGTTTGGTTACTATTCACATATCAAAGACTATTCACGATATCGACATTTATTCACGAATACGATACTATTCATAGAAAAATTAAATTTTTCATTTTTTTGTCCAAAATATCCATTATGGATACTAGCTTTGATTTTATCCATGTTTTGATCATTCTTGAATTTTACTTCACTATGATTATTTACGAAGTATTTTTGAACTTGGATTGTTTAAAGTACGAATCCTTAATATTTGTTCTTTTGTTTCACTGGATTCGTTTTCTTTAAAATATTTTTCATCATCCTCAGTCCTAAATGATGCTATTACTGAATATCTTTGGCCTGTAGTGCAAAGATTAATGATTTTCTGTTAAATATCTTTGGCCCGTAGTGCAAAGATGTACAGGTGTTGAGATGAACATGACCAATCGTGAATATCTTGACACCAGTAGTGCAAAGATGAATATTTGATTCAAGATGTTTATTGATTGATGTTACAGGGATAAAATATTGATGATGGACTTTTAAATTCATAGATAATAGTAGATTTCATTATCTACGTAACTCTTCTATGGATTATTATTTTCGCTGCGAATATTGATTTGAAACTTGTTGTCTATTATATTCTATCAGATTTTTTCCTGTTGAAGACTAACGATAATTTGTTCTATATTATCTTAGTCATAATATTCTTCTTCTTCGGGCTAGTTGAGCTCACCTTTTCCTTTTGTTCCATTTTTCTTCTTAGGAGGTGAGAATGTAGCGAGTATTAGTCGGGGTATGGAATGAAGGTTCTAGAAAGTCGTTTCAGTAGTCCTCACTATTTTGTAAAATGGTGTATCAATAATTGTGATGAGGACTTATTTGAGTGTTGATATTGTCTAGAAGACAATATTTGTTTTAAACTCACGATTTATGTGTTGTCGATTTTTTTGACGACAATTGTATTAATAAAGTTGTAGTTGTTTCATACCATGTATTTGGAGACTCAGAATGGGTGTTGTATACCTATTTTGGGGGCGTCACAGTTGGTATCAGAGCTTAGGGCTATGATTTCTGGCGGAGATCGGGAAATAGAACTAGGAGGGGAGAGACGAGTAAATCCTTCGCTAGTGTGTCCTACCTAAGCTTATTTGTTGGTTGGTTAGAATATAGGAATATTATGTGATATGTTAATTTCTTTAATTAACCCTTGTTTTGTGGCAGTATTTGAGAATGGCAACTGAGAATGTTAACAGTGGAGAAAATGAGACCGTGGAGACACCTTTACTCACCAATGAGAAGAATGTGCAACAGGCTGACAATGTTCCTCCTGTAAACAACACCACTAATCGGACGATGAACGATGGAATGTTTAGAAGCTTTTTGCAGTTCATGTAAAATCAGACGAAGGAGACTCGTGTACAAAATACAAGTGGAAATGATAGCAACGCACGGTTTGTTACAGCCAAGTAGTTCAAAGAGTTGGGACCACCAGAATTCTGGGGAAAGCCGGATTCGATTAAGGCGGAGACGTGAGTCAAGCAAATTACCAAGATATTCGATGTCTTGGGATGCACGGAGGAACAGAAGGTTCCATTCGCTACTTTTATGTTCCGTAATGAGGCAGATTCATCGGTGGGAATCATGAAGCGTACCATCCAACCCTTGACTCAAAGCATGTCTTGGGAAACATTTCAAAACCTGTTCAATGACAAGTACTTTCCTGAAAGTATTCATCACATGAAGGAAGTAGAGTTTATTAGACTGGAGCAAAACAACATGACGGTGTCCTAGTACGAGGCGAAGTTCGCGGAGTTATCCAGGTTTGCACCTCATTTAGTGGAGAATGAGGAACGTATGACGCGGATGTTTCTAAGAGGTTTGACACCCGACATACGTCAATATCTCATTTCTCATAAGTTTTCTCTATATTCAGATGTTGTCAACAGGGCTCAATTATTAGAGCGAGATAACGAGTACGTTCAACCGAGGGACCACAACCAGGGTCATACTGGTGACAGCAGTCATCGGAACAAAGATAACCAGCGGGGAAAGAAAAATACGGATAAAAGCGGTAACCACTCTAGTGGTAATCATGGCCATGAAAATAGAAGAAGCGAGTTGGGGGGAGATTTTAAAAAGAGGAGATTCAACAATGACAATTTGAAGACGTCAAAGACCAAAGAAACTTTGTTCTAAGGGAGGAGAACGACCACCCATCAGATGCTATAAATGTGGAAAAGAGGATATATCATTGGCGTCCATCCACAATAGTTCAAGGTATGCTATAATTGTGGAAAGGAAGGACATATCACTCGAGATTATACTGAGAGCGAAACCAAGTCCAATGGGATGGTGACTCAAAAGGTCATCCCGGAAAAGTCAAAGTCAACGGTTCCTGGAAGAGCGTTTGTTGTGACTAGTCAAAATACAAGGACCCCAAACGAGGTGATCACAGGTAAGCTAATCATAAATTCTTGCGAAGTTTATACATTACTAGATACCGGTGCTACCCATTCATTTATCTCTCCTGCTTGTGCTCAACATTTAAACTCAACTCGGAGAAATCGAGACTTTGACTTATCTGTGGAGACTCATAGAGAAACTTTCATTACATCCACTCGCTTATAAATCTTGTTTGATCCAAGTTAGCACCATCACATTACCTGTTGACCTTATCTCTTTAAAGATACTTGCTTTTGATGTGATTTTAGGGATTGATTGGTTAACTACTCATCATGCCAAAATTGATTATTTTCGTAAGGTTGTTAGTTTTCATATTCCTAACCAACCTGTTGTATGAATTCACGCAACTAAACCATTAAAATCAATCACTATCATATCTAATCATAAAGCTATTCGTTTATTGAAAAACGGATGTCAAGCTTTCTTAGCCCATGTTATGGATTTGAATAAAGACACGTCAGATTTGAATAATATTCCTATTGTTAGTAAATTTCCTGACGTATTTCCTGAAGAACTTCCCGGTCTACCACCAAAACATGAAGTTGAATTCTTTATTGATCTTGAACCTGGTACAAAGCCCATTTCTAAAACCCCATATCGAATGGCTCCTATTGAACTTCAGGAGTTAAAGGTCCAATTACAGGAGTTGTTGGACATCGGTTTCATTAAATCCTAAGTACATCTCCTTTGAGGGGTGCTCCTATTTTATTTGTAAAGAAGAAAAGACGGGAGTATGCGACTTTTTATTGACTATCGAGAATTGAACCATGTCACCATCAAGAATAGGTATCCGTTACCTCGCATTGATGACTTGTTTGACCAGTTACAAGGAGCACAATTCTTTTCAAAGATCGATCTTCGTTCTAGATATCATCAGCTGAAGATTAGAACTGAGGATATTCCAAAGACGCCTTGAAACTCGATCGTGCATTATGAATTCTTAGTCATGTCTTTTGGATTGACTAATGCTCCTAAACTTTCATGGATATGATGAACCGAGTATTCAAGGAATATTTGGTTCGGGTTCGTTGTTGTCTTTATTGATGACATCCTCATATATTCCAAAAGTCGTGAAGATCATGAGCACCATTTGAAGCTGGTACTCCAAAGGCTTCATGAAAACAAACTATATGCCAAGTTGAAGAAATGAGAGTTCTGGCTTGAGGAAGTATCATTCCTTGGGCACGCACGTGTCAAAACATGGAGTATCTGTTGACCCTAAGAAAGATTGAAGCAATACAAAGTTGGGAGCAAGCAAGAAGACGGTGACCGAAGTTCATAGCTTTCTGGGCTTAGCTGGTTATTATCGAAGATTCGTGGAAGGATTTTCTCGAATCGCTACTCCATTAACTCAGCTGACTCGGAAGGATACAAAATTTGTATGGAGCGAGGAATGCGAGAAGAGTTTTCAAGAGCTCAAGAGGAGACTTATTTCGGCACCTATTCTGACAATACCGTCTGGTTCGGATGGATTTGTTATCTATAGCGATGCTTCAGGCAAAGGGTTAGGATGTGTTCTCATGCAACATAGGAAAGTCATAGCCTATGCATCGCGACAACTTAAAGACTATGAGAGGAACTATCTTACTCATGATCTAGAGTTGGCAGCAGTCGTTTTCGCACTAAAGATCTGGAGGCACTATCTATATGGGGAGAAAGTGGAGATATATTCCGATCATAAAAGCCTCAAATATTTCTTCACCCAAAAGGAACTCAACATGCGGCAACGACGTTGGCTCGAGTTGTTGAAAGATTACGACCACATAATTCAATATCATCTTGGAAAAGCAAATGTGGTAGCTGACGCGTTGAGTAGAAGATCATATGCGGGAACGAGTGCGATGTTGTCAACGCAAAGGCCCATTTTGTGTAATTTACAAAAGATGAAGATAGAATTCAAGACTCCGGGGACCCATGCGATGATGTCAAGTATACGCATAGAACCGACTTTATTCAAAAAAGTTAAAGTTGCTCAAGCCACAGACCCGGAGCTGATGCGTATGAAGAAGAAAGTACAAGAAGCTGCTATTCCAGAAGCAAGAATCGATGAAGAAGGAATACTTCGAGTCCACTCCAGACTTTGTGTTCCTAACGACTCTAATTTGAAAAACAAGATCATGATGGAGGCACACAATACACCGTTTGCAATCCATCCTGGAAGTACCAAAATGTATCGTGATCTTCGACATACATTTTGGTGAAACAATATGAAGAGAGAGATCGCGAAGTTTATCTTGAGGTGTTTAACTTGTTAACGGGTAAAGGCGGAGCATCAAGTGCCTAAGGGTCCATTGCAACCACTTGAGATTCTAAAATGGAAGTGAGAACACATTACCATGGATTTCGTTACGGGTCTTCCCATGGTTTCTCAAGGCATAAATGCTATTTGGGTTATTGTTGATAGATTAACCAAGTCTGCTCATTTCTTGCCGATACGGGATACTTATTCCCTTGAACGTCTTGCTCGTATGTACGTAAATGAGATTGTGAGATTGCATGGCATGCCAGTATCCATAGTTTCGGATTGTGACCCAAGATTCACTTCACGATTTTGGGTTAGCTTGCAAAATGCTATGGGCACCGCGGATTCTGATTTATCTGGGCGGCATACCATCCTTAAACGGACGGACAATCAGAGAGGATTATTCAAACTCTTGAAGATCTATTAAGACTCTGAGTCCTAGACATCAAAGGGAGTTGGGATAAGTATTTACCATTGATGGAATTCTCCTACAACAATAGTTATCAGGCAAGTATAGGTGTGGCTCCATTCGAAGCATTGTATGGATGAAAATGTCGCTCTCCAATATGTTGGGATGAGGTGGGTGAAGCAACATTGTTGGGACTCGAGTTGGTACGTATTACTACAGAAAAGATCCAAATGATTTGACAACGTATACAAACGGCACAGGATCGATAAAAGAGTTATGCGGATCTTCATCGAAAGGACGTGAAATTTAGTATTGGGGATCATGTATTGTTGTGTGTTGCTCCATGGAAGGGAGTTACAAGATTTGGGAAAAGAGGAAAGCTCAATCCATGATTTATTGGTCCATTTCAGATTCTTGACCGAGTAGGAAATGTGGCCTATAGGCTCGCATTACCTCCAAGCATGTCTCGTGTTCATAATGTTTTCCACATATCTGTGCTTCGTAAATATGTGAAAGACCCAAACCACGTTATTGAGTTAGAACCAGACGAGATAGCCGAAGACTTAACATACGAAGAGGTACCTGTCAAGATCTTGGATAGGAAGGAACATGTCCTACGCACAAAGGTCATACCACAAGTCAAAGTTTTGTGGAGGAACCATGCTATAAATGAAATGACCTGGGAGTTGGAAAAGAAAATGAAAGCGAGGTGTCCTCACCTTTTCGAAACACCAGGTACGTACGTCAATTTCGAGGACGAAATTTCATAAGGAGGGGAGGTTGTAAGACCCCAACTTATTATAAATGAAATCGAATTTCCTCTATTTATTATTTTGAAATAGTCAGGGTTGATTTGATTAATGTGGTTAGTTATGGGTAAAATGCGCAAATATTTCAAATAAGCAAGTGGTTATAAAATATTCATTGTTGTTTGGGAATATTCGTTTGGTGGAATATATTCTACCGCTTTGGAATATTCGTATGCGACAAATACGATTGTGTGGGCCCCATAACTTGAAAGCGATTGGATGAAGAAAGCGACAAGTATAAGTTGTTTATAAATAACGGCATAGTTGTTTCTGTTAATCTTTGTTGAAATACTCTTGGTGGTTAAAACACAAGTAGCACTACAGTATTGCACCAATTATTGATTCTTACGTGAAGGGCACTACTCAATAATTGTTACGATAATTCTTCGCTCAATATTTTATTTTATTGATTCAATAATTGTTACGTTGATATTTTATATTATTGTTGTTTCAATAATTGTCACTACACAATATTTTCCATTATAAGATCAATAATTCATATTATTTGAATAATATTATTAGATAGCATTATTGGCAATGTCTAGAAAGTTCTGTCTAAGTAGAAGTTTGGTCACCTAATTGCGCACCAGTAAGGAGAAATCCTTATTGGAAAGCCCCCACTTTCTTGGGAACGGCCTGGTTGTGGATATTATGATTATGTAATATTATTTGTGAATAATTAATTATTGATTTATATGATAAGAAAAATATTCATTTTATGTGGATATAGATGAAGAAAATTTTAAAGTGACAATTGTTGAAAAATTGATATTTTATCTTTTCTGATAAAATAATTTATTTAAATATATTATTATATTTTAATAATATAATAATGATGATATTTTTACAATGAATGTGAGATATATGAATATATGAGAAGGAAAACTATTTTTATTACTAAAAATATTTAAAACATGTTTTTCATGTTTGTGGACCCCATTTCTTGACTGAAATTTGATTATAGCCTGTAAAATCGTCCGTATGTCGATTTCGGTCAATTTCTGTTTGGAATTTAGAAAAACTTTCTTCTGCAAAGCTGTAGAGAATTAAATTTCCTATGGAATGGACATAAGATTTGAATTTTTCTGATAAAAGAACTATTTATTATGAATTATTGAAGTTCCGAAGTTCCAAAATAATTGATATTTAAAGTTTTAATTATTTTTTTAAATAAAAATGTTTTTTGCAAGTGGGTGGGCCCCACATGTGATATAAACATGCTGAAATCAGTTTGTCAAGTGGTGGTCGAGAATTTTTTTATAAATATATTATTTTATTAAATTTTCTGCTTTGGTGTTCTAAGCATTTCCCTATAAATAGGGTGCTTAGGTTAGAATTTAAAATCACACCAGAAACTGAAATCTTCTCTCTCTATATTATCGAGCGTATTCTTGTGAGTATTTTGATACTTTGAGTCTTTGATATACGAAGGCAAGTTCCCTTCAAAGACTATATCCGAAAGATTCCAAATGTAAATCTTGTCTTCTCGAGGTAAGGGATGTTATTTTTTTTAAAATGATATTATTTCTTCTAATATCATTATGCCAGAATATTGGTATGATTTTTCTTGTGAAATTCTTGTCTTTTAGTGTCGGGGTTACTATTCACGTACACAACACTATTCACGTATACGACACTATTCACGAATACGATACTATTCATAAAAAAATTAAAATTTTCATTTTTTTGTCCAAAATATCCATTATGGATATTAGCTTTGATTGTATCCATGTTTTGATCATTCTTGAATTTTACTTCACTATGATTATTTACGAAGTATTTTTGAACTTGGATTGTTTAAAGTACGAATCCTTAATATTTGTTCTTTTGTTTCACTGGATTCGTTTTCTTTAAAATATTTTCATCATCCTCGATCCTAAATGATGCTATTACTAAATATCTTTTTGCTTTGTAGTGCAAAGATTAATGATTTTTGTTAAATATCTTTGGCCGTGAGTGCAAAGATGTACAGGTGTTGAGATGAACATGACCAACTGTTAAATATCTTTGGCCTATAGTGCAAAGATGAATATTTGATTCAAGATGTTTATTGATTGATGTTACAGGGATAAAATATTAATGATGGACTTTTAAATTCATAGATAATAGTAGATTTATTCTCTACGTAACTCTTCTATGAATTATTATTTTCGCTGCGAATATTGTTCTGAAACTTGTTGTCTATTATATTCTATCAGATTTTTTCCTGTTGAAGACTAACGATAATTTGTTCTATATTATCTTAGTCATAATATTCTTTACTGGGCTAGTTGAGCTCACCCTTTTCCTTTTGTTCCATTTTTCTTCTTAGGAGGTGAGAATGTAGCGAGTACTAGTCGGGGTATGGAATGAAGGTTCTAGAAAGTCGTTTTAGTAGTCCTCACTATTTTGTAAAATAGTGTATCAATAATTGTAATGAGGACTTATTTGAGTGTTGATATTGTCTAAAAGACAATATTTGTTTTTAAACTCATAGTTTATATGTTGTCATATTTTGCACGACAATTGTATTAATAAATTTGTAGTTGTTTCTGTACCATGTATTTGGCAACTCAGAATGGGTGTTGTACACCTATTTTGGGGGCGTCACAATTGTATTTGTATTCTGTACCATGTATTTGGCGACTCAGAATAGGTGATGTTTACCTATTTTGGGGGCGTCACAGTTGATAATTGTAATGTAAGGTGGAGATGTTATTTGTCCATTTTTGATCCATATAAAATATATATTATGAATAAATGTCTCTATATATATATATATATATATATATATATATATATATGTGTATATTTCTTATTTCTTCATATATATATTATATGTATATTTCTTATTTCTTCAAGTTGTGATCAAAAAAATATATTCTCCTTGTCTTCGAGAACTAGCTAAGTAGAGTTGTTTATTAGAGGCAAAAATTCTTATAAGTTGTATAATTTAGGTATGTTTGACAAAGTATGATTATGGGATGATTTTGATTTATAATTTTTTTTTATGAATTCATTTAAGAACTAAACTCACATAACCTATTTTTAATATGGGTTGTATGAGTTAGAATCATATAATTATAGGCCAAATATAGGTTAATTCATATTTCAAATTTACAATTATCATAATCCAATTAAATAAATTATTTATGATATTTAATATCTATATTCTTTCACCTTCTATCTCTAAGACACATTCTTTCTCTTTTAAAAATTTGTATACTCTCATACTGTGTTTGTAAGTTTTTATTTGAGTGGAAGGGTATGGAAAATAATTAAAATTCCTCCAAATTCCATGTTTGTGAGTTTTTTAAAGGAGGAATTGAAGGGATTTGAAGGGAAAATTGATTAAATTTTTTGCTCAAAATTTTCCCTTCAAAAGTGGGAGGAGGATGGAAAAGTAAAATATTTTACATTATCAAAAATAACCCTATAAAATAAATAATATAACAATTTTACCCTCACTTAGAATTACTCTCAATTACATATTTTTAATTTTTGAAACTCTCAGTTTTCTCTCTACACTACTAAAAATTTTCTCAATTTCACTTATAATTTCTGAATGACACACAAAGGAGTATTATTCTTTAGAAATGTTTAGGAGATTATCGAGATTGAGTAATAGACCCACACGTCCATATGCCATTGGAGTAAAAGAGTACCAATCTGCCTTGTCATATACAAACAAAAATGTCCATTCTTTTCTAAAACTCACAAACATAACAAACAAAACTATAATCCTTCCCATCCCATCCCATCCCATCCCTTCCCCTTCTATACTTTCTATTCTCATCTCATCCCTCGAAACTCATAAACGCAGCATAAAATTTTTAGGCTTTTTGTCCCTAAAATTTTTAGAGAGATGTAATAAGTGAATTACCATATGTTCTCTTTCTAAAATTTTTAATTTTTCTCTCTAAAATTTTTAAAATTCTTTCTAAAATTTTTGTACACTTATATTTGTTTGTAAGGATTACACTTGGGATAAGACTATTAATCCCAAGTGTCTTGTTTATTTTCAAATTTTAATTTGGGACTATTAGTCCAAAGATCATAAAATGACTTAAGATGTGGGACTATTTAATATCATGTCTAATTAGTGTAAGACCCCAACTTTTATGAATAAAGATGATTTATTTTCTCTAAATATCATTTTGGACCCCACAACGAAATTACTATCGGAGTTAGAAAACAACATAAATAACTTTTTATAAAAATAACGGCAAAAGTTTTACCGTTAACTGTTGAAATACCCGGTGATAAAAGTACAATAATACGCATGGTTGCATAGTAGCACACTATATTGTACAATATCTTTGATTATTGATGCTTACATGAGAAGTCACTCAGTTTATTCAATTATTGTCACAGTAATTGCTGCATAGTATCTTATATTATTGATTCAATTATTGTCATAGTATCATCTGCATAATATTTTATATTATTAAATCAATCATTATGACGAAAAAGTTATTCATATTATTATTTGCATTATTGACAATGTCTAGAAAGTTCTGTCGAGGAATGGAGTTTGGTCACCTAATTGCGCATCAATATGGAAAAATCCTTACCGGAAAGCCCCCTCTTTCTTGGGAATGATCTGGTTGTTAATATTGTAAGTTATAATATTAATGATGAATAAAGATCGTGTTGATTAAAGATGAGAATAATAATTGATGAGTGGAAGATATTTGCTCAATTATCCTTTTAAATTGGTGTTTGTTCATTTAGTTTTTTTAAAGGTTGCATATATTTTTCCGTATAGCAAATTACCTTCAAAGAAGGTAATCTTGTGATTGATGGAATATGAGATTATTGGCCAAATTTTCCAAATTATACATTACTGTTCACTAACTTGTTGATAAGGGCGCTCTCTCATTGGCCCATAACTCCCAAATTCAAGTTACCCTTTCAGGAGGGTAATCTCTAATTGGCTGTCTCAAATACATGCTGATAAATTGCGTCCGAATAATTTTTTACTGTGCGTCCGTGATTATTTTACTAAATAGTATCCTGCAATTCTCCTATAAATAGGTTGCTTAATTTAGAAATGAAAATCACACCAGAATCAGAAAATTCTTCTTCTATAATATTGAGCGTATTTCTTATGAGTTAAGGAAGCTTTAAGTGTAGAAAACAATATAAGTTTTCTTTAAGAATATCTCAGCTACACCAATCGGAATTACTCTCCTATTAAGGTAAGTGATGTTATTTTTGTTCAATATTCGTAAAAAATAATATTTTCTTTCACACTCTGTAGTATTTAAGTAATATTATTACGTTTCAGATTCTAAATTCTACACTCATTTTGTTAAGTATTGCTTCTATACTCCTTGAAATTAGTAGAATATCCTTAAAATTTGCGCTTCATCTAGTATCGCTTCACAATGATATTTTTGTGAACGTTCTTATTAAAATTTAATCTTTTTATGCCGGGGTATTATTTACGGGGTATTATTCACGAAGTACTATTCATGGGATATTATTCACCCGGGTACTATTCACCCAGAAAATTGATTTCTTTTCTATTCAAATTATTTTTGATACATGAATATTATTCTTGAATTTTACTCCACAAAGCAGTTGTCATGTTGACAATTTGGACATTTTTAAACTCTGGATAAATTTAAAGTCTTTAATATTTATTCTTGATTTCGTTTGATTAATGCTTATATCATTGTTATTATCCTCATTCTTATATTGTGATAAAAGTCATCTTTGACCCGTAGTGCATAGATGAACTATTGATTGGTATGATTATGTATCGGTATAATCATGACCATTGGTGATAATAATGAATATCCTTGGCCCGTAATGCATGGATAATTCATGGATGTGATATTAATGAATATCCTTGGTCCGTAGTGCATGGATAATTCAGTGATGTGGATTATTTATTGAGCCGAGTCTCAGCGATAAAATTGATGATAAACTTTTAAATCATAAAAGATAGTAGATATCATGCTCTACTTGACTCTTCTAATGGATTATTTCTTCCGTTGCAGTTAAACTTGTTGTCTATTGTATTCTATCAGTTTAACACTGTTGAAGGCTAAAGATAATTTATTCTGCATTATCTTAGTCATAATATTCTTTACTGGGCTAGTTGAGCTCACCCTTTGCTTTAATTGTTCTCTTCAGGAAATGAGAATATAGCTGAGACTAGTCAGGGAATGGAGTGACGGTCCAGATGGTTGCTTTAGTAATCCTCAATATTCTATGAAATAGTGTAATAATAATTATAATGAGGACTTCATTTGAGTTTGGATATTATCTAGGAGACAATATTCGTGTTAAAACTCTCAGCTTATGTTACACGACAGTTGTATAATTAAGCTCGTATTTGTATTCTGTACTATATATGTAAGAACCAAAATTTTATGAATAAAGAATAATTTTCTCAATTTTTTTTTTGAGTATTATGGTGTGAATTTGTTATAATGTTATAGTTGTGGGTAATATTTATAAATTTTGCAAAGTAAGCAAAATGTCATAAAATATTCGTTTGGTCGGAGAATATTCATTTTATCAGGGAATATTCGTACAACGGCGCAATCATTGGTGGACCCCACAACAGAATTACTATCGGAGTTAGAAAACGATAGAAATATCTTTTTATGAAAATAACGGCAAAAGTTTTAGCGTTAATTGTTGAAATACCCAGTGATAAAAGTACAATAATACGTGTGGTTGCATAGTAACACACGGTATTGATTATTGATGCTTACGTGAGAAGTCACTCAGTTTTATTCAATTATTGCTATAGTAATTGTTGCATAGTATCTCACGTTATTAATTCAATTATTGTCACAATATTTTATATTATTAAATCAATAATTGAGACGATAAAGTTATTCATATTATTATTTGCATTATTGATGATGTTTAGAAAGTTCTGTGGAGGAAAGGGGTTTGGTCACCTAATTGCGCGCCAATAGGAAGAAATCCTTATCGAAAAACCCTCTCTTTCCTAGGAATGATCTGGTTGTTAAATATTGCAAGTTATATTATTGATGAATAAAAGTTTTTAAAAATATTGAGGGGATTTTTATGAAGTATTTGTTGTAAATTTTGCTTATTATATGGACCCCCCACTTACCCATTTTTCAAAATTGTCGATAAAAATTATCTCAGTTTTGTTTTATATATATATATATATATATATATATATATATATATATATATATATATATTATAATAAGTTTTTTTAATGAAAAATAGAATATATTATATTTTATTATGCATAGTGTCTGCATAGTGTTTGCATAGTAAAAAAAAATTCAGACGAATTGCATCCGTGAGTGATTTCACTATGCGTCAGTGATTTTCATATTCAAATAGTATCCAGCCATTCTCCTATAAATAGGATGCTCAGTTTAGAAATGAAAATCACACTAAAATCAGAGAATTCTTCTTCTATAATATTGAACGTATTTCTTTAGTGTTTAAGGAAGCTTTGAGTGTAGAAAATAGTGAAAGTTTTCTTCAAGAATATATTCGCTATACTAGTCGGAATTGCTCTCTTTTTGTGGTAAGGGGTATTATTTATTTCATATTCGCTTACGATATTATTTTTCGTATTCGTAAGAAATTTTATTTCGTTCAATATTCGCAAAAATATTATCTTCGTTTAATATAGGAATATTATCTTCGTTCAATATTCGTAAGGAATATTATTTTCGTTCAACAGTTGTAAGGGATGTTATTTTTATTCAATATTCGTAAGAAATAATATTTTCTTTCATACTCTGTAGTATGTGAGTAATATTATTTCGTTTCAAATTCCGAATTATACACTCATTTTGTTAAGTATTGCTTATATACTCTGTGAAATTAGTAAAATATACTTGAAATTTGCGTTTCATCTAGTATCGTTTTACAATGATATTTTTCTGAACATTATTGTTCATTTTTAAGCTTTTCATGCCGGAGTACTATTCGTGGGTACTATTCATTTATACGGCACTATTCATATTTATGACACTATTCATACGTACGGTACTATTTATGAAGTACTATTCATACGTACGAGTACTATTCATGAAGTACTATTCATGGGGTACTATTCATGACAAAAAATTGATTTCTTTTCTGTCCAAATTATTTTTGATACGTAAATATTATTCTTGAATTTTACTCCATAAAGCAGTATCGTGTTGACAATTTGGATATTTTTAACTCTAGATAAATTTAAAGTCTTTAATATTTATCCTTGATTTCGTTTAATTGATGCTTATATCATTGTCATCATCCTCGTGCTTATATTGTGATGAATGTCATCTTTAGCCCATAGTGCATAGATGGACTGTTGATTGGTATGATTATGACCAGGGATTATTCGGTATAATCATGACCTGTAATGTTACAAGTGATGTGGATTATTTATTGAGCTGAGTCTCAGCGACAGTTGTTAGTATGATCATGACCATGGGTTCTCTTCGGTCAAGGGTGCAAAGATGAATTGTTGTTTGGCATGTTCATGACCATTGGTGAAAACACGAATATCCTTGGCCCGTAGTGCATGGATAATTCGTGGTCGTGATACTATTGAATATCCTTGGCCTGTAGCGCATGGATAATTCAGTGATGTGGATTATTTATTAAGCTGAGTCTCAGCGATAAAATTAATGATCTTTTAAATCATAGAAGATAGTAGATATCATTCTTTGCTTGACTCTTTTAATGTATTGCTTGTTCCACTGCAGTTGATGATCTAAAACTTGTTGTCTATTGTATTCTATTAGTTGTTATGCTGTTGAAGGCTAACGATAATTTATTTTGTATTATTTTAGTCATAATATTTCTTACTGGGTTAGTTGAGCTCACCCTTTTCTTTCATTGTCCTCTTCAGGAAATAAGAATATAGCTGAGACTAGTCAGGGAATGGAGTGATGGTCCAAGATGATTGCTATAGTAGTCCTCACTATTCTATAAGAATAATGTGATAATAATTGTAATGAGGATTGAATTTGAGTTTGGATATTGTCTAGGAGAAAATATTTGTATTAAAACTCACAGCTTATGTTTTGTCGTATTCTGCTCGACACTTAACAGTTGTATAAATTAAGTTTGTATTTGAGTTCTGTACTATGTATTTGGCGACTCAGAATGGGTGTGTATACTGTGAGACCCCAAATTTTATGAAATGAAAGTATTCAATTTTCTTATAATTTTTTTATTTTGGTAAATAGTTAAATTGATAAAAGTTTAAAGTTAAAGGTGATATATGAAAATTTTTCAAAGTAAGCAAGTTGTCATAAAATAACCGGTAGTAAAAGTACAGTAATATGTGTGGTTGCATAGTAACACACGGTATTAATTATTGATGCTTACGTGAGAAATCACTCAGTTATACTCAATTATTGCTACAGTAATTGCTGCATCATATCTCTCATATTATTGATTCATTTATTATCACAGTATCATCTGCATAATATGATATATTATTAAATCAATAATTGAGATGACAAAGTTATTCATATTATTATTTGCAATATTGACAATGTCTAGAGTTCTATCGAGGAGAGGTTTGGTCACCTAATTGCGCATGATAAGGAGAAATCCTTATCTGGAAAGCCCCTCTTTCACGAACGAGCGACACGATTGTTAAATATTGTGAATTATAATATTAATGATGAATAAGTTCGTGTTGATTAAAGATGAAATTGATAGTTCCATTGTGTGG
This sequence comes from Panax ginseng, assembly GCA_020205605.1. Lineage (NCBI taxonomy): Eukaryota > Viridiplantae > Streptophyta > Magnoliopsida > Apiales > Araliaceae > Panax > Panax ginseng. The sequence goes on along the minus strand of CM035130.1, from coordinate 54,344,058 downwards.
GAATTATTAGTGTTAGTGGAAATCGGCAATTATTTCGATAATAATTGATGTCTGGAAGTTATCGGGTAATTAATCGGATAAATGAGCAATTAATTGCTATTAATTCACATGCATATAACTATTTGTTCACATGTGTGTACTATTGATTCACATTCATGTACTATTAGGGGAGTTGGTGTAAGATTGATAATACTTGCATGATTAAATTAAAGATGGAGGTATAGTTGAAGGTACTATACTGTAATTAGTTTTTTTCACATGATTATACTATTAAGTCACATGAATGAACTATTAATTCACATGATTTACTATTAGGGGAGGTGGTGCAAGTTTGATAATACTTGCAGGACTAAATTAAAAATGAAAAAAAAGTTGAAGGTATTGTACTGTAATATTTCGAGCCCCAAAACGTGCAATTATCGAAACTATATTTTCCTATAAATAGAAGCTCATTCCTTCATTATTTTTCAACAATTCACTAAAGCTATAGAGCAATTATTATAGAGAGAAATTATAGAGAGAAAGAAGAAGAGAAGTTTGCTACCTCACTATTCCAGTATCTAGTTTTCTTCTGAGGTAAGGGGTATTATTCTTTCGTATTCATGAAGAGAGTTATTTTCTTTTCAATACTTGTAAGGGTTGTTATTCCATTCTTTATTATTATGTTGGAATAACTTTTATACATCTGCAATCTCGCATACATGGTGAAATTTTTCTGTTATTCCATTCTTTATTATTCTGTTGGGAATAACCTGTGTGTGTGGTCTATCGCATGCCTGGTAAATTATGTTGTTATTCCATTCTTTATTATTCTGTTGGAAAATCCTGTGCATGCGCATTTACGCATGACCGGGTTCCGTTCTTTATTATTCTGTTGAATAACTCGTGCATGCAATTACGCATTTACCTAGTTCATTCTTTATTATTCTGTTAGAATAACCTGTCTGTGCGGTCTATCGCATGCCTGGTGAATTCTTCTGTAATTCCATTCTTTATTATTCTATTGCAATAACCTATCTATGTGGATTACCTATCTATCTGTCTACGTGGATTACCGCATGGCGGGTGAAAATCCATTTGCAGCTTCGTAGATTCTATTATACTCGTATGAGATATTATTTCTTTTGTACTCGTCATGGAATATCATTTTCTTTGGTATTTTTTTACGAGTTACTATTCACAGGTTACTATTCACCCGGTTACTATTCACTATAGTATTATTCACTATGATATTCGGGGCACTTTTTGTGTCAGAGTACTATTCACAAATTACTATTCACCCAAATTATAATTCACTCAGGTATTTGGGGTATTTTTTATGCCGGGATACTATTCACGAGGTACTATTCCTGAAGTACTATTCATAGGGTACTATTGCGGGGTACTATTTACCCAAAAAATATATTTCTTTTCTGTCCAAATTATTTTTGGTACATGAATATTATTCTTGAATTTTACTCCACAAAGCAGAATCATGTTGACAATTTGGATATTTTTAAACTCTGGATAAATTTAAAGTCTTTAATATTTATCCTTGATTTTGTTTGATTAATTCTTATATCATTGTCATCATCCTCATGTTTATATTATGATGAAATTCATCTTTGGCTTACGTGCAAAGATGGACTGTTGAATATTGGTTTTATAGTTGTATATCTTTGGCTTATGTGCAAAGATGAACTATTGATTGATGAGTATCTTTGGCTTACGTGCAAAGATGGACTGTTGATTATTTGTTTTACAGTTGTATATCTTTAGCTTACGTGCAAAGATGGACTGTTGATTATTGGTTTTACAGTTGTATATATTTGGCTTACGTGCAAAGATGAACTATTGATTGATGAGAATCTTTGGCTTATGTGCATAGATGAACTGTTTATTGGTATGATTATGACCGGGGATCATTCGGTATAATCATGACCCGTAATGTTATAGATGATGTGGTAAAAGTCCTCATTGGCCCGTAGTGCATTGATGGACAATTATTGGTATAATTATAACCAGAGATTATTCGGTATAATCATGACCATTGATGATTACATGAATATGCTTGGGCGTAGTGCAGGGATGATTCGATGATGTGGATTATTTATTAAGCTGAGTCTTAGCGATAACATATTGATTATACACTTTTAATTCGTAAAAGATAGTAGATATCATGCTCTACTTTACTCTTCTAAAATACAGTTGTATGTCTTTGGCCTGTAGTGCAAAGATGAATTATTAATGAATATCTTTGGCTTTAGTGCAAAGATGAATTTATTAGTATAATTATGAGCAGGAATTGTGATTTGGTATAACCATGATTTTTGATGTTTCAGGTGAAGATAGGTGATGAAATTATCTTCGTCCTGAGTGCGAAGAGGAATTTAGAATCACAATTATGATTATGTGTTATTCATATGATTGTGGACATGAATTGTTGATTGATGTTACAGGGATAAATCATTATTGGTGGACTTTTAACATGGACAAGATAATAGACCTGGTGGTCTATTTGACTCTTCTAATGGATTGCTCGTTCCGCTGCAACTATGGTTGAAAAGTTTTATCATCTACCATATGTTCTAAATCTCTGATTTATTACTGATGAAGACTATTGATGATGTAAATGATCTTTAGTCATGATATTCTTTACTGGGATAGTTGTGCTCACCCTTTTTGCTTCATAATTCCTTTCAGGGAATAAGAGTATAGTTGGGTCGAGCGGGGGTAACAGAAGAATAGAGCGGTGGTCTATAGCTGTTGAGGTTTTCCCTAAATAGTATGTAAATAACTTTATTGAGAACTTTAGATAAGTGTGTCGTATTGTATACGTCATTTGATATTTAATTTTTATGAACCGAATAGGGTGAGGTGAACCCAACTTTGAAAGGGTGTTTTGCCACTATCATACAAGATGTCTAATGACATACAACCTCGTGTTATCATAAGACGAGGGTCATGTACATCCACTTCTTTGAGTATATCTACGAGCACTACCTATATGATCTTGGAGTTGGGTTGAAATATAATTTTCAATTGCAGACAGTGGAGATAGTTATATGTCAAGAGAAGACTCACCATTGGAAAGAACATGATAGTAATCTTCTCGTTTTTCTTTGGGGTCTATTGGGTCAACCAAGGATAATTTTGTGGACATATGATATCTATCATAACCTAGACGCATGGCCTCCCATGTACGAAGGTTTCCTTGAGCACTTCTGTGACGCCCCCAAAATAGGTCCACACGACCCATTCTGAGTCGCCAGATATCACTCTATAAAAATCAAATACAAACTTCATTTATACAATCGTTGAACTGTCAATGCAGAGTACGACAATGCACAAATCGTGAGAGTTTAATATAATATTGTCTCGTAGATGATCCAAACTCAAATTGTTACAATGCCATATAAATACAGCAGGAAATATTTTAAGACCCCAAAGAAGAACGAGAAGATTACTATCATATTCATTCTAATGAGGTGCACTTTTGACGCTTTCAAAGTCGGGTTCTCATCACCCTATTGTTGTTCGCCAAAATCAATTATTAAGTGGCGTATAAAATACGACACACACATCTTAGGTCCTCAATACAATTATACGTTGCATGTCATGTCGTTTTATAATGTATTGAGAAACTTCGACAGTCTCGGACCATCACACTATTTCCTCCACCTATCCCCGGCTCACCCAAACTACACTCTTATTACCTGAAAGGAATTGTGAAGCAAAGGGTGAGCACAAATAGCCCAGTAAAGAATATCATGACTAAAGATAATTAAATTATCAATAGCCTTCGTCAATAATAAATTAGATATTTAGAACATATGGTAGATGATAAAACTTTTCAACCATAGTTGCAGCGGAACGAGCAATCCATTAGAAGAGTCAAATAGACTATCAGGTCTATTATCTTGTCCATGTTAAAAGTCCACCAATAATGTTTTATCCCCGTAACATCAATCAACAATTCCTGTTCACAATCATATGAATAACTCATAATTATAATTGTGATTCTAAATTCCTCTTCGCACCCAGGACGAAGATAATTTTCATCACATATCTTCACCTGAAACATCAAAAATCATGGTTATACCAAATCATAATTCGTGCTCATAATCATACTAATAAATTCATTTTTGCACTATGGCCAAAGATATTCATTAACAATTTATTCTTTGCACTACAGGCCAAAGACATACAACTGTATTTTAGAAGAGTCAAGTAGAGCATAATATCTACTATCTTTTATGAATTAAAAATGTATAATTAATATTTTATCGCTGAGACTCAGCTTAATAAATAATTCACATCATCGAATCATCCCTGCACTACGGCCAAGGATATTCATGTAATCATCAATGGTCATGATTATACCGAATAATCCCTAGTTATAATCATACCAATAATTGTCCATCAATGCACTACGGGCCAATGAGGACTTTTACCACATCATCTATAACATTACGGGTCATGATTATATTGAATGATCCCTGGTCATAATTATACCAATAAACAGTTCATCTATGCACATAATCCAAAGATACACGTCAATCAATAGTTCATCTTTGCACGTAAGCCAAAGATATACAACTATAAAACCAATAATCAACAGTCCATCTTTTCACGTAAGCCAAAGATATACAATCAGAAACTAATAATTAATGATCCATCTTTGCACGTAAGCCAAAGATGACTTTAATCATAATATAAGCATGAGGATGATGACAATGATATAAGCATTAATCAAACGAAAATAAGGATAAATATTAAAGACTTTAAATTTATCCAAATATTATCAATCACTTAATAAACTCATAATCTAATATTATTAATATTATAAAAATATTTTAATCACTTCTTAAACTTATAAACAATTTATTTGAATTGTTTACACTTTACCAAATAATGCATTTAATCATTCGAAAATGCCATACTCATAAGATTTTATCACCAATGATCAAATCCCTCATCCAAAATCTGCATATTCCTTATATAGGATTCCCAAGCCATAATATAATATTTTCCAATTTTGTTACTTCACATAACATATTTAATTTATTTACTCATAACTAGTTGATTTTCATGAAAAATACCAAATCAGTCCCAAAAATATTTATTTTATGGGATTTAGTAGAATATAGTCCCATATTGAACATATATTTTTCTTAAAATTTTTAAAATTCATTTACTATTTTTCATATGGCCAAAACTGCCAAATATTTAGACATTTATCATAAATTGTACTTTTGTCCAAAAATTCCGAAATTTACAGGTATACTCCCTGTTATATACATGTACTCCCAATAAAAATTTCACCAATTTTGGAGTTAACCACAAGGAGTTATAAGGGTTTACTTTTAAAATAGTCTTTTCCCATAAAATCCATAACTCTTAATCTATACATCCAAAAATCGCCATCTTTGGACACAATATAGAAAACTCATCAAATTATCATTTCAAATTTTTCCAGAATTTTTGAGGCTCAGAAAAATTACGAAACTGCAAATGGATTTTCGCCTGCCATGCGGTAATCCACGTAGACAGATCATTTCCATAATTTAATAAGGAATGAATACAAATGATCATTCACCATGCATGTGGTAAGCCACATAGACAGTTTATTCCAACAGAATAATAAAGAATGGAATAATAAAAGAATTTCACCATGTATGCGGTACTTCGCATAGACAGGTTATTCCAATAGAATAATAAATAATGGAACCAGGTCATGCGTAAACGCATAGACATGATATTTCAACAGAATAATAAATAATGGAACCAGGTCATGCGTAAATGCATAGACAGGATATTCTAACAGAATAATAAATAATGGAACCAAAGTCATGCGTAACGCATGCAGATGAGGATATTCAAGCGAATAATAAAGAATGAAATAATAGAAGAATTTTACCATGTATGCAGATGCCTTATATATAGAAAGTTATTCCAACATAATAATAAAGAATGGAATAACAGAAGAATTTCACCATATATACGGTAGTCCGCGTATACAGGTTATTCCAACAGAATAATAAGGAATGGAATAACAATAGCTCTCTTCATGAATACGAAAGAAATAATACCCCTTACCTTAGAAGAAATTGGATATTGGAATAGTGATGTAGCAGACTTCTCTTTTTCTTTCTCTCTATAATTTCTCTCTATAATAATTGCTCTATAGCTTTAGTGAATTGGTGAAAAATAATGAAGGAATGAGCTTCTATTTATAGGAAAATATAGTTTCAATAATTGCACGTTTTGGGGCTCGAAGTATTACAGTACAATACCCTCATCTTTTCCTTCATTTTTAATTTAGTCATGCAAGTATTATCAAACTTGCACCACCTCCCCTAATAGTAAATCATGTGAATCAATAGTAAATCATGTGACTCAATAGTTCTAAACATGTGAAAAAATTAATTATAGTATAGTACCTTCAACTATACCTCCATTTTTAACTTAGTCATGCAAGTATTATCAAACTTGCACCAACTCCCCTAATAATAAATCATGTGAATCAATAGTACATACATGTGAACACATAGTTATAAGCATGTGAATTAATAGCAAATAATTACACATTTATTCGGTTAATTACCCGATTGGTCAATATAACCTCCAGACATCAATTATTATCGAAATAAATGTCGATTTTTCACTAACACCAATAATCCCAACACAATGGAACTTTCAATTTCATCTTTAATCAACACGAACTTATTCATCATTAATATTATAAATCACAATATTTAACAATCAGGTCGTTCCCAGGAAATAGGGGGCTTTCCGATAAGGATTTCTCCTATTAAGCCTTGTAATTAGATTATCTAACCTCTCCTTGACAGAACTTCTAGACATTGTCAATATTGCAAATAATAATATGAATAACTTTGTCGTCTCAATTATTGATTTAATAATATAACATATTATACAGATGATATTGTGACAATAATTGAATCAATAATATGAGAGATATGATCACAAGAATTCTTTCGTAGCAATAATTGAGTATAACTGAGTGATTACTCACGTAAGCATCAATAATCAATATCGTGTGCTACTATGCAACCACGCGTATTACTGTACTTTTACTACCAGTTATTTTATGACAACTTTCTTACTTTGAAAAATTTTCACATAACACCCTTAACTTTAAACTTTTATCAATTTAACTATTTACCAAAATAGAAAAATTGAATACTTTTATTTTATAAAATTCGGGATCTCACAATCTTCCCTCCTTATGAAATTTTGCCCTTGAAATTTACGTACGTACCTGGTAGTTCGAAGAGATGAGAATACCTTGCTTTCTTTTCAGATTGTACGTTCCCGGTTATATCCTCTGTATCATGATTTTTTTCCATTGCTCATCTCTTGTATTTCAGATATCATTCTAGAATATATCTTCAAAACAAAGGTAAATTAACATATCACAAATTGTCAACTTATCAAGTAAAAATTTTGGCTTAGGTAAGTCACACACTAGCGATGTATATTACTCGTCTCCCCCTCCTAGTTCTAGACTCATATCTCCGCCAGCGACCATATCCCTAAGCTCTGATACCATTTGTGACGCCCCCAAAATAGGTCCACACGACCCATTCTGAGTCGCCAGATATCACTCTATAAAAATTAAATACAAACTTCATTTATACAACTGTTGAACTGTCGTGCAGAGTACGACAACAGATAAGCTGTGAGTTTTAATACAATATTATCTCGTAGACAGTATCCAAATTCAAATTGTTACAATGCCATATAAAATACAATGAAAAATATTTTAAGACCCCAAAGAAGAGCGAGAAGATTACTATCATATTCATTCTAATGAGGTGCACTTTTGACGCTTTCAAAGTCGGGTTCTCATCACCCTATTGTTGTTACGCCAAAATCAATTATTAAGTGACGTATAAATTCGACACATTATCTTAGGTCCTCAATACAATTATTCACCGTATGTCATGCCGCTTTTATAATGTATTGAGAAACTTCACGATCTCGGACCATCACACTATTTCCTCATTATCCCCGCTTCGACCCAAATTACACTCTTATTACACGAAAAGGAATTGTGAAGCAAAGGGTGAGCACAAATAGCCCAGTAAAGAATATCATGACTAAAGATAATTAAATTATCAATAGCCTTCGTCAATAATAAATCAGATATTTAGAACATATGGTAGATGATAAAACTTTTCAACCATAGTTGCAAATGAACGAAGCAATCCATTAGAAGAGTAAAATAGACCATCGTGTCTATTATCTTCTCCATGTTAAAAGTCCACCAATAATGTTTTATCCCTATAACATCAATCAACAATTCTTGTCTACAATCATATAAATAACTCATAATTATAATTGTGATTCTAAATTCCTCTTCGCACCCAGGACGAAGATAATTTTCATCACTTATCTTCACCAAAACATCAACAATCATGGTTATACCAAATCAAAATTCCCCGCTCATAATCATACTAATAAATTCATCTTTTTACTACTGACCAAAGATATTCATTAACAATTTATTCTTTGCACTACAGAAAGCCAAAGACATACAACCAGATTTTTAGAAGAGTCAAGTAGAGCATGATATCTACTATCTTTTACAAATTAAAAGTGTATAATTAATATTTTATCGCTGAGACTTAGCTTAATAAATAATCCACATCATCGAATCATCCCTGCACTACGGCCAAGGATATTCATGTAATCATCAATGGTCATGATTATACCGAATAATCCATAGTTATAATCATACCAATAACTATCCATCAATGCACTACGGGTCAATGAGGACTTTCACCACATCATCTATAACATTACAGGTCATGATTATACCGAATGATCCCTGGTCATAATCATACCAATAAATAGTTCATCTATGCATATAAGCTAAAGATACTCGTCAATCAATAGTTCATCTTTGCACGTAAGCCAAAGATATACAGCTGTAAAACCAATAATCAACAGTCCATCTTTGCACGTAAGCCAAAGATATACAACTCAAAACTAATAATTAATAAATCCATCTTTGCACGTAAGCCAAAGATGACTTTCATCATAATATAAGCATGAGGATGATGACAATGATATAAGTATTAATCAAACGAAAACAAGGATAAATATTAAAGACTTTGAATTTATCCAAATATTATCAATCACTTAATAAACTCATAATGTGACGCCCCCAAAATAGGTATACATCACCTATTCTGAGTCGCCAAATACATGGTACAGAATATAAATACAATCTTAAATATACAACATGAGCTGTGAGTTTTAATACAAATATTGTCTTCTAGACAGTATTCAAACTCAAAATAAGTCCTCAATACATTTATTAACACACTATTTCATAGAATAGTGAGGACTACTAATGCTATCATCTGGACCATCACTCCGTTCCCCGACTAGTCCCTGCTATGTTCTCATTTCCTGAAGAGAATAATGAAAGCAAAAGGGTGAGCTAAACTAGCCCAGTAAGAAATATTATGACTAAGATAATGCAGAATAAATTGTCATTAGCCTTTAACAGTGTTAAACTGATACAATATAGCAAACATCAAGTTTAACTGTAGCGGAACAAGCAATCCATTAAAAGAGTCAAGTAGAGAATAAAATCTACTATCTTCTATGGTTTAAAAGGTTTTTTTTATCACTTTTATCGTTGGGACTCAGCTTAATATAAAATCCACATCATCCCTGCACTACGACCAAGGATATTCATTAGTATCACAACCATAAATTATTCATGCACTACGGGCCAAGGATATTCGTGTATTCATCAATGGTCATAATCATGCCAACAACTGTCCATCATTGTACTACGGGCCAATGAGAACTTTTACCACATCATTTGTAACATTACGGTTATGATTATACCGAATAATCCCTAGTCATAATCATACCAAGTCCATCTATTCACTACAGGCCACAGATGACTTTCAACATAATATAAACATGAGGATGATGACAATGATATACGAATTCAATAAAACAAGTTCAAGAATTAATTTATCCAGGAACAAATAACGTCCAAATTGTCAACTTGATACTGCTTTGTGGGGTAAAGCTCAAGAATGCTCAGAAGAATATTTCCATGAAAAGATACTGGATGAAGCGCAAATATCAAGGATATTCCACTAATTTCATGGAGTATAAAAGCCAAAACTTTAACCAACTGAGTATAATAAAGAATGAAATAACAAAAGAAATCACCAGGCATGCGATAGACCGCACAAACAGGTTATTCCAATAGAATAATAAATAACGAAACCAGGTCATGCGTAACGCATAGACAGGATATTCCAATAGAATAATAAATAACGGAACCAGGTCATACGTAAATGCACAGACGGGATGTTCCAACAGAATAATAAAGAATGGAATAACGTAAGAATTTCACCATATATGCGATTGCCGCAGATGCGAGAGTTATTCCAACATAATAATAAAGAATGGAATAACAGAAGAATTTCACCAAGTATAGGGTAGTCCGCGTACACAGGTTATTCCAACAGAATAATAAAGAATGGAATAACAGAAGTTCTCTTCTTGAATACGAAAGAAATAATACCCCTTACCTTAGAAAAACTGAATACTAGAGTAGCGAAGTAGCAGAATACTTTTCTCCTTTCTCTCTATAGTTTCTCTCTCTATAGGTTCAGTCAATTCGTAAGAAATAATGAATGAATAAGCTTCTATTTATAGAAGAATTGAAAGTAGCTCTTGGTCTTAACGAAGGGTCAAAATGACTCTTGGTAATATTGAAGAGACAACTACTATTTGCGAAGGGGAAATTAACTCTTGGAACACCGAAGAGACAAGTAACTCTTGGAAAACCGAAGGGACACGTAACTCTTGGAAAACCGAAGGGACAAGTAACTCTTGGAAAATCGAAAGGACAAGTAACTCTTGGAAAACCGAAAGGACAAGTAACTCTTAGAAAACCGAAGGGACAAGTTACTATTAAAACTTTACACCAATGATCCATATTGATTTACTATTATAATTTCAACCAACTGTCTGAAAAATTATCACATCTTCTCATGGAATAATATTCTACTCAAAAATGATTTGGACCGAAAAGAAATATATTTTTCGGGTGAATAGTACTCCGACACGAAAAGTGTCCCAAATACCCGAGTGAACAATACTAGAGTGAATAGTAACCAGGTGAATAGTAAGCCGTGAATAGTACTCTGACACGAAAAGTGCCCCGAATACCCGAGTGTCAATATAACCTCCGGACATTAATTATTATCGAAATAAATATCGATTTCTACTAACACTAATAATTCCCACACAATGGAACTATCAATTTCATCTTTAATCAACACGAACTTATTCATCATTAATATTATAATTCATAATATTTAACAACCAGGTCGTTCCCAAGAAATAGGGGGCTTTTCGATAAGGATTTCTCCTTATTGGGGCGCAATTAGATGACCAAACCTCTCCTTGACAGAACTTTTAGACATTATAAATATTACAATTTAATAATATGAATAACTTTATCGTCCCAATTATTGATTTAATAATATATCATATTATGCAGATGATACTGTGAAAATAATTGAATCAATAATATGAGAGATATGATGCAACAATTACTGTAGCAATAATTGAGTATAACTGAGTGACTTTTCACGTAAGTATCAATAATCAATCTGAGTGTGCTACTATGCAACCACGCCAGACATTCTTCTTATTTTTTTACTACTGGGGTAGTTCAACAGTTTTAACGGTAACACCTCCGCCGTTATTTTTATAAAATATTTTTGTCGTTTTCTCAATCCGATAATAATTTTGTTGCGGGGTCCACCAATGATTGTGCCGTTGTACGAATATTCCCCGACCAATCGAATATTATATAACAACTTGCGTACTTTGCAAAATTTATAAATATTACCCACAACTATAACATTATATCAAATTCATTCCATAATATTCAAAAATGATATTCATAGAAAAATCATCTTTATTCATAAAAGTTGGGGTCATACACATAATCTAATATTATTAAAATTATATCAATATTTTAATCACTTCTTAAACTTATAAACAATTTATTTGAATTGTTTACACTTTACCAAATAATGCATTTAATCATTCAAAAATGCCATACTCATAAGATTTCATCACCAATGATCAAATCCCTCATCAAAAATCTGCATATTCCTTATATAGGATTCCCAAGCCATAATATCCTATTTTCCAATTTTGTTACTTCACATAACACATTTAATTCATTTACTCATAACTAGTTTATTTTCATAAAAAATACCAAATCAGTCCCAAAAATATTTCTTTTCTTGGATTTAGCAGAATATAGTCCCATATTGAACATATATTTTTCTCAAAATTTTTAAAATTCATTTACTATTTTTTATATGGCCAAAACTGCCGAATATTTAGACATTTATCATAAATTGTACTTTTGTCCAAAAATTCCAAAATTTACAGGGTATATTCCTGTTATATACATGTACTCCCAATAAAAATTTCACCAATTTTGGAGTTAACCACAAAGAGTTATAAGGGTTTACTTTTAAAATAGTCTTTTCCCATAAAATCCATAACTCTTAATCTATACATCCAAAAATCGCCATCTTTGGACACAATATAGAAAACTCATCAAATTATCATTTCAAATTTTTTTAAAATTTTTGAGGGTCAGAAAAATTACAAAACTGTAAATGGATTTTCGCCTGCCATGCGGTAACCCACGTAGACAGATCATTTCCACAATTTAATAAGGAATGAATACAAAGGATCATTCACCATGCATGTGGTAAGCCACATAGACAGGTTATTCCAACAAAATAATAAAAGAATTTCACCATGTATGCGGTACTTCGCATAGACAGGTGATTCCAACAGAATAATAAATAATAGAACCAGGTCATGCATAAACCCACAGACATGATATTTTAACATAATAAGAAATAATGGAACCAGGTCATGCGTAGAACGCATGCATGTGATATTCCGGCGAATAATAAATAATGGAACGGTCATGCGTACGCATGCAGACGTGATATTCCGGCGTAATAATAAAGAATGGAATAATAGAAGAATTTCACCATGTATGCGGTACTTCGCATATACAGGTTATTCCAACAGAATAATAAATAATGGAACCAGGTCATGCGTAAACGCACAAACATGATATTTCAACAAAATAATAAATAATGGAACCAGGTCATGTGTAAACGCACAGACAAGATATTCCGACAGAATAATAAATAATGGAACCAGGTCATGCGTTAACGCACAGACATGATATTCCGACAGAATAATAAAGAATGAAATAATAGAAGAATTTTACCATGTATGCGGTACTTCGCATAGACAGGTTATTCCAACATAATAATAAAGAATGGAATAACAGAAGAATTTCACCATATATACTAGTAGTCCACGTATCAAAGTTATTCCAACGAATAATAAGGAATGGAATAACAATAGCTCTCTTCATGAATACGAAAGAAATAATACCCCTTACCTTAGAAGAAACTGGATATTAGAATAGTGATGTAGCAGACTTCTCTTCTTCTTTCTCTCTATAATAATTGCTCTATAGCTTTAGTGAATTGGTGAAAAATAATGAAGGAATGAGCTTCTATTTATAGGAAAATATAGTTTCGATAATTGCACGTTTTGGGGCTCGAAATATTACAGTACAATACCCTCATCTTTTCCTTCATTTTTAATTTAGTCATGCAAGTATTATCAAACTTGCACCACCTCCCCTAATAGTAAATCATGTGAATCAATAGTAAATCATGCGACTCAATAGTTCTAAACATGTGAAAAAATTAATTATAGTATAGTACCTTCAACTATACCTCCATTTTTAACTTAGTCATGCAAGTATTATCAAACTTGCACCAACTCCCCTAATAGAAAATCATGTGAATCAATAGTACACACATGTGAACACATAGTTATAAGCATGTGAATTAATAGCAATTAATTACTCATTTATACGGTTAATTACCCGATTGGTCAATATAACCTCCAGACATCAATTATTATCGAAATAAATGTCGATTTTTCACTAACACCAATAATCCCAACACAATGGAACTATCAATTTCATCTTTAATCAACACGAACTTATTCATCATTAATATTATAAATCACAATATTTAACAACCAGGTCGTTCCCAGGAAAGAGGGGGCTTTAAAATAAGGATTTCTCCCTATTGGCGCGCAATTAGATTATCTAACCTCTCATTGACAGAACTTCTAGACATTGTCAATATTGCAAATAATAATATAAATAACTTTGTCATCTCAATTATTGATTTAATAATATAACATATTATACAGATGATACTGTGACAATAATTGAATCAATAATATGAGAGATATAATGCAGCAATTACTATAGCAATAATTGAGTATAACTGAGTGATTTCTCACGTAAGCATCAATAATCAATATCGTGTGCTACTATGCAACCACGCGTATTACTGTACTTTTACTACCAGTTATTTTATGACAACTTGCTTACTTTGAAAATTTTTCACATATCACCCTTAACTTTAAACTTTTATCAATTTAACTATTTACCAAAATAGAAAAATTGAATACTTTTATTTCATAAAATTCGGGATCTCACAACTTTCCAAAGATTTTAATTTCTAAAACTGTTTTTGACTGTACTTTAATGTAAAGTACCATTGTAAGGTTGTGGTCGAGGCACCATGAGAGTTACATACATTTGTATTAAAACTCACAGCTTTAACGTGGTCGATTCTCGCATTTGACGCTTCAACGATTTGTATAAATAAAGTTTGTATTTGATTTTTATAGTATGATATCTGGCGACTCAGAATGGGTCGTGTGGACCTATTTTGGGGGCATCAGATATACCTATTTTGGGGGTGTCACAGTTGGTATCAAAGCTTAAAGATATGATTCCTGGCTGAGATGTGAGACTAGAACTAGGAGGAGAGAGATGGGTAAATCATTCGCTAGTATGACCTACCTAAGTTTATTTATTATTTAATTAGTCGATTAAAATATTGGGGTAATATGTGGCATGTCAATTAACCCTTGTCCTGTGGTAGTGTTTGAAAATGACATCTGAATATGTTGAGATCAGCAATGGAGCACATTAGACTGTTGAGTCACCAACGATTAATAACCAAGATAATGTGCATCAGGAAGGCAATAATCCTCGTGTAAACAACAACACTGGCCAAATGACGAACGACGGTATGTTTAGGAACTTTTAGAATTTATGAAAAACCAAACTAGAGAGACTTCTGTTCAAAATAAAGGTGGAAACATTGGCAACTAACGGCTGGTCACCGCTAAGCAGTTCATGGAGCTGGGATCGCCGGAGTTTTTGGAAAAGCTAGAACCACTTAAGGCGGAGACATGGATAAAGCAGATCACCAAGATATTTGATGTCTTGGAATGCTTATAGGAGCAAAAGGTTCTCTTCGCCACCTTCATGTTGCGAGGAGAGACAAATCATTGGTGAGAATCTGTAAAACGTACTCAGCTTGCCACACTTAAAATATCTTGGGAGAAGTTCCAAGAATTGTTCAACGACAAGTACTTTCTTGAAAGTATTCATCACATAAAGGAGGTAGAATTCATCAAGCTGGAACAAAACAATATGACCGTATTGCAATACGAGGCAAAGTTTGCGGAGTTATCCCAGTTTGCATCCCATTTGGTCGACAATGAGGGGCATATAACGCAAATGTTTCTGCGAGGTTTGAAACCCGAAATAAGTCAATACCTAATTTCTCATAAACTTTGTTTATATTCAGATGTTATGAATAGGGCTTAGTTAGTGGAGCGCCATAATGAGTCAGCTCAACCAAAAGGTAACGACCAACAACACGATAATAATCGTACCGGTGACAACGGCCATCAGAACAACGATAACCATCATGGAAATTATCATGCCAAAAATGGTAACCACTTTGGTGGTAATCATGCACTTTGGTGGTAATCATGCCCAAGATAATAGGAAAGATGAACTAAGTGAGAACAATTTCAAGAAGAGAAGGTTCAATAATGATGAAAAGACAGCAGCATCCATTTCCAAGGAAGGAGAACGACCACCGGTCGTATATTTCTAATGCGTAGAAGAGGGACACATCCATACAAATTGTACGCAGTAACCCAAAGCGTGTTTTAATTGCGGAAGAAAAGGTTACCTAGCTCAATTTTGTCGTTTATTGAAGTCAAGTCCAACTGGGATAGTGACGCCAAAGGATGTCCCAGACAAGTCAAAGTCGGTAGTTTTAGAGAGAGCATTTTTTGTGACGAGGTCTGACGCCCCCAAATTCGGACCTCCACTTGGTCACTCGAATTCGGTTTGTCATGTGCTCATGACATACAAAATAACTAAAATATCACGTTCACAACAGAAGATCTAATTTAGAATAATATACAATGATTTATTATAATTATTCCCCCAAGTCTCGCAACCTATAGTACTTAATAGATTACATAATTAAATCAAATAAGAACTTATTACATAATCCTAATTAAGCTTAAACATTATCTGAAAATAGTCTGAACACAGAATATAAAATTTCAACGTAAAGAAACAAGCTAGTCGGTAGCCTTGCCCTTGCCCTTGTCTTTTCCAGAGGCACTTCCCTGTTCCGCCTTAACTGAAAGGTTTTAAATAAGAAAGGATGAGCACAAATTTCCCAGCAAGTAATATTCAACAAGGGTGAAGAATGTAATATCACAAGTTTGGAATATCACAGTATAATCTCTAAGATGGTTCAAGGTATTAGAATAATATCATGGCCAATGAGTATCAGTAATTCTTGAATCCAATCTTTGGAATATGAAAGGATAGTTCAATATAGGTCAACAATCTATATGAATTCAAAAGCTATCAACGTATCCAACTGGATAAAACAATTCATACTGAGCAGTCACTAAGGACTATTGAACATCTACTAGAATTACCAATATTAAACTGATAACCCAAAAGAATCAAGTACTATAGATGATCAATCTACAATACTCTAAGTTATTCATAACACCACAGTAATAAACCACTCATGTGTTGGGGTTTCCAATAATATACACTCCCCTTACCATAAGGGTTGTTTAATTCTGTTTTCAAGATTTTCGCACCAATCAATTGGTTTGGATAGTTTTATAAATATGCATATAGACTAGCCGAATCAATGACATAGACCCTTTCACAATATTCAAGAACAATACCAAGTTTAACAAGACTAATAGTTTTCACAAAAGTTTTAAACATACAAGTTCAATTGAACGAATAATTAAGATAACTTGCATTCAAAGCAATAAGCTTATGATATCCGTTGAATAAAGTAAAGCAAGGATTTAGGATACTTGCACAATAAAAGTAGGGTTCGGATACTTGCCTTAAGTGTAGTTTACCAAAATATCGCTTATCAATACTCTTTCGAATCCTAACATAATATAATACGCGTATAGGATATTCATTAGTGACATATGCTCATACATGATATGTAAATTTAAATGTATACATAAACGTCTAACTTAGTTGTATATTCTTCACATACTTCATTCCACACCTTGCATACTTTAACACTAAATCAGTTTATAAGTCACCATGAAGTCAAATAACCTAGTCTCTAATCATTGTTTTATGGTTTGCAAATACTTTTGGGACATTATCATTTGAAAGTCTATAATCACTTAATTAAACATTCACTCATATCACCTAACATGCTCTTTAACATAATGGATATATACTGATCATATACTACATGATTGAGTAACACTTCAAGCATGCAAACACCTTCAAACTAAAAATAGAAAGCTGATCCTACTACAGACTGGCGTGGCCGCGCTTGGTTTGTATTAAGGAGTGGCGCGACCACGCTGCTCCTGGTGCAAACCAAGACATGGTTGTTCCTACAGAAGGTCAGTGCACATCCGCCATGCACATATATAAATAATCATGCACAACACACATGTTATTATGTGAATAACTAATTTTGACCCTTCATCAAAACATATCATAAGTCATTATTCATTTTCATTTAATCAAGACTTCCTATGTTAACCTAACAAGGTCTTTCATGTCTAGTCATTACACATGCTACATGGTCCTTTGGTCTCAACTATACATGCTCGTTAGTTACATCATGTATTTCAAGTATGAAGTCTTCACTTAGACTTATCGCATTCCATGCTCAACTACTTTACAATTCTCATGTCTAGTTAACATGATTGTCAATCGTGTCTAGATGCATAATGGTCCATAAGTTCAAAATACTAATAGGGTACTCCCCAACAAAGTTGGTTTTCAACATCAACATTTTTATTGAAAATCTGATGTTAAACCAACTAAGAATGCAAAGTTACTTCATTTACTATACATCATGCTCTCCTATATACACATTAGAACATATAAGCATAATCACAAGTTCATATATAATTCATCAAGTTTGTATTTAAAACCCTATGTCTCCCTTAGTAAATCATCAAAACTTAAGCATACAAAGTAAGTCCATGTACTCTATGTCGTGCTTTTACGTTTATAGATTTAGATTATGATAGCATGCTTTCAAGCTCAAAACTTAATGCATACATAGCTTACTTACACATAGCCTTTTACTTGAAATTTTCCCTTTTAATCATGCTTGAATATGTCATACTATTTCAACAATATAAACTAGTATTTTGGTCCATTATCAGAACTTAACATGTTGAGGCTTAAGGTCAGAACATGCATTACACTATGTTTATCAAACTAGTTTACAAATCTTTAAGTTTTCTTTGAATGCATACTAAACCAAGCCAAAATAACTTACTATTTTCATAACAACACCTATTCATGTCCTAAGTTCATTTATATACATGTTCAACTTAAGTAGCATGCTCATGACATCTTAAAGAGCAAACATCAAGAATCGTGATAGGTAACTTGCGTAAGGTCACAGATGAAGGACTAGGGAAGTCCATGTAGCGCCACTTACTTCGCCCGAGGCAAAAACATATGGCTCTGCTTCTGCAAAGCCTCAATCACAAGCATTGCTAACAGCTTCTGTCACAACATAAACTATTTCTAGACATGCATACATACTTAATTAACACAATGGCATGATATATCCCATCAATCAACAGAGAATTCATGAGAATTGCAAGAATTTGACAAAAATCAACTCAAGAACACAAAAATAGAATTTTATACCTCTTGAAGCTTAATTGAATTCCTCAACACAATGATTATACTCCCTCACTTTCTCAGCAGCTCACCCTCTTCCTACACTTATCAGACAGTTTTTAAGCAACTGAGAATGAGAAGGATTTGGCTACCATTTATAGAGAAATGATTGCCCAGTCCATGGCTTTGTTCCATGGTTTGATTAAATGGAGATTGAAAAGAAATGATGGGTATAGAAGGGTTGGCCAACTGCCAATTCTTAGCCATCATCACAGCCATCTCTAGCTTCATCATTTTCCTCTTAGCCTTTTTCGTTTTGCTGAGTTTCACGTAATAGTAGGGGATATGCCATTGGCCTAATACGCAACTAGAAACTGAGACTTTTAATTTGGGAAAAGGTTTAATTCTCAGTAACTGCTTAGCTCAATTCAGTTACTTTGTTATCCAAAAATGGGTTTTAATGCCCAAGTGTTACTATAATAGGAAATTTAGGAGTAATTATACACTCACATCATATAATCCATGTACATTTTATCACACCGATATACTTTATTCGGATGTTATCACATTACATTACCTTCTTTATTAAAATAATAGTTTATAATATGTTCATGGTATTTTAATGTATACCCACACATATATTGTCACATAATTAAGCACTTCATGATGTATTTATAACATATGGTTTCAATATATACAAATCTCCTTATATGATTTCTATATATAATATAGCCACATTGCACTTTACACTTCATATTATGCATATAGGTAGTTACTATACATATACATTTAATTATCACATGCTTACATACAACAATTAATAAATTATTTATCTAACAAATTAATTAACTAATCCCTTCCTTATTAATCAATGACATTATTAATCTTTATAACAATTAAGAATCTTGTTATATTTATAAACACGTTGCTCATTGCTATTATATCTCTTATACTAATAATAGTCACATACTATTAATCACCATTAATATTTAACCGAAATTCTTTAATAACAAATAACAATTAATATAGATTAATTGTTCGCTTAGCAATTCTTTCGTTAATTAATATATTCATTAATATTTTCCATCACCGTGCCACACAAGGCTTTCAACGAGTTCATCACCAATTCCATATATTCTCAATTATTCAATTATTCAATATAATGGAATTGACTCATCTAGTAACACAAAATCATTTATATTCAAATAAATATTCATTTCCATTAATATGTTCATTTAATAAGACGTAGAATTTCTTGGGTATTACACGAGGAACTTGAACGAAGTTATCACGGGTAAGTTAATCATAAACTCTTGCGAAATCTATACCTTATTCGATACCGGTTCTACCCATTCTTTTATTTCTCCTACTTGCGCTCAACGTTTAAATTTAACTCCGGAGAAATTAGACTTTGACTTATCTGTTGAAACTCTGTTAAGAGAAACCTTCGTTACATCCACTATTTATAAATCTTGTTTGATTCAAATCGATATCCTCACGTTACCTATTGATCTCATCTCTTTGAAAATACTTGCAGTTTATGTGATTTTAGGAATCGATTGGTTAACTACTCATCGTGCTAAAATTGATTATTTTCATAAGATTGTTAGCCTTCCTAACCAACCTGTTATGCGAATTCAAGCAACCAAACCACTAAAGTCAATCACTGTTATATTAAGCCATAAGCAAAGAGCCCCGAGCCTTTAGCTGGTGATTTCTTTATGTGGAATGCACCGAAGCCAGACTTTCCGTAGGGGACGCTGTGAATAAATATGGTAAGTTAATAGGTATCAATGTGAGGTGTTATCCAAGTACTGGATGAGAGTCACAGTTTTGAATGATATTTCTA
This sequence comes from Panax ginseng, assembly GCA_020205605.1. Taxonomy (NCBI): domain Eukaryota; kingdom Viridiplantae; phylum Streptophyta; class Magnoliopsida; order Apiales; family Araliaceae; genus Panax; species Panax ginseng. The sequence continues at coordinate 54,323,059 of CM035130.1, read as the reverse complement.
TTGTTAATAAATTTCCTGACGTATTCCCTGAATAACTTCCTGGCCTACCCCAGAGTGTGAAATCGAATTTTGTATTGACCCCAGTAAAAACCCATTTCTAAAACCCTCAAATATTTCTTCAACTAAAACGAACGTAACAAGCGCTGAAGACGTTGTCTCGAGCTGTTGAAAGATTATGACCATACCACTCAAATACCATCCTAGAAAAGCGAACGTGGTAGCTGACTCATTGAGTATAAGGTCGTATGCATTTACGAGTGCGATATTGTTAACACAAAGACCCATTTGGTATGAGTTACAAAGGATGCAGATAAAGTTAAAGACTCTAGGGACCCACGTGATGATGTCAAATATACAATTATAATAGACTTTAATCGATAAAGTTAAAGCTGCTCAAGTAACAGACCCAGAGCTGATGAATGTGAAGAAGAAGATACAAGAAGGCGTTATTCTAGAAGCAAGAATCGACGAAGAGAGGAAATCTCAAACCTCGATTTTATTGGTCTATTTAAAATCCTCGATTGAGTAGAAACTGTGGCCTATAGACTCGCTTTACCGATAAGTATGTCGCGTGTTCATAACATTTTTCAAGTATCAATTTTACGTAAATATGTGAACGACCCAAACTACATTATTAAATTAGAATTAGACGAGATAGCGAAAGATTTAACGTATGAGGAGATACCTGTTAAAATCTAGGATAAGAAGGAATATATTCTACGCTAAAAGGTTATACCTCAAGAGTTAGAATCAAAAATGAAAATGAGGTATCCTCACCTCTTCGACATACTAGGTACGTATGTCAATTTTGAGGATGAAATTTTATAAGAAAGGGAGGTTGTAAGACCCCAAATTTTATGAATAAAGATTAATTTTCTCAAAATATTTTTTTTGAGTATTACGGTGTGAATTTGTTATAATGTTATAGTTGTGGGTAATATTTGCAAATTTTGCAAAGTAAGCAAGTTGTCATAAAATATTCGATTGGTCGGGGAATATTCGTTTTATCAGGGAATATTCGTACAACGGCGCAATCATTGGTGGACCCCGCAATGGAATTACTATTGGAGTTAGAAAATGACAGAAATATCTTTTTATGAAAATAACTGCAAAAGTTTTATCATTAACTGTTAAAATACCCTGTGATAAAAGTACAGTAATACACGTGATTGCATAGTAATACACGGTATTGATTATTGATGCGTACGTGAGAAGTCACTCAGTTTTATTCAATTATTGCTACAATAATTACTGCATAGTATCTCACGCTATTGATTCAATTATTGTCACAATATTTTATATTATTAAATCAATAATTGAGACGAAAAAGTTATTCATATTATTATTTGCATTATTGACGATGTCTAGACAGTTCTATTGAGGAAAGGAGTTTGGTCACCTAATTGCGCGCCAATAGGGAGAAATCCTTATCGGAAAGCCCCCTCTTTCCTAGGAATGATCTAGTAGTTAAATATTGCAAGTTATATTATTGATGAATAAATGTTGTTAAAAATATTGAGGGATTTTTTATGAAGAATTTGTTATAAATTTTGATTATTATATGGACCCCCCACTTATTCATTTTTTAAAACTATCGGTAGAAGTTATCTCAGTTTGTTTTATATATATATATAGAATTATACTGGTGAGGGCCCGAGGGGGAAGAAAAATTTTTGGTCACGGGGGAGTACTATTGTTTTATCATTATTATTATATATATATATATATATTATATATATATATAATATATATTATAATAGGTTTTGTTTTTTTATAAAAAATATAATATATTGTATTTTATTATGCATAATGTTTTCATAGTATCTGCATAATGTTTGTATAGTAAAATTTAAAAAAATTCAGACGAATTGCCTTCGTGAATGATTTCACTGTGCGTCCGTGATTTTCATATTCAAATAGTATCCAGCCATTCTCCTATAAATAGGATGATCAGTTTAGAAATAAAAATCACATCAAAATCAGAGAACTCTTTTTCTATAATATTGAGTGTATTTCTTTAGAGTTTAAGGAAGCTTTGAGTGTAGAAAATATTGAAAGTTTTCTTTAAGAATATATCCGTTATACCAGTCGAAATTGCTCTCTTTTTGAGGTAAGAGGAATTATTTATTTCATATTCGCTTACGATATTATTTTTCGTATTCGTAAGAAATTTTATTTCGTTCAATATTCGCAAGAAATATTATCTTCGTTTAATATTCGTAAGGAATATTATCTTCGTTCAATATTCGTAAGGAATATTATTTTTGTTTAACAGTTGTAAGGGATGTTATTTTTGTTCAATATTCCTAAGAAATAATATTTTCTTTCATACTCTGTAGTATGTGAGTAATATTATTTCATTTCAAATTCTGAATTCTACACTCATTTTGTTAAGTATTGCTTATATACTCCGTGAAATTAGTAGAATATCCTTGAAATTTGCATTTTATCTAGTATCGTTTCACAAGGATATTTTTCTGAACATTATTTTTTATTTTTAAGCTTTTCATGTCGGAGTACTATTCATGGGTACTATTCATTTATACGACACTATTCATACGTCGTATTACTTATTTATAATGCATTTATACTATTCATAATACGTGACGGTACTATTCACTTTAATTACTATTCATAGAATACTATTCACTCAAATACTATTTACCCGGGGTACTATTCACGATGAAAAATTAATTTCTTCTCTGTCCAAATTATTTTTGATACATGAATATTATTCTTGAATTTTACTCCACAAAGCAGTATCGTGTTGATAATTTGGATATTTTTAACTCTGGATAAATTTAAAGTCTTTAATATTTATCCTTGATTTTGTTTAATTGATGCTTATATCATTGTCTTCATCCTCATGCTTATATTGTGATGAAAGTCATCTTTGGCCCGTAGTGCATAGATGGATTGTTGATTGGTATGATTATTACCAGAGATTATTCGGTATAATCATGACCTGCAATATTACAAGTGATGTGGATTATTTATTGAATTGAGTCTCAGCGACAGTTGTTGGTATGATTATGACCATGGGTTCTCTTCGGCCAAGGGTGCAAAGATGAATTGTCGTTTGGCATGTTCATGACCATTGGTGAAAACATGAATATCCTTGGCTTGTAGTGCATGGATAATTCGTGGTCGTAATATTAATGAATATCCTTGGCCCATAGTGCATGGATAATTCAGTGATATGGATTATTTATTAAGCTGAGTCTCAGCGATAAAATTGATGATAAACTTTTAAATCATAGAAGATAGTAGATATCATGCTTTGCTTGACTCTTCTAATGAATTTCTTGTTCCGTTATAGTTGTTGATCTAAAACTTATTATCTATTGTATTCTATCAGTTATTATGTTGTTAAAGGCTAACGATAATTTAGTATGCATTATCTTAGTCATAATATTTCTTACTGGGCTAGTTGAGTTCACCCTTTTCTTTCATTGTTCTCTTCACAAAATAAGAATATAGTTGGGACTAGTCAGGGAATGGAGTGATTGTCCAAGATGATTGCTATAGTAGTCCTCACTATTTTATAAGAATAGTGTGATAATAATTGTAATGAGGATTGAATTTGAGTTTGAATATTGTCTAGGAGACAATATTTGTATTAAAATTCACAGCTTATGTTTTGTTGTATTTTGCTTGACACTTAACAGTTGTATAAATTAAGTTTCAATTTGAGTTCTGTACCATGTATTTAGCGACTCAGAATGGGTGATGTATACCTATTTTGGGGGCGTCACAACTAGTTATTATAATCCCATCGTGTGGAATTAAAAATTTATGAACAAAATTAGCCTTTATTTTTTTTAATATGACTAACGTATTCTTAAGATGTAATTAATTAATTCAATGTTGTTTGATGTGAGAGCCCCAAATCCGGGTCCCAAATCACCATGGATCTGGTATACTAATTGTATAACTATTGCGGAAGATATAAACATAAATTGTTTATACATTAAACGTTACATACTAACCCCAAGGTTGAAAATCTTCTCATAATGCCTGAATCAATATCCTATCTAACATACAAAGTTATCATCATACAATACTGTTACAAATCTAGCAGCACACATAAACTAAAATTGGAACTGTCTTTGACTTTTCTTTGTATCCGACGTATTCGCCTTAATCTGCAATGTTTATCATGATATAGCAAGGGTGAGCAACAGGTTTGCCCAGCAAGTATAAGTTTATTTGAGGATATATCATGATAGAAAGAATTTGAATAATAGTTGGCTAACATTCAACAATATTATTATAAATTAGCATGATCAAACTTTCATAGCTGAACGAACATTGAACATGAACATAGCAATTATATCTGGACCGAATGGTAATGAAGGTGATCAACCTTTCATACCTGATTAATATATGCAATATGCACAGAGTACAATTTAACGATTCATAGACATGACAATCAGCAATGATTAACCACAAGTATATTTGAATGAAACAACTCGAGATCGAGTTAAGAAAACTTACATGTTCGGTCGATTACTGTTACGCAATTTATTAAGCTTTGTCTGAAGACCTAATATATAAATAATATCGATATACAAATAAGAATAATATCATCACAGTATAATACTATAATATATAAACATAGAATAACCTAAACACATAACACATAACCCTATAAGTCTATACAACACATAAGACTTAGCATCAAATCAGACTATTGTAGTCTGAGTTGAATCTGGTACAATTTTGACATCCCGACGGCCTAGTCGGATAATTCTCGAGCCTAATATCGCTAAGACTCAATCTAAACTGGTTCACAAATATCTTAGACTTAACACGTACTCGTTCATTTATAAGTTCTTAATATAACTTGTTAAACTATTTATGACTTTTAGAAAACTTAATATATCATTTCAGTTTCTATTTCAGCAAGGTAAAACAAAACTAACATCTTTTCTAACATTTTGGTTTCTAATTTCAGTAACCTGAAATGTTCATTTCAGGAAGCTGAAATACACTATTCATGAAAATATGAAATCAGCTTATTATTTTTCTATCATTTGTCCAAACATATATACATATATTTCATACACAAAAAGTATTTTTTTCATAATTTTTTAACTCCCTTTAGTATTTTTCAAAAATTAATTTTAGTGCGCAGCTTAAGAAATTAACCCTATCATGCTTAACTCCAAAAATTCCCATCTCTTGACACAATCTTGTACGTGTTAACGTGAGCTTCCAGTTTAAATTTCATGGTCATCGGAGTTATAGAACTCTGGTTATAGTCATTTTCGTCTGAAAATCATAAAAATTGAAATGGTCATAACCTGGTCATTTTAAGTCGGAATGAGCTCATTTTTGGACAGGAGGTACCTTATACCATATATTTTCATGTCTCAAAAGGCCGAAATTTATTTCATAACTTAAGTGGCCAAAACAGCCCCTACAAATTTCTGGGCAGTAGCTTTTTGTAATTTTTCACTTTTTCCTACTTTGTTAAAAATAATCCATACGAAAATCTACAATTCTTTTTTCCAAAATTTTTGAATGTCAGAGAAATGACGAAACTACCCCTACCCTTGACTGTCCAAAAATAGTTTGTTTTTCTTTCAAAAGTCAGAATTGTTTTGGCTAAAACAGTCGCTACAGATTGTGTACTCAATATTTTTTAGTGCCACCACTTGGGTTTAGTAGTTAACTTACATATCTAGCACCTCTCTTTGACGGATCACAAAAAGAAAGTGTAGATCAAAAACGGTGAAAATCCAAAATACATAAAATTTTATGGTTTATAAACTATAAAATTACTTTTCTTTACTTTTGATTTCCAACTAAAATAACACCCAATATTGGTATATCTAAACATGAAATACTCATTAACAAGTATATTCATGGTTTTTAAGTTTAGGAAAACAGATTCAAGGTTTGATTTACAATAATCACAAATTACATAAATAAAAGGTATTTATACCTTTGATTACCATGCTCTCCTTCTTCCTCTTCATAGCTTAATTATGGAGTTTTGATGTCTCACCAAAAATTCCTCTTCCCCTCCTCCATGGCTGCCGAACCTCCTCTTTCTCTCTCCCTCTATTTGGTTTTTTTGTTAGCTAAAAAGAGAGGAGAGAGAAATTGAATGGATTTATTTGTTAAAGTGGCCAAGATTTTTAGTATTTGGTCAATACATATATCTTGTATAGCTAATCTAATCTTCCAACATAATTTGTTCTCTCTCTTAATCACCACATGAATATGTGTGGGAGAGTAATATGTAAGGTGACCCCTTAAACAATTGGACACCTAGCTTGTGGGTGGAAGATCTTTTACAAATGTGTGGTGTAAAATGATGACATGTACTCCTTTTCCCCTCCATAAACCCACCGGCCATGTGGCTTTTAATTCACCACATTCTCCACCAATTCTCTCTCTCATTACTCACCACATAATACTTAATGACCCAATTAAATGTGGTGGCTTCATATTATATGTGACACCTAACTTGTGACGCCCCCAAAATAGGTATACATCACCCATTCTGAGTTGCCAAATACATGATACAGAAACAACTACAACTTTTATTATTATAATTGTCGTGCAAAATACAACAACACACATGCTGTGAGTTTAAATACAAATATTGTCTTCTAGACAATATCCACACTCAAATAAGTCCTCATTACATTTATTGATACACTATTTTACAAACTAGCGAGGACTGCTAAAACAACTGTCTAGGACCATCACTCTTTACCCCGACTGGTTCCTGCTATATTCTCACCTCCTGAGAAGAAAAATGGAACAAAAAGGAAAAGGGTGAGCTCAACTAGCCCAGTAAAGAATATTATGACTAAGATAATGAACAACAAATTATCGTTAGCCTTCAATAAATCAGATAAAATATAATGGACAACAAGTTTTAGATCAATATTCGCAGCGGAAATAACAATTCATTAGAAAAGTTAAGTAGAGAATAAAATCTACTATCATCTATGAATTTAAAAGTCCATCATCAATATTTCATCCCTGTAACATCAATCAATATACATTTTGAATCAAATATTCATCTTTTCACTACGGGCCAAAGATATCCATCTGTATCACCAGTTGGTCATGTTCATCTCAACACTGCTCATCATCTTTGCACGGGGCCAAAGATATTCATCGAGTAATCATTCATCTTTGCACTACAGCCAAAGATATTCATCAAGTATCACTATTAAGGACCGAGGATGATGAAAAACATTTTAGAGAACGAATCCAGTGAGACAAAAGGACAAAGATTAGAGATTCGTACTTTAGATACTTCAAGTTTAAAAATGCTCCATAATAAACCATAGAGAAGATCAAAATATGGATTCAATTTCAAGAATAAGGGTTACAACAGATAACTTGAAAGGAGAAAAAAAAATATTTTTTTTGAACGATGCAGTGAATGATAAATTTTGAACATTACCCGTGAACAAAGAACTTTGAACAAAGACTTCTGAACACGATAATTGTGAATAAAGACCAGTGAACAGTAACTTTGAACAGTACCCGTGAATAGTAACTTTGAACAATGCCTGAATGAATAATAATCAAAAAAGCGATGGCGTGAATGAGTACCCATGAAACGATGACTTCGGTCGTGAAAAGTTCCAAATTTGATTAAAAATTTCAGATCAATATTCCTATGAATTGATATTAGATGAAACAAAATTTCTAATCATTTCAGGAATTATAGAAGCAATACTTACCATAGTAGGTTCAAATTCAAGAATACGAGATGAAATAATATCGCTTATATAATATGGAGTATGAAAGAAAATAATATTTCTCACGAGTATTGCAATAAAATAATATCTTTTACCTTAGTAGAAACTGGATTTGACTGGAGAAAATCTTGCAGAAAAACTACGCTCAAAGTATTCTTATACTCAAGAAAACTCACAATACTTTAGAATAAGAATTTTTGAATTGAAAGTGGTGTGTTGAGGAAGGAGGGGTTACCCCCTATTTATAGTGCAGCTTCGGAGAGAAAACAGACTGCTGAGCCACATATTTCCTGCCTAACTTCTGCCTAATTCATTATTTTTCCAATAGTGGGGGCCTACTCTTTGAAACTAGTTTGCAGGAAATCAAATGTACCAACCCACTTTCCACCAATCAATGGCCTAACAACTTGTTTTTCACAATTGAGGCCCCACAAAAATTAGGCAATAATACTTTGCAAGCATGTTCTCACCAACCATCCCCACAAACAATGATAAAACGAAGTATTCCAATACATTTTGATTACTTCTTCTTTTTAATCACATGTATATATATATATATATATGTATGTATGTATATATATATATATATATATATATATATATATATATATATATAGAAAGGATCAAGAGTAGAATTCTTAAATAGCGAGAATGCCTTAAATAATAGAATTTTATCAAAACGACGTAGTTTTGATAAGACGCGGTGGGATTTTTGTAAATACGCAGTGGCATGGTATTTACAAAAATGCCACTGCGTCTTATCAAAACTACGTCGTTTTGATAAAGTTCTATTATTTAAGAGAGTTTTACTACTTAAGAGGTCTACTCTTGATCCTGTCTGTATATATATATATATACACACACATACATATATATATATATACATAATAATAATATTATTATAACTATAATAATATATTTGAATGAATATTTTATCGGAGAAATAAATGCAATTCCACATAAAATATGTCAAACTTTCAACAATTATTTCATACTAAAATTCCTTCATTTATATCTAAATAAAATAAATATATCCTTCAATTATATCCACATAAAATAAATATTTCCTTATCATATAAATTAATAATTAATTATTCACAAATAATATTATAGAATCACAATAATGACAACTAGGCCGTTCCTAGGAAAGAGGGGGCTTTCCGATAAGGATTTCTCCTTACTGGCGCGCAATTAGATGACCAAACCTCTCCTTGACAGAACTTTCTAGACATTGCCAATAATGCTATCTAATAATATTATTCAAATAATATGAATTATTGATCTGATAATGGGAAATACTGTGCAGTGACAATTATTAAAACAACAATAATATAAACTATCAACGCAGCAATTATTGAATCAATAAAATAAAATATTGAACAGTAACTATTGTAATAATTATTGAGTAGATCCTTCTTACGTAAGAATCAATAATCCAACAATACTGTGCAATACCGTGTACTACTGTGCAATCACGCGTATTACTGTATTTTAACCACCAGGTAATCCAACAGTGTTAACGGTAATAATTACGTCGTTATTTATAAAAACTCAAATTTGTCATTTTCTTCATCCGGCAGCTTATTACATTATGAGGCCTCCACGAATGCATTTCTTGGCATTGTATTTAATATTCCCCGACAACAAGAATATTCCACGACCAAACGAATATTTCCCGACAAAAATGAATATTTTATAACCACTTACTTATTTTGTAAAATTTGCACATTTCACCCATAACCAAAGTATTATATCAAATTAATTCCTTATTATTTCAAGATAATAAATAGAGGAAATTTAATTTTATTTATAAAAAGTTAGGGTCTTACAACCTCTCCTCCTTATGAAATTTCATCCTCGAAATTGACGTATGTACCTGGAATGTCGAAAAGGTGAGGGTACCTCGCTTTTATTTTCGATTCCAACTCCCAGGTCATTTCCTCAATAGCATGGTTCTTCCACAAAACCCTGACTTATGGTATAACATTTGTTCGTAGGACATGCTCGTTCCCATCCAATATCTCGACAGGTACCTCCTCGTACGTTAAATCTTCAGCTATCTCGTCTGGTTCTAACGCAATAATGTGGTTCGAGTCTTTCATATATTTACGAAGCATAGATATATGAAAAATATTATGAACACGAGACATGCTTGGAGGTAATTCGAGTCTATAGGCCACATTTCCTATTCGGTCAAAAATCTCAAATGGACCAACAAATCGTGGATTGAGCTTTCCTCTCTTCCCGAACCTTGTAACTCCCATCCATAGAGCAATACGTAACAGTACATGATCTCTAATATTAACTTTCACGTCCTTTCGATGAAGATCAGCATAACTCTTTTGTCGATCCTGTGAGGTCTTTATACGTTGCTGGATCATTTGAATCTTTTTTGTAGTTATGCGTACTAATTCTGGTCCCAACAACGTTGTTTCACCCACCTCATCCCAACATACTGGAGAATGACATTTTCGTCCATACAACGCCTTGAATGGAGCCATGCATATACTTGCTTGATAACTGTTGTTGTAGGAGAATTCCACCAATGGCAAGTACTTATCCCAACTTCCTTTGAAATCTAGGACATAGAGTCTTAATAGATCTTCAAGGGTTTGAATTGTCCTTTTTGATTGCCCGTCCGTTTGAGGATTGTATGCCGAACTGAATCGTAAATCCGTGCCCATAGCTTTCTGCAAGCTAACCCAAAATTGTGAAGTGAATCTTAGGTCACGATTCGAAACTATGGATACTAGCATGCCATGCAATCTCACAATCTCATTCACGTACATACAAGCAAGACGTTCAAGGGAATAAGTCTCCCGTATAGGCAAGAAATGAGCAGACTTGGTTAATCTATCAATATTAACCCAAATCGCATCTACGCCTTGAGAAACTTTTGGAAGACCCATAACAAAATCCATAGTAATGTGTTCCCACTTCCATTGCAGAATCTCAAGTGGTTGCAATGGGCCTTTTGGCACTTGATGCTCTGCCTTTACACGTTGACAAGTTAAACACCTCGAGATAAACTCTGCGATCTCTCTCTTCATATTTCTCCACCAAAATGTATGTCGAAGATCATGATACATTTTGGTACTCCCAGGATGGATTACAAATGGTGTGTTGTGTGCCTCCATCATGATTCTATGCTTCAAGTCAGAGTCGTTAGGAACACAATGTCTGGAGTTGACTCGAAGTATTCCCTCTTCATCGATTCTTGCTTCCGGAATAACACCTTCTTGCACTTTCTTCTTCCTACGTATCATCTCTGGGTATGTGGTTTGAACATCTTTAACTTTATCGATTAAAGTCGGTTCTACTCGTATGTTTGATATCATCACGTGGGTACTTGGAGCCTTTAACTCTATCTCCATCCTTTACAAGTCATACAAAATGGGTCTTTGTGTTAACAACATTGCACTCATACCCGCATATGATCTTCTACTCAATGCGTCAGCTACAACGTTTGCTTTTCCAGGATGATATTGAATGCTATGATCGTAATCTTTTAACAGCTCGAGCCAACGTCGTTGTCGCATGTTGAGTTCTTTTTGGGTGAAGAAATATTTGAGGCTTTTATGATCGGAATATATCTCCACTTTCTCCCTATATAGATAGTGCCTCCAGATCTTTAGTGCGAAAACGACTGCTGCCAACTCTAGATCATGAGTAAGATAGTTCCTCTCATAGTCTTTAAGTTGTCGCGATGCATAGGCTATAACTTTCCCATGTTGCATGAGAACACATCCTAACCCTTTGCATGAAGCATCGCTGTAGATAACAAATCCATCCGAACCAGATGGTATTGTCAGAGCAGGTGCCTAAATGAGTCTCCTCTTGAGCTCTTAGAAAGCCTTCTCGCATTCCTCGCTCTATATAAATTTTGTATCTTTTCGAGTCAATTGAGTTAACGAAGTAGCAATTCGAGAAAATCCTTCCACGAATCTCTGATAATAACCAACCAAGCCCAAAAAGCTACGCACTTCAGTCTCCGACTTCGGTTGCTCCCAACTTTGTATTGCTTTAATCTTTGTCAGGTCAACAGATACTCCATTTTTTGACACCACGTGCCCAAGGAATGCTACTTCCTTAAGCTAGAACTCGCATTTCTTCAGCTTGGCATATAGCTTGTTGTCACGAAGTCTTTGAAGTACCAGCTTCAAATGGTGCTCATAATCTTCACGGCTCTTGGAATAAATGAGGATATCATCAATAAAGACAATAACGAACTGATCCAAATATTCCTTGAATACACGGTTCATCATATCCATGAAACCAGCAGGAGCATTAGTCAATCCAAAAGACATGACTAAGAATTCATAATGCCCGTACCAAGTTCTCGGGCGGTCTTGAAATATCCTCAGTTTTAATCTTCAGCTGATGATATCCAGAACGAAGATCGATCTTTAAAAAGAATTGTGCTCCTTGCAACTGGTTAAACAGGTCATCAATGCGAGGCAGGGGATACCTATTCTTGATGTTGACATGGTTTAATTCCCGGTAGTCAATACAAAGTCGCATACTCCCGTCTTTCTTCTTTACAAATAAAACAGGAGCACCCCAAGGAGATGTACTAGGACAAATGAAACCGATGTCTAACAATTCCTGTAGTTGGACTTTTAACTCCTGAAGTTCAATAGGAGCCATTCGATATGGGGTTTTAGAAATGGGCTTTATCTGGATTCAAGATCAATAAAGAATTTAACTTCACGCTTAAGGGGTAGACCGGAAGTTCTTCTGAAAATACGTCAGGAAATTCATTAACAACAAGAATATTATTCAAATCTGACGTGTTTTTGTTCAAGTCCATAATATGGGCTAAGAAAGCTTGACATCCATTTTTTAATAAACGAATAGCTTTATGGCTTGATATGACAAATGGACCGATTTTTAGTTGTTTAGTTGTTTGAATTGTATTATGGCGGGTTGGTTAGGAATATGAAAACTAACAACCTTACGAAAATAATCAATTTTGGCATGATGAGTAGTTAACCAATCAATCCCTAAAATCACATCAAATGCAAGTATCTTTAAAGAAATAAGATCAACAGGTAATGTGATTGTGCCAACTTGGATCAAGCAAGATTTATAAACTGTAGATGTAACGAAGGTTTCACCCAACGAAGTTTCAACAGATAAGTTAAAGTCCAATTTCTTCGGAGTCAAGTTTAAACGTTGAGCACAAGTAGGAGAGATAAAAGAATGGGTAGAACCGGTATCTAATAAGGTATAAACTTCACAAGAGTTCAAGATTAGCTTACCCGTGATCACCTCGTTCGGGTTTCTCGCATTTTGGCCAGTCACGACAAACGCCCTCCCTTCAACCACCGGCTTTGTTTTGTCAGTAATCGCCTTTGGTGCAGTCGTCCCAGTTGGACTTGACTTCGCTACAGGACAAAATTGGGCTATATGATCATCTTTACCGCAATTAAAACACACCTTGGAAGGCTATAAACAGTTTGGACTTATGTGTCCCTCCTCTTCGCATTTGTAGCATCTAACTGGCGGTCGTTCTCCTCCCCTAGAATTTGTTGTTGGTGTTAGTTCTGTTGTTGATGTCTTTCCATCATTGTTGAATCTCCTCTTTTTGAAATTTCCACTTGACCCACCTCCCTTATTATCATGGCCACGATTTCCACCCAAGTGGTTACCACTTTTGTCCGTATTTTTCCCTCCTCGCTGGTTATCATCGCTCCGATGACTGCTGTCACCGGTATGACCCTGGTCGTGGTCCCTTGGTTGAACATATTCATTATCACGCTCTAATAATTGAGCCATGTTTACAACATCTGAATATAAAGAAAATTTATGAGAGATAAGATATTATCGAATCTCGGGTTTTAGACCTCTCAGAAACATACGTGTCATTCGTTCCTCATTTCCTACCAAATGAGGTGCAAACCTGGATAACTCTGCGAACCTTGTCTTGTACTGGGACACCGTCATGTTGTTTTGTTCCATTCTAATAAACTCTACCTCCTTCATATGACGAATACTTTCAGGAAAGTACTTGTCATTGAACAGTTTCTGAAATCTTTCCCAAGACATCTTTGAGTGCGGTGGTAGTGCCTTCGTGATTCTCACCAAGTCTGCCTCACCACGGAACATAAAGGTGGTGAATGGAACCTTCTGTTCTTCCGTGCATCCCAAGACATCGAATATCTTGGTAATTTACTTTACCCACATTTTGGTCTTAAATGGATCCGGCTTTACCCAGAAATCTGGTGGTCCCAACTCCTTGAATTGCTTGGCCGTGACAAAACGCGCATTGCTATCATTTCCACCCGTATTCCCTCGTCTGATTTTGCATGAACTGTAAAAAGCTCCTAAACATTCCATCATTCATCGTTTGCTCAGCAGTGTTGTTTACAGGAGGAATATTGCCTTCCTGTTGCACGTTCTCTTGGTTGGTGATTGAAGGTTGTTCCATTGTCTCATACACTCCATTGTTAACGTTCTCAGCTGCCATTCTTAAAAACTGCCATAAAACAAGGGTTAATTAAACAAATTAGCATATCACATAATATCCCTATATTATGACCGACCAATAAAATAAGCTTAGGTAGGACACACTAGCGAAGGATTTACTCGTCTCTCCCCTCCTAGTTCTATTCCCCGATCTCCGCCAAAGGATCGGATCCTAAGCTCGATATTAACCGTGCGCCCCAAAATAGGTATACATCACCCATTCTGAGTCGCCAAATATATGGTACAGAAACAACTACAACTTTTATTATTACAATTGTCGTGCAAAATACGACAACACACATGATGTGAGATTAAATACAAATATTGTCTTCTAGACAATATCCACACTCAAATAAGTCCTCATTACATTTATTGATACACTATTTTACAAACTAGCGAGGACTGCTAAAACAACTGTTTAGGACCATCATTCTTTACCCCGACTGGTTCCTGCTATATTCTCACCTCCTGAGAAGAAAAATGGAACAAAAAGGAAAAGGGTGAACTCAACTAGCCCAGTAAAGAATATTATGACTAAGATAATGAACAACAAATTATCGTTAGCCTTCAATAAATCAGATAAAATATAATGGACAACAAGTTTTAGATCAATATTACATGATGAAATAACAATTCATTAGAAAAGTTAAGTAGAGAATAAAATCTACTATCATCTATGAATTTAAAAGTCCATCATCAATATTTCATCCATGTAACATCAATCAATATACATTTTGAATCAAATATTCATCTTTTCACTACGGGCCAAAGATATCCATCTGTATCACCAGTTGGTCATGTTCATCTCAACACCTGTTCATCTTTGCACTACGGGCCAAAGATATTCATCAGTAATCATTCATCTTTACACTTTCTGAGCCAAAGATATTCATCAAGTATCACCATTAAGGACTGAGGATGATGAAAAACATTTTAGAGAACGAATCCAGTGAGACAAAAGGACAAAGATTAGAGATTTGTACTTTAGATACTTCAAGTTTAAAAATGCTCCATAATAAACCATAGAGAAGATCAAAATATGGATTCAATTTCAAGAATAAGGGTTACAACAGATAACTTGAAAGGAGAAAAAAAAAATATTTTTTTTGAACAGTACCCGTGAACAGTAACTTTGAACATTACCCGTGAGCAAGAACTTTGAGCAGACCCTGAAAGAACTTTGAATAAAGCACATAAGCGATGGTTGTGAATGAGACAGTGAAACGATAACTTTGAACAGTACCCATAAACAAGATGTCCGAAATAAGCGATGGCGTGAATGCATTGCCGTGAATAGTACTCAGTCATGAAAAGTTCCAAATTTGATTAAAAATTTCAGATTAATATTCCTATGAAATGATATTAGATGAAATGAAATTTCTAATTATTTCAGGAATTATAGAAGCAATACTTACCATAGTAAGTTCAAATTCAAGAATACGAGATGAAATAATCTCGCTTATATAATATGGAGTATGAAAGAAAATAATACTTCTCACGAGTATTGCAATAAAATAATATCCTTTACCTTAGTAGAAACTGGATTTGACTGGAGAAAATCTTGCAGAAAAACTACGCTCAAAGTATTCTTATACTCAAGAAAACTCACAATACTTTAGAATAAGAATTTCTGAATTGAAAGTGGTGTGTTGAGGAAGGAGGGGTTCCCCCTATTTATAGTCTTGACTTGAGAGAAAAGCAATTTCTTTGAGCAACATATTTCCTGCCTAACTTCTGCCTAATTCATTATTTTTCCAATAGTGGGGGCCTACTCTTTGAAACTAGTTTGCAGGAAATCAAATGTACCAACCCACTTTCCACCAATCAATGGCCTAACAACTTGTTTTTCACAATTGAGGCCCCACAAAAATTAGGCAATAATACTTTGCAAGCATATTCTCACCAACCATCCCCACAAATAAGGGTGTAAACGAGTCGAACCGGAGCGAACAGAGAGCTACTCGAATTCGACTCGAAATAATAAATTCGTACTCAAATTCGGCTCGAATTCGAATTATATTTGAAAAATTCTACTCAGATTCGACTCGACTCGAATATTTATTACTCGAATTCGATCCGACTCGACTCGAATATTTTTTCAAACTACTCGCGCGCTTCAAATTCAAGCTCGAATTTGAGTCTCCACATAATAACTAGTTTTATAATAAAAATAATTATAAATTGAATTTGTTAATTTACTTTAAAAAAAGAAAATATATTTATTATTACACTTCATAAATATAAAATCATAATTAAAATTAAAAACAAAATAAAATAATAACTAATTATCCTAATTTGATTTAAATTTGTATATATTATAAGAGAATGTATCGAACATCTAATCGAATATGTATTAACAAGTATGTATCGAATCACCATCAAAAATTCAAGTAGTTTGAATCTTAAACGAGTCGAGTATAACCTTGCTTTATTCTACTCATATTTTTATTCAACTATTTTTAATACTCGATTTGGATCATATTATTAACGAATCCGAGTCTCACTCGTATTTTTTCGAGTCGAGCCCGAATCGAGCCCGAACTGTGTTAGCTCGTTTACAGCCTTACCCACAAACAATGATAAAACGAAGTATTCCAATACATTTTGATTACTTCTTCTTTTTAATCACATGCATATATATATATATATATATATATATATATATATATATATATATATATATATATATACACACATAATAATAATAATAATAATATTATAACTATAATAATATATTTGAATGAATATTTTATCGGAGAAATAAATGCAATTCCACATAAAATATGTCAAACTTTCAATAATTATTTCATACTAAAATTCCTTCATTTATATCTAAATAAAATAAATATATCCTTCAATTATATCCACATAAAATAAATATTTCCTTATCATATAAATCAATAATTTATTATTCACAAATAATATTACAGAATCACAATAATGACAACCAGGCCGTTCCCAGGAAAGAGGGATTTTTCGATAAGGATTTCTCTTTACTGGCGCGCAATTAGGTGACCAAACCTCTCCTTGATAGAACTTTCTAGACATTGTCAATAATGCTATCTAATAATCTTATTCAAATAATATGAATTATTGATCTGATAATGGGAAATACTGTGCAGTGACAATTATTGAAACAACAATAATATAAACCATCAACGCAGCAATTATTGAATCAATAAAATAAAATATTGAATAAAGAACTCATCGTAACAATTATTGAGTAGATCCTTCTTACGTAAGAATCAATAATCTAACAATCTTTGTGCAATACTGCGTATACATCTTTATGCAACCACGCCAGATTCTTGTATTTTAACCACCGTAATCCAACAAATTGTTAATTGTAACAATTACGCCAATTATTTATAAAAACTCAAATTTGTCGTTTTCTTCATCCGAGCGCTTATTACATTATAAAGGCCCACGAATGGTCACTGCCGCCGCATTTAAATATTCCCCAACAACAAGAATATTCCACAACCAAACGAATATTCCCCAACAAAAATGAATATTTTATAACCACTTGCTTATTTTGCAAAATTTGCACATTTCACCCATAACCAAAGTATTATATCAAATTAATTCCTTATTATTTCAAGATAATAAATAGAGGAAATTTAATTTTATTTATAAAAAGTTGGGGTCTTACATAACTTGTTTTGAAATATCTTTTCCAACATGTGGTGCTTGAGATGGTGATATGCACCCCTTCTTCTCCTCTCCTTTTCTTCCTACATAATCCCGCCAAGTGGCCTTTATTTTACCAAGTCTTGCTTTGATTTTTATTGCTTACGTAATATACCAAATGTCCAAAATTCCCTTCCTTCAATTGGGCTCTCATATATAATTGATGTTTTGGGCTTCCCATAAATAATCTTTTGGACTTTAAATTTAATTCTTTGGGCTTTCCAATAAAATATTTGGGCCATAGAAAAAGATTAGGTCCAATACTTTTAATATTATCTTTCCCTAATTATTTAATTAGGGTTTTCATTTCCTTCAATCATAATTTAAATCCTTACTCATGTACACTTAATTTCTTAACCTAATTAGACTTGCTATAATTAGGTTATAAAATTAATTAATTAAGATGTATAAAATAAATCTCTTAAAATTAGTAAATAATTTATATACTAATATTCTCCCGTATCATAACCCTTAAGTTATTCAATTCTTCATTCCTAATATATAATTAGGATTACATTAGTTTCTTTTATTTGTTTATATAATAAACAAATATAAACCATCATATAAAATTTATATACATTTATACCCTTAATCCTGAATAATTCACCACAAAAAATTTTAAATTCACACAATTTCTTTCCAGAAATCTCAAATTCATTCACTTATTTTCTGTCTAAGTTTATTATTCAACCTTTAATCTATCATTTAAGATTTAAATAAATTTTTAAATTCTCAAATTGTCATATTTGATTTTTTTTTTTTTTTCTGATTCAATTCCAACGTACTGCTACAAATTATAATTTAAACTATAATTTGACAGTTTGACATTTTGTCATTTGATAACAGATTATAATTACAAGTAAAACCTTGGCTTTGCTTATCAGATAATAATTAATGTCATACTGACTATGTAAGTTGTTCAAAGTTTATAATAAAAAAATATTTTATCGATTAAAAATAAAAATAATTACAAGTGAAAATGTAATATAATATAAATTTTATTTTAAGGTGGCTAAAAATAACAAAATATAATTCATGAAATTAAATAACAAATTAATTATGAGATAAAATAGTGTGAATAGATAATTATTAATCAATGTATTATTATGCTCTATGATTTTTTCGACTTTCAAATAAATTTGAGAGGATCCAAATTTATTTAATTATGAATTTTATTTTATTAATTTTATGCAACCAATTTTATTAATTTTATGTTTTTATATGACTTTCAGGATTTTTGAGATAAATTATTCAATTTGTACCGAGCTCTAAAAATTTATAAGCTTCAAAATAATATTTATAGTTTATGGTTAATAATAGTACTATATATTTTGAATAAAAAAGTTTTTTATGAGACTAAAACTTATTTTGAAAATACATATACATTTACTATTAAAAATATTATCATTTAATTTTCTTAAAATATTTTTTCATGACAAGCTTCATCATAACTGTCGTGTGATATGTTTAAATAATTTTTTATATTTATAGACGCCTTTTAAATGTATAAACAAGTTTAAATTATAGTTTAAAATATGTTATTATAAACAAGAGTATAATAGTCCAAATGATATTTTTATCCAATTATTTAATTAATTACGTAAAAAAACAAACATAACATGTGATTATTTTAAATTATCTCATAAATAATCCATAAAAATAAACATATAACTAGGACTATTTAATATTAAGATTGATAATTTGAGATTATAATTTTATAAATTATAATCACGAAATTATAACCTTTATAAACAAATATAATCTTAATTTTTAAAATTTCTCTCTTTGGAGAGACTTTTAGATTTTCTATCTCTAAACTTTGAAAAAGTGTTACCATATTTGTTGTTTACAAAATTTTTAGTAAATTCATATTATTGTTGAATTTTAAAATCTCTACTTTAAATTTGTAATTTTATATATAATATTATGGACTATATGTATATACATAGCTATGTAGTACACAGTTGTCTATGATAACAAATTTTTGGGCTATAACAACAGTTTAACCGTCGTCAGAGAAATAATATCTATGACGACGGTTGAACCATCGTCATAGCCCAAAAAACTATCATCATAGGCGAATATATATATATATTTGACAAAACTATTGATTTGGCCACCGAAGTTGGCACGTTTTATTAAATACATGATTGAATTTTTAATTTTTCAAATTACCCAACTGAACTAATCATTATTGTTAAATTGGGCCATTATGTTAAATCTGACTCACGGACGTTAAATCTTTTCAGCTATTATCTGATGTGGACTTAAAAAAAAAAACAAGAGAAAATGACATAGCCTTGTCATACGTGGGCCCCATCTGCAACACACTGCCCCAAAACTAGCCCAACCACCAGCGAGCACAACCCTCTGGCAGTAGAACCAGCCAAGGACAGAGCAGATAAAATTCAATCAAAAACACCCAAATTGATTCAATCATAAAAGCTAAAATAATGAAAGCTCATGAATCAGAAGGGAACAACCGGGAAAAACCCCATGAATTCCGACCAAAGGTCAATAAACTCAGACCATTTCTAGCAAAATCCCCTACAAACCAGCAACAACCCACAATACATATGAATTGTTAAAGGACGGTAACAAGGAAAAGAGACCCATCTGCCTAAGTAAAATTAAATAAGCAGCAAAACATACAAACATAGACTGAAAGCACTAAAAACCCAAAAGAATGGATCTGAACATAAACAAAAATATGCAATAATCAAACATGAACCCAGATCGGGAAGCACACACGGAACAACATAAGCAAGGCACAAGACCCATCCGTAAAATCGTAAGACCCCAAATCCATTACCATTGGAACCGTATGACGTAAACAAGTCTGAACCCAGATTCTGGCGAGCTAACCTCCAAGATCCAAAAACCCCCAAACCATTACACCCATAAGCAAACACCACATCAGATCATAACACCCACTGCCACCACACATTAGATCATAACACCCATTAATTCCGTAGGGGTTGATTATTTTATGGGTGATTTGAGGGTTGTTGATATTGAGTCGGCAGAGGATAGAGGACATGAGGGTTTGGATGATTTTGCATTGGGTAATGACATGAGAGTTCTAGAAGCCTTCAAATTTGTACATGAGCAAAAGCCTCGTATTACAAGGCCATGCCATTTTCTCTTTTTGTCTTTTTCTTTTTTAAGTCCACGTCAGATAATAACTAAAAAGATTTAATGCCCGTGAGCCGGATTTAACAGAATGGCCCAATTTAATAAAATAATTAATTCAGTTGAGTAATTTGAGAGATTAAAAGTCGAATCGTGTATTCAATAAAACGTGTCAATTTCAGTGATTAAATCATTAGTTTTGCCATATTTTTTCCTAATAGTACTATTATATATATATATATATATATATATATATGGAAATGATCCATAGAATCGTTAATTGAGGAATTTGTTTTTAACTAACGCTCATCCAAATTCATCAAAATTAGAGTGAATGGGTGAGATGAGGCCCAACTTCTACTCCTCTACGGGCCAAAATTTTTTTGGTTGGTCATTATTCTCTAATGACGGTCAAAACGATCAGTGTTTTGTTGACCACTAAAAAGTGTAGCGACAACAACAAAAAATTTGGGCTTAATTACTGATTATCCTGATTATCCTCATACATACTAGGTATTAATCAAGAAAATAAAATAATACAAAATTATAAGTATAATCGATTATTGTAAGACCCTGAATTTTACGAAATGAAAGTATTCAATTTTATAATTATTATTCTATTTAGTAAATGGTTAAATTGATAAAAATCTGATGTACTGGCGTGGTTGCATAGTAGCACACGGTATTGATTATTATTAACTTATGTGAGAAGTCACTCGGTTATACTCAATTATTGCTACTGATAATCTGCTTTGCATCATATCTCTCGTATTATTGATTCAATTATTGTCATAGTATCATCTACATAATATTTTATATATTATTAAATCAATAATTGAGACGACAAAGTTATTTATATTATTATTTGCAATATTGATAATGTCTAGAAGTTCTATCAAGGAGAGATTTGGTCACCTAATTGCGCGCCAATAAGAAGAAATTCTTATCGAAAAGCCCCTTCTTTCCTGGGAATGACCTGGTTGTTAAATATGGTGAATTATAATATTAATGATGAATAAGTTCGTGTTGATTAAAGATGAAATTGATAGTTTCATTGTATTGAAATTATTAATGTTAGTGAAAATCGATATTTATTTCGATAATAATTGATGTATGGAGGTTATATTGACCAATCGGGTAATTAACCGGATAAATGAGCAATAAATTGTTATTGATTTACATGATTATAACTATTTATTCACATGTGTGTACTATTGATTCACATTCATTTATTATTAGGGGAGTTGGTGCAAGATTGATAATACTTGCATAACTAAGTTAAAAATGGAGGTATAAATGGAGGTACTATACTTTGTAATTCATATTTTCACATGTCTAGAACTATTGATTCACATGATTTACTATTAGGGGAGGTGGTGCAAGTTTGATAATACTTGTAGGACTAAATTAAAAATGAAGAAAAAGAGAAAGGTATTATACTGTAATATTTTGAGCCCCAAAATGTGCAATTATCGAAACTATATTTTCCTATAAAGAGAAACTAATTCTTCCTTCATTTCTCACCAATTCACAAAAGCTATAGAGCAATTATTATAGAGAGAAATTATATAGAAAGAAGAAGAGAAGTCTGCTACCTCACTATTCCAGTATCCAGTCTTCTTCTGAGGTAAGGGATATTATTATTATAGCAAGGGGTATTATTTCTTTTGTATTCATGAAGAGAGCTATTGTTATTCCATTCCTCATTATTCTGTTGGAATAATCTGTATACGCGGACTATCGTATATATGGTAAATTCTTTTATTATTCCATTCTTTATTATTATGTTAGAATAACCTGTCTATGCGAAGTACCGCATACATGGTAAAATTCTTCTATTATTTCATTCTTTATTATTACATTGGAATATCATATACGTGTGTTCTGGCACGACCGGGTTCCATTATTTATTATTCATAATAATATCCTATCTCGTGCGTTTACGCACGACACAGTTCCATTATTTATTATTACATTTGAATATCCTCACGGTGTGTGCGTTTACGCATGACACAGTTCCATTATTTATTATTACATTGGAATAACATGTTTGTGTGGTCTATCGCACGCATTGTGAATTCTTCTGTTATTCCATTCTTTATTATTCTGTTGGAATAACCTGTCTATGTGGACTACCGCATGCATGGTGAATGATCCTTCGTATTCATTCCTTATTAAATTGTGGAAATGATCTGTCTACGTGGATGAACACATGGCGAGTGAAAATTCATTTGCAGTTTCATAATTTTTCTGACCCTCAAAATTCTGGAAAAATTTAAAATGATAATTTGATGAGTTTTCTATATTGTGCCCAAAGATGGCGATTTTTGGATGTATAGATTAAGAGTTATGGATTTTATGGGAAAAGACTATTTTAAAAGTAAACCCTTATAACTCCTTGTGGTTAACTCCAAAATTGGTGAAATATTTATTGGGAGTACATGTATATAACAGGAGTATACCCTGTAAATTTTGGAATTTTTGGATAAAAGTACAATTTATGATAAATGTCTAAATATTCGGCAGTTTTGGCCATATAAAAAATAGTAAATGAATTTTAAAAATTTTGAGAAAAATATATGTTCAATATGGGACTATATTCTGTTAAATCGCAGAAAAAAAAATATTTTTGGGACTAATTTGGTATTTTTCATGAAAATGAACTAGTTATGAGTAAATGAATTAATATGTTATGTGAAGTAACAAAATTGGAAAATAGGATTTTATGGATTGGGAATCCTATATAGGGTATATGCAGATTTTTGATGAGGGATTTGATCATTGGTGATGAAGTCTTAGAGTATGGCATATTTGAATGATTAAATACATTATTTGGTAAAGTGGAAACAATTGAAATAAATTATTTATAAGTTTAAGAAGTGATTAAAATATTATTATAATATTAATAATATTAGATTAAGAGTTTATTAAGTGATTGATAATATTTGGGTAAATTTAAAGTCTTTAATATTTATCATTGTTTTCGTTTGATTAATGCTTATATTATTGTCATCATCCTCATGCTTATTGTAAGACACCCCACAACTTATTATGAATAAAATTAAATTTTCTCTATCTATTATCTTCAAATAATAAGGAGTTAATTTGATATAATACTTTGGTTATGGGTGAAATGTGTAAATTTTACAAAATAAGCAAGTGGTTTTAAAATATTCATTTTTGTTGGGGAATATTCGTTTGGTCGTGGAATATTCTTGTTGTCGGGGAATATTCGTACAACGGCGCAGCCATTCGTGGGCCTCATAACAGATTAACTGTCAGATAAAAAAACGACAAGTTTGAGTTTTTATAAATAATCTACAGTAGTTATTCTCAATTAACACTTGTTGGAATACCCGGTGGTTAAAATACAAGAATCTGGCGTGGGTGCACAAAGAATAACTTGCAGTATTGCACAATATTTTTGAATTATTGATTCTTACATAAGAAGGCACTACTCAATAAGTGTTACAGTAATTACTATTCGATATTTTATTTTATTGATTCAATAATTGATGCGTTGATATTTTATATTATTATTATTTCAATAATTTTCACTACACAGTATTTCCCATTATCAGATCAATAATTCATATTATTTGAATAATATTATTAGTTAGCATTATTGGCAATGTCTAGAATGTTCTGTCTAAGGAGATGTTTGGTCACCTAATTGCGCGCCAGTAAGGAGAAATCCTTATTGGAAAGCCCCCTCTTTCCTGGGAACGACTTGGTTTTTATTATTGTGATTCTGTAATATTATTTGTAAATAATTATTTATTGATTTATATGATAAGAAAATATTTATTTTATGTGGCTATTAATGTTGAAGTATTTTATCAGTATTTTTGTCGGAATGGAGGTATTAAAAATCTAATCAGTGTTCTTGAGATATATTGCGTGAGTTATAATTTTTTTCGACCGTTGGATCGTTGTGATTTTTAGATATGTTATACATATATAATTTGAGTATATGTCCACAAATTTTGAACCGTTAAAAATGAATGTATGATTTGTTATGAATTTTAAGAGGTGACTGATTCAAAAATTATGTTATAAATAATTTTTGGTGGAAAATTCTAGAATTGAGTGGGCCCCACTTTTGTTTGGTGAAAAATGTGCTCAAATTTTATTTCAAATATGGTCGGTGGAAATAGTAGTAGGTAAAGCCATCAGGTAGCAGGTCAAGTCTGCTTCAGTGTGCTAGTATTTTTCTATAAATAAGTGCTTAGGTTAGATTTGAAAATCACACCAGAAACATAAGCTTTCTCTCTTTCTCTCTCTATATTATTGAGCGTATTTTTTGAGTATTTAGATACTTTGAGAGTTATTCAGTACAAGTTTCATTCGGCATCACATCCGACCTTTTATTCTGAAGTACTGTTTCTTTGAGGTAAGGGATGTTATTTTCTTCTTAAATGATATTATTTTCTTCAATATCATTATGCTGAGATATTGTTATGAATTTTATTGTGGAATTTTTACCTTTTTGTGTCGGGGTTACTATTCACGTATATGGCACTATTCACGTATACGACACTATTCACCAAAAAATAAAATTTTTCTCTTTTTCGTCCCAGATGTCTTTTATGGTTACTATCTTTGATTGTATCTATATTTTGTTCCTTATTTTTGAATTCTACTTCACACTTGGTTATTATGGAGTATTATTGAATTTGGATAAACTGAAATACGAATCCCTAATATTTGTCCTTCTGTCTCACTAGATTCGTTCTCTAAAATATTTTTCATCATCCTCGGTCCTTAATGGTGATACTTGATGAATATCTTTAGCACATAGTGCAAAGATGAATGATTACTGATGAATATCTTTGGCCCAGAGTGCAAAGATGAACAAGTGTTGAGATGAACATGACCAACCTGGTGATACTGAATGAATATTTTTGGCCGTGTAGTGCAAAGATGAATATTTGATTCAAGATGTATATTGATTGATGTTACAGTGATAAAATATTGATGATGGACTTTTAAATTCATAGATGATAGTAGATTTCATTCTCTACTTAACTCTTCTAATGAATTGTTGTTTCCGCTGCAGTTGTTGATCTAAAACTTGTTGTAGATTATATTATATCAGATTTTTCCCTGTTGAAGACTAAGGATAATTTTTTGTATATTATCTTAGTCATAATATTCTTTAATGGGCTAGTTGAGCTCACCCTTTTCCTTTTTGTTCCATTTTTCTTCTCAGGAAGCGAGAACATAGCAGGAACCAGTCGGGGTATAGAGTGATGGTCCTACACAGTTGTTTTAGCAGTCCTCACTATTTTTGTAAGATAGTGCATCAATAATTGTAATGAGGAATTTATTTGAGTGTTGATATTGTCTAGAAGATAATATTTGTATTTCAACTAGTAGTATGTGTTGTCGTATTTTGCACGACAATTGTAATAATAAAGTTGTAGTTATTTTCTGTACCATGTATTTGGCGACTCAGAATGGGTGATGTATACCTATTTTGGGGGCATCACAGTTGGTGTCAGAGCTTAAGGATATGGTCTCTGGCGGAGATCGGGGAATAGAACTAGGAGGGGAGAGACGAGTAAATCCTTCGCTAGTGTGTCCTACCTAAGCTTATTTGTTGGTCGGTCATAATATAGGGATATTATGTGATATGTTAATTTGTTTAATTAACCCCTGTTTTATGGCAGTTTTTAAGAATGGCAGCTGAGAACGTTAACAATGGAGTCTATGAGACTGTGGAATAACCTTTGATTACCAACCAAGAGAACGTGCAATAGGAAGGAAATATTCCTCCTGTAAACAACACTACCGAGCAAACGATGAATGATGCGATGTTTAGAAGCTTTTTACAGTTCATGCAAAATCAGACGAGGGAGACTCGTGTACAAAATACGGGTGAAAATGATAGTAATGCTTGTGGATTGTCACAAATGCAGCGATTCAGGAGTTGGGACCACCAGTTTACGGGAAAGCCCGATCCATTAAAGGCGGAAACGTGGGTTAAGCAAATGACCAAGATATTCAATGTCTTGGTCGCACAAAGGAAAACGAAAGAGGTTCCATTCGCCACCTTTATGTTCCGTGGTGAGGCGATTCTTCGGTGGGAATCACATGAAGCGTACCAACCGACCGCGACTCAACATGTCTTGGGAAAATTTTTAGAATCGTTCAATGACAAGTACTTTCCTGAAAGTATTTGTCATATGAAGGAGGTAAAGTTTATTAGATCGAATGAGAACAACATGGCGGTGTCCCAAATGACGAGGCAAAGTTCATGGAGTTATCGAGGTTTGCACCTCAT
The DNA here is from genome assembly GCA_020205605.1 of Panax ginseng. Lineage (NCBI taxonomy): Eukaryota > Viridiplantae > Streptophyta > Magnoliopsida > Apiales > Araliaceae > Panax > Panax ginseng. The sequence continues at coordinate 54,295,750 of CM035130.1, read as the reverse complement.
TTGGTAGAAAATGAGGAACGTATGACGCAGATGTTTCTGAGAGGTCTAAAACCCGAGATTCAACAATATATTATTTCTCATAAATTTTCTTTATATTCAGATGTTCTAAACAGGGCTCAATTATTAGAGCGTGATAATGAGTATGTTCAACCGAGGGGCCACAACTGAGGTCATCTGCAGTGGCGGCCGGATCATCGGAGCGATGATAACCAGCGAGGAGGGAAGAATACGGATAAAAGCGGTAACCACTCGGGTGGTAATTATTGCCATGATAATAGGAGAGGTGAGTCAAGTGAAAATTTCAAAAAGAGGAGATTCAACAATGACGGAAAGACATCAGCAGCAGCACCAGCACCAACAACAAATTCTAGGGGAGGAGAACAACCGCCAGTTAGATGCTACAGATGCGGAGAGGAGGGACACATAAGTCCAAACTGTTCATAGCCTTCTAAGGTGTGTTTCAATTATAGAAAAGATGGTCATATAGCCCTATTTTGTCCGATAGCGAAGTCAAATCCAACTGGGACGGCGGCACCAAAGGCGACTACGGACAAAACAAAGTATGTGGTTCAAGGAAGGGCGTTTGTCGTGTCTAGACAAAATGCGAGAAACCCGAACGAGGTGATCACGGGTAAGCTAATCTTGAACTCTTGTGAAGTTTATACCTTACTAGATACCGGTTCTACCCATTCTTTTATCTATCCTGCTTGTGCTCAACGTTTAAACTTAACTCCGGAGAAATTGGACTTTAACTTATCTGTTGAAACTCCATTGGGTAAAACCTTTGTTACATTTACAGTTTATAAATCTTGCTTGATCCAAGTTAGAACAATCACATTACCTGTTGATCTTATCTCTTTAAAGATACTTGCATTTGATGTGATTTTAGGGATTGATTGGTTAACCACTCATCATGCCAAAATTGATTGTTTTCGTAAGATTGTTAGTTTTCATATTCCTAACCAACCTGTTATACGAATTCAAGCAACTAAACCACTAAATCGATCCACTATCATATCAAGACATAAAGCTATTCGCTTATTGAAAAACCGGATGTCAAGCTTTCTTAGCCCATATTATGGACTTGAACAAAAACACGTCAGATTTGAATAATATTCCAGTTGTTAATGAATTTTCTGACGTATTTCCTGAAGAACTTCATGGTCTACCCCCAGAACGAGAAGTTGAATTCTTTATTGATCTTAAACCGGGTACAAATCCCATTTCTAAAACCCCATACCGAATGGGTCCTATTGAACTTCAGGAGTTAAAAGTCCAACTACAGGAATTGTTAGACATCAGTTTCATTCGTCCTAGTACATCCCCTTGGGGTGCTCCTGTTTTATTTGTAAAAAAAAAAGGCGGGAGTATGCGACTTTGTATTGACTACCGGGAATTAAACCATGTCACCATCAAGAATACGTATCCGCTACCTCGCATTGATGAGCGGTGAAGATCATGAGCACCATTTGAAACTGGTACTTCAAAGACTTCGTGACAACAAGCTATATGCCAAGCTGAAGAAATGGGAGTTCTGGCTTAAGGAAGTAGCATTCCTTGGGCACGTGGTGTCAAAACATAGAGTATTTGTTGACCCGGCGAAGATTGAAGCAATACAAAGTTAGGAGCAACCGAAGTCGGTGACCGAAGTGCGTAGCTTTTTGGGCTTAGCTGGTTATTATCGGAGATTCGTGGAAGAATTTTCTCGAATCGCTACTCCGTTAACTCAGCTGACTCGGAAAGATACAAAATTCATATGTAACAAGGAATGCGAGAAGAGTTTCCAAGAGCTCAAGAGGAGACTCATTTTGGCACCTGTTCTAACAATACCATCTGGTTCGGATGGATTTGTTATCTACAGCGATGCTTCAGGCAAAGGGTTAGGATGTGTTCTCATGCAACATGGGAAAGTCATAGCCTATGCCTTGCGACAACTCAAAGAATATGAGAGGAATTATCCTACTCATGATCTGGAGTTGGCAGCAGTCGTTTTTGCGTTGAAAATCTGGAGACACTACCTGTATAGGGAGAAAGTGGAGATTTATACGGATCATAAAAGCCTCAAATATTTCTTCACCCAAAAGGAAATCAACATACGGCAACAATGTTGGCTCGAGCTGTTGAAGGATTATGACCATAGCATTCAATATCATCCCGGAAAAGCAAACGTTGTAGCTAACACATTGAGTAGAAGATCATATGCGGGTACGAGTGCAATGTTATTAACACAAAGTCCCATTTTGTACGACTTACAAAGGATGGAGATAGAGTTAAAAGGCTCCAAGTAACCACGTGATGATATCAAACATACGAGTAGAACCGACTTGGTTGTCATTATTGTGATTCTGTAATATTATTTGTGAATAATTATTTATTAATTTATATGATAAGGAAATATTTATTTTATGTGGCTATTAATGTTGAGGTGTTTTATCAGTATTTTTGTCAGATTGGAGGTATTAAAAATTTAATCAGTGTTCTTGAGATATATTGCGTAAGTTATAATTTTTTTCGATCGTTGGATCGTTGTGATTTTTAGATATGTTATACATATATAATTTGAGTATATGTCCACAAATTTTGAACTATTAAAAATGAATGTATGATTTGTTATGAATTTTAAGAGGTGACTGATTCAAAAATTATGTTATAAATGATTTTTGGTGGAAAATTCTAGAATATAGTGGGCCCCACTTTTTAGTTGGTGAGAAATGTGCTCAAATTTTATTTCAAATATGGTTCGGTGGGCAATAGTAGCGAGTAAAGCCATCAGTAAAGAAAGTCAAGTCTCAGCTTCAACGTATAGCATTTTCCTATAAATAGGTCTTAGGTTAGAATTGAAAATCACACCGAAACATAAGCTTTCTCTTTCTCTCTATATTATCGAGCGTATTTTGTGAGTATTTAGATACTTTGAGAGTTGCTATTCAGTACAAGTTTTATTCAGCATCACATCCGAACTTTCATTTTGAAGTACTGTTTCTTTGAGGTAAGGGATGTTATTTTCTTCTTAAATGATATTATTTTCTTCAATATCATTATGCTGATAAAGCCATCAGGTAGCAGGTAAAGCCATCAGGTAGCACGTCAAGTCTACTTCAGAGTGCTATCATTTTTCCTATAAATAAGTGCTTAGGTTAGAATTGAAAATCACACCAGAAACATAAGCTTTCTCTCTTTCTCTCTCTATATTATCGAGCATATTTTATGAGTATTTAGATACTTTGAGAGTTGCTATTCAGTACAAGTTTTATTCAGAATCACATCGACCTTTCATTTCGAAGTACTGTTTCTTTGAGGTAATGGATGTTATTTTCTTCTTACATGATATTATTTTCTTCAATATCATTATGCTGAGATATTGTTATGAATTTTATTGTGGAATTTCTAACTTTTTGTGTCGAGGTTACTATTCACGTATACGACACTATTCACGTATACAACACTATTCACAAATACGGAACTATTCACCGAAAAATGAAATTTTCTCTTTTTCGTCCCAGATGTCTTTTATGGTTACTATCTTTGATTGTATCCATGTTTTGATCTTTATTTTTGAATTCTACTTCACACTTGGTTATTATGGAGTATTATTGAATTTGGATAAACTGAAATACGATTCCCTAATATTTGTCCTTCTGTCTCACTGGATTCGTTCTCTAAAATGTTTTTCATCATCCTCGGTCCTTAATGGTGATACTTGATGAATATCTTTGGCACCAGAGTGCAAAGATGAATGATTACCTGATGAATATCTTTGGCTCGTAGTGCAAAGATGAACAGGTGTTGAGATGAACATGACCAACTGGTGATACAAATGAATATCTTTGGCCCGTAGTACAAAGATGAATATTTGATTCAAGATGTATATTGATTGATGTTACAGGGATAAAATATTGATGATGGACTTTTAAATTCATAGATGATAGTAGATTTCATTCTCTACTTAACTCTTCTAATGAATTGTTGTTTCCGCTGTAGTTGTTGATCTAAAACTTGTTGTCGATTATATTCTATCAGATTTTCCCTTGTTGAAGACTAAGGATAATTTTTTGTATATTATCTTAGTCATAATATTCTTTACTGGGCTAGTTGAGCTCACCCTTTTCCTTTTTGTTCCATTTTTCTTCTCAAGAAGCGAAAACATAGCAGGAACCAGACGGAGTATAGAGTGATGGTCCTAGACAGTTGTTTTAGCAGTCCTCACTATATTTGTAAAATAGTGCATCAATAATTGTAATGATGACTTTATTTGAGTGTTGATATTGTCTAGAAGATAATATTTGTATTTAAACTCGCAGTATGTGTTGTCGTATTTTGCACGACAATTGTAATAATAAAGTTGTAGTTGTTTTCTGTACCATGTATTTGGCGACTCGGAATGGGTGATGTATACCTATTTTGGGGGCGTCACACTTATATTATGATGAAAGTCATCTTTGGCTTACGTGCAAATATGGACTGTTAATTATTGGTTTTGTAGTTGAATATCTTTGGCTTACGTGCAAAGATGGACTGTTAATTATTGGTTTTATAGTTGAATATCTTTGGCTTACGTGCAAAGATGGACTGTTGATTATTGGTTTTACAGTTGTATATCTTTGGCTTACGTGCAAAGATGGACTGATGATTATTGGTTTTATAGTTTTATATCTTTGGCTTACGTGCATTGATGGACAGTTGTTGGTATGATTATAACCAGGGATTATTCGGTATAATCATGACCATTGTTGAAAACACGAATATCCTTGGCCCGTAGTGCATGGATAATTCGTGGTCGTAATACTAATGAATATCCTTGGTCGTAGAGCAGGGATGATTCGATGTTGTGGATTAACTATTAAACTGAGTCTCAGCGATAACATATTGATAATACACTTTTAATTCGTAGAAGATAGTAGATATCATGCTCTACTTGACTCTTTTAAAATACAGTTGTATGTCTTTGGCCTATAGTGCAAAGATGAATTGTTAATGAATATCTTTGGCCGTAGTGCAAAGATGAATTTATTAGTATGATTATGAGTAGGAATTGTGATTTGATGTAACCATGATTTTTGATGTTTCAGGTGAAGATAGGTGATGAAAATTATCTTCGTCCTGGGTGCAAAGAGGAATTGAGAATCACAATTAAGATTATGAGTTATTCATATGATTGTGGACAGGAATTGTTGATTGATGTTATAGGGATAAAACATTATTGGTGGAATTTTAACATGGAGAAGATAATAGACTTGATGGTCTATTTGACTCTTCTAATAGATTGCTCATTCCGCTGCAACTATGGTTGAAAAGTTTTATCATCTACCATATGTTCTAAATCTCTGATTTATTACTGATGAAGGCTATTGATGATGTAAATTATCTTTAGTCATGATATTCTTTATTGGGCTAGTTGTGCTCACTCTTTTTGCTTCACAATTCCTTTCAGTTAATAAGAGTGTAGCTGGGTCGAGCGGGGTAACAGAGAGAATAGAAACGGTGGTCTATAGTCATTGAGGTTCTCCCTAAATAGTATGGAAATAATTTTATTGAGAACTTTAGATAAGTGTGTCGTTATTGTATCGTCATTTGATATTTAATTTTGGTGAACCGAATAGGGTGAGGCTAACCCAACTTTGGAAGGGTATTTTGTCACTATCATACAAGATGTCTAATGACATACAACCTCGTGTTATCATAAGATGTATTTGTGCAAATCCACTTCTTTGAGTATATCTACTGAAACACTACCTATATGATCTTGGAGTTTGGTTGAAATATAATTTTCAATTGCGATAAAGTGGAGATAGTTATATGTCGAGAGAAGACTCACTATTGGAAAGAACATGATAGTAATCTTCTCATTTTCTTTGGGGTCTATTAGTCAACCAAGGATAATTACATGGACATATGATATATATCATAACCTGTAGACGCATGGCCTCCCATGTACGAAGGTTTCTTTGAGCACTTCCCAAAGATTTTAATTTCTAAAATATTTTTTTGACTGTACTTTTATGTAAAGTACCATTGTAAGGTTGTGGTCGAGGCACCATAAAAGTTACATACATTTGTATTAAAACTCACAGTTTAACTGTGGTCTTATTCTGCACGACAGTTCAACAGTTGTATAAATGAAGTTTGTATTTGATTTTTATAGTATGATATATGGCGACTCAGAATGGGTCGTGTGGACCTATTTTAGGGGCGTCACAAATGGTATCAAAGCTTAGGGATATAATCATTTGGCGGAGATAAAAGTCTAGAACTAGGAGGGAGAGACGAGTTATATACTTATTAGTGTGTGACTTACCTAAGCTGAAATTGTTTACTTGATAAGTTGACAAATTGTGATATATCAATTAACCTTTGTTTTGAAGATATATTCTAGAATGATATCTGAAATACAGGACATGAGCAATGGGAAAATCATGATCAGAGGAAATAACCAGGAAGGTACAATCCGAAAAGAAAGCAAGGTATTCTCATCTCTTCGAACTACCAGGTACGTAAATTTCGAGGGCAAAATTTCATAAGGAGGGGAGATTGTAAGACCCCAAATTTTACGAAATGAAAGTATTCAATTTTTATAATTATTATTCTATTTAGTAAATAGTTAAATTGATAAAAGTACAGTAATACACGTGGTTGCATAGTAGCACACGGTATTAATTATTGATGCTTATGTGAGAAGTCACTCAGTTATACTCAATTATTGCTACAATAACTGCTGCATCATATCTCTTATATTATTGATTCAATTATTGTCATAGTATCATCTGCATAATATTTTATATATTATTAAATCAATAATTGAGACGACAAAGTTATTTATATTATTATTTACAATATTGACAATGTCTAGAAGTTCTGTCAATGAGAGGTTTGGTCACCTAATTGCGCGCCAATAAAGAGAAATCCTTATCGAAAAGCCCCCACTTTCCTGGAAACGACCTGGTTGTTAAATATGGTGAATTATAATATTAATTGTGACGCCCCCAAAATAGGTATACATCACCCATCTTGAGTCGCCAAATACATGGTACAAAATACAAATAAAGACTTAATTATACAACTGTCGTGTAATATACGACGAAAACATATGCTGTGAGTTTTAACTAGACAATATCCACACTCAATGGAGTCCTCATTACATTTATTATCAAACTATTTTATAGAATAGTGAGGACTACTATGACACCATCTCGGACCATCACTCCGTTCCCCTACTAATCCCGGCTACGTTCTCATTTCCTGAAGAGAATAGTGAAAGAAAGGGTGAGCTCAACTAGGCCAATAAGAAATATTATGACTAAGATAATACAGAATAAATTATCATTAGTCTTCAACAATGTTAAACTGATAAAATACAATAGACATCAAGTTTAACTGCAGCGGAATAAGTAATCCATTAAAAGAGTCAAGTAAAAAATAAAATCTACTATCTTTTATTATTTAAAAGGTTTTTCATCACTTTTATCGCTGGGGCTCAGCTTAATAAATAATCCACATCATCCCTGCACTACGACCAAGGATATTCATTAGTATCACAACCACAAATTATCCATGCACTACGGCCAAGGATATTCATGTATTCACCAATGGTCATGATCATGCCAACAACTGTCCATCAATGTACTACGGGCCAATGAGGACTTTTATCACATCATTTGTAACATTACGGTCATGATTACATTGAATAATCCCTGGTCATAATCATACCAAATCCATCTATGCATTACAGGCCACAGATGACTTTCAAAAAAATATAAACATGAGGATGATGACAATGATATAAGAATTCAATAAAACAAGTTCAAGAATTAATTTATTCAGGAACTAATAACGTCCAAATTGTCAACATGATACTTCTTTGTAGAGTAAAATTCAAGAATGCTCAGAAGAATATTTTCATGAAAAGATACTAGATGAAGCGCAAATATCAAGGATATTCCACTAATTTCATGGAGTATAAAAGTCAAAACTTTAACCAACTGAGTATAATAAAGAATGGAATAATAAAAGAAATCACCATGCATGCGGTATTGCAGATGACGAGTTATTCCAACAGAATAATAAATAATCGGAACCAGTCAAAGCGTAATCACATATCGGCATGATATTCCAACAAAATAATAAAGAATGGAATAACAACGAAATCACCATGCATGCGGTACTTGACAGACAAGTTATTCCAACGAATAATAAATAACGGAACTAGGTCCCAAGCAGAAACGCATGAGCGAGGATATTCCAACAAAATAATAAAGACGGAACCAGTCCAAGTAAAATGCACAAAACAGGATATTCTAATGTAATAATAAAGAATGGAATAACAATAAAAATCACCATGCATGCGGTACTTCGCATACACAGGTTATTCCAATGAATAATAAATAACGGAACCGGGTTCGGTGTAAAACGCATGCATACATATATTCCAATGAATAATAAAGATGCAGAACCGTGTCCCAAGCGTAAAACGCATGACATGGATATTCCAACAGAATAATAAAGAATGGAATAACAGAAGAATTTCACCAATTATAGGGTAGACCACGTATACAGGTTATTCCAACAGAATAATGAAAAAAATGGAATAACAGAAGTTCTCTTCATGAATACGAAATACCCCTTACCTCAAAAGAAGACTAGATACTGGAATAGTGAGGTAGCAGACTTCTCTTCTTCTTTCTCTCTATAAATTCTCTCTATAATAATGGCTCTAAAGCTTTAGTGAACTGGTGAGAAATGAAGGAAGAATGAGCTTCTATTTATAGAAAAATATAGTTTCGATAATTGAACATTTTGGGGCTCGAAAAATTACAGTACAATACCTCCAACTTTTCTTTCATTTTTAATTTAGTCCTGCAAGTATTATCAAACTTGCACCACCTCCCCTAATAGTAAATAATGTAAATCAATAGTTCAATCATGTGAATCAATAGTTATAATCATGTGAAAATACGAAATACAGTATAGTACCTCTAACTATACTTCACTTTTTAACTTCGTCATGCAAGTATTATCAATCTTGCACCAACTCCCCTAATAGTAAGTGAATGTGACTCAATAGTACACACATGTGAACAAATAGTTATATAAGCATGTGAATTAGTAGCAATTAATTGCTCATTTATCCGATAAATTACCCGATTTATCAATATAACCCCCAGACATCAATTATCATCGGAATAGATGTCGATTTCAATTAACACCAATAATCCCAACACAATGGAACTATCAAATTCATCTTTAATCAACACGAACTTATTCATCATTAATATCATAACTCACGATATTTAACAACCAGGTCGTTCCCAGGAAAGAGAGGGCTTTCCAATAAGGATTTCTCCCTATTGGTGCGCAATTAGGTGACCAAACCTCTCCTCGACATAACTTCTAGACATTGTAAATATTGCAATTTAATAATATGAATAACTTTGTCGTCTCAATTATTGATTTAATAATATATCATATAATGCAGATGATACTGTGACAATAATCGAATTAATAATATGAGATATATGATGCAGCAATTACTGCAGCAATAATTGAGTATAACTGAGTGACTTCTTACGTAAGCATCAATAACCAATACCGTGTGCTACTATGCAACCACGCCAGACATCGCATACTTTTACTACCGGGTAGTTCAACAGTATTAATGGTAAAACCTCCGCCGTTATTTTATAAAGAGATAATTCTGTCGTTTTCTTACTACGACAATACTTCCGTTGTGGGTTCACCAATGATTGTGTCGTCGTACGGATATTTCTAACAAAAAAATATTTTATAACAACTTGCATTCTTTACAAAATTTGTAAATATCACCCACAACTAAAACATTATAACAAATCCACACCATAATATTCAAAAAAAATATTTCGAGAAATTTAAATCTTTATTCATAAATTCTGGGGTCTCACAATCTCCTCTCCTTATGAAATTTTGCCCTCAAAATTTACATACGTACTTGGTATGCCGAACATATGAGAATACCTTGACTTCATTTCAGATTCTAATTCTTGAGGTATAACCTTTAAGTGTTGAAAACGATCCTTCTTATCCAAGATTTTAACACGTATCTCCTCATACGTTAAATCTTCTGCTATCCCGTGTAGTTCTAATTTAATAATGTGGTTCGGGTCGTCCACATATTTACGTAACATCGATACGTGAAAAACGTTATGAACATGCGACATACTTGGCAGTAAAACGATTTTATAGGCCACAGTTCCAACTCGATCGAGGATTTCAAATGGGCCAATTAAATCGAGGGTTGAGATTTCCTCTCTTCATCGATTCTTGCTTCTAGAATAATGCCCTCTTAAATCTTCTTCTTCATATTCATCAGCTCTGAGTATGTAGCTTGAGTGGCTTTAACTTTATCGATTAAAGTCGATTCTACTCGTATATTCGTTATCTTCACGAGGGTCCCTAGAGTCTTTAACTCTATCTTCATCATTTTTAAGTTATACGAAATGGGTTTTTGTGTTAACAACATCGCACTCATAAACGCATACGATCTTCTACTCAACACGTTATCTACCCCATTCGCTTTTCAACGATGGTATTGAATGGTACGATCGTAATCTTCAACAGCTTGAGCCAATGTCTTTGGCGCATGCTACGTTCATTTTAGTTGAAGAAATATTTGAGGGTTTTAGAAATGGGTTTTGTACTGGGGTCAATACAAAATTTGATTTAACGCTTTGGGGTAAGCTAAGAAGTTCTTCAAGAATACGCCAAGAAATTTATTAACAATAGAAATATCATTCAAAACTATGACTCTCATCCAAGACTTGGATAACACATGAAATGAAAGTTTCTACTAACGAAGTTTCAACCAATAAGTCAAACTCTAATTTCTCCGGAGTTAAATTTAAACGTTGAGCGCAAGCAAGAGAGATAAAATAATGGGTAGAATCGGTATCTAATAAGGTATAGACTTCCCAAGAATTTATAATTAACTAACCCGTGCTAACTTTGTTTGGGTTACTCACTTTTTGAGAAGTCACTAAAAAATGCTCTTCCTGAAACCACCGACTTTGTTTTGTCCGTATCTGCCGTTGGTGCCACCGTCCCAGCTGGACTTGATTTCACTACATGACAAAATCGAGCTAAGTGACCTTCTCTTCTTAAAATTTCCACTTATATTATATTGGCCATGATTACCACCGAAGTGGTTACCATTCTTGGTATGATACTTTCCCCCACGATGGTTATCATTGTTCCGATGGCCGTTGCCACCGGTACGATTATTATCGTGTTGTTGGTCGACCTTTTGGTTGAGCTGACTCAACGGTCTCATGTGCTTCATTGCTGATCTCAACATTTTCAGATGTCATTTTCAAACACTGTCATAAAACAAGGGTTAATTGACATGTCACATATTATCCCTATACTCTGACCGACCATTTAAATACCAAATAAACTTAGGTAGGTCATACTAGCAAAGGAATTCCCCGTCTCTCCCCTCCTAGTTCTTGTCTCACATCTCAGCCAAGAATCATATCCCTAAGCATTGATACCAACTTTGACGCCCCCAAAATAGGTATACATCACCCATCTTAAGTCGCCAAATACATGGTACAAAATACAAATAAAAACTTAATTATACAACTGTCGTGTAATATACGACGAAAACATTTGCTGTGAGTTTTAATACAAATATTATCATCTAGACAATATCCACACTCAATGGAGTCCTCATTACATTTATTATCAAACTATTTTATAGAATAGTGAGGACTACTATGACACCATCTCGGACCATCACTCTGTTCCCCTACTAGTCCCGGCTACGTTCTCATTTACTGAAGAGAACAGTGAAAAAAAGGGTGAGCTCAACTAGGCCAGTAAGAAATATTATGACTAAGATAATACAGAATAAATTATCATTAATCTTCAACAATGTTAAACTGATAAAATACAATAGACATCAAGTTTAACTGCAGCGGAATAAGTAATCCATTAAAAGAGTTAAGTAGAAAATAAAATCTACTATCTTTTATGATTTAAAAGGTTTTTCATCACTTTTATCACTGGGACTCAGCTTAATAAATAATCCACATCATCCCTGCACTACGGCCAAGGATATTCATTAGTATCACAATCACAAATTATCCATGCACTACTGCCGAAGGATATTCATATATTCACCAATGGTCATGATCATGCCAACAATCATCCCATCAATGCACTACTGGTCAATGAGGACTTTAATCACATCATTTGTAACATTACTACCATGATTACAATTGAATAATCCCTCGTCATAATCATACCAAGTCCATCTATGCATTACAAAAGCCACGATGACTTTCAAAAAATATAAACATGAGGATGATGACAATGATATAAGAATTCAATAAAACAAGTTCAAAAATTAATTTATTCAGAACTAATAACGTCCAAATTGTCAACATGATACTTCTTTGTAGTGTAAAATTCAAGAATGTTCAGAAGAATATTTCCATGAAAAGATACTAGATGAAGCGTAAATATCAAGGATATTCCACTAATTTCATGGAGTATAGAAGTCAAAACTTTAACCAACCGAGTATAATAAAGAATGGAATAACAAAAGAAATCACCATGCATGCGATTATTACATGTGAAAGTTATTCCAACGAATAATAAATAATGGAACCGTGTCAGGTAATATTAATACGCACCGACATAATATTCCAACAAAATAATAAAGAATGGAATAACAACAGGAGTTGGGCCAAGTAAAATGATGAATGTATTTAGTGAAATAGGAGGAGGGGTGGAAAATGTCGGTTTCAGTGATAAGGATATTCGGAATGTTGTACAAGATATAAGACGTGACACAATAGAATCAAATGATGCCCAAGCAGCATTGCAATACTTGAAAAAACTCTCGGCGGAAAATCCTCTATTTTTTTACGATATCAAACGAGATGAAGATAATCGCATCGAATGTATCTTGTGGATAGATTATCGATCAATGATAGCTTATAAAAATTTTGGAGATGTAGTGACATTTGATACAACTTATCGAACGAATAAGTATTCTATGCCGTTTATTTCGTTCACGGGGGTAAATCATCATTATCATTCCATCTTGTTTGGTTTTGCACTGATTCAGGACGAAACAGAGGATACTTTTGTATGGGTTTTTGAAAGTTGGCTTCAAGCGATGAATAACAAGGCACCGGTTACCATTATCACTGATCAGGACAAAGTTATGAGCAATGCGATTGCTAAGGCTCTTCCAGAAACACACCATGCTCTTTGCACATGGCATATTAGCAACAAATTTCCAGAAAAATTACATACATTGTATGAATAGTGCCCAACATTTGAACATGATTTAAACTATTGTGTGTATAAATCTTTGACTGTTGCGAATTTTGAGGAGCGATAGAAAAAGTTGATGATAGATTACGAATTTCATGACCATGATTGGCTCTAATCACTTTATGAGGTTAAGCACAAATGGATCAAGGCGTACACAAAGAATTTTTTTGCAGCAGGAATGATGACTACATCCAGGAGTGAGGGAATGAACAGTTTGTTCGATGAATATGTGAATGCGACAACGAGTATCAAGGAATTTATCGTAAATACAGAAAAAGCACTTGAAAAGCAGGTTATGAGAGAGAGAAAAGCTGACTACGTTACTTGTCATCGAACCCAAAATATGACTCTTGAATCACCATTGGAAACACATGGAGCAAATATTTATACAAAGGAGATGTTCAGACTCTTTCAGATTGAGATAATAAAATCTCATAAGTACGTAATGCAGAAGCTTCAACATCTAACAACATCGGATAGAAATTTGTATGCATTGTGTAAGGCAAGCGACAACGAAAAATCAAATAGGTACGTTACTGTTGTTAGTAATGTTCAAACTGGAGATATAAATTGTAATTGTAAAAAATTTGAACATTCTGGTATGCTTTGTAAACACATTATAAGGCATATGATTGCCAAAAGTGCAAAAAAGATACCTGATAAATACGTTTTAAGGCGGTGGTGTAGAGATGGTAATAAAGTGAACGCTGAATTACCAAAGATTTTGACTGAAATGTCCAACTACGAGGAATCTCAGACGATGCGTTATAATTATTTGGTGACGTTGCTCTTGCGATTAGCTTCTACTGGATCATGCTCAATTAATGGTTTTAAGCATGTCGTACAATTGTGCATTGACAATCAACCCATCGTTGAGAAATTTGACCTTGATGAAATTAGTGTCAAAGAGGTTCATGATATTCGAGAAGACGATAATCAGCCCGTTGAAGATGAGCCGTTATTAGATCCTATTTGTTCGCAAACAAAGGGGCGAAAAAAAGCTACAAAAATAAAGAGTGGGATCGAAACGGCTGTAAGTCGTAAACAATTGAGAAAGTGTGCAATATGCAATATGATGACCAATCATGATAAGCGGAACCACTACAAAATTATGGGTCAAGAAAAGTCGGGTCTTTGAAGTTATCTTAATATGTGATTTTATGATTATGTAATGGCAAAACTATTTACTTTTGTTTATATATTTTGATTTATCAGCATGATTTTTTATTTACTTGCAATCTGTTTAGGTATGCGTCTGACTCAGGTAATCATTTAGTTGTCAGATTCGCACAAATCCTAAATTTGAGGCATGGTGGTTATATGGCCAAATTATCACCGTTTTAAATGCACTGTCATAATGCATACAATAGAAAATACCCCCAAGCATTGAGTGAACAAATGCAGCTGGGTTAGTACTGAAAGTCAGCTGATAAATGCATGTTGTGGATTAATTAATTTATCAAGGTTTTCATCATGCCTCTCTTGAACAAATTCAATTGGGTTAGTACATATGTTCTTACTATTTTTTTTCTTTACCGTAACAACTTGAGGGATAATATGAATGTCTGGTTTGTTGGCCAAGATGTGAGTCCGAAGATCTTTTGATTTAGGCAGTCAATATGAGGAATCTATTGAAGTATATCCCAACTAAAGAATCACAATAGTTAGCCAAAACTAAAAATTAGGAGGAGAAAGACACAAATGTGATTATTGTTTACTGCTGTAGTGCTGCATTAAACAGAGATTTTATGTTTCAAGTATAAAGCAGCATGCATTGATATTCCTTAAAAAATTCTACCATTTAGAAGGCAGAGATTGAAAAAACGGTTTTGTAATTTTGTGGTATCTATGAAGTTCATAACATATTTCATAACAATGCGCTCACAGCGAAGTCGGACTGAAAGAAAGCAAATTAGCTCCGTCTGCTTCATCTTCTCGGTGACTGAAAATCAAAGAGAATGACAGCTAAAATTGGTTGTGCTCATAACATGCAGTCTGTTCTTGCTGGCAATCTCCTGAAGAAATTGAGCCGCACCGAAGGAAGTTTGTGACAAAACCTTGGATGTCTTAACACATAAAATCCAGCAAGCAGAGTAAAAATTCCTGTAATAACATCTCTCATAGCATGCAAGTTTTCAAACAATCCACTTATAGTGATTTGCAACCCACCTAAACACATATATCGAGAAAGCCAATCAGAGTTACTCATACTTACTGGATGATTAAAAAAAACTTTAAGAAACAGTACCATATACCTGACATACATTAGATACAAAATAAGTTAACTAATCAGTACCATAGGTCTATTACCTGACAAGGTAATCTAAAACACTTCAAAACATATTACTTCAACAACAACAGACTTCAGGTAATAGCCCAATTAACTAGTGTAGGTATTCCTAACAATTCAAATGGAATGAAACAAAATAGACAAAATAGAAAAGCAAAAAAGTAATATATCATGTCTAATCAAGCAGAAAAAAATGGACCTTCAGCAAAATATATGGATGTCTTTTCGTGTATTGTTCATATTTGCGGATGATATATCGTGTAAAGATATATGGTTGTGCTCCTTCTACCTGTAAATGTCCAAGAGTAGTAAATTACATTCAGAAATAAAGGAAACATAGAGAGAATCCAATTAAAATGTCAGAATTCAATTTTGTGATTGAAGCCAAAAATGTTTCATGACAGATTTCTATACACCCTCAAATGTTTGACTTTGACATACGAAAGGAGACCAAAATATTAGTTCAATCAAACAAAAACAGTCATGCCTGACCACAAAACAAATGATTGATGTGGACCAATATGCTTAGTATTAGCAATTTATAATATACAGACCAGAATCCCTCAGTAATGGACAGCAGTTTATAAACAGTCGTGCCTGACCACAAAACAAAAGAAATGGATGAATTCATACTTACAAAATCAACGTATTACAAAAGTTAGTCAAATATACATTCACTAGTCCTCATTTGAATCCAAGGCTACATATATTTTTCAGGAATGTCCCAAGCTTTGCACATCCTAAACGTTAAGAGTCCATCTCGGTTCCTCCATTATGTTTATATGGTGCAAAAAGAAATTCACGTACTTTCCAACATATATGCCACAATCGTCTGCGTTCTATTGTTTTGGTCTATTCACACAGACTTCAACTTTTGGCTTTGGCCACTTTGCTGTAGGATTTGCCTGACGAAGCAGCAAAGGAATTAACTCCACCTATAAACCAGAAACCCATTACTTATAAGTCCAAAGTAGAAGAAATTACATGTCTGTGTAATGACATGAAAAACAAAAAATATATTTATGAACTCACCACAACCGCAAAGAAGTTTTGGTATAATTGTGACAATGGCATTAATGGTTTGTCATCATAAAGTGGGTCAAGTAGCATTACTTTCCACTTGTTGACACTCCAAATAAATAAGCAAAAATGACTGTTGGTTTCGTTGAAGACTGGAACGAAAATGTAATCACACTCATGTATTGGGGCACCAACTGTAGGATTGATGTAACTTCTTAGAAATTTTCGTATGGTTGGCATGTCTACTCCGGCATTTGGTAAGTTTTGGGTACCTAACAACGCAAAGTACGTTGGCATGAAATAAAATCGAGCCCATCTTTGGATACCTTCTTTACACATTTTAGCTTCTCTGTCTCGCAACAACAACAAATAAGCATCTAAGACATGTTCCCATAACCAACCATTGGGTCTCAAACAGTTAACATCTTTAAATTCAAACTTGTATAGACCTTCTGGATGGCTATAAGGAAAGTCTGATGGGTCGTGAGTTGGACTAAACCAATGATGATTTAGCCAATTGATTTTTTCCATCTTTAAATACTTGAAAAAGTGAGTGTGCTTTGTTCCCTCCATCCTTTTAGCTGACATTTTCTTACTATGTTGAGTAGAAGGGCCAACGCTAGGCTGAGTCTCTTGAACTGTAGGTTGGAATCCTGTCATGTCAATCTCCATTTGCCCAACTGAAGGTTGGGATCCTGTCATGTCAATCTCCATCTGCCCAACTTGAGGTTGCGTTGGATTTGGATTGATTGGAACCCCTCTATAGTCATTCATGAACGGTTGGTATAATGTATTGAACCATGTGTCATAAATGGTTCTTAACTCAGGTGGATGTCCAATTGACAACAACTTTTCAAATATAGCTTTTACACTCTCAATCTATAATTAAATAAAAAAAATTATATTAATAAAACAAGATTATCAGTTTTATTAAAACAAAAACATTAATAAATATTATAAATTGAATAACTTACAGTGCTTACAGCCACATATTGGTCAATGAATACCCGTGGCTCATAATCTTCTCCTTGACGCCTAAAGGGTCGAGTATGGTGTATCCGTCGTCGAGTAATATCTCTATACCACGTCATATAATCCTCGGTAGATATATGCTGCAAAGCCTCCAACACTTGTCCTTCTAAACTCTCCATGTATGCATCCCACAATCGAATATAGTTGGCCCTATGATTTTCAAAATTTATTCTCTCAAATAATTTATGTTCCTTCCGCAATTCCACCATATTTTTAGCATTAGATAGATACGACTTCAAATATCGAAATTGGCTCATAAATCTATCAGGCATTTGGAACTTAACAATGTCGTAATGTATCAATGGTATACGAGCGGCTCCACCTAACCTTGCCTCAAAAAAATTCCAAGACAAACGTTTATCAAATAACTGATATGGACGCCACACCCCATCTGTTTCCAACATATTGTCAAACTCTCCTCGGTAAAACAGAAGATGGTGATGTGGATTTTTAAGGCGCTGATATTGTTTTGAATTAGGATCAAAGGAGGAGTATGCTCAGGATAATGCCCTAGGCATCAACTTCTGGGACATAGGCTTAGGGGTAGGACGACCAATGTTGAACAGTTCACGAGCCCACATCATAAGAAGGGTTGCACAACCTACGAATTTTTTCGTTGTTTTGCGAGTAGCCTCATCCAAACCCCTATACAAATGCCCTAAAAATGCCGCCCCCCAAGCATATGTAACTACGTCTTCCAATCTTTCCAATAACAACAAATATCTAGGATGCACAACATTTTTACTCTTGGTTGAAACAAAATAAGCCACACAAGTACAACAGATATGCCTTAGTGTGTTTTACTGACATCATCCTGGAGTAGCATCACCGTGTACTCAACCATATCTCTATCTTAACCAGACAAACTTATGCCCCCCCTTTATAGCATTGTTCCCACTCATCTATTACAACTTGTTGCCCAAAAATCAGATAAAATAGCTTTTGGGATTTTCTAATTCTCCGCAAGTCAAAGGTTTTCCTAAAATGGGCAACCCAAATAAAAATCCCACATCCTCTAAAGAAATGCTAATCTCTCCACAATTTAAGTGAAACGTATTTGTTTCACTTCTCCAACGTTCAACTAGAGCAGATACAAGAGATGCATCAATCTTTGACACTATAACTTGATGACAAAAAATACCAAAACCTAATTGTTTCAGCAGATATTTTTGTTGTTCAGTCAAGTTCCATTCAGTTAATTTTGCAGACATTTGACAAATTTCTAACACACCCCTATCCTACACGTCCAACAACATAAAAACATAAATTGTCACAACATGAATGTTTCTAACAAATGTAGCACAAAATGAAAGTGGTTATACTTTAATAAACTTACAATATTTTGCCATAAGTCTGACGATTCGTGATTTTCTTGGTCCCATAACACAATAGGATCAGCAAGTCCGGGATTAATATCCATATAT
This sequence comes from Panax ginseng, assembly GCA_020205605.1. NCBI lineage: Eukaryota > Viridiplantae > Streptophyta > Magnoliopsida > Apiales > Araliaceae > Panax > Panax ginseng. Next base: position 54,276,673 of record CM035130.1, on the reverse strand, counting down.
ATCCTAAACATTCATCACAATGTCAAGTATTAAATAATCTATAAAAATCCCCATCAAAAATAGATATGAGCAAAATGACAAATATAAACAAAAATAAAACTTAATGAACATATATAAAGCAGAATGCAAAGCAATGTTATTCTGGTGCAAGGAAGTAATAACCTAGCATCTTGGAGACTGGACAACCACCAACATTACAACCTTATTTATTTTTCATAAATAAATATAAAAATAAAACCTGCAATCAAACAATCTCAAGCTTGGTACAAAACCAAGATTACCAGTTCTGCTTAACAGAATAGCTTAGTCATAAAGAGCAAGTCCTGAAAAGAATTGAAACCAAGAAAAACAAAGATTACCAGTACCTTTTGCCCCAATTCGATTTCGCAGCTTCAATTGCGAACAATTGCAAAGAACCCCAATTCGATTTCACAATGAAATTGCAGGAATTTTTTTTTCCCCAATCAGATTATCATCATGGGTCGGGATTATCATAGCCAAATATAAAAAATAGATGAACACCCAACTTCAAGATATATAATTATCTTTAATCCTGAGAGAAGACTGGACTAAAACTATATTTTCCATTATAATCCATTTTGAATTTGGCAAGCATGTCAAAAAAGCTCTTGCCGTAGCATTCTTATCTAATTAAAAAAAATCCTTTATTTCTTTCCCTATTATGTAGCTATTGGTTTTCAAAGTATAAAAAAAGGAAAGATCAAACATTAAATTTAGGGTTTTATGTTGTTTCAAATTAAGAGTAATAAAAAGTGTTTTGTGCTTTCTCATAGCAACAAAGAAAGTAATGGAGAAGAGAGTGGGCACTGAACCTGCAGAAGTGGAGAGCTTGTGGAGTAGCCGAATGAGTTTAGGGAATCGCAGCTCGAAAACCGACAACAGTGGGAGGGTTTGCTTTTCAAAATCGCTGGGAATCGTCGCAGGAATCGAGGCTCGAAATCGTAGAAGGGGGTTTGGATTTCGAAGTCGCAGGAGGGAGGGTTTTGATTTAGGAATCGAGGGTCTAGTTGAACGCACCAGACGAATGTTATTGAGACTTGGGATAATTTAGTCCGAAAATTATTTTTCTAGCATCCGCTAGACGAACTAGCAGAGGGGCTTTATAAATTTTCATCGCACGCTACTTCGTCTGGCGAAAGGCGTGTTTAATTTTTAAATCTCATCCCTTAATGTATATAATGGATGGCTATAATGCTATTTGCCCAATTTTGATCCATAGCAAATACTTGCTATGGATCATTTCCCTATTGTTGGGCCATGATATTTCAGATATTGGGCCAAAGGACTTGGGCCGAGCTACTTGGTTAATCTACCAGGTCATTTCAGTTGGGCCCGATCAGTTGGGTCCTCTTTGTTGGGTCGGGTCAGTGGGCTGACCCAACAGATATTTAAATATCTTCACTTGGGTTTTGACCAGTGATGATGACAAAGATAATGGCTGACTGATATCCTACATCGCATTAATAAGGATTGGACAGTTGCCAGTAGTGGACAAAGGGGATGGGATCAACAGGTAAGCTACCTGCAGTAGGTGCTATCAGGAGAGTCGGTTGTACGCAAAATCGGATCTTATAGTATATCATAGCAAGGAGATCGAATAAAAAACAAGTATGTGATGCCCCCAAAATAGGTATACATCACCCATTTTGAGTCGTCAATAACATGGTAAAGAAACAACTACAACTTTATTAATACAACATGAAAACTGTGAGTTTAAATACAAATATTGCCGTCTAGACAATATTCATACCCAAATAAGTCGTCATTATAATTATTGGTACATTATTTTACAAAAATGGTGAGGACTACTAAAACAACCCTCTAGAACCATCATTCCACACCCCGACTAGAACTCGCTACATTCTCGCCTCCTGAGAAGAAAAATTGAACAAAAAGGAAAAGGGTGAGCTCAACTAGCCCAGTAAAAAATATTATGACTAAGATAATATAAAACAAATTATCGTTAGTCTTCAACAGGAAAAAAATCTGATAAAATACAATAGACAACAAATTTCAGATCAATATTCGCAGCGGAAATAATAATTCATAAAAAAGTTACGTAGAGAATGAAATCTACTTTTATCTATGAATTTAAAAGTCCATCATCAATATTTTATCCCTGTAACATCAATCAATATTCATCTTGAATCAAATATTCATCTTTGCACTACAGGCCAAAGATATTCATCAGTCGATCATGTTCATCTCAACACCTGTTCATCTTTGCACTACAGGCCAAAGATATTCATCAAAAATTCATTCATCTTTGCACTACAGGCCAAAGATATTCAGTAATACCATCATTTAGGACTGAGGATGATGAAAAATATTTTAAAGAAAACGAATCTAGTGAAACAAAAGAGAAAATATTAAGGATTCGTACTTTAAACAATTCAAGTTCAAAAATACTTCATTAATAATCATAGTGAAGTAAAATTCAAGAATGATCAAAACATGGATACAATCAAAGCTAGTATCGATAATAGATATTTTGGACAAAAAATGAAAATTTAATTTTTCTGTAAATAGTGTCGTATTCGTGAATAGTGTCGTATACGTGAATATACCTGAATAGTAACCCCAACACTAAAAGACAAGAATTTCACAAGAAAAATCTTACCAATAATCCGGCATAATGATATTAGAAGAAATAATACCATTTTAAAAAAAAATATCCCTTACCTTGAAAAGACTGTACTTCTAGTTGGAATACCGGATATAGTGCTGAAGAGAACTTGCATCGTATAGCAACACTCAAAGTATCAAAATACTCACAAGAATACGCTCGATAATATAGAGAGAGAAAGAGAGAGAAAACTTCAGTTTCTAGTGTGATTTTCAATTCTAACCTAAGCTCCCTATTTATAGGAAAATGCTTAGAACACCAAAGCAGAAAATTTAATAAAATATTAATATATTTATATAAATTTTCCTTAGCCCACATTTTTGGTCTAGACATCAGCCACCAACCCACCAAAATCAAAAAAACGTTTTTGTTAATAAAATTATTTAAAACTTTCAAAAATCAATTATTTCAGAACTCTAAAACTTCAATAATTCATAATAAATAGCTCTTTTGTCAGAAAAATTCGAACCTCATGTCCTTTCCATAGGAAATTCCATTTTCTACAACTTTGCAGAAGAAAGTTTTTTCAAATTCCAAACATAAATTGACCGAAATCCATAAACTGGCGATTTTACGGGCTATAAAACAATTTCAGCCAAGAAATGGGGTCCACCGACATGTTTAACATGTTTTAAATTGTAACAAAAATACTCCTCCTCCTCCTCATATACTCATATATCCCACATTCATTGTAAAAACATCACCATTATTATATTATTAAAATATAATAATATATTTAAATGAATTATTTATCAGAAAAGATAAAATAACAATTTTTCAACAATTGTCACATTAAAATTTTTTTCCATCTATATCCACATGAAATGAATATTTTTCTTATCACATAAATCAATAATTAATTATTCACAAATAATATTACAGAATCACAATATCGACAACCGCATAGGTTCCGTGAAAGAGGGGCTTTCTAATAAGGATTTCTCTCTTCTTCAAGCAATTAAATGACCAAACCTCTCCTTAGACAGAACTTTCTAGACATTGCCAATAATGTTATCTAATAATATTATTCAAATAATATGAATTATTGATCTGATAATGAAAATATTGTGTAATGACAATTATTGAAATAACAATAATATAAAATATCAATGTAGCAATTATTGAATCAATAAAATAAAATATTGAATAGTAACTACTGTAACAATTATTGAGTAATGTCTTCCTACGTAAGAATCAATAATTAGTGCAATATCGTGTGCTACTGTATTTTAACCACCGGGTATTCCAACAAAGATAATAACTGTAATAACTACTACCGTTATTTATAAACAACTTATACATCCATTTTCTTCATCCAATCACTTAGTTATGGGGCCCACATAAAGGTCTGCTACCGTCGTCGTTAAATATTCCCAACAAGTAAGAATATTCCATGACCAAACGAACATTCTCCGATAAAAATGAATATTTTATAACACTTGCATATTTGAAATATTTGTGCATTTTACCCATAACTAACCACATTAATCAAATCAACCCTTACTATTTCAAAATAATAAATAGAGAAAATTTAATTTTATTTATAATAAGTTGGGGTCTTAAAAGGTAACTAATAATTTTATCTCTCTCAATACACTAGATATTTTATCCTCCATTGTTAACCCTTGTGATCGCCAAGATCTTGACTCTCACGCTGAAGTTATCCCCCACCAATTGAAAGCCGCCGAAGCTTTTTAGTGTTGATCGTGTTTATTGTGCAGGATCGGGACGTCTTACGTGATTGGAACATGGCAGAAGATCTTGGCGTTAACATTGGCGCTAGAAGGAGGGCTGTGTTCTAGTGTTCTTGAGATTTTAATCACAAGTTTCCATTTGTTCTACTTCGGAAGATGGTGAGAAGTAGAGATAATACACCAGAGGGACAGTCGGAGGCTGTAAGTTCATCTTTGCCTCGTGTTTCTATTAAGGATCGCTTGGGTCCTTCTAAAAGTGCTCTTGAGAGCACGGCTTCCAAGCATGAATCAGGGGGTTCTCGTTTGAGAGCCCACGGTGAAGCCCGAAGAAGATTGAACTTTTCTACTGACAAGGAGCGTGATCATGGCTGAAGACGGGTAGAAGGCTCCCCGCCTAGAACTCGACACTGAAGTGGTCAGGATGATAAAGCTGCCAAGCTGGAAAAAATGGCAGACGGAGCAGATGCTTCAGATGGTAGAGCTGGAGCAAATCCTTCGGATGGCAGAGCTAGAGCAAATCCTTCGGACGGCAAAGCTAGAGCAGATCCTTCGGACGGCAGAGCTGGAGCAGATGCTTCGGATGACAAAGCTGAAGGATGAGGCGTCCAATTATGTCCAGTCTGAGTTGGAAAGCAGTCTATACACTTTGAAGATATGTCTCGAGGCCGCCCTCATGACCGAAGAAAACCAAGGAGCCATACTCTTGAGCAACCGAAGAGGGTACCTCACCCTAGGGGTTCTCAGGGCTATGACACAAACAGACGAGGGAGCAGCTCAAGAGGATATTCACCCGAGAATACAAAGAAGGCGCTCTGCCTTGAGTGTTCTCGCCACAGCGAAGGGCTCATCACCAAAGCAGATCTAGAAGCCGCGCTCCTGGAAATCCGAACACTTCGACGATATTTTCATGGTCGGTTGATATTGTGGTCGAACATTTCTTTTCTGAAGTTGATGATAGTTAAGGAGAACTTGAAGAGTCCGACAAAGCCGTTGCAGTACTTCAACAGAAGCAGAGTATGCTCTTCGGGAAGTTCATGAGGGCATCTGTGGTGATCATTTGGCTGCGAAGTCATTGGCCTACAAAGTACTTCGGCAGGAATATCATTGACCTATAATTTTTCAAGAAGCTACGAACACCAGTTTGTGGGATCGAAGTTTAAAATATTCTTGAAAGAACTGGGGATTCAGCACAGAAAGACTTCGGTAGCTCACCTACAAGATTCACTTTTTCACAATTGATCTTCTTCCTATTGGTCCTAAATTCACAATGGTGTAAGGAGGACGGGGGGGACTCGCTGACCATTCAATGGTAGCCTTTTTGGTAGATGGTCCTTATGAATTTGTCAGGCCCTTCGTGGTAGGCAAACTTCATCGGTGTAAGGAGGACGGGGTGGACTCGCTGACCATTCGATGGTAGCCTTATCGGTAGGAGTGTCCTCATGGGTTTGTTATACCCTGCATGGTAGACAAATTCCATAGTTCTTTTAATATTGTTTTACCGCAAGTGGTAAACAATATGCACCGAAGTAAGGAGGTTCGGTCGGACTCGCTGACCATTCGATGGTAGCCTTATTGTCAGGTGTGTCCTTATGAATTTGTTCTACCCCGTGTGGTAAACAAATTCCATGGTAAACATATGTCCTTATATATTTGTTCTACCCCGCATGGTAGACAAATGTCCTTATATACTTGTTTCACCCCGAGTGGTAAACAAGATCCCGATGGTGCAAGGAGGATCAGCCGAATTCACCTTATACCTAATCTGTCTCACACTTCGGTAAAGATAAGTATGCATTACTTTATTTTGTTCAAGTGTTGAGTTCGAATTATATTATTATTGTTCTTAATTGTTATATAATTTGCTTGATTATTGACTAACAGTTTAAGATAAGAGGCACTTATACATTTTTCACGTTGATGAATGATGAATTATTGACAAGAAATGTTCATCCAGAAGTAATAAGGCATGAAGTTGATATTTTATTAATATTAACTGTTCACAAAAAGTTAGAATTTTTACAAAAAGTTCTACAACTAAAGGAAAAGGGGAGGTCATCTTCAGGATTCTTCCTTGTCATCATTGTCGACTAAAGAGTCTAGAAGAGATGGATTTACCTTGGCCGCGACAAGCTTTTTCTTGCCTTTACTTCGGCAGATTTCATATCCTTTGGCATACATATGGACGATCTCATTGTTCAGCTCGGCGGATTTTCTGTATGCTGCCTGGATTTTCTTACGAATGTCTTCGGTCGGTGGCGGACCCAAATTCCTAAGGGCCCGAAGCTCTTTGAGCTCTTCTTCAAACTTCTGACGATGTGCCAGATGCTTTGATTCTTTAGCTTGGATCGACATTTATATAAATGATGACCCGACTTTAGAATGACGTTCTCCCTTCGGGCAGCATCCTCTTCGGCTTCTTTGTATTTGGGACGGAGGCACCCGAAGATAGCGTTTGCCTGCAGATGACCATTATTAGTCACTCAGTTCAAATTGATGGGCAGCGATGTAAACGGATAAATCAAAATATCAAATTCCTTTAGTCCGGTATTTCATTCCTTCGTCCATAAGGTCTATGATGGAATTATTGCCGAACCGATGATCATCGGTATCACGAACGCATGTTATTGCCGAACCAGTATTTCATTCTGTGGCTTGAGCTTCAGTAGTTAAAAGCGCTTCAGTTAGTACTTCTGTAGAGGTCGACGAAGATGAACCCTTTATGTTGCTATCTGATGTTCATCAGATGAGCCTCGATAAGCTATATTTTGGGTCTTTATTGATCTTATTATAAATTATTTTGCCCTGGATCGATGCTATTTATACTCTTTTATTAAACATCTTGTTTAATAAAAGACTGGGGGGCAATGTTGGGCCATGATATTTTAGATATTGGGCCAAAGGGCTTGGGCCGAGCTACTTGGTTAATCTACCAGGTCATTTCAGTTGGGCCCAATCGGTTGGGTCCTTTTTGGAGTGGCTCGTCACAATGTGACCCAACAAATATTTAAATATCTTCACTTGGGTTCTGACCAGTGATGATGACAAAGATAATGATTGACTGATATCCTACATCGCATTAATGAGGATTGGATAGTCAGCTAGTGGTGGACAAAGGGGATGGGATCAACAGGTAAGCTACTGCGCAGAGAGTCTTGTCGGTAGAGGGCTGGGTTGCACGCAAAATCGGATCTTATAGTATATCATAACAAGGAGATCGAACAAAAAACAGGTAACTAATAATTTTATCTCTCTCAATACACTAGATATTTTATCCTCCATTGTTAACCCTCAGGATCGCACGTATCTTGACTCTCACGCTTTGAAATTTATCCTCCCACTGGTCGGGCCATCGAAGCTTTTGATGTTGATCGTTTATCAGTTTATCGATGCCTTACGGATCGAGGGCGTACTTACGTGATTGAGGCGTGACGGAACACACACACACACACACACACACACACACACACACACACACACACACACACATATATATATATATATATATATATATATATATATATATATATATATATAGGCGTAGGCCCCCACTATAGGAATAAAAAAGGCAATCACCTTGTTTTCCTCCTCCAAAAAAGGCAATCAGCTTCTTGTCAGTCCAAGACACGTGCACCTCCGGTACTACTACTAATAACCGGTTATAGTTTAAAAATGTAGTAATAATTTGGATTTGGAATAAAAAAATATGAGTCGAAAATAATGTAATCGGTTTGCTCTTATATTTTTTTTAAAAAATATGAGTTTAAATTTTATCAAATTAATTAAATAAAAATAATTAACTAATTCTATTGATTCTAATTAATATGAATTTATTAATAAAAATAAATGTACCTAAATAGTTTTACTTTTTAGTAGAAAAGTATTTGCCTTTTAAAGAGAGAAATTTTTCATTTATATATGTCTATTTATAGATTTAAAAGAAGTATTAATGACTTAAATTTTTATATCATCCTTACATTAAATACTAATTTATTTTATTTCATATTTATAAATAAATTTTAAAGGTATAATTTTAAGATTTTATAGTATTTTGATCGATCGTAGCGACATTATAATATTTTTAATATTTGTATTTTTAATATTTTTATTAACATTATAATATTTTTAATATTTGTATTTTTAATATTCCTAGTTCCTAGGTAAGGCGGCTACATTTAAAAATAAATAAAAAATAAAGAACTAGAAGCTAAAATCGAGTCAAAAAATTAGGTACAAAAAGGAAAAATGAGTCAAAAAGATTGGATAAAGTTGTCATATTTAAAATATCAATCATTTGAAATCAAAATATTCCATTGTCGGAATATATCATGAACCGTGGCAAAGCCGCATACAAGATTATGGGATTTGATCGACTCCATTAGAAAAAATTTTAACTTTATAAAGCCGCATACAAGATTATATATAAATCGACTCCATTAAAATTTTATAAATTTTTTATTATACGGATTTAAATTAAAAATTTATAATTTTGTCAATTAAATTTTAACCACGTATCACTTATATCCTCTCAATATATGTATATCTCTACTATAATATTTTAAATTAAATAATAATCTAATTTATATTATTTTTAAAAATAAATAATGAATTACTTACTTATGACAGTTGTGATTAAAATTTTTTATTATAAATCAATATAATATATATATACCATATATTATTACTTATTATATTGTCATTGTAATATAGTGTATATATATATATATATATATATATATATATGTGATTCAAAAATATAAAAATATATAAAAAATTGCTCGAGAGGGTTGCCCTTGAATCCTCGCCAAATTATATATAACTTATTAGTAATAATTTTGACTTCACTAAAAAATATTTATGGCTAGTGAAGGACAAGGAAGGAGACATGAATCTTTGTTTAACTACGACTTGCTTATAAAAGGAAATTTAAAGGATTTTTTTTTTCTTTCCCTTTATACCACTTCCAATGTTCCCTAGAAAGAGTCTTAGTTTTACTTTAAAAAATCAATTTTTAAAATTCAAACTTAATGTACATTTTCTTTACCAAGTTAGACCACTTGTCAATTTTTGTAATAACTAAATAAATTTATTCATATCCCCCAAGATATATTATAAAAAAACATGAAAAAAATTAGTTCAACAAATATTTTTGCGTTGTTGTTTTTGTTTTTTTTTTTTGGCGTTTTTTTTTTGTTTTTTTAAACTGCGTTTTTTTTGTGTGCGTTGTTTTTTTTTTTTTTTGCGTTGTTAGTTTTTTTTTTTTTTGCGTTGTTTTTGTTTTTTTTTATTAAAAAAAAACTGTGCTTTTTTTATTATTATTACAAAAAAATTGCGTTTTTTTATTACAAAAAATTGTGTAGTTTAGGATAGTAAATCATATTTAAGTCTTATTCTTATTATTTTATTGAAATACTACAGTGTATTATCCCTTTTTGGTCACTGTATTATTACAATAATAATTATTATTATTACAATTATTATTATTATTACAATTCCTAGAAACGATGCTACTTAGTTTAAATATTAGTATTACATAGATTTAAGCATAGTAGATAGTTGGCATAATGATTTTTGTTGGAATATAAGGTTTTTAATTTGAAGAGGTCTAGAGTTCGAGACTTGTGAGTAACATTTTTTGTAAGAAAATTTGTAACCTCCACATCAGCAAAAATAACGGGCCATGTCAGCAAAAATAATTACTAACTTCACGATAACAAGATTCCGTCTGCTTTTTGGAGGAAAAATCGAACGGAATGACCATTTTGTAAGTTTTTGAAAGTACAGTTATTCGATTATAACAAAAAAGTTTCAAAGAACCTGATGAAAAAACCTAACCTCAAAGATAGTGACCAAAACGTTATTTATCCCGCAAAAAATTTATATCGAATTATAATTGCGACACACATCAATACATGTGATTGGGTAATATTATAAAGTTGGTCCACCATAGCAAATATATGGTTAAAAATTAAAATATTGTCAACTATAGTTATTTATGTAACTCGCAACAACAAAAGTCGATGTATAAAATTACAAGATATATCATTTTCAAAAACTAATAGTCTTCTATAGTATCATTAATTCTGAATACTGCTATTATAAGCTTTGGATAGCCGACTTACAAAAAAAATGTTAAGAAAAATGATTTATATGTCAATAAATTTTATGACAAAATTGAATTGAATTGAATTGTGAGTTTGTGGCTAATATGAAATTTTAAACGATAAAATATTAGTGTGAAACCCTTTTTAACTCTCTTCTATCCCATATATTCACATAAATCAGTATTTAATATAGACATACTTTTAACGACGAACAAAACTATCGTTAAACACATTAAATCATAAAGTCTAAACCGACTACGAGAGAGCCTACTAAAGGCTATGGCGTTAATCAAATCCTATGGCAACGAATTTAGCGACGGTTTTGTTCGTCGCTAAAGGTAGTCCACATGCGGACCACCCGTATAGGAAGTTCTCTGTATTTTTTCTATGAACGGTTACAAATGTATTAACTTAAGTAATATTCATAAATACATTTATTATGAATTGATGTATGTATTATGTTATATATGACAAGGTGCCATAATTAATCAGACTATCAAATCCCTGATGAGGATAATGGCATAATCAGTGTGGTTTTTGAAATTTTGGTGGTCTAGAGAGAAAAATAAAAATGAGACCCTTTTTAAAATATTGTTTCTATAAAAAAAAGTAAAAATAAATATATAAAAAGTAAGAGTTGTATCCAAAAAAAATGACTTTTCTGGAGTTTAAAACATAATAGTTTGAGCTTCAATACTACATTAAAGTTGGCCCAATTGAGTCTTCAAAAAGTTATTGGGTTGTGAAATTACTTTTGTGACACACCCAAAATAAGTATACACAACCCATTATGAGTCGCCAAATACATGATACAAAATTCAAATACAAACTTCATTAATACAATACGACAAACGTAAGCTGAGAGTTTTAACACGAATATTGTCTCATAGACAATATCAAAACTCAAATGGAGTTCTCATTACAATTATTATCACACTATTTTATAAAATAGTGAGGACTACTATAGCCACCATCTCGGACCATCACTCCATTCCCTGACTAGTTTCAGCTATATTCTCATTTCCTGAAGAGAACAATGAAAGTAAAGGGTGAGCTTAATTAGCCCAGTAAAGAACATTATGACTAAGATAATGCAGAATAAATTATCGTTAGCCTTCAACAGTGTAAAACTGATAGAATATAATAGACAACAAGTCTAACTGCAACGGAACAAATAATCTATTAGAAGAGTCAAGTAGAGCATAATATTCTATCTTCTATGATTTAAAAGTTCATCGTCAATATTTTATCGCTGTAACATAGCTCAATAAATAATCCACATCATCGAATTATCCATGCACTACGGGCCAAAGATATTCATTATTATCACATCCACGAATTAACCATGCACTACGAGCCAAGGATATTCGTTAGTATCACTAGTGGTTATGATCATGCCAACAACTGTTTATCAATGCACTACGGGCCAATGAAAACTTTTACCACATCATTTGTAACATTACAAGTCATGATTATACCGATACATAATTTCTGGTCATAATCATACCAATCAATAGTTTATCTATGTAGTACGGGCCAAAGATGACTTTTATCACAATATAAGCATGAGGATGATGACAATGATATAAGCATCAATTAAACGAAATCAAGGATAAATATTAAAGATTTTTAATTTATCCAGAGTTTAAAAATATTCAAATTGTCAACATGATAACTACTTTGTGGACTAAAATTCAAGAATAATATTCATGTATCAAAAATAATTTAGACAGAAAAGAAATCAATTTTTATTGTGAATAGTTCCCCGGGTGAATAGTACCCGAGTGAATAGTACCTCATAAATATTAATTCGTGAATAGTACTGTAAAATCCCAAATTTTACAAATAAAAATTAATTTTCTTGAAATATTTTTTTAATATTATGGTGTGGATTTAATATAATGTTATAGTTGTGGGTAATATTTATAAATTTTGTAAAGTATGCAAGTTGTTGTATTATATTCGATTGGTCGTGGAATATTCGTTTTAGCAGGGAATATTCGTAAAACGGCGCAATCATTGGTGGATCCCACAACAAATTATTGTCGGATTGAGAAAACGACAAAAATATTTTTATAAGAATAACGGCGGAAGTTTTAATTATTAAAAGCTGTTGAACTACTCATTAGTAGTAAAAAAAGAATGTCTGGCGTGGTTGCATAGTAGCACACGGTATTGATTATTGATGATTATGTGAGAGGTCACTCAGTTTTGTTCAATTATTGCTGCAGTAGTTGCTGCATAGTATCTCACGTTATTTGATTCAATTATTGTTGATTGTTATATATATATTATATATATAAGTTTTGTTTTATTAGTATTATTAATGTAATAAAATGTAAAAGCTTTTATATAAAAATGAATACTTTTATAAAGTTATTCGTTTTATTAGGCTAATAGTAAAATCTTTTTATATAAAATGTAATACTTTTATAAAGTTATCTGCTTTTATTAGACAATAATTAGATTATATTATATTTTATTATGCATAGTGCTTGCATAGTGTTTGCATAGTAAAATCTTTTTAAAAGTTATTCGTTTTATTAGATTATAAATAGAATATATTATATTTTATTATAAACCAATCTGACCGATACATTTATAGTAAATCGATCCGACCCGTTCATGGATTGGTTACTATTCATCCATTCTTCTATAAATAGAAGCTCATTCCTTCATTATTTCTTACTTAATTCACCAAACTCTAGAGAGAAACCGTAGAGAAATTATTCTTTTATAATCTTGGCGTATTTCTTTAGCGTTTAAGAAAGCTTTGAGCGTGGTGCAAGTTTCTTCAAGTATATCCTAGCCCTACCGTGAGATACTCTTCTTTATAAGGTAAGGGATATTTTTTTTTCATATTCATGAAGAGAACTTACATTATTCCATTCTTTATTATTACATTTGGAATAACTTTTGTATCACGCTGATCTACCCTATACTTGGTGATTTCATTGTTATTCCATTCTTTATTATTACGTTGGAACATCTTGTCTGCATGCGTTTCTGGGACTTACCGTTCCGTGTTTATTATTCTCGTTGGAATATCCTGTGCATGCATTTTATCTTGGGACTGATTCCGTTATTTATTATTTTGTTGGAATAACTTGTCTATCTGAAGTACCGTAGTATGCATGGTGATTTACATTGTTATTCCATTGTTTATTATTCATTGGAATATCACGGCGGGTATTATTCTTTGACACAGTTCCACTTTTATTATTATTCATTGGAATAATGCATACATCTGCAATCTGCATGCATGGTGATTTCTTTTGTTATTCCATTCTTTATTATACTCAGTTGGTTAAAGTTTTGACTTCTATACTCCATGAAATTAGTGGAATATCCTTGATATTTGCGCTTCATCCCGTATCTTCTCATGGAAATATTCTTCTGAGCATTCTTGAATTTTACTCTACAAAGAAGTATCATGTTGACAATTTGGACGTTATTAGTTCCTGGATAATTTAATTCTTGAACTTGTTTTATTGAATTCTTATATCATTGTCATCATCCTCATGTTTATATTTTGTTGAAAGTCATCTATGGCTTGTAGTGCATAGATGGACTTGGTATGATTATGACCAGGGATTATTCGGTATAATCATGACCGTAATGTTATAAATGATGTGGAAAAATTCCTCATTGGCCCGTAGTGCATTGATGGACAATTTTTGGTATGATTATGGCTATGGATTCTCTTCGGCTAAGGGAGCAAAGATGAATTATTTTATGGCATGATCAGGACCGTTGATGAATACACGAATATCCTTGGCCCGTAGTGCATGGACAATTTGTGGTCGTGATACTAATGAATATCCTTGGCCGTAGTGCAGGGATGATGTGGATTATTTATTAAGCTGAGTCTCAGCGATAAAAGTGATGAAAAACTTTTTTTAAAATCATAAAAGATAGTAGATTTTATTCTCTACTTGACTCTTTTAATGGATTGCTTGTTCTGCTGCAGTTAAACTTGATGTCTATTGTATTTTATTAGTTTAACATTGTTAAAGACTAATGATAATTTATTCTGCATTATCTTACTCATAATATTTTTTACTGGGCTAGTTAAGCTCACCCTTTCCTTCACTGTTCTCTTCAGGAAATGAGAACGTAGCCGGGACTAGTCGGGGAACGGAGTGACGGTCCAGATGATAGTATTAGTAGTCCTCACTATTCTGTTAAATAGTGTGATAATAAATGTAATGAGGACTTATTCTGAGAGTGGATATTGTCTAGAAGACAATATTTGTATTCTGTACCATGTATTTGGCGACTCAGAATAGGTGATGTATACCTATTTTGGGGGCGTCACAAGTACCCCGGCATGAAAAGATCAAAATTTAACAAAAATGTTCAGAAAAATATTTTTGTGAAATGATACTAAATGAAGCGCAAATTTTAAAGATATTCTACTAATTTCAAGGAGTATAGAAGCAATACTTCTCAACATGAGTGTAGAATTAGGAATACGAAATGAAATAATATTACTTACATACTACAGAGTATGAAAGAAAATATTATTTCTTACGAGTATTAAACAAATATAATATCCCTTACCTTAAAAAGAGAGTACTTCTGACTGGTATAGCGGCGATATTCTTGAAGAAAACTTGCACTATTTTCTACACTCAAAACTTTCTTAAACTCTATAGAAATACGCTCAATACTATAGAAGAAGAATTCTCTAATTCTGGTGTGATTTTCATTTTTAAACTAAGCATCCTACTTTTAGGAGAATGGCAGGATACTATTTAGGAAAAATCACGGACTGCACAGTAAAGAAAATTCACAGGCATGACAATTTGTTGAATTCGTTGAATTTGTTTTTGATTTTACTATGCTGCACTATGCAGTGCTATGCACACACTATGCAGTACTATGCAAATACTATACAATAAAATATTCTAATAAAATGAAAATTTTATATAATATATATATATATATATATAAAAATTTTTACCGACGATTTTGAAAAATGAGTAAGTGGGGGTCCATATAATAAGCCAAACTTACAACAAATACTTCATAAAAATTCCCTCTATTTATCTCAATTGACTTGGCTTCACAAAACACATTTTTAATAATATTTATTCATCATTAATATTATAACTCGCAATATTAACAACCAGATCATTCCCAGGAAATAGGGGCTTTCCGATAAGGATTTTTTTTATTGGCGCGCAATTAGGTGACCAAACCCCTTTCCTTGACAGAACTTTATAGACATCGTCAATAATGCAAATAATAATATGAATAACTTTGTCATCTCAATTACTGATTTAATAATATAAAATATTGTGACAATAATTGAATCAATAATGTGAGATACTATACAGCAATTACTGTGGCAATGATTGAATAAAACTGAAAGACTTCTCATGTAAGCATCAATAATCAAAGACATTGTACAATACCGTGTACTACTATACAACCACGTGTATTATTGTACTTTTATCACAGTGTATTTCAACAGTTAACGATAAAAATTTTGCCGTTATTTTTATAAAAAGTTATTTCTGTCATTTTCTAACTCCGACAGTAATTCCGTTGTGGGGTCCACCAATGATTGTTTCGTCGTACGAATATTCCTTGATAAAATGAATATTCTCCGACCAAACAAATATTTTATGACAACTTGTTTACTTTGTAAAATTTGTAACTATTATCCACAACTATAACATTATATCAAATCCACACCTTATTATTCAAAATGATATGTAGATAAAATAAATCTTTATTCATAAAAGTTGGGGTCTTACAACCTCCCCTTCTTATGAAATTTCATCTTCGAAATTATTGTATGTACCTGGTATGTCGAAGAGGTGAGGATAGCGTGTTTCCATTTCAGATTCTAACTCCTAGGTTATTTCCTTAATATCGTGGTTTCTCCACAAAATTTTGACTTGAGGTATAACCTTTGAACATAAAATATGTTCCTTCTTATACAAGATTTTAACAGATATCTTTTCATACGTTAAATCTTCCGCTATCTCATCTGGTTCTAATTTAATAATGTGGTTCGGGTCTTCCACATATCAATGTAACATATATATGTGAAAAACATTATGAACACAAGACATACTTGGCCGTAAGGCGAGTCTATAGGCCATAGTTCCTACTCGATCGAGGATTTGAAATGGGCTAATGAATCGAGGATTGAGCTTTCCTCTCTTTTGAAATCTCGTAACTCCCTTTCATGGAGCAACACGTAACTACACATGATCTCCAACACTGAATTCCACGTCCCTTCGATGAAGATCAGCATAACTCTTTTGTGAAAGCAAAGGGTGAGCTCAACTAGCCTAGTAAAGAATATTATGACTAAGATAATACATAATAAATTATCGTTAGCCTTCAACAGTGTTAAACTGATAAAATACAATAGACAACAAGTTTAACTGCAGTGGAAAAAGAAATCCATTAGAAGAGTCAAGTAGAGTATAATATCTACTATCTTCTATGATTTAAAAGTTTATCATCAATTTTATCGCTGAGACTTAGTCCACATCACAGAATTATCCATGCACTACGTGTGGCGCCCCCAAAACAGGTATACATCACCCATCTTGAGTCGCCAAATACATGTTACATAAATTCAAATACAAATTATACAACAGTCGTGTAAAATATGACAAAACATAACTGAGAGTTTAAACAAGAATATTGTCATCTAGACAATGTCCACACTCAATGGTGTCCTCATTATAATTATTATCACATTATTTCGTAGAATAGTGAGGACTACTAAAGTAATTTATCCTGGACCATCACTCTATTTCCCGACTCATCCCAGCTATATTCTCATTTCCTGAAAAGAACAATGAAAGAAAGGGAGAGCTCAACTAGCCCAGTAAGAAATATTATGACTAAGATAATGCAGAATAAATTATCCTTAGCCTTCAACAGTATAACAACTGATAGAATACAATAGACAACAAGTTTTAGATCAACAACTGCAGTGGAAATAAGCAATCCATTAGAAGAGTCAAGTAGAGCATGATATCTACTATCTTCTACGATTTAAAATATTTTAATCAATTTTTATCGCTGAGACTCAACTTAATAAATAAATCACATCATCGAATCATCCCTGCACTACGGGCCAAGGATATTCATTAAATCATCAATGGTCATAACTATACCGAATAATCCCTAGTCATAATCATACCAAAAACTGTCCATCAGTTCACTACATGCCACTGAGGACTTTTACCACATCATTTATAACATTACAAGTCATGATTATACCGAATGATCCCTGGTCATAATCATACCAAGTCCATCTATGCACGTAAGCCAAAGATGACCTTCATCACAATATAAGCATGAGGATGATGACAATGACATAATAATTCAATAAAACAAGTTCAAGAATAAATTTTAAAGATTTATAAGTTAATTTATCCTGAAATCAATAACGTCCAAATTGTCAACATGATACTGCTTTGTGGAGTAAAATTCAAGAATGCTTAGAAGAATATTTTCATGAAAAGATACTGGATGAAGCGCAAATATCTAGGAAATTCTACTAATTTCATTGAGTATAGAAGTCAAAATTTTAACCAACTGAGTATAATAGAATATATATGAAACTGCAAATAGATTTTCGCCCGCCATGCGGTAATCCACGTAGACAAATCATTTCCACAATTTAATAAGGAATGAATACAAAGGATCATTCACCATGCATATGGTAATCCACATAGACAGGTTATTCCAACAGAATAGTAAAGAATGAATAACAGAAGAATTCACCAGGCATGCGATAGACCACACAGATAGGTTATTCCAACAGAATAATAAAGAATAGAACCAAGTCATGCGTAATCCGTACAAAAAGGATATTCCAACAGAATAATAAAGAATGGAATAACAACAGAATTCACCAGGCATGCGATAAACCGCACAGATAGGTTATTCCAACAGAATAATAAAGAATGGAACCAGGTCATTCGTAATCCGCATGCATGTGATATTCCAACGAATAACAACGAAATTCACCGAGCATGAGATAGACCGCATGCATGAGTTATTCCAATGTAATAATAAATAATGGAATAACAGAAGAATTTCACCATGTATGCGGTACTTCACATAGACAGGTTATTCTGACATAATAATAAAGAATGGAATAACAACCCTTACGAGTATTGAAAGAAAATAACTCTCTTCATGAATACGAAAGAATAATACCCTTACCTCAAAAGAAGTCTGGATACTGGAATAGTGAGGTAGCAGACTTCTCTTCTTCTTTCTCTCTATAATTTCTCTCTATAATAATTGCTCTATAGCTTTAGTGAATTGGTGAAAAATAACGAAGGAATGAGCTTCTATTTATAGGAAAATATAGTTTCGATAATTGCACGTTTTGGGGCTCAAAATATTACAGTATAATACCTTCCTCTTTTCCTTCATTTTTAATTTAGTCCTGCAAGTATTATCAAACTTGCACCATCTCCCCTAATAGTAAATCATGTGAATCAATAGTTCTAGACATGTGAAAATATGAATTATAGTATAGTACCTACATCTATACCTCCATTTTTAACTTAGTTATGCAAGTATTATCAATCTTGCACTAACTCCCCTAATAGTAAATGAATGTGAATCAATATTACACACATGTGAACAAATAGTTATAATCATGTGAATCAATAGCAATTAATTGCTCATTTATCCGGTTAATTACCCGATTGGTCAATATAACCTCCAGATATCAATTATTATCGGAATAAATGTTGATTTTCACTAACACTAATAATTCCAACACAATGGAACTATCAATTTTATCTTTAATCAACACGAACTTATTCATTATTAATATTATAATTCACAATATTTAACAATCAGGTCGTTCCCAGGAAAGAGGGGGCTTTCCGATAAGGATTTCTCCTTATTGACGCGCAATTAGATGACCAAACCTCTCCTTGACAGAACTTCTAAACATTGTAAATATTGCAAATAATAATATGAATAACTTTGTCGTCTCAATTATTGATTTAATAATATAACATATTATACTGATGATATTGTTATAATAATTGAATCAATAATATGAAAGATATGATGCAACAATTACTGTAGCAATAATTGAGTATAACTGAATGACTTCTCACGTAAAGATCAATAACCAATACCGGTGTGCTACTATGCAACCACGCCATTCTTTGTACTTTTACTACTAGGGTAGTTCAATGGTTTTAACGGTAACACTTTCACCGTTATTTTTAATAAAAGATAATTATGTCGTTTTTACTACGATAATACTTGGTTGTGGGGTCCACTAATGATTGTGCTTAGTCGCATTTAATATTCCTGTTAAAATGAATATTCCCCACCAATCGAATATTATATAACCACTTATTTACTTTTCAAAATTTGTAAATATTACCCACAACTATAACATTATATCAAATTCACACCAAAAAAAATATTTCGAGAAATTTAAATCTTTATTCATAAAATCTGGGGTCTCACAATCTCCCCTCCTTATGAAACTTTGCCCTCAAAATTTAAGTACGTACCTGGTATGCCGAAGAGGTGAGGATACCTTGAATACCTTTATCGTCGAAAACATTACACGTTGCATACGTTCATGCCCGATGTCCTCTGATTGCCTCTGAATGCACACCAGTCCCTAAAATAGTCATTTTAGGCCTTGATACCAACCTCAAATCTCAAAATATAAAGAATAAAAGTTTTAGGTCTACTCGTTATCTTTTCGAATAATCCTGAATCACCTCAATCGGAATTTGTATGAAAATATTATGCTCAATTTACTAAAGGACGTCCAGACAGATTTTGGCTTAACACTAGACCAGCGCCTAGGTGCCCAAATTTGGCCTTGGGCAAGCACCTAGGCGCCCAAGAACAGATTCTAAGCGCCGAGTCTAGTGCCTAGGCGCTCGAACTTTGGCACTTAACTCCTATTTTCCAGATTTTGCAATTTTTGACACACATACTTCAAATATTCATAACTTCTTCATCCGTTATCGGAATTAGTCCGTTTTTGAGGCTATAGAAAGCTTGTAAAATGCTCTATAAAACCCCCATGATTTCATAATTTTTCAGATTCATTAAGTATTCCAAAATTTGGCTCCAAAGTCCCCCAAGACTAAGTTTTTACTAACAATGATACGTGAAAAACGTTATGAACACGCGACATACTTGGCGGTAAAACGAGTCTATAGGCCACAGTTCCTACTCGATCGAGGATTTCAAATAGACCAATAAAATTAAGGGTTGAGATTTCCTCTCTTCATCGATTCTTGCTTCTAGAATAACGCCCTCTTGAACCTTCTTCTTCATATTCATCAACTCAAAAGTGTAAATTGAAATGACCTTTAACTTTATCGATTAGAGTCAATTCTACTCGTATATTTGATATCACCACGTGGTTCCCTAGAATTTTTAACTCTATCTTTATCATTTGTAAGTTATACGAAATGGGTTTTTGTGTTAACAACGTCACACTCAGTGTCATCATACTTATCTTATCTTTCTACTCAACGTGTCAGCTACCACGTTCGCTCTTCCACGATGATATTGAATGGTATAGTCGTAATCTTCAACAGCTCGAGACAACGTCTTTGGCGCATGTTACGTTCATTTTAGTTGAAGAAATATTTAAGGGTTTTAGAAATGGGTTTTGTACTAGGGTCAATATAAAATTCGATTTCACGCTCTAGGGTTAGGCTAAGAAGTCTTCAAGAATACGCCAGGAAATTTATTAACAATAGAAATATCATTCAAAACTGTGACTCTCATCCCAAGATTTGGATAGCACGTCACATTGATACCTATCAACTTGCCATCGTCATTCACGACGTCGCCTACAGAAAGTCTAGCTTTGGTGCATTCCACATAAGGAATTCAACAACGAAAGGATCGGGACTCTTTACTTATGGCTTGATATAAAAGTGATTAACTTTAGTGGTTTGGTTGCTTGAATTTGCATGATAGGTTGGTTAAGAATATGAAATCTAATAATCTTACAAAAAGCATGATGAGTAGTTAACCAATCGATTCCTAAAATCACATCAAAGGCAAGTATTTTCAAAGAGATAAGATCGACAGGTAACGTGAAAGTGTTGATTTGAATCAAATAAGATTTATAAATAGTGGAGGTAATGAAGGTTTCTTCCAATGGAGTTTCAACAGATAAATCAAAGTCTAATTTCTCCGGAGTCAAATTTAAACATTGAGCGTAAGTAGGAGAAATAAAAGAGTGGGTAGAACTGGTATCGAATAAGGTATAGACTTCGCAAGAGTTTATAATTAACTTACCCGTAATAACTTCGTTCGAGTTTCTCGACAAACTCTCTCACTTAAACTACCGGATTTAACTTTGCTATAGAGTACATTCCACCCTTAATTGCTTCATCACATTCTTAATCCATTATTCGAATCATTACTCTCCGATCCATATCGAATTGGGGTTGACCACTCTGCACAGGGTAATTCCGAATTCGATGTTGGATTCTCCCAATTGTTGTCCAAAAAGGAAAATCCATTTCATCTATTTTGACTTTATTGGATCAGACGTCTTTTTCTACAATATCAACGCGTCGTGCAGCTTTTACCCATACATCATCTATTCTCCTTTGTTCAGTTGCTTCTTCTTTCATCAGAACTTTGATCATAGCATTCTTAGATTCCAGCTCTAATATCTTATACTCTTCCAAAGAGTGCTTCTGTTCAAGCATCGCACATCGGCTAACACAATTTTGAATTGTTGCATCTCTTTGCTCCACGACCACCTGCCGTTCTTCAGCCTGTTCTTCTAACTCATGAATACGATTTTGTAATTCTAAATTTATATCATAAAATTCTTCTAATAAATTCTCCCCGGGTTCCTCTTCTTCCTCTTCTTCCTCACTCCCAGCTGCTACCTCTACAACTAGCTCGGGTGCAACTTATAGTTCTTCACTCACCACATAGATATCTCTAATTTCTTCTTCATTTGACATCACATTAACCTGGTTAGTGATTAAAGGTGTCTCAACGGTCTCATTCACTCCATTGTTAACATTTTCAGCTACCATTTTCAAACACTGCCACAAAACAAGGGTTAATTAATATATCACATATTATCCCTATACTTTGACCGACCAATTAAATATCAAATAAACTTAGGTAGGTCATACTAATGAGGAATTCCCGTCTCTCCCTCCTAGTTCTTGTCTCACATCTCACCAGGGGATCATATCCTAAAGCTTTGATATTAACCTGTGGGCGCCCCCAAAATAGGTATACATCACCCATCTTGAGTCGCCAAATACATGTTACATAAATTCAAATACAACTTAATTATACAACAGTCGTGTAAAATATGACAAAACATAACTTAGAGTTTAAACAAGAATATTGTCATCTAGACAATATCCACACTCAATGGTGTTCTCATTACAATTATTATCAGATTATTCCATAAAATAGTGAGGACTACTAAAGTAATTTATCCTAGACCATCACTCCATTTCTCGACTCATCCCAGCTATATTCTCATTTCCTGAAGAGAACAATGAAAGAAAGGGAGAGCTCAACTAGCCCAGTAAGAAATATTATGACTAAGATAATGCAGAATAAATTATCCTTAGCCTTCAACAATATAACAACTGATAGAATACAATAGACAACAAGTTTTAGATCAACAGCTGCAGCGGAAATAAGCAATCCATTAGAAGAGTCAAGTAGAGCATGATATCTATTATCTTCTATGATTTAAAATGTTTTCATCAATTTTTATCGCTGAGACTCAGCTTAATAAATAAACCACATCATCGAATCATCCCTGCACTACAGACCAAGGATATTCATTAAATCATCAATGGTCATGACTATACCGAATAATCCCTGGTCATAATCATACCAGAAACTGTCTATCAATGCACTACAGGCCAATGAGGACTTTTACCTCATCATTTATAACATTACAGGTCATGATTATACCGAATGATCCCTGGTCATAATCATACCGAGTCCATCTATGTACGTAAACCAAAGATGACCTTCATCACAATATAAGCATGAGGATGATGACAATGACATAATAATTCAATAAAATAAGTTCAAAAATAAATTTTAAAGATTTATAAGTTAATTTATCATAAAATCAATAACGTCCAAATTGTCAACATGATACTGCTTTGTGGAGAAAAATTCAAGAATGCTCGGAAGAATATTTCCATGAAAAGATCTTTGGATGAAGCACAAATATCCGTGATATTCTACTAATTTCATGGAGTATAAAGTCAAAACTTTAACCAACCGAGTATAATAGAATATATGAAACTATGAATGGATTTTACGCCTGCTATGTGGTAATCCACGTGATGCATCATTTCCATAATTTAATAAGGAATGAATAGGAAGGATCATTCACCATGCATGTGGTAATCCACAAAAACAGGTTATTTTAACATAATAATAAAGAATGGAATAACAGAAGAATTCACCAGGCATGCGATAGATCGCACAGACAGGTTATTCCAATGAATAATAAAGAATGGAACCGAATGTCATGCGAATCCAAGCACGCATGGGATATTCTAACGAGAATAATAAAGAATGGAATAACAACGAATTCACTAGGCATGCGATAGATCGACAGCAGGCGAGTTATTCCAATGTAATAATAAAGAATGGAACCGTGTCATGCGTAATCCGCAGCACGAGATATTCCAAATGTAATAATAAAGAATGGAATAACAACAAAATTCACCGGGCATGCGATAGATCAAGATGACATGAGTTATTCCAACATAAAGAATGGAATAACGAAGAATTTCACCATGTATGCGGTGCTTAGCATATGCGAGTTATTCCAACATAATAATAAAGAATGGAATAACAACCCCTTACGAGTATTGAAAGAAAATAACTCTCTTCATGAATACGAAAAGAATAATACCCTTTACCTCAAAAGAAGATCGGATCTTTGGAATAGTGAGGTGGCGAGACTTCTCTTCTTCTTTCTCTACATAATTTCTCTCTATAATAATTGCTCTATAGCTTTAGTGAATTGGTGAAAAATAATGAAGGATTGAGCTTCTATTTATAGAAAAATATAGTTTCGATAATTGCACGTTTTGTGGATCGAAATATTACAGTATAATACCTTCCTCTTTTTCTTCATTTTTAATTTAGTCCTGCAAGTATTATCAAACTCTCACCATCTCCCCTAATAGTAAATCATGTGAATCAATAGTTCTAGACATGTGAAAATATGAATTATAGTATAGTACCTACATCTATACCTCCATTTTTAACTTAGTCATGCAAGTATTATCAATCTTGCACCAACTCCCCTAATAGTAAATGAATGTGAATCAATAGTACACACATGTGAACAAATAGTTATAATCATGTGAATCAATAGCAATTAATTGCTCATTTATCTGGTTAATTATCCGATTGGTCAATATAACCTCCAGAAATCAATTATTATCGAAATAAATGTCAATTTTCACTACCACTAATAATTCCAACACAATGGAACTATCAATTTCATCTATAATCAACCCGAAATTATTCATCATTAATATTATAATTCACAATATTTAACAACCAGGTCATTCCCAGGAAAGAGGGGGCTTTCCGATAAGGATTTCTCCTTATTGGCGCGCAATTAAATGACCAAACCTCTCCTTGACAGAACTTCTAGACATTGTCAATATTGCAAATAATAATATGAATAACTTTGTCATCTCAATTATTGATTTAATAATATAACAAATTATACAAATGATACTGTGACATTAATTGAATCAATAATATGAAAGATATGATGCAGCAATTACTGTAGTAATAATTGAGTATAACTAAGTGACTTCTCACGTAAGCATCAATAACCAATACCGCAAAGCTACTACGCAACCACACATATTCTCGTATTTTTTACTATCGGGTAGTTCAACAGTTTTAACGGTAACACTTCCGCCGTTATTTTTAATAAAAGATAATTCTGCCATTTTCTTACTACAACAATACTTCCGTTGTGGGGTCCACCAATGATTGTGTCATCGTACGAATATTCCCTGTTAAAACGAATATTCCTCGACCAATCGAATATTATATAACCACTTGCTTACTTTGCAAAATTTGTAAATATTACCCACAACTATAACATTATATCAAATTCACACCAAAAAAAATATTTCGAAAAATTTAAATCTTTATTCATAAAATTTGGGGTCTCAAACTATGGGCCAAGGATATTCGTTATTATCATATCCACGGATCATCTATGCACTACGTGTGACAACCCGATAATTTAGATGATTAATAAAATCTTAATTAATTGAATAAAGGTTGAATAATAAGACCTAGATTGGAAATAGGTATGGATTTAAAATTTTTGTGAAGGACTTATATGTTATTGTATATTGTGAATATGTGAGTAAATGAATATGAATATTATTTGTTGGTTTATATTTGTTTATTATATAAAAAAAAAAAGAAACTAAGGTAACCTAATTATATATTAGGAATGAAAAATTTAATAACTTAAGGATTATGGTATGGGAAAATAATAGTATTTAAAATATATACTAATTCTAAGAGATTTATTATATATATCTCAATTAATTAATTTTATAACCTAATTATATCAAGTCTAATTGGGATAAGAAATTAAGTGTATGTAAGTAAGGATTTAAATTATAATTGAAGAAATGAAAACTCAAATTAAATGATTAGGGTAGGATAAAATTAAAAGTGTTGGACCATGTCAATTTTTCCATGGCCCAAAGAATTATTTAGGAAGTCCAAATATTTTAATTGAAAAGCCCAAAAGACTTAAGGGTTTAGCCCAAGTGTTGGTCCAATCAATAAATTTTAAAATCCCAAAGCTTGATCCAAGTATGGAAGGATATAATGGTCATTTGTTAAGTGAAATAAAAGTAATTAAACAAAATAATAATGTGGTGAATGAAAGGGACCAGTGGATGTTTATGTGGGAGAATAATTAGGCCACATGGCTAGCTAACGAGAGTAAGAGGAAATGCCCACAAGGAAACCAAAATGTGGGGGAAAGAAAGGCCAAGTGGCTGGATTTTTAAGGGAGAAAAGGAAGGAGCATGTCATCATTCTTAAGCCACAATTTTGCAAAAGATATCCCACCAAATTAAGCTAGGTGTCCAATTGTTTAAGGGGCCACATTACTTAATAATCTTCCACCTATCTAAGTGATGATTATTGAGGGAAAGAACAAGAGAAGTTGGGGGATGGATAATAGATATGCACATTGTATATCTATACATATTTACTAATAACAAATAAAACATGTTTTACTAACTTTTAAAATTCATTTCTCTTTCATCTCTTATTTGCTATGTAAGACCCCAACTTTTATGAATAAAAATTAATTTTTCTCAAAATATATTTTTGAATATTATGGTGTGAATTTGATATAATGTTATAGTTGTGAGTAATGTTTATAAATCTTGCAAAGTAAGTAAGTTGTTATAAAATATTCGATTGGTCGGGGAATATTGGTTTTAACAGAGAATATTATTACGACGACACAATCATTGGTGGACCCCACAACGGAACTATTGTCGGAGTTAGAAAACGACAAAAATATCTTTTTATAAAAATAACGGCGAAAGTTTTACCGTTAAACTGTTGAAATATCCGGTGATAAAAGTACAGTAATACGCGTAGTTGCATATAGTAGCACACGGTATTGTACAATATCTTTGATTATTCATGCTTACGTGAGAAGTCACTCAGTTTTATTCAAATATTGCAACATTAATTGGTGCATAGTATCTCTCATATTATTGATTCAATTATTGTCACAGTATCATCTGTTCAATATTTTATATTATTAAATTAATAATTGAGACTAAAAAATTTATTCATATTATTATTTGCATTATTGACGATGTCTAGAAAGTTCTGTCGAGGAAAGGGGTTTGGTCATCTAATTGCGCGTCAATAGGGAGAAATTCTTATCGGAAAGCCTCCTCTTTCCTGGGAATGATATGGTTGTTAAATATTGTGAGTTATAATATTAATGATGAATAAGTTCGTGTTGATTAAAGATGTTTGTTCATTTAGCTAGTTTTCTTTAATTCTTTTGTGACCCAATAACCCTCAAAGGAGGTAATTCTGTGATTTTTTTATTTTGTTATTATTGACCAAACAGGCAATTAATCGGATAAATAAGCAATTAATTGCTATTGGTTCACATGCAAATTAATGTCGGTTCACATGCATGGAACTATTGGTTCACATGCATGTACTATTAGGGGAGGTTGTGCAAGATTGATAATACTTGAGGGACTAAATTAAAAATAGAGGTAAACATGAAGGTACTATACTGTAATAATTCGAGCCACTAAACGTGCAATTATCGAAACTATGTTTTCCTATAAATAGAAGCTCATTTCTTCTTCCATTCTCACCAATTCACTAAGACTCACAAGAGCAACTATAGAGAGAGAAACTATAGAGAGGAAGAAGAATAGCATTCTACTACATCACTATTGCAGTATTCAGTCTTCTATTAAGGTAAGGGATATTATTTTTCTTCAATATTCATATGAAATAATATTTTTTTCATACTCTTTAGTATGTAAGTAATATTATTTTGTTTCGTATTCCTAATTCTACACTCATTTTGTTAAAGTATTGCTTCTATACTCTGTGAAATTAGTAGAATATCCTTGAAATTTAAGCTTCATCTAGTATCGTTTCACAAAGATATTTTTCTGAACATTCTTGTTAAATTTTAAGCTTTTCATGTCAGAGTACTATTCACGGGGTACTATTCAGAAAGTACTATTCACTAGGAGGGGAGAGACGAGTAATTCCTTCACTAGTATGACCTACCTAAGTTTATTTGTTATTTAATTGGTCAGTCAGAATATAGAAATAATATGTGGCATGTCAATTAACCCTTGTTTTGTGGCAATGTTTGAAAATGACATTTGAAAATGTTGAGATAAGAAATGGAGCACAAGAGACTGTTGAGTGATCACCACAGATTAATAACCAGGATAATGTGCATCAGGAAGGCATCAATCCTCATGTAAACAACAACACCGACTAAATGATGAACGAATGGATGTTCAGAGGCTTTATGCAATTCATACAACATCAGGCGAGAGAGACTCCTATTCAAAATGCAAGTGAAAATACTGATAACTCTCGGATGGTCACTGCTAAGCAGTTCAAGGACCTGGGACCACTAGAGTTTTTGGGAAAGCCAGAACTACTTATGGCAAAGACGTGGATAAAACAGATCACCAAGATATTTGATGTCTTGGGATGCTCCGAGGAGTAAAAGGTTCCCTTTGCCACCTTCATTTTGAGTGGAGAGGCAGATTACTGGTGGGAATCTGTAAAACGTACTCAACTTGCCGCACTAAAGATGTCGTAGGAGAAGTTCCAAGAACTGTTCAACGAAAAGTACTTTCCTGAAAGTATTCGTCACATGAAGGAGGTGGAGTTCATCAAACTGGAGCAAAACAATATGAATGTATCGCAGTACGAGGCTAAATTTGTGGAGTTATCCCGGTTTTCATCCCATTTGGTAAATAATGAGGAGAGAATGACGCGAATGTTTTTGCGAGGTTTGAAAACTGAAATACGTCAATACCTAATTTCTCACAAACTTGGCTTGTATTCAGATGTTGTGAATATGGCACAGTTATTGGAGCGCGATAATGAGTCAACCCAACCAAGAGAGAGCAACCAGAAAAATGATAATACTAGTGGTAGCAGTCATCGAAGCGGTGACAACAAACGTGGAGGGAATCAACATGCCAGAAATGGTAACCACTTCGGTGGTAATCATGGCCAAGACAATAGCAGTAGAAATTTTAGAAAGAGAAGGTTCAACAATGATGGAAAGACAAAAGCACCAACACCCGTTTTCAAGGAAGGAGAACGACCACTGATCGTATGCTTCAAATGCGGAGGGGAGGGACACATCAGTCTAAACTGCACGATGCAGTTCAAAGCATGTTACAATTGTGGAAGAGAAGGTCACCTATCCTGATTTTATCGTGCAGCAAAGTTAAGTCCAGTTGGGATGGAGGCCCAAAGGTTGTCCCAAATAAGACAAAACTGATAGTTCAAGGGAGAGCGTTTGGCGTGACCTCCCAAAAACTGAGGAACCCGAACGAAGTTATCACGGGTAAGCTAATCATAAACTCTTGCGAAGTCTATACCTTATTTGATACCGGTTCTACCCATTCTTTTATTTCTTCTACTTGCGCTCAATGTTTAAATTTAACTACGAAGAAATTAGACATTGACTTATCTCTTGAAACTCCGTTGGGAGAAACCTTCATTACATTCACTGTTCATAAATCTTGTTTGATTCAAATCGGCACCCTCACATTACCTGTTGATCTTATCTCTTTGAAAATACTTGCATTTGATGTGATTTTAGGGATCGACTAGTTAACTACTCATCATGTTAAAATTAATTATTTTCGTAAGGTTTTTAGCTTCCATATTCTTAACCAACCTATTATGCGAATTCAAGCAACCAAACCACTAAAGTCAATCATTGTCATCTCTAGCCATAAAGTCATTCATTTATTAAAAAATGGATGTCAAGCTTTCTTAGCCCATGTCACGGATTTAAATAAAAAATACGTCAGATTTGAATGATATTTATATTGTTAATAAATTTCTTGACGTATTCCCTGAAAAACTTCCTGGCCTACCCCAGAGCGTAAAATAAAATTTTGTATCGACCTTGAACCCGATACAAAATCCTCAAATATTTCTTCCCCCAAAACGAACGTAACATGCGTCAAAGACGTTGGCTCGAGCTGTTGAAAGATTACGACCATACCATTCAATACTATCTTAGAAAAGCGAACGTAGTAGTTGACGCGTTGAGTAGAAGATCATATGCGGGTACGAGTGTGATGTTTTTAACACAAAGACCCATTTCGTACGACTTATAAATGATGGAGATAAAGTTAAAGACTCTAGGGATCCACGTGATGATGTTAAATATACGAGTAGAATCGACTTTAATTGATAAAGTTAAAGTTGCTCAAGCTACAGACCCAGAGCTAATAAATATAAAGAAGAATGTGCAAGAAGGCGTTATTTTAGAAGTAAGAATCGACGAAGAGAGGAAATCTCAACCCTCGATTTATTGTTCTATTTGATATCTTCGATCGAGTAGGAACTGTGGCCTATAGATTCGCCTTACCTCCAAGTATGTCTCGTGTTCATAACGTTTTTCACATATCTATGTTACGTAAATATGTGGAAGACCGAATCACATTATTGAATTAGAACCAGACGAGATAGCGGAAGATTTAACGTATGAAGAGGTACCTATTAAAATCTTGGATAAGAAGGAACATATTCTACGCTCAAAGGTTATACCTCAAGAGTTAGACTCCGAAATGAAAACAAGGTATCCTCACCTCTTCGACATATCAGGCACGCACACCAATTTCGAGGACGAAATTTTATAAGAAGGGAAGGTTGTAAGACGCCAACTTTTATGAATAAAGATTTAATTTTCTCTAAATATTATTTTGAATAATAAGGTATGGATTTGTTATAATGTTATAGTTGTGGGTAATATTTACAAATTTTACAAAGTATGCAAGTTGTCATAAAATATTCGTTTGGTTGGGGAATATTCATTTTATGAGGGAATATTCATACGACAGCACAATCATTGGTGGACCCCACAGTGGAATTACTGTCAGAGTTAGAAAACGACAGAAATAACATTTTATAAAAATAACGACAAAAGTTTTACCACTAACTGTTGAAATACCCGGTGATAAAAGTACAAAAATACGCTGTCTGGCGTTTGCATAATAAAGCACTGTCATCTTGCATAATATCTTTGATTATTGATGCTTACGTGAGAAGTCACTCAGTTTTGTTCAATTATTGCCACAGTAGTTGCTGCATAGTATCTCATATTATTAATTCAATTATTATCACAGTATCATCTGCATAATATTTTATATTATTAAATTAATAATTGAGACAACAAAGTTATTCATATTATTATTTTTATTATTGACAATGTTTAGAAAGTTCTGTCGAGAAAAGGGGTTTGGTCACCTAATTACGTGCCAATATGGAGAAGTCCTTATCGGAAAGCCCCCTCTTTCCTGGGAATGATCTGGTTGTTAATATTGTGAGTTATAATATTAATGATGAATAATTATTGATCAAAAATGTATTTAAGCCAAATGAATTCTGATAAATAGAGGGGATTTTTTATGAAGTATTTATTGTAAATTTTGATTATTACATGGACCCCCACTTACTCATTTTTTCAAAATTATCGATAGAGAGTTATCTCAGTTTTGTGTTCTTACTTATATATATTATATAAGGGGGTCACTGGGGGGAAGTCATCACGGGTGGTTATATGGTTTGTATATATATATATAAGTTTTGTTTTTTATGTAAAATAGAATATATTATATTTTATTATGTATAGTGTTGCATAGTACTGCATAGTGTTGTATAGTAAAATTAATATTTTTCAAAAGTTTTCGCCGGTTGCAGCCCGTGAACTCCTACACTATTGGTCCGTGATTTCTAAATTGAAATAGTATTCTGCCAGTCTCCTATAAATAGGATGCTTAGTTTAGAAATGAAAATCACACCAGAATCAGAGAATTCTTTTTCTATAATATTGAGCATATTTCTATAGAGTTTAAGGAAGTTTTGAGTGTAAAAAATAGTGCAAATTTTCTTCAAGAATATCTCTACTATACCAGTCAGAATACTCTCTTTTTAAGGTAAGGGGTATTATTTATTTCATATTAAACTTTATATTATTTTTTTCGTATTAAGTAAGTAATTTTATTTTCGTTCAATATTAAGTAAGGAATATTATTTTCGCTCAATATTAAGTAAGAAATATTATCTTCGCTTCAATATTAAGTAAGGAATATTATTTTCATTCAACAATGTAAAGAATATTATTTTTGTTCAATATTAGTATGAAATAATATTTTCTTCCATACTTTCGTAGTATGTAAGTAATATTATTTCGCTTCAGTATTCTAATTCTACACTCATGTTGCTAAGTAAGTATTGCTTCTATACTCCTTGAAATTAGTAGAATATCCTTAAAATTTACGTTTTATTGAGTATTTTTTCACGGGAATATTTTCTGAACATTCTTGTTAAATTTAATCTTTTTATGTCTGGGTACTATTCACTCGGGTACTATTCACCCAGGTTACTATTCACGATAAAAATTAATTTCTTTTCTGTCCAAATTATTTTTGATATATGAATATTATTCTTGAATTTTACTCCACAAAGCAGTTATCATGTTGATAATTTAGACATTTTTAAACTCTAGGTAAATTAAATTTTTTTAATATTTATACTTAATTTCGTTTGATTAATGCTTATATCATTTTCATCATCCTCATGCTTATATTGTGATGAAAGTCATCTTTGGTCCGTAGTGCATAGATGGCCTGCTGATTGGTGTGATTATGACCAGGAATTTTATATAATCATGAACTGTAATGTTACAAATGATGTGGTAAAAGTCTTCATTGGCCCGTAGTGCATTGATGGACAGTTGTTGGTATGATCATGACCATGGGTTCTCTTCGGCCAAGGGTGCAAAGATGAATTGTTGTTTGGCATAATCATGACCACTGGTGTCTCTTCGGCCAAGGGTGCAAAGATGAATTGTTGTTTAGCATAATCATGACCACTAGTGATACTAACGAATATCCTTGA
Organism: Panax ginseng; assembly: GCA_020205605.1. NCBI lineage: Eukaryota > Viridiplantae > Streptophyta > Magnoliopsida > Apiales > Araliaceae > Panax > Panax ginseng. The sequence continues at coordinate 54,243,509 of CM035130.1, read as the reverse complement.
CTCATAGTGCATGGATAATTCATGGATGTGGTAATAACGAATATCATTGGTCTGTAGTGCATGGATAATTCAGTGACGTGGATTATTTATTGAGTTGTGTTACAGCGATAAAATATTGATGATGAACTTTTAAATCATAGAAGATAGTAGATATCATGCTCTACTTGACTCTTTTAATAGATTGTTTGTTTCGCTGCAGTTAAAATTATTGTCTATTGTATTCTATCAGTTTAACACTGTTGAATGCTAACGATAATTTATTCTGCATTATCTTAGTCATAATATTTTTTAGTTGAGTTCACCATTTTCTTTCATTGTTCTCTTCAGTAAATGAGAATATAGCTAGGACTAGTCGGGGAATTGAGTGATGGTCCAAGATGGTTACTATAGTAGTCATCACTATTCTATAAAATAGTATGATAATAATTATAATGAGGACTTCATTTGAGTTTGGATATTGTCTACGAGACAATATTCGTGTTAAAACTCTCTGCTACGTTTTGTCGTATTGTATAAATTAAGTTTATATTTAAATTATGTACCATGTATTTGGCGACTCAGAATGGGTTGTGTATACCTATTTTGGGGGCGTCATAACTTACATACTACAGAGTATGAAAGAAAATATTATTTATTACAAGTATTGAGCAAAAATAATATCTCTTACCTTAAAAAGAGAGTACTTCTAACTTGTATAGCGGGGATATTTTTGAAGAAAATTTGTACTATTTTCTACACTCAAAGCTTACTTAAACTCTAAAAAAATATGTTCAATACTATAAAATAAGAATTCTCTAATTCTGGTGTAATTTTCATTTCTAAACTAAGCATCCTATTTATAGGAGAATGATAGGATACTATTTAGAAAAAATCATGAACTGCACAGTAAAGAAAAATCACAGGCGCTGCAATCTGATGGCGTTGAAAAAATTTTGATTTTACTATGTTGCACTATGCACACACCATGCAGTACTATGCAAATACTATGCAGTACTATCCAATAAAATATTCTAATAAAACATAAACTTTATAATATATATATATATATATATATATATATATATATAATAAACACACACACTCACACACACACATACACACATATATATGATACTTATATATATATATATATATATATAAACTTTCTACCAACGATTTTGAAAAATGAGTAAGTGGGGGTACATAACAAATACTTCATAAAAATACCCTCTATTTATCTCAATTCACTTGGTTTCACAAAACATATTTTTAATAACATTTATTCATCATTAATATTATAACTCGCAATATTAACAACCAGATCATTCCCAGAAAATAGGGGCATTCCAATAAGGATTTCTCCTTATTGGCGCGCAATTAGGTGACCAAGGCCCTTTCCTTGAAAGAACTTTCTAGACATCGTCAATAATATAAATAATAATATGAATAACTTGTCATCTCAATTATTGATTTAATAATATAAAATATTGCGACAATAATTTAATCAATAATATGAAATACTATGCAACAATTACTGTGGCAATAATTAAATAAAACTGAGTGACTTCTCACGTAGCATCAATAATCAAAGATACTATACAATACCGTGTGCTACTATGCAACCACACGTATTATTATACTTTTATCACCGGGTATTTCAATAGTTAACGGTAAAACTTTTAACATTATTTTTATACAAAGTTATTTCTGTCGTTTTTTATTTTTGACAATAATTCCATTGTGGGGTCCACCAATGATTGTGTTGTCGTACGAATATTTCCTGATAAAACGAATATTCTCTGACCAAACGAGTATTTTATGACAACTTGCATACTTTACAAAATTTATAAATATTACTCACAACTATAACATTATATCAAATCCACACCTTATTATTCAAAATGATATTTAGAGAAAATAAATCTTTATTCATAAAAGTTGGGGTCTTACAACTTTTATATACTTATATCATCATATATTAATAGGGATTAATGGAGCTATATAGTTGTGCGGACTCCCAAATATACATAGTCTACTATCGTATAGTTAAGTCACTCTACGATCGTAGAGTAATCACTCTACTATCTGAGAATTCACTCTAAGTTTCTACAATAGTAGAGTACTACTCTACTATTAGTCAGTGATTACTCTACGATTGTAGAGTGACTTCAGTCTACGATCATATACTATATATATTTGAAATTTACATACTTGTGTACATCCATTTTTTCTATATTAATATTTTTAATTTCATATATATATATATATATGGAAAATCATCCGTGGCAAACGGTTGCCATGAGTACTGTTCAGCAACCAAGCTCATCACCGTAGATATGTGCGATGAAAGGCTGAGATTAATTGTAAAAATTGCCCTGCCGCTACAGGCTCCTGCGGAAGGTAATCTGAATATTAAATGATGGTTTATTACTACACTGCCCCTAACAATCTAATACTACCTTGCCGCTACAAGATCTTGCAGTAGGGCTGACATTATTGACCGGTATTTATGGCTAATTGACTACCCTTTTGACCACCTTTTCAGCTTTTATGACACCATTTCAGCTTTTATGACAATTTTGAAAACTTTTAGCGATCCACGGATTTTTTATAATGCTGCCACTGACTTGTAAATATTGACAGGAGAATTTTTTTTAAATACCAGCTTACTTCTTCCGTTGTTCAATTATCTCTCCAACCTTTTCTCTCACAGATATTTCTTTCCTTTTTTATAGCTTTGGTTTTTTTGTTGATATAGTTGCCCACTTTTAATCTCAAGTCCATCGTTGAAATTCTTATCTGGCATTTCTTCCTTCTTATTTCAGAATGGCACACAACATACCTGCTCATAAAAGGTTTGTATCAAGTTCTTCAGATTATGTTGCTAGCTTAAATTATGAAAACCCATCCGAGTTTGTAAGTGAAGTTGAAAGTAGTAAATCTGAATTGGTGTCATACGTTGGTCAATTATTTTTTAAGTTGGAAGAAGTTGAATTTTTTTACAGGTCATATGCTAAAAATAATGGTTTTGAGATTAGAATTGCAACTAGTCATAAACATGCTGGTACTAATGATGTGTCGTCTAGGTTGTATGTTTGTAAAAAAGCCGGTACACCAAATTTTGTAAAAAGTTTACCTGATGATGAAGATGGTAGTAAGAAAATAACTAGGCAACGAGACTCTATTGGACGCACATTATGCAAAGCTAGAATATATGTTGTTCATAATAAGAAAGAAGACAACATGCGTATTTCTACTTTCAATTAGAGCACAATCATCACCTAGTGACCCTACCAAGGTAGATTTAATCGAGACACATAGAAATATTACTCCAGTTGCAAGAAAATTAATTGACACTTTAAATAAGTCCGGTATTGGACCTAGTAGGATGATGAACGCTTTGAGCACAATGGGTGGCGGGTTGCAAAATGTTCCTTTTTCTAATGTTAATGTTCGTAATGTGGTGAGGGATTTAAGGCGTGATTACAGAGATGAAAATGATGCACAAGTCAGTCAGAAATTATTTGCAAAAACTTGCATCCAAGAGTTTGAGTAAATTTTTTTATCGTGTCAAACCATATGCAACAAATCGCATAGCATGCATTTTGTGGGTTGACGCCCGATCAAGGTCTATGTATCAACATTTCGGAGATGTTGTGACATTTGTACGTACAGGACAAATAGGTATGACATGCCGTTTGTTTCTTTTACCGGGGTTAACCACCATTTTCAGTCTATATTGTTTGGATTTGCATTGTTAAGGGATGAGACAGAGGACACTTTCGTTTGGGTATTAGAGACATGGCTCGAAGCTATGAGGGATGAGAGAGAGAGTTATTACACTGCTGTCAAGTCTCCCAAATGTACACAGTCTACGATCGTAAAGATAAGTCATTCTACGATTCTACGCTATGTTTATTTGTAAGGATTATAATTCATGGGATTATAATCCCATAACTATTAATCCTAGGATTATAATTATAATCTAAAGACTATTAAGTCATTTTATAATCCCTAGACTAATAGTCCAAGTCTAAATTTGAAAACAAACAAGACACTTAGGATTAATAATTCTATTCAAGTATAATTCTTGTAAATAAACATAGCTCTAGAGTAGTCACTCTACTATCTGAGAATTCACTCTAAATTTTTACAGTAGTAGAGTGACTACTCTACTATCAGACTACTCTAAGATCGTAGAGTGACTTAATTTTACGATTGTAAACTGTGTATATTTAGAATTTACACAGTTGTGTACCTCTATTTATTTATATATATATATATATATATATATATATATATATATATATACAAAATAGAAATGTTTTTGAACATACTTAATTTTTCGCTCAAACCATATTAAAAGATCTTTACTATCAAAACTTTGGGATAAATCTAACCCTTCAAAAAACTTTTAAGGTAACTCTCTCTCTCTCTCTCTCATGCTGCCTGCTGGGTTGGATAAAATACTACCATCTTACTATAAAATATTGTTTGAAAATAAATATTTTTATAAATATAAGGGATAATTTCACAATACTTTTCTCATATTAATAAATATTTTTATAAATATAAGGGATAATTTCACAATACTTTTCTCATATTAATAATAAATAGATATCACATTAATATAAAAATTATCACATTTTACTTATAAAAAAATGAAATTTTTACTATAGATGTTTTCATATAATAATGACAATTTTTTAATCTGAACTATCCAAAATTTGGGATAAATTCTATCATCTATAAGCGTCGGGATTTATGACTTCTTATCATATATATATATTATATAAAAAAATTTAGAATCCCCTTATTGGCGGCCCAAGACGATGGGCGCTCGGCACGTGCTTAGGAACGGCGTTGTTGTGGACGATTGGTTTTGAATGACTAGAAGTCAAACTAGACTCGACTACAATGACCACTTTTAGACTTTACTCGCCTGGTGGCTCAACTTGCCATTAGGGATTAGTTTATGTTTGGTTTTAGAATCTTTAACCATACCCCTTTATCATAAATTAAAAATATATTTTTATTTTTCAATTATCAAGTGATATGAAATTTATTATTTTTGTAATTATTATTAATTAACTAAGTACTATTATACCATAATTATTATATTTTTTAATATTTAAAAATACTATTTACTTTAAATTTCGTTATTTTAAAATTTATCTTTAGTTTTGAAACATTTAATAAGTTGGTGCATAGAGTACTTCAAGAAGTTTACATACACTTTATTTATACTTTTAAATTTTTAGCATATTAGAACTTAAATCTTAATATTTTAATTTTAAGACATTGAATCTTATAATTAAATATTAAGATTTAATGTATTAAAATCAAAATATTGAAGTTTAAATTATACAATTGAAAAAACTTGAAGATTTAAAGTGTTTTAAGCCTAGTTCTAGCCAACTAGACTCCAACTTTTAATGTTGATGCATTTTTTAAGCTGTTATAACAATTTTGATAAACAAGTACCAAAACTATTCCAATATCTTTTACATAATTTCTTGAAATCATTCTTCTTCTTCTTTTTATAAGTGTAAAAGGGGCCAGAAAGAAACTAAATTTTGATATTTTGCATTTACCACTGTTAATTTTTGGTCCTCCAATTTTAATTTTTAACTCTTTTTTGGTGCAAGTGTCTTCAAAGTTTGTACAATTGTACTACCAAATTTACCCTTACCCAAATAATTCAAATTAATAAAATGATGGAAATATTATTATTTAAATACACATCAGTTTACTAAGGAGAACACATCATTAATTTCTAACGTGTCAAGTGAATTTGGATAAAAATAAAAAAAATAATTAACAATTTACTTATCATCTAATTGATAAAATTGAAAGGTCATCGAAATAAAAAAACGTAATAATTTAAGGTAGTAAAATATATTTAAACCTAGAAGAAATAAATAGAAAGCGTCCACAGCCTCGGAGATTTGATTAATGCACCCCTAAAATGTGTAATTTGAGTGATCCAAATTGGGAAACTTCAATTTGACTTTTGAGGTTAAACAACGTCATATTAAACTTTAAAATTAATATGAATTATAAAAATTTAGAATAAAATAAATTTTATGATTAATAATTTTTGTTATATATTATACAATTATAATAATTGTATTAACTGAAATTAAACAAATTCATATCAGTTTAAAATTTAATATATTGTTTGACTTTAAATTAAATTATATCTCTAATTTTGGTATTGGGCAACTATTAGTATTGTAGGATCGGATTACTATGAAATTAATTTTATGATAAGTAGGTTAATTGATCAATACAATGCTGACACGCAGAGAAAGATCATTTTTTACCTGCGTGTTAATACTATATTAATCAATTGATCAAAATTATTTTCATGATAACGACTCTAACAACAAAAATTGACCAAACACTTTTGCGTGACAAAGGGGTCTAATAATAACGTAATGATTTATTGTCAGTCAAATTTGATGGCCTAATTATTTAAACACTTTATGAGATGTGACGTAAGTTGGACCAGGTTCGTCTCCTCTCCCCTAATTAAGGCTTTAAGTAATATGTAGCAATATAGGCTTTAATATTATTTTATTATAATAATAAAATAATATTAATTTATTCATTTTATATTTTTCTTAGTACTCTAAATTTTATAAAAAATTTATTTTACTCTGCATAATTTATACATACATCACGTGTGACACTAATACTAATATCTTATTATAAAATCGTTCTACTACAGCATTAAATTTTTTCTCTTTTCTTTATAATTTTAATTATATTATTATTTTATCTTTTCATATTATTTTTTATCTTTTTATTTAATTCTTTAAATTTTATAAATTTTTATTTTATTTCACATAATTTATTCACAGGACCAGGTGTTATTCTTAATTAGAGTAGTACACTGGAATCTGGCAACCAAGAAAGGGTTGCTGACCAAAAAAAATAAGGAGCATCCAAAGAAAACAATACTATATGCTAAAGGTCTTAGAATAAATAAATATATGTGTTTACTTTAATCATACCGAGATTAGGGCTAATATTCTTTGATAAGTTTGTATTTTTATCTAATCTTTGTTGGATTAAGTTAATTTCATTGTTCTTTAAAAGGGTTTAACTTATTTAATTAATTTTATGCAGCAATTATATATATATATATATATATATATATATATATATATATATATATATATATATATATATATATATTTTTGGACATTTTGATCGGAAGTTCGGGACGATCGACCATTTCGTCCCATACTCACTACTCAAGAACAGTCTTGTCTTTAATTATTAAATTTTTTTGGGTTAAGTTCAGATGACCACCTGAGATTTTGACGCTTTCCCATATAATCACCTGTAGTCAGTAAAGCTACATTTAAACTCCCGACTTTTTGAGTTAAAGTGAATAACTATTTTCTGTCATAACTCTGTTACTTAAGTTGGATAAAGACTTAATTACCCTTCTTATATATAAACGACAGATGAGAGAACATGCGAGTAATTTCATGTTACTCTCTCATCCTTTCTGAAATAATTTCATGGCACTCTCTCATCCTTTCTGAAATAATTTCATTTCTAAAGCAAAGGACTCGACTGAGGAATAATTTCTAATACCAACATTTTAATCGATATTTAATTTATTCTACTCACCAATATCAATTGTGACGCCCCCAAAAATGGGTATACATCATCCATCTTGAGTCGCCAGATACATGGTACAAAATTCAAATACAACTTAATTATACAACAGTCGTGCAAAATACGACGACATATATACTGTGAGTTTAAATACAAATATTGTAACGTATATAATACGATAATATTCATACTCAAATTAATACATGCCATATAAAGTACATCAACAAATATTTTAAGTCTCCAAAGGGACACGAGAAGATTTCTGTTCTCTTCATTTTACTGCGGTGCACTTCTGACGCTTTCAGGGTCGGGTTCTCATCACCCTATTGTTGTTCACCAAAATCAATTATTAAGTGACGTATAAAATACGACACACACATCTTAGGTCCTCAATACAATTATATATTGCATGTCATGCCATAGTGAGGACTACTAATGCTATTATCTAGACCGTCACTCCATTCCCCGATTAGTCCCAGCTATATTCTCATTTCCTGAAGAAAACAATAAAAGAAAGGGTGAGCTCAACTAGCCCAGTAAGAAATATTATGACTAAGATAATGCAGAATAAATTATAATTAGCCTTCAACAATGTTAAACTGATAAAATACAATAGACATCAAGTTTAACTGCAGCGGAATAAGCAATCCATTAGAAGAGTCAAGTAGAGCATGATATCTACTATCTTCTATGATTTAAAATGTTTTCATCAATTTTTATCGCTGAGACTCAGCTTAATAAATAAACCACATCATCGAGTCATCCCTGCACTACGGGCCAAGGATATTCATTAAATCATCAATGGTCATGACTATACAGAATAATCCCTGGTCATAATCATACCAAAAACTATCCATCAATGCACTACAGGTGACCAATTAGGTGACCAAACCTATTCTTGGCAGAACTTCTAGACATCGTTAATATTGCAAATAATAATATTAATAACTTTGTTATCTCAATTATTGATTTAATAATATATAAAATATAGACAATAATTGAATCAAATAACGTGAGATACTATGCAACAATTACTGTAGCAATAATTGAACAAAACTGAGTGACTTCTCATGTAAGCATCCATAATCAATACCACGTCTTCTTATGCAACCACGCTTTATTATCGTACTTTTTAACACCGGGTGTTTCAACAGTTAATGGTAAAACTTCCACCGTTATTTTATAAAAAATATTTTTGTCGTTTTTTAATCCGACAATAATTCTATTAATGGGGGTCCACCAATGATTGTGTCGTCGCATTTAATATTCCCTGTTAAAATGAATATTCCCCACCAATCGAATATTATATAACAACTTGCATACTTTTCAAAATTTATAAATATTACGCACAACTATAACATTATCTCAAATCCACACCATAATTTTGAAAAAATATTTCGAGAAATTTAAATTTTTATTCATTAAATTTTGGGTCTCACAATCTCCCCTCCTTATGAAATTTTGCCCTCGAAATTTACGTACGTACCTGGTATGCCGAAGAGGTGAGGATACCTTGACTTCATTTCAGATTCTAACTCTTGAGGTTATAACCTTTGAGTGTTGAATACGATCCTTCTTATCCAATATTTGAACACGTATCTCCTCATACGTTAAATCTTCTGCTATCTCGTCTAGTTCTAATTTAATAACGTGGTTCGAGTCATCCACATATTTACGTAACATCGATACGTTAAAAACTTTATGAACACGCGACATACTTGACGGTAAAACGAGTCTATAAGCCACAGTTCCTACTCGATCAAGGATTTCAAATGGGCCAATAAAATCGAGAGTTGAGATTTCCTCTCTTCAGCAACTCTTGCTTTTAAAATACTGCCCTCTTGAACCTTCTTCTTCGTATTCATCAGCTCCGGGTCTGTAGCTTTAGCGGCTTTAACATTATCGACTAAAGTCGATTCTAATCGTATATTTCTTATCTTCACGTGGGTCCCTAGAGTCTTTAACTCTATCTTCATCATTTGTAAGTTATACGAAATGGGTTTTTGTACATAGGTCAATACAAAATTTAATTTTACGCTCTAGGGGTAGGCTAAGAAGTCTTCAAGAATACGTCAGAAAATTTATTAACAATAGAAATATCATTCAAAACTGTGACTCTCATCCAAGACTTGGATAACACATCACATTGATACCTATTAACTTGCCATCGTCATTCACAACGTCCCCTACGGAAAGTCTGGCTTCGGTGCATTCCACACAAGGAAGTCAATAATGAAAGGATCGGGGCTCTTTACTTATGGCTTGATATAACAATGATGAACTTTAGTGGTTTGGTTGCTTGAATTCGCATAACAGGTTGGTTAGGAATATGAAAGCTAACAACCTTACGAAAAGCTTGATGAGTAGTTAACCAATCGATTCCTAAAATCACCTCAAAGGCAAGTATTTTCAAAGAGATAAGATCGACAGGTAACGTGAAAGTGTCGATTTAAATTAAACAAGATTTATAAACAGTGGAGGTAACGAAGGTTTCTTCCAACGGAGTTTCAACAGATAAATCAAAGTCTAATTTCTCAAGAGCCAAGTTCAAACATTGAACACAACTAGGTGAAATAAAAGAGTGGGTAGAACCGGTATCTAATAAGGTATAGACTTCGCAAGAGTTTATGATTAACTTACCTGTGATAAATTTGTTCAGGTTCCTCATAAAAAAATGCTCTCTCTTAAACTACCAATTTTGACTTGTGTTGGACATCCTAGTTGGACTTAACTTTGTTGTAGAGTACATTCCACCCTTAATTGCTTCGTCACATTCCTGATCCATGATTCGAATCATTACTCTCCGATCCATATGGAATTGGGGTTGACCGCTCTGCACAGGGTAATTCCGAATTAGATGTTGGATTCTCCCAATTGTTGTCTAAAAAGCAAAATCCATTTCATCTATTTTGGCCTTATTGGATCGGATGTCTTTTTCTACAATATCTACGCGTCGTGCGGCTTTTACCCATGCATCATCTATTCTCATTCGTTCAGTTACTTCTTCTTTCATCAGAACTTTGATCATAACATTCTCAGATTCCAGCTCTAATATCTTATACTCTACCAAAGAGTACTTCTGTTCAAGCATCGCACATCGGGTAACACAATTTTGAATTGTTACATCTCTTTTCTCTACGACAGCCTGCCGTTCTTCAGCCTGCTCTTCTAACTCATGAATACAATTTTGTAATTCTAAATTTTGATCATAAAATTCTTCTAACCAATTCTCCTCAGGTTCCTCTTCTTTCTCTTCTTCCTCACTCTCAGCTGCTACCTCTAAAACTAGCTCGGGTGTAACTATTAGTTCTTCACTCACCACGTAGATATCTCTAATTTCATCTTCGTCTGACATAACATTAACCTGGTTAGTGATTAAAGGTGTCTCAACGGTCTCATGTGCTTCATTGCTTATCTCAACATTTTTGGATGTCATTTTCAAATACTACCACAAAACAAGGGTTAATTAACATATCACATATTATCCCTATACTACGTGACCAATTAAATACCAAATAAACTTAGGAAGGTCATACTAGTGAAGGAATTTCCGCCTCCCCTCCTAGTTCTTGTCTCACATCTCACCAGGGATCATATCCTAAGCTTTGATACCAACTATGACGCCCCCAAAAATGGGTATACATCACCCATCTTGAGTCGCCAGATACATGGTACAAAATTCAAATACAACAGTCGTGCAAAATACGACGACATATATACTGTGAGTTTCAATACAAATATTGTAACGTATATAATACGACAATATTCATACTCAAATTATTACAGCCATATAAAGTACAACAACAATTATTTCAAGTCTCCAAAGGACACGAGAAGATTTACATTCTCTTCATTTTTTATCATGGCACTTCGGCGCTTTTCGTGGCTCTGCCAAGTTCTCATCACCTTATTGTTGTTCACCAAAATCAATTATTAAGTGACGATATAAATATCGACACACACATCTTAGGTCATCAATACAATTATATATTGCATGTCATGCCATAGTGAGGACTACTAATGCTATTATTTGGACCGTCACTCCATTTTCCGACTAGTCCCAAATATATTCTCATTTCAAAGAGAACAATAAAAGAAAGGGTGAGCTCAACTAGCCCAAGAAGAAATATTATGACTAAGATAATGCGAAATAAATTATACTTAGCCTTCAACAATGTTAAACCGATAAAATATAATAGACATCAAGTTTAATCAGAAGGAATAATAAGCAATCCATTAGAAGAGTCAAGTAGAGCATGATATCTACTATCTTCTATGATTTAAAATGTTTTCATCATTTTTTATCGTTGAGACTCAACTTAATAAATAAACCACATCATCGAGTCATCCCTGCACTACGGGCCAATAATATTCATTAAATCATCAATGGTCATAACTATACCGAATAATCCCTGGTCATAATCATACCAAAAACTATCCATCAATGCATTACAGGCCACTGAGGACTTTTACGACATCATTTACAACATTACAGGTTATGATTATACCGAATGATCCCTGGTTATAATCATACCAAGTCCATCTATGCACGTAAGCCAAAGATGACTTTCATCACAATATAAGCATGAGGATGATGACAATGATATAAGCATTAATCAAACGAAACCAAGGATAAATATTAAAGACTTTAAATTTATCCAAATATTATCAATCACTTAATAAACTTATCATCTAATATTATTAATATTATAACAATATTTTAATCACTTCTTAAACTTATAAACAATTTATTTCAATTGTTTACACTTTACAAAATAATGCATTTAATCATTCAAAAATGCCATACTCATAAAATTTCATCACCAATGATCAAATCCCTCATCAAAAATCTGCATGTACCCTATATAGGATTCTCAAGCCATAAAATTCTATTTTCCAATTTCGTTACTTCACATAACATATTTAACTCATATGTTTGTAACTAAACTATTTTCATGAAAAATTACCAAATCAACTTATTATTTTTCTATCCTTTGTCCAAATATATATACATATATTTCATACACAACAAGTATTTTTTTATAATTTTTCAACTCCTTCAAGTATTTTTCAAAAATTAATTTCTAATTAATTCCTTAAGAAATTAGCTACCTCAAGTTTAACTAAAGAAATTCCCAAATCTTGGCAGGATATTACACATGTTAACGTGAGCTTCCAGTTTAAATTTCATGGTCATCGGAGTTATAGAACTCCGGTTATAGCGTTTTTTGTCGAAAAAACCTAAATATTAAAATGGCCGGAATAAGCTCATTTTTGTCGGAAAAACCTAAATAACTTGATCATTTGAAGTCGGAATAAGCTCATTTTTGGACAAGAGGCACTTTATACCATATATTTCCATGTCCCAAAAGGCCAGAATTTTTCTCATAAATTAAATGGCCGAAAATGTCCTTTACATTTCAGGCAAGAGCTTTTTTCGTACTTTACGCTTTTTGACTCCTTTGCTAAAATCACCATATACGAAAATCTACAACACCTTTTCCAGTGATTCCACTTGAATAAGTTAGAAAACTCATAGATCTAACTCTAGAACTTGACCACACTCAAAAATTCGAAATATAATAGGAGATATGGTCAATTGAATTTTATGTTCCATTTTCATCAAAATCTGATTTTCAACCCTTTGTGATTTCTAAGAAACTTTCATGTTTTCACATAATAACCAACATAATTCATCATAACACTTACTAATACTACATATACCCATAATTTTCATCAGTCCAATGCTTTTATTATGACTTGCATCATAATCCACGTAAACAGATCATTTCCACAATTTAATAAGGAATGAATACAAAGGATCATTCACCATGCATGTGGTAATCCACATGTATACAAAGTTATTCCAATGTAATAATAAAGAATGGAATAATCAAGAATTCACCATGCATGCGATAGATCGCATGCATGAGTTATTCCCAACAATAATAATAAATAATGGAACCAAGTCATGCGTAAATGCATGCATGTGATATTCCGGCTGTAATAATAAATAATGGAACGGTGTCATGCAGAACGCATGACGATGATATTCGATAGAATAATAAAGAATAAAATAATAGAAAAATTTCACCATGTTTATGTATTGCATAGAAAGGTTATTCCAACATAATAATAAAGAATGGAATAATGTAAGAATTTCACCAAGTATAGGGTAGTCCGTATATACAAAGTTATTCCAACGTAATAGTAAAGAATGGAATAATGTAAGTTCTCTTCATGAAGACGAAGAAATAATACCCTTACGAGTACAACAAATAATATCTCTTACCTTATAAAGAAGAGTACTCACGGGTAGAAATGGGATATACTTGAAGAAAACTTGCACTACGCCAAAAGCTTTCTTAAACTCTAAAAGAAATATGCTCAAGATTATAGAAGGAGAATTCTCTCCTAACTTCTAGTGTGATTTCAATTCTAACTAAGCATCCTATTTATAGAAAATAGAAAGGATACTATGTAATAAAATATAATATAATATATATATATATATATTTTTATATATTTTATTTAAAATCTAATAAAATAATTAACTTTATAAAAGTATTATGTTTTATATAAAAAGATTTTACTATGCAAACACTATGCAGTTATGCAAATACTATGCATAATAAAATATATTATATTCTAATTATTGTCTAATAAAACAAATAACTTTATAAAACTATTCTATTTTATATAAAAAGATTTTATTATGCAAAAAACACTATGCAGCACTATACAAATACTATGCATAATAAAATATAATATATTCTAATTATTGTCTAATAAAATAAATAACTTTATAAAAGTATTCTATTTTATATAAAAAGCTTTTCTGCTTTTATTACATTAATAATACTAGTAAAACAAAATTTATATATATATATATATAAACTTCCGTGACTTCATAAAAAGACACCTCAATATATTTAACAACATTTATCATCATCATTATAATTCACAATATTAATCGACTAGGTCGTTTCTAGGAAAGAGGGGGCTTTCCAATAAGAATTTCTCCCTATTGGCTCGCAATTAGGTGACCAAACCTCTCCTTGGCAGAACTTCTAGACATCGTTAATATTGCAAATAATAATATTAATAACTTGTTATCTCAATTATTGATTTAATAATATATAAAATATCGACAATAATTGAATCAAATAACGTGAGATACTATGCAACAATTTCTGTAGCAATAATTGAACAAAACTGATTGACTTCTCACGTAAGCATCAATAATCAATATCGTGTGCTACTATGCAACTACGCGTATTACTGTACTTTTAACACCGGGTGTTTCAATAGTTAATGGTAAAACTTTCGTCGTTATTTTCATAAAAATATTTTTGCCATTTTCTCAATCCGATAATAATTCCGTTGTGGGGTCCACCAATGATTGTGTCGTCGTACGAATATTCCCTGTTAAAACGAATATTTCCCGACCAATCGAATATTATATAACAACTTTCATACTTTTCAAAATTTATAAATATTACCCACAACTATAACATTATCTCAAATTCACACCATAATTTTGAAAAAAATATTTCGAGAAATTTAAATCTTTATTCATAAAATTTGGGGTCTCACATCAATTATCACAAGATTGTATATATAATTTTCATCAATTATAGAAATGTAGTACAGTACAGAGGGAGGAGCATTATTCTTAAAAAGAGAGTAGTCATTTTAACCGAAATGTTGGATATCATGCTTGGCTTTCCCGATCTCTTGATCCACACCTTTATTTTCTTTAAAGTTTAAGACCTTCTGGAAATTCTTGGCTGCAATACAGAAACCAAGTGCTCAGAATTCAAACAATAATAAAGTTGTGCAAGGAACTCGATAACAAAGGCAAAGAAGAATGAGGTACAAAGGAGCAAAGACAAGCAGCCTAGGGGTGCTCATCGGTAAAAAAACGAACCTGCACTAAAAAACCGAACCGTAATGAACCGAAATTATCAGTAAAAACAAGAACTCAAACTGCAATCAAATTACGCTTTGATGCCATTCGATACAAATTCTAGATCGGTTTTTTCTTGGTTCGATTTTCTATATATACCGCGTGCGTAGTGATATTATAATTATTAATAAATAATAATAATTAAATAATTTTTAAAATATATTACCATTTGTTTTTAAACTAAGAAATCATCTACAAAGACTACTAATGCAAGCAAGCTAATCTGCTAATGTGTTATGTGTAGTATCGCAATTGACTTTGAGTTATGGCCTTTAGCCTTATGCATTTATGCCTTATCTAGTTGGTTGTTGGTCATGTCACGCCTCATGTGATGCCCGCTTGCTTGTTCATTGTAAATAAGAGAGTTTAAGTGTTTAATCATTAAAGACTAAAGTACAAAGAGAGTAAAGTTAATATGTTTTTCGCTTTTTGTCGGTAATTCGGTTCTTACCAAATTGTAAAAAACAAGTACCGCCATCAAACCGAAAAATTAAAAAAATCGAAAATCCAGACCAAAAAATTCCAGATTGAAAAAACCAGATCGCCAGCTTTTGACCAACCTGGATTCTCGAAAAACCGAAAAAACCAAAATTTTTGCACACCCTCACAAGCATTCTTTGGAAGAGGGTACTAGAAATGTTGCAATAATCTGATACCCTTAGAATCGAAAAGCCTCAAGACCTAACAAAAAGCAGGTCATCTAGCTTTCTCGAGACCTCGATATCAATCTCAAACTCACACAAACCCCAACCCATCCTATGCTTCATTGTTACTTGAAGATATCCACAACTTCCACCAAAAGAGTGCCCCTACCCTGCATTCTCGCCCTCAAAATCACAATCGGCTTGTGTAGCCTTTTACGCTCATTCAATCCAAGACAACCAAAGATCCTCAAGAAGAAGGAACAATTTTCATTTTGGAAAAATTAAGGTACCAAATTTTATGAAATTGTTTGTAATCTTGATCAAATTCTGTTAAAGGGTTTTCAATTTTATGCAAAGATATAATATAAATTTTCAATTAGTTAAGATGCAGAGATGAAAGAAGATACAGAGCGAAATAGAGGTTGGGAGAGAAAGAGGGGTTTTATAGAAATGGCAAAGGATAAGAATATGAAGAAAATGTGTCTTTTAACCTAAACAATGTGCGATGTGAGAGAGATGCAAAGCGAGATTGAGAAGGTATCAACCATTGACGAAGGGAATTCTTATTACGCCTCTCTAATGGAATCCTTCCTCGCTTCGATGTGTCACCCCCCATTCCACTAAAGAAACTCAAGATTAATTACTACATTGTTTCCCCTTTAATCCTTTTTACAGGTCTCTCCCTTATAAATTACTACCTTTTCTTAAAATATTCTTCAATTTGTCTAGATTCAGCTAACTTTTTCTCAATATCTAATTCCCTAGTCAAAGACTTCTCCAGCATCCTCAGAATATGCCTTCGTTGTTCATATTCGATCTCTGCAGATGAGAACAGAGAGGAGAGAGAAAGAGGGAGAATCTGCAGATGAGAACATATTCGATCTCCACATCAATTACCATTGGTTCCCCCATTTCAAAACCCTAATTGTGCCTGCAATTTCTCAAAAATCACAGAAAATCCAAAAAATCTCGTTTGATTCAAATCAAGATTTTCAGATTTCCCAATACAATCAACCCACAAACAACAAATACAAAGAAAATTCTTAGATTTCCCCGAGAAAAATCAAAACCCTTGTAATTTTACCAGGAAAATTGATACACTAGGCCGAAATGAAGGAAAATCAGACGCAAATGATTGAAAATCAGTCACAAATCTTTAAGCCAAACACTATAAGCTAAAGCTGGTTCAAATCGACATTTTTGGGTCTTCTTAGATCTGTACAAAAATTGAATTGGGGATTGTGGTTTGAGGAGTGAGAAATGAGAGAGAGAGGATGCATGGTTTGAGGAGTGAGAAATGAGAGAGAGGATTGTGGTTTGAGGAAGATGAAGAGTATTTCGGACATTTATCTGTCTTTTTTGACTGTTATAGTCTCTTCTCTCGCTTTTTTGGCGTCTGACTTACACGCACGGTTAAGTTGGATGGAAAATGTGACGTTTTCACTTCAACTCAAAAAGTCGGGAGTATAAATGTAGCTTTACTGACTACAGGTGGTTAAGTGAAAAAGCGCCCAAACCCCAGGTGGTGATGTGAACTTAACCTAATTTTTTTCTCATGTTATAGAAAACAAACGTTTTAGTTATTCTCTTTTTCTTTTTTCTTTTTTTTAAAGCCAAGGTGTTATTCTTTTTTTCATAACCATGGGCCAGAGTCGAGGGAAGTTTATTTTTAAATATTTGAAAAGTATATAATAAATTTATTTAATAAAATATAATTAATTTTGAATTTTTTGCGTATCCTAATAAATTATTTAAATCATCCAAAGTTTGGGATAAATTCCACCGTTCATATAGTGTTGGAAGCACATGATACAACTAGTATATTATATGATGCAATTAAAATTGACAGACGCCCTGATTCAATTGGTTTGGTTCGAAGGATTTTAAGAGTAAGGTCACATTAGTTCAATTCCTAGCAACAGTGCGAATGGTTCGCAGATTTGCTGAATTGACCCTTGGAATTCAACGGATTCCAGCTTAAATGTCAAACCAATGCACCGGTTCAAATCAATCAAAAAATCCTTTCTAAGTTCTAAAAAAAATTATCTTAATATTTTTTTTATTTTGTTCTCTCAAATTTTGAATTAATTTTTATTTCTATGCAACAAATTTTAATATAGAGTAAAATTTGAGTTTATCTTATCTTAAGAGATTAAATCACAGTAATCTTATGCAATAAAAATAAATGGACGAATATAGTCTTAAAAAAAGATATTGTTATCCTACATCAAAATTATAAAGCGAGTTACAACAGTTAATTCATCAGAAATGTCGAAATTATACATGAAAATTAATATTTTCACATGATTTTTATATATTTTCACATGAAAAGTGTCGTTATAGTTGTATAGTGACGGTAAAAATCGTCGCTATAAAAATCGTCGCTATAGATCCTATAGCGATGATTTTTATGTGAAAATATCAATTTCTATTATATATATATATATATATATATATATGATAATTCAAGTCATTTCCATTATATATTAAGTCATTTTATAATCTCTTGACTAATAATTTTAAGTCCAAATTTAAAAACAAACAAAACATTAGAGATTAATAGTCTTAGGGGGTGTTTGATAAAAACTGAATGAATCTGAATCTGAATCTGAATCTGAATGAGCTGAATCTGAATGAAAAAAATTGTTTGATAATTGACATGTTTGAAATATCTGAATAACAGATTTTTATTATTTTACACCTCTAAAAAAATTCAAATTTTTTTTTGTAAATTTATTTAATATTACTTAATATAATATTAATTAATATTATAAAAAAAAATCATTCAGCCGCCCATTCAGCCAAAAAATAGGACTAAACCATTTAGACCAAATCGTCTAAATGGCTGACCGGTTCATCCATTCAGACGATTTTTTTCAAAAAATAAACATACTAAATAGTTGAATTAGTCAGTCATTCAGCAGAAAACAAACAACCCTTTTTTGCGAATTATAATCCTTATAAACAAACACAGTCTAAACTATAAAAACTGCGGAAAAAAAAAAACTTTTGTTTTTTTTTAATTGAGATCTACAAATGCATTACTTGGATGTAGCAAGGGACATGAATCATGATACTCTTTTGGACTTTTCTTTTTCCAAGTACAGTGTGATTGCATGGATACTTTTTAAGGGTGACTATCTCACTACTCAAATAATTTGTTTGGGCGGCTCAGCATAAATGAAACTGTTCTAGATTTACTACTCAAATAATGTGATTTTTATGCTTCTTAGAAGAATTGATTTTGAATTTTAACAGAACCGTTCCAATCTTTTTCTGTTTTCCATCTTCATCTGAGTTCTCCGGTTCTATGTCAATTTCACTTCTTCTACTGTTTCTCTCTTGGATTATTCTAACAAATTTTTACTAATTCTCTTCCTCATCTCCTTCATAATTAATTTCTCCAGCTTGGTATTTATAATATTAAAAAAAGGCTTTTTGCATAATAGTAGTGATAAATCCTAGATAGAGTACAAGCATACCCATAAGAAAAGAAGAAGCCTAGTCACAATACTGACATTTTGGTGGTCCTGGACCAAAATTAAAAATAATATTATTTTTAAAATATTGTCTTCACCCAAAAAAATATAAAAATAAATAAATAAAAAGTATAAATTGTATTCAAAAAAATATTTTTTTTCGAAACTTTAAACATAATAATTCGACTAAAATAAAATATATGAGAATTTCGACTACAACAAAATATATGAAAAGTTCTACTACAACAAAATATATGAGAATTAGACCTGACAATTTAAGTCCAAAACTATATAGTTAACCAAAATCACTTTTAGATCTATTGGGTTGGTTAACTAATTTTTAGGTGGTGGATTGGTTTAGTTTTGGACCCATATTATTATTACTACAAATATGGGTTGAATCTTGTTTAACTAGTTTTTACCCATATTAGGGGGTGTTTGATAAAAATTGAATGAATCTGAATCTGAATGAAAAAAGTTGTTTGATAATTGATATGTCTGAAACATCTGAATGACAAAACTTTATTATTTTACCCTTCTAAAAAAATTCAAAATTGTTGTAAATTTATTTAATATTACTTAATATAATAGTTAATATTTTTTTACTTCATTCAGCTGTTCATTCAGCCATTCAGCTAAAAAAAATCTAACTTAGCCATTCAAATTTCGTCCCATCTTACCGATTCACCATTCGCATCAAAAACAAACGATTGATGGATTCAAATTTATTCGCATAAAAACAAACGCGACCGATTCAAATTATTCAGATTCAATTCCATTCAAATTTTATTCAAATTTCTAAACAAACACTCCCTTAGTCTATAATAGTTTTTTTGCACTTTATAAAACTAATACATAAACATGTATGCATTATTACACTACATTCTTATATAACAAATATACATATTACATTATATACATATTACATATTTTTGTAATTTATACATTTATAATTATGTATAAAAACCATTTCACTAATTATGGAATTAATTCATAATAAAGTTAATACTTTTAGTATAACGAACTACTAATTTAAATAATTAATATCTCTTCCTTAATTAATTAAAATAACTTATTTAAATTATACAATTTAAATTATATAATTAAATTTAACTTCCACTTTCTCTCCATAAATTATTTTATATTATATTATATAATTTAATTTCCTCCACCCCACCCCACCCTCAACCTCACCCTCACCCCCCCCCCCCCAAAAAAAAAAAAAAATAAAATAAAATATTTATTGATTATGTATACACCCCACCCTCACCTCACCCTCACCTCCCCTCACCCCACCCGCAACCCCTCCACCCCACCCCACCCCACTCCCCCCATCCCCACTCCACCCTCCAAAAATATTATTTTTATTGATTATGTATATACCCCCACCCACCCCCACAAAATAAAATAATATTTACTTATTATATATACATTCTAAAAATAATAATATTTACTTATTATTGTAATAAAATTTTCAATAATTTCATTAATTTTAATTAACATAATAATTATTAATGTAATTTTTTTAAAAGTGCCTATAATCACAAAATTAATATTTTTAATACTCAAATTAGTTACATCAATTAAAATTTTTAATTTTAAAACTTGGGTTTAAAAAATTAAAATAAGAATCTTTTAGTATAACAGAAATTAAGATTTTAGTGAAATTATAATTTAAAAAATAGGTCGACCTGGATTCGACTCATAATCATTTAAATTCAAACCACATAACCCATATTAAATATAGGTAATATAATTTTGGTTCTAAAACCAACCCAAACTTATTTTATATAACCCAAAATCAACAAAAACCTATTTTTTATCAAGTCTAATGAGAATACATTTATTGAAAGATATTTTTTCTAATATTCTTAGAACACAAATCTTCAATCAAATATTATATATATATATATATATATAAATTTGGGATCCTTTTGATTGGGGCCCAGGCGGCCTTCCCGCCCGTGCTTAGGAACGGCTCTAGGTAATCTCATCGGAGATACTATCCATATTTACTATATTAATAATACAAAACAAAACTTAACTAATAAATCAGAGTGGCGCAGCGGAAGCGTGGTGGGCCCATAACCCACAGGTCCCAGGATGCAGTCAGGAAGATTCAAATGATATTGACTGACTTATTCTCATTGAATTTTATTTTATATGTAATATGTTTAGCTATTTCCATGTTCAATATATTTGGTCTCAAGTGTTATATGCATGCTTTACATTTGTGATAGCATCCATGTAAAATTAATTGTATTTGCGGAAGTTAAGGTTGTTGGCTGTCTGATCTTAAGGCTGTGCCAACACCAATATCTACTCTGGAGCAAGGAATGGTACTCCTGAACTTGGCACGTTTCAGTCCTTCTATTTCTTATATTATTTAAAATTTCATTTTTTTAACTTCAGATCCAAAATATGGTCCAAGTCACCAACTTTTGTATTTAATGCTCACTTCAAAATGTATTAAAAACAAATATTAAGAGTATTTGCAGAGTTGAGATTGAGTTCGATCGTTTCCCCAGAAACAAAATTTGGTAAACAAGTAGTACTTGTGCTTGTTAATTTATTGTGCTAGACCCTGTCAAGAAGAAAGAACACCATTTCCAACAAAGATTGATAGTAATTAAAGTCAATATACTAGAGTTGGATTCTTGATCATTTTGTCTAGAAGGATTTTGAGTGTTCACTAGGGTGAAAAATGAGCCTAAAATTCATTTAAGTTATGAACCTAGTTTTTGCCCCTGCAGAAAGATCTTATGAAACTGTATTCATATTCAGCATGATACTAGTTCAAGAAGAGAACTAATGGGTACCAGTTATATAAGCAAATGGAATAAAAACAAATTTACAAGGGGCAATTCCCAGGTAATTCACAAAGGATGAACAACATTCTCAATAATTTAAGTACACAAGTACCAGCTTGTTGGATAACTAGAAAGAAACAGATGCAATCAGAATCTGAATGCTGAATCTTCAAAACCACAAACACAGAAACCAAATGATAGCAGAACCATATATATATATATATATATATATATATATATGTATATATAAAACAATGCAGCCCCAAACTCTGCAAATGAAATCCGAATTAAAAGCCCCACCATCCTAATAGCACTCGAATATCAATACTCATCATAAGGATCCGGTTAGTATGAAGTTTAATTTTTGGTAAGTTGGTCAATTGACCAACGAATCTTGACACATGTAACTTCACTGCGTGTCAAAGACTCTATTGGCCAATTGACCAACTTACCCAAAAATAAACTTCATGCTAACCACTTCCCTCATCATAATACTCCCTCCGTTCCTAAAAGATTGTCGTTTAAAGTTTTTGCACATTGATTAAGAAAGTCATTTAATACTACCATTTAACTATTAATACAAGAGAGAGAATTTCTTGAAACAATGAGAGAATGTAAGGGTAATATAATAATTTATTCTTCTAGAAAGTTGTAAACGACAAACATTTTGGAACAATTTTTTTTTTCTAAAACGACAATCTTTTAGGAAGGGAGGGAGTAGTATTTTATAGCTTTAAGATATCAATACTCATCATAATCATCATAGTTATTATCATATCCTTCCTCCCCATTTTCCAAATACCATTGATGTCCATTTGCTCCTTCAGCAGTACTATCATCAATATCTTCTTCGTATTGATCAT
Organism: Panax ginseng; assembly: GCA_020205605.1. NCBI lineage: Eukaryota > Viridiplantae > Streptophyta > Magnoliopsida > Apiales > Araliaceae > Panax > Panax ginseng. The sequence goes on along the minus strand of CM035130.1, from coordinate 54,220,130 downwards.
CCTGGCTAGCCAAGTCTTCTCCTTCCTGATCATCGTCGTTATCCAAGTCATCTCCCTCATTTTCTTCTCTAACTTGTTCTTGTTCCTTGACACTTCCACCTTGATAAGACTCAATATGGTTCTTTTTGGTATTCAGAGCCACAGCCACATCATCCTCAAAGAGTTTATCCAACGCATCAAAATTGACCATTGAACTCAATCGCTTCTTACTCACACCTCTCGGATAGCTTCTGCAGCCGTGTTAGCAGCACTAGCATTTTTAGCTTTGGTAGCTTGATTTTGTGTCCGTTTCTTTCTTGATTTTCCCATTGTTTCCCCAATATCTGCTGCAGCTTTCTTTGTAGCTTGTTCACTAATATATTCCTTGTTCATTTCTTCCCATATAACCTTTTTATACTCAAATTCCTTTTCAGTATTAAGGTAGCCATTCACCTCACCATCATCAACATCAGAAAGGTCATCTGTTTCATCACCCATAGCATTCAAATCACTTTTATACTTTTCCAACAAACCCCTTCTATCATTTTCACAGCCTTTAATCAACTTCTCCATTTTAGCACGCTCAAAAGCCGGTGGATCCAATCCACCATTAAGTCCACCAGAAAGCTCAACAAACTCCTTATAACACACATTACAAAGTCCATGACAATAAGGTTTCTCTCCTTTATGTTGGCAAATAACCCCCAAATTCCCCCCAAAATCTTGGCCTTTTAACCCACTTTCCTTCTCAAACTCCTTAGCATTCGTATTAAACTCATCAATCGTTAAGCTCCCAGACTCTGTATTTCCAAACTCAACCAACCTTTTCATCAATGTAGCTTCACAAATATGCACAACTTTCACAATATCCGACTTTCGACACATAAATCCATGTGCAATTGCAGCTATATACACAGCTGCACCACATAACCCACTAGGTTTTCTTCCAGTCTGCATCCAATCTCGCTTCATACTAGTAATAATTCGCAATGCAGCCATCGAAACATTCATATTCCTCTCTTTCAACAAAGCACTCGTATATCGATGAATAAAAAGACTAGGATCAACCAATTTCTGAACAAACGAATGCATCTCCAAGCTCAAAACCTTACAAAGCTGTAAATAAATAGACCCCAATTCATATACATTAATCCTCAACTCAATAGCAAAATCAACAAGTAAATACGGAATTTTATTTGCCCTCCATGCAAGGTACAAGCAAGCAGCAGTAACCTTTTCAGATTCTCTACCTCTAGTGAAATTACGCTCGGAAGCTATTTGATAAAATTTCCGAGCTTGTTCCATTGCAAAACCGTTGGAAATTCCTAATCTCGACCCCAAATTGTTAATGTGATAAGCTGCTCGCTGGTATGACTGAGAATAATACTCTTTCCCGACGCTTTTGACGAAGGTGGAGTCTGTTCGGATTTTGTGAAATTCCGGTCATCAGAGTAGATGTCGCGAAAGATTACTTTCCCACAAACGGTGCAGCATAAGCTGCCGGAGTTGTGATCGGTCTCCGTTTGGGAATTTCTTTCACAATTATCGCACCAAAGCATTGTTTATAGTTCTAGGTATGAATTTTGATAATAAATTAGTGGAATATAAATTTGAGATTGAGATTGTGTTCTTCAAAAGTCCTAATTAATAAAAAAGCAAACGCTTGATTTCGATTTTGAATCGGCGACTTTACACACTGTTTCTGAGTTTTGGTAGGAAAAGAAAACTAAAAGAAAACAGTTTCTGAGTTTTGGTAGAAAATGAAAATCGAAAGAAAACTGTTTCGAGTTTCGGTAGGAAAGTTAAAGAAAAGAATATAAAATTTAAATCAGAACAGAAAAAGAAAATAATAGAAAATTTAAAGTTTTTTTTGTATTGTTTTTGAGTTTTTAAATAGAAAATTTAAGATTTTTCTTTTTTTTGTGTTTTTGATGAAAAAAAGAAAACAAAAATATCACTTTTATAAATTTATCCTTCTATTAATTATAACCATGAATAAAATATGCAATCAATTAAGTGATATTATTCAAATTTGATTTTAACAGTCCAACCAATTAAGTGATATCATAATTTATTTAATTATATTTAATAATATAGTTTTTAAGTAATTAATCTCTATAAAATTATATATACCATATATTAATTAATATTATTAACACATAAATATAAATACAATACAATAACTAATCATATAATTCAATTATTAAGTCTAAAAATAAAGCTTAATTACTATATTTAAGAAAATATTTATGAAAATACAAAAAAATTATCAACCATATAATAATTTGACAAAAAAAAAAACAGCTGCTTATCCCAAATAATGAGTTTGCTTTAAGAGAAAATTGTTGATAACTAATTTCACACCAAAATTCTATCCACAAACATTTTCAATTATTAGGCTCTGAACATGAAAAAAAAAACATTGATGGCAAATTAGCAATGAGCAACCATAAATTATGTGTGGGTGTTAGACATTATGAATGGAATGAATTTAAGCTACAAAAAATAGATGGAGTTGTCGCATCTAAATGAAAATGAGCAAGTATTATAGATTTATACTTTTATTGATTTTAAAAAGAATAAAAATTTAGTATACCAATTATATTGTTAAAATATTGGAGGAAACTAATTAATATCAAATTTTAAAAATCATGATGTTCCGGAAAAATTATGATACTCAAATGGTTATTATATTAAAAGTTGAGGATAATATGTGAATTATAAAAATATTATTTATTCTAATTTCTTTTTAGCTTCAAATTAAATTTAATTTTTGGACGAGAAAATTTTATATAAAAAGTGTAAAGTTTTTTTATACATATATTTTCTTTTCTGTTTATTAAAAAAATTCAAAAATATAAAAATTGGAAAGAAAGCTTAAATTTTTCGTCATTTTTTTTTTTTTTTTGTCCATTTTAAAATTTAGAAACAGAGAAATCTAGGATTTCTTGATGCACAAGAAATAATTTACTGAAAAGTAGAAACAAACAAAAAGGCCAGCTATAAATTGAAAGGTTTGAGTCGGTTGATATGGGATGGGTAAAATCGTAAAACCAAACAAAATGCACAAGCCCAGCTGAATTCAAATTTTAAATTATATGATCGAACCAATCTAAACGGCTTACATGGTTTCAATCAGGCGTGGTATAATGGGCTTCCAGCCCATCAAAAGACTCAAATCCACTCCCTCTAAATAGTTTTATGCTGATATTTTTTGTTTCTTATAAAAAGTTTGCACCGTGAATACACGAGCGATATCATGATCCTGACATGTCGTTAAAATAAAGATAATTTTACTTAATATTAGTATATTTTTTTTTAGTGATGTATCACAATATTAACATGACTCGTGTATACCATGACAGGAAATAAAATTTTAAGAAATTGATATTTTTACAAGTAAAAATATTAATTTCACAAGATTCTCCTTACATGAATAATAAGTGAGGTTCACTCTCATGTGAGAGATGATCTTGTAGAACTAATATTTTCACTTATGAAAAATATTAATTCCCAAACTTTAACTTTGAAATAATGTGCTTTATTTGTAAATTGAAATCAATTGATGAAGAAACAAAATGCGAGGAGTCCAAAATATAACTCTCAACAAGGATAATTATACATTTTACTTTCATTGAAGGGCACTTTAGGATATTTCACCATATGATAATGCCGATAAATGAAGGTAGGCCTGATAATCTTAATTAGACTCAATTTTTTAAACCTTATGGTCATATTTATTTGTAAGAATCATAATTTCAAAATTATAATCTATAGAATTATAATTTTAAAACTATTAATTCTAGAATTAAATAATTTTAATTACATATTTATTTTTTATGAGATTATTCATGGGATAACTTAAAATAATTCATGAATAATCCCATGTTATGTTTATTTTTTTTCGGATTAATTAAAAAATTGGATTAAAAAATATTGTTTGAAATATTATACTCTTACCAATAATAACATATTTTAAACTTATTTATACATCAAAAAATGATGAACAATTAATTAGAAACTTTTAAATAAATGGTTGTATTATTCAAGGATCACCGGAAAAAACCTACTGATAGACACGTAATTCATATATTTTATTATCCCTAATTTTGTCCTTTTAATTATATTAGTTTATTAAATTAATATGTTTTATTTTATTTTGTAGGGTTTAATATTTGTTGCAATAAAGTCAAAATCTTGGTGATCAAACGATATTTAATGCTCTTATTCATATAAGGAATGTTCAAGAAGAATCTTACAAGGAGAAGGAAAGAGGTGGAACAATAGTCCCTCATCTTAAGCTATTTTATAATCCCAGGACTAATAGTCCCAAGCTCAAATTTAAAAACAAACAAGACACTTGGGATTAGTAGTCTTATCTCAAGTGTAATTCTTGCAAACAAACATAGCCTATAGGATTAGGATCATGTATATGATATTCTCTCTAGCCCCACCAATATATATATATACACGGACCTAAAGCATACCTCTTTTAAGATGAACGGAAGAATATGGAGAATGGTCCCTGAACCATACAAGTCCCGTTGTCAGGCCTATATAGAGGTGTACATTTATAATTATGTAAGTTTCTCAATTGCAACTACTTGCATAGGGAGGCTTAGATTTCATAGAGTTCAATTAGAATTGGGCTTTAGTTAAGCTTATATCCATTTTAGAATAAGATATTTTAGTCCAACTCATAGAGAGTTCTGTCACTTGGCCTGAACCATTTCTTCTACTCTATTTAGTGATAGAGCTCCCTCGTATTATAATCAGTGAAAACTTGGGTCTTTATAACCTACAAAGCTCAACATAACTACATTTCCATGTTACAACAATGCTAACAGTATGAAAGTTATTTAATATCATATTAATTAAAGTTATTTTCATCTCACAATTTTTGGCTCCATCATTATTTCACTGTACTTATTTGTCAGCATGAGTTGTATTTTCTATTTTAGAATAACAGCTAGTCAAGCTAAATATTAGGATAATTGATTGTAATCCCATAGTTTACGATAATTTTATAGTTAAGGTAATGTATTACTTGTTCTCCAATCTTGTATTCATCTATATATTTCTCTTGTAAAGAATAAAGATATAACGATTATAGAATCCTTACTATATTGTTGACATGGTATCAAAGTTGTTTTAAGAGTTTTTGTTTTTTCTTATTCGTATTTAGAACTTTATTCCTGTTGTTAGTTTAAATGGCAATTACTTCAGACACAACCATCGTATCAACCTCAACTCCAGCACCGCAGATCATAGTCCATTAAGACAATTATGCACTTCCAACGGGAATTATATTGGATGAGACTAATTACTCGTTATGGTCTCAACTCATGGAGATGCGAATTAGCGCTTGTAACAAGGCTGGGTATCTCACCGGAGAAGCAAAAAAACCTGCACCTAAAGATCCGAAGTTGGAAGCATGGATAACTGAGAACCATCGAGTCAAGAGTTGGCTCATTGACTCAATGAGCCCATCATTGATGCAACGATTTATTCGTCCTCCCATGGCTAAAGAGATATGGGAGGCGGTGTCTAGAACCTTCTATGACGGATCGGATGAAACGTGTATTTTTGAATTGAATCAGAAGTCTTTTTCTACCTAGCAGAATGGTCGCCCTTTGCCAACGTACTATAATGAACTTGTTGCTATTTTTCAGGAGATTGATTACATGACTATGTCACAGGCAGGAACAGTTAAAGGAGTGGTTCAATTGCACTCGACCATGGCAAGGCTTCGAGTTCATATTTTTATAAGCGGACTTGACTCTATTTTTGAATAGGTTCGTGGAGAAATCTTACGAAAGGATCCAAAGCTTGACCTCGAGAGTGCGTATGCATATGTTCGGAGAGAGTATCAACAAAAGTAGACAATGGGAGGATCTCATTAAATTTCTGAGAGCTCGGCAATAATATCCAATCGAACTCATCAAGGACCACCATCAGGTCCTTCAAAAAATAGGAATAATCTAGCTACTGGAAAATCTGGAGGGCTATTATGTACTCATTGTGGTGAATCGAGCCATTCAAAACAACGATGCTATGAGATTATTGGCTATCTTGACAGGTGGGATTTTATAAAGAAGCCTCGGAAGAATATTGGAGGAAAATTCATGGTGACTTCTACGAAAAAGGGACAAGTGCAACCTACATCAAATGTTGTTCACCCAGGTATACTTGGTAAAGCTTTTGTACTCTCTATGACTTCTAAGAATAGTACTTGAATTTTTGATACAGGTGCATCCGATCATATAACTAGGGACTCTGGTTAGTTAAAATCTCTCAAACCTCCTTCTCAGTCAGTTATTTCCACAGCTAATGTTAGTACCTCTCCTATTATTGGAGAGGGATCCATCACTTTGTCCGATTCTCTCACCTTAGATATTGTTCTTGTTGTTCCGTCCCTTGAACATAACCTTCTATCTGTTGGCCAAATTACCTTTACCCTTACATGTACTGTAATTTTTTGGCCTTCCTTTTGTGTTTTTCAGGACATTCTAACCCTGAAGATTCTTGGTTATGGTGTTAGACGAGGCAAACTTTACTATTTACAGTTGACAGAAAAAGGGGGTCAAAGTTCAGTCAGGCGAATCAAACAAGCAGTGAAGATAAAGCTTGAGTAATCGTATGGTTATGGCACCGAAGGCTAGGGCATCTCTCATTTGGTTATCTTAAGAAGTTACAACCGCATTTGTTTTCGGGTTTTAGTAATGTAGATTTTCATTGTGAAATTTGTGAACTGACTAAGAGCCATTGTATTTCTTATTTACCAAGTTTGAATAAAAGTTCAGAACCTTTCGCGGTTATTCACTCGGATGTTTGGGGTCCTGAAAAAATTCCTTCACTTTCTAATGCTCGTTATTTTGTTACATTTATTAATGAATGTACTCGAATGACCTGGATATCTCTTCTTCAAAATAAGAGTGATGTAGGTATAGCTTTTCAGGAATTTCATAAAATGGTGATGACTCAATACCAAAGGCAGATTCGTACGCTTCAATCTGACAATGGTAAAGAGTTTGTGGATAAGTTTGTAGGCATTTTTTTGGGCCACCATGGAATTCGACTTCAAACCTCATGCACCCATACTCCACAACAAAATGGATTGGCAGAGCGAAAGAATAGACAGATTATGGAAATAGTTCGAGCCTCTCTTTTTGACATGAATATGCCAAACTTTTATTGGGGTGAGGCAGTGAAATCGGCTGCCTATTTAATCAACCGAACACCATCTAGTGTGATAAAGTTCCAAACTCCCCAACAAAAGATGCAATCTTTGCTTTCCGTTCCTCATTTCCCGAATCTTGAACCATGAGTGTTTGGATGTACGGTATATGTTCAAGTGCCTAAAGTTCTGCGAAGTAAACTTGATCCATGCACAAAACGGTGTGTTTTTGTAGGCTACTCAGAGTTTCAGAAGGGATATCGATGTTACGATCCTCACACCCGGAAGTTACATGTGACATTGGATGCTTCATTTCATGAATTGGAACCATACTATTTAGGGGGAGTTTCTGGGTCTTCTCTTCAGGGGGAGAGTCACAGTGAAGAGAATAAAGATGGTGAAAAGGAATTATTCGAATTGGAGGAAAATGGGAAATTATTTGAATTAGAGGAAAATGGGGGATGCGTTGAAGGCTCCAGCTCCAATTCGCCCAATATGCCAGGCTGTGGTGCTGACCCGAAATTGTTCACAAATCAAAGAAGTTCTAGCAATAACCCCTCTTCATTTCTAGAGTTGCCCACGTTTACACCATTAACTGAATGATCAACCCAGAATGTGCTTCCTCAGGTAAATTTGAATCCCATTCTTGATGAACCTAATGAATTTCATGCCCTTGTAGAAGACGTAACCAATAAATATCCACAGAGGTCAAATAGGGGAGTCCCGAAGAAATAATATGAACCTGATCCCAAAGCCAAGATTAAGTACCCAATCAGTAATTACGTTTCCCCCCCATAGGTTGTCAAAATCGTATGCATTTTTTGTTAATCAATTGTCCACTGTGTCTATTCCTGGTAATGTACAGGATGCATTAGCAGATCCAAAGTGGACTAGGGCAATGATGAAGAAATGGAGGCTCTTCAGAGGAATAACACTTGGGAACTTTGTCCATTACCAAAAGGGAAGAAGAAGGTTGGGTGTAGATGGGTGTTCACAATGAAACTCAAAGTTGATGGCAGTATTGGATGGTAAAAAGCGAGGTTAGTTGCGAAAGGGTATACACAAAAGTATAGGATTGGATTACCAAGAGACTTTTGCTCCGGTTGCAAAAATTAATACCATCCGCATTCTTATATCCATAGCAGCAAATCGAGATTGGCCTTTGCAACAATTCGACGTTAAGAACGCTTTCCTCAATGGAGATTTAGAGGAAGAAGTCTACATGGAGTTACCACCTGGAGCTAAATACAAATCTTCGTGTAGAACTGAAGTATATAAATCGAAGAAGGTGTTATATGGTTTGAAATAGTCACCCCGGGCTTGGTTAGGAAGGTTCTCCTCCACAATGAAATAATTTGGCTATAAGCAAAGTAATTCGGATCACACTTTGTTTATAATACACAAAGAGGGGAATGTAACGGTATTACTTGTATATGTGGATGATATGGTCTTGACAGGAGATGATCCAGGTGAGAGAAAAGAATTACAAGAGTATTTGACATCAAAATTTAAAATGAAAGATCTTGGTCAACTTAAGTACTTCTTAGGAATCGAGGTCTCAAGGTCGAAGGCTGGAATATCCGTATCACAATAAAAATATGTGCCAAAATTTTTAACTAAGATTGAAAAGTTAGCTTGTAAACCTTTAGAGACAACTATTGAGATGAATCACAAGCTTGGAGAATATATGGATCAGGTCCCAACTGACAAGGGACGTTATCAACGGTTAGTTGGGAAACTAATCTATCTGTCACATACAAGGCCGGACATAGCCTATGTAGTAAGTGTAGTCATCCAGTTCATGCATATGTCGAGTGAAGAACATATGAATGCAGTGTATCGAATCTTGAAGTATTTGAAGAGTGCACCAGGAAGAGGGTTGTTATTCTCTAAGAATGGGGTCCATGAAATTAAAGGATATACAGATTCTAATTGGGTTGGGAATCAGACTAATAGGAGATCCATATCGGGTTACTTTACTTTTGTAGAATGTAATCTTGTCACCCGAAGAAGCAAAAAATAGAAGGTCGTTGCTAGATCAAGTGCGAAAGCTGAATACCGAGGTATGGCTCATGGTGTATGTGAATTACTATAGGTTAAAAATGTATTACACGATTTGGGGATTGATTATGAGAACCCTATGAGGTTACATTATGATAATAAGGTAGTCATTGAAATTGCACATAATCCGGTTCAACATGATCGTACAAATCATGTTGAAGTTGACCGTCATTTTATTAAGGAGAATCTTGATCGAAAAGTTATACAATTTCCGTTTGTTCGGTCTGAAGACCAGTTGGCTGACGTACTGATGAAGTCAGTTTCAAGAAGGGTGATCCATGATGCAATTAACAAGTTGGACATAATAGATATCTATGCTCCAACTTGAGGGGGAGTGTCAGCATGAGCTGTATTTTCTATTTTAGAATAGCAGCTAGTCAGGCTAATATTAGGATAATTGATTGTAATCCCATATGTTAGTTCCGAGTAGGCACACAATAGATCTAGAAGGGGGGGGGGGTTGATTAGATCCTTTTTATTTTCAAATACTTTTCCTGTTTATTTTGTATTGCTAATGAATTAACATATGACAAACATAAGAATCTTTTCAAGCGCAGCGGAATAAGTAAAAGATCCCCTTCATTGATATATTCATGAACGTACATACATTGTTCATAGAGTTAGTTAAGTTGTAAGTAGTTAATACATACATAGCATTTATAGCAGTTAGGTACATAAAGTAAATGACAGAAAGTAAATCACTGAAATGTAAAAGACACAAGGGATTTTAAGTGGTTCAGAGACTCAAGCTTGTCAGGAATAAGCAGGTGAATGATATTCCTATTTACATATGACTTGATTATGATATATGAATGAATATGCAAGTTTTCTTGCATTAAAAAAAGTTGTAAAGTCCTTTGATAGATAATTGAAACATATGTGCAAGGACTTAGAATGAATTGATCAAATGTGTTAGGTTAATCCTACATAAGCAAAACAGCTTTGTAAAGTCCTTAAAAAGAAATGATGTTCAAGGACTATAAATATAGAAAGATCAAACATGTTAGTTTGATCGTATGATGTAATAGATAGGCTTGTCTGATCGTCGAGCACTGCACCAGAAATCGTAGTCTGCCTGGAGAGTCAAGGAAAACTCGAGAGCTATCGAAGCAGAATCTTAGTCTGCAAGATAGTAGATCTCGGAGTTCGTAGACTTCCAGGAGAGACGAGGAAGGATCGTAGTATTTCGAGGAGAACTTCTTCAGGGCCGTAGTCTGCTAAGGAAGTCATGTTAAGAATTGTAGAGACAGCTTGCCTATGAGCCGACCAAGTATCTGCCAAAGCTAAGTCAAGAATCGTAGATTACACTTAGAGTCGTAGAGTCTACTAATCATACCAGAGGCAGAGATCATAGTGAAAGCAAGATCGGGATGAAGACAACAAGCACAACGACGTAAATCGTAGAGTGTCAAGATCTCGATCTCGAGTCGTAAGTGTTCTGCATGACCCAAAGTCAATCATAGAGTGCAGAACTAAGACCTTAATAGATGTGCTCACAATGCCAAGGCAGAATTGTAGAGCAAATATGATTCTCAACGAATAAGCACTCCCAGAATATCCAAAGGAATGAAGCCTCTGGTTGGCACTGCATAGATACGTCCCACCTGAAGGAAACCAGAGAGCACTCAACGAATGGCATGCAAGCTAACAGAAGATCTAAGCACCAACCCAATCAACATCAAGATTGAGTTGTGAAGCCATTCGAGATGAAGTCTTCCACAAGGAAATCGAAAGAAGACTTACAGAATCGACTAAGAAAAGTCGAGAAGTCATGAGTCGCCAAGAGACAGAAGACAACGATCTTGGAAGTTACGGGATCGTAGTGTTTGCAAAACAAAGAAAGAACCGATGGAGTGCATACAAAGATACCGGATACTTCAAGAATAAGGCTAAAGTGATTAAGCATTGGGTCACCATTGATGATAAGTGAGAACGGAGATCACAAGGAGAAAGCGAAATGGACACGCCACAAATCAAGAAGTGTCTTGTTATTCGGAAGGGCGAATAAGAAGTCAAGCCATCGTGATCCGAGAGCTTCTTGAGGCAAACGAAGTGTTGAAAGCCTTTGCATGAAGAGAAGAAGATGTGTTCTACATTGAAGATCAAATCAACACTCTTCAAGATCGTAGTGTTGTCTCTACCAGTCAACAAGACACTACGATCAAGTCCATGAAGACATGCATCATAATCGTAGAGTTCGAATAGCTGAAGACTGAAGCATTGGCAACGGTTCAATCTGAAGGGTAATATTTGGACAAGAGCTCATTGAGAGCATCGATGCAAGGACAACCTCTGATCGAGAAATCAGAAGGGTAAAATAAAGTCATCGACCTGCCTAAGATATCAAAGTGTCATATCTGACAGGGTTGGTGAAACAGTAGACTGCAGTGTCAGGAAGTCAGAAAAAGATGTCATGTCACATCTGCAGTCTGCACCAAATAACTCGAGATCTGCGAAGAAATTTGAATAGCTTTCAATGGCTACTTTCCAACGGGAAGATTGGGAAGCAGTATAAATCAACAGAGCTTCAAAGATCAAGAGTTGCTGATGATTGTATTGTTGCAGAATCGTTGAGTTGGTGAATGCTATTGTTGACTCTACGAGTTCCACCAAAGATCAATAGAACAAGTCTTAGTGACAGTGAGACTACCAAGGTGGAAGTGAAGCAGCTTTGAAGAAGGAATCAAACAGATCGAAGCTTCACTCAACAAAGATGAGAATGCCACTGAAGATGGAAGCCAAGCTGAGAGCCGAGAAGGCCAAGAAGATAGCATTAAGGAAAGTGGCTAAGTACAAAGAAGATCAAGAGAGCCACTCTACGAATCACCATGAACTGAAAGCCAAAACTGAACAAGTGCAGAACCCTGTCTGCAAAGTATTCAAGAAGGGTTCAGGGATTGCTAAGTGCCAAACAAAGTCTACTAAAAGTACAGAGACTTAACAAACCCAAATGGTGATGGTGCACAGCTGATACCAGATGAAGATGAGCAGAAAAGAGTGAAGATCAGCTGCACCAAAGAAGATGTGGTCCAGATCCGAGTAGAATGCAAAGAGGACCACACCAAGCTGCTAAGTACAAAAGATGTTCAGAGCCTAATAACATCTTAGCAGCTCAGCACCAACAACATCAACAACTACAACAACAAGAAGCTTGTGATTCGAGGGTCCTTGTCCAAGGGAATAAATGAAGTTCCAAGCCCATTGGCTTGAAGAGTTCCTAGGGAAACTAGAGACGTTCAAGGTCAGCCGGCCTTGAAGAGTTCTTAGTGAATCAAGTCCTATGGTCACTGGCCTTGAAGGAATCTTAGTGATTCAGGGTGCTACCCTTCCTTAGTAGAAATCCTGCTAGTTGAAAGCAGAAGAGTGGATTAGGAGCTTGAGTCTCTGAACCACTTAAAACTCCTTGTGTCTTTTACTTTATGTCATTTACATTATGTACATTAACTGCTATAACTGCTTACCACTGAACTAACTCTACGAACAATGTATGTATGATTATGATTATATCAATGAAGGGGATCTTTTACTTATTCCGCTATGCTTGAAAAGATTCTTAAGTTTGTCATGAGCTACTTAATGAGCAATACAACTTAATAGAGAAAAAGTATTTTGAAATTCTAAGGATCTATTCAACCCCCCCCCCTTTTAGATCTATATTGTGCCTACTGGGAACTAAAAATTGGTATCAAAGCAGGTTCTCATGCTATATTCAAAAGCTAATCGCTTTGAGTCTGATCCTAGGCACAAACATTGTTCTAATCTTAGTAGTAAGTCGCTTGTTGTATACAGATGAGCTCACACGTTGGAAATATTGTGTACAGGTAAATGTATATATACACCTGAAACTGCTCAGATTGGTCCATGTTCTTGATTGCCATATCAACAAGACCAATTCTTGCTCGCGGTCAATCTTGTAGTCTGAAGACCAGGCTAGAAAGCTCAAGAGACATCAAAAAAAAAGAATCAAACATCCACCAGCCTAAAAAGATGAAAAGACCATACATGCTAAGAAATGCTTATCCGGAAGAAAAGAAAACTTCTCAAACATGTGTCCGCCAACCAACGGTAATTTGAATGTAAACCTTGTGAACTCAAGGATGTCGAAGAACTGAAGATGTTGAGAGTTTCTTAGCTTGCATCCTCAAGACCATGACTGACTAATTGAAGGTCAACTGAAGTAACAAGTTGTCAGGAGCAAATGAGAAACTATGCACATCAATGCCTAATCTTAGTATGTCAAAGTTAAATGACTGTTAAGAAACTAACAGTAGAAAGGTACGGTTCCTCACTAGTATAACTATGTACTATAATGGTACTCCTCATCAGGTTGCACCTCCTTATGAACTATAACGGTACTCTTTCAAGAAATCATAATCTACCTAAAAAGGTGAATAGAGAAAGTACACTGAGGATGGAAACCCAATTGCCTATAAACTTTCTCTCCATCCAAGTTTCAGGTTGAAGATGACATCTTGAAAGAAATCTGAAATGGGTCATAAGAGCATCACAGGTTAAATTAATTTTATGTGAAGTAATCTTTGTTGATGGGTTAGTATGTATGTACAAACCAATGTTCTAAGAGTTTGATAACACACAGAGTATGATCAGTCCTGGAAAAGTATCTTGATGATTTGTAGAAACTGATCACCTCCATGAATCAACCAGATACAAATAATTCGTAGAGTTGATTCTCACTTTGAGAACATTTAAACTCTGTGAACATAACCAAGCAAATGATGAAACCATCAAAGAAAAAGAGTGTTTTATTAAAATAGCAAATCTCACACACACTCACCTTCATGCATCTCAAAATGTATTATCTAAATAAGTTACATGCATGAATATGACTATTGGTGATCAATATGATGATTATCTAAATGTATGAGGAACAGGGGTTTAGAAAACTAACCTAGCAGGACCCACTTATCCATGGGTACCAAAAATAGAAATCTATAACTGCGGTGTACTTGGTCTATCCGACCACACTAAGGAATGCTAAAGCGTAAGACTTGATCAAGAAAGATTCAACCAATGAAGGTTTAAAGACCGCTCGTAATTTATTCTGATAAAATTCCTATATGTCAAAGCCTGTTCTTGAAGACCTGCTGAGCTAATCTGAATAAAGCTCACATGGCTGCTGATCTCTGTATAGAAGCAGGCCATTCAACAAAAGAAGAAAAGAGTCTTATATGTTCAATCATGCAAAGCATGTCATAAGAGAAGAATCCTCAAGGAAGCTGACTACAGAGGATCATCGAGCATCAATCATGAAGAACTTAGGTCTCTCTGAGAAGACAATATCAACTATGGGGGAGCAGTAATCTGCTAACAATATAGAAGCTCTAAACCATCAGAGATATACTATGAAGCTGTGTACCAGCTACAGAGTCCTAAAACTTTGTGGCTGATGAACCAAATGAAGATTTATAGTCAGTTGGAACGTCTCAAAATGTACTATTGATAACCTTTCAGCCACCCAACTCGAAATCATGGAGTACCTACGATCAAACATCTGATCGTAGTGCAAGAGCAGGAGGACACCACAATTATAGCCAGTGCAAATGTCTAAAGTTAGAAGAAGGACTCCCCAATAGAAAAAGTCAAATGAGATGTCAGTGCAAATCACTTCTAAAGTATTTCATCTGAAAAGCGCCTCAGGGACAAACCTGACCCTTAGCTCACTCTAAGAGGTTGGCTCTTCCTGAGCTACCTTAACCCAAAAGGAATGCTTAGTAAAGTTCATCTCAAGGACCAAGTCAGTCAACGATTGTAGAATAGAGTTTTAAGAGAACTCAACGATCGTGATGCAATCTCAACAATCGTAGTGAAAACTCAACAATCGCAGAAGCAGACTCGACGATCGCAGACTTACCAGAAGACACTCTAGCTCATGAGGAGCTTGGAAGAACGAGACAATTGCTCTACCATTCTGAAGTATGAGGAGATTAGTTCAAATACAGTTTGGTAAGACATTTTGCAAACGCATATCATAACTTAAGTACCCAAACTGGCTTGGGGTACATCAGTGGTTGAGCTATGCAGTTTCAACATGAGGAGAAATGTCAAAATCATCCACTGCAACATCCTTCAGAGAATTGATCGTTGAGTCAACAAAGGAAAACGTAGAGTTAATAGCTGTTCTATCATGCTACTCTACGAACTAAAAAGGTCAAAGGTCAATCCACGTCAATCAAACGTCCACTCTTCTAAAAGAGACAAACTAATCGATAAGTTCTTTGGGGAGTTCTGACACCAGAATCGGGTATCGTGCAACCAATGACTGGGTGACACATCACAGCATATACAGAGTCAGAAGAAACTGCCATAAAGACAGATTCAAATCTACAAATAGATATCAGAACCTCTTGAACCTCTCTCCCTCCCATTTTCAAACCCTAGAATCCTCTTCGAAGCTGAACCAATCAAACTTCCAGAGCCCAAAACACACTCAGCTAAATCTCTCCGAACCATATACCATACCTTGAACTCCTAAAATGGCAGAATGGAAAGTTATAACGGGTATTCAGCTCGGCTTTACAAAGTTTGAAGAATCAGAGACAAAGTTCAAAGACATACTTGAACTTGTAAAGGAAGCTGGGTTCTCTGAGTGCCTGGAGGCCAACACTCCAGTTTATACAGAACTAGTAAAGCAGTTCTATTCAAATGCTTCAACGAACTCTGGGCTTCTGACTACTAAGGTGAAAGGATCTAGTCTGAAGATAAGAGCATCAAACATCAATCAATGTCTAGGGTTTCCAAATCAAGGTCTGATAAATTTGGATGAAGTCGACATTGAAGAAGACAAGAGGCTTATGCGATATCAAAGAAACCCTAGTCTGAAGGATATGAAGAAGAAGGAATTTCCTGAGGAATTTGAATTCCTTGCTGAGATAGTGGGAAAATGCATATTGTGCAAAGATACTGCACATGACACTGTACTCGACCAGCAGTTGAAAATTATGTCTGTCATAGTTCTGAAGAAGCAAATCAACTTTGGAATTATCCTGCTCGATCAAATCTCCAAGTGGATAGAAAAAGCTAAGTTGAAGAAATCCACAGACAAAGCACTTACAAAAGTGTTCCATGGAAGACTGTTAAGCATAATAATGAAGAAGAAGTTAGGGAGCAAGATCAAGGATAATGAGGGAGAACCTCTGAATGTGCACAAAATAATGTCTCCACAACTGTTTGTGAATTGGAAGAAGAACCCTAAAGAAAATAGGAGGCTGACAACTGGAAGCAACAGCAAATCATCTGCAAAGAAGAGGAAGACAAAGGAGGTAGAAAACTCTGAGTCTGATAACTCTGTACCAGCAGAAACCACACCAGCCAGAAGGAAATCCAAAGGTGTGAGGAAAACTGAGGCTCCACCAAGAAGTCTCTCAATTGACAATTTGGAAGAAGAGGAAGAAAAGGACTCAACTGCAAAAATCACAAAGAGAAGAAGTAACAAATTACTTCAAGGGCCACCCAGAAAGAAAGCAAATGTGATGAACAGGCCATCCCCAGTTCCCCAAGAAAGCCTATCTTCAAAAGACGAGAACATAGAGACAGGGAAAGAGGAGGAAATTAAAAGCCCCAACAATGTGCCTCCAAAGAACGAATCCAGCAATAAAGCTGAGGCAGTATTCATGGAAGAAAATGCAGAATCTGACAATGAAGAAAAGCAACAAAATGACCCATCTGAATCTCTAAGTGCAAATGTTCAAATAAGCTCTCATTATGAATCAAAAGATGATGAGATCGAAAAGGAAATACATGCCCCTACTGTTGCTAAACATCAAGCTAGCCTGTCTGGTGATATAAATGAAGATGATTCTGAAGAAGAAGGACATGCCCTCATCAATGATGAAAATCAAGAAAGTCTGCCCGATGATTCAAAGGCTTCAGAGTCTGAAAAGGAAGAATAGTCTGACTCTCCTATAGCTGAACCTCCAGGAAGAAGGAGCCACCGATTGATAGCTCAATTTGCTTCCAAAAGGAGAAGTGATCACTCTAATGCAGTCATTGAATTAAGTGATGATGAAACTGAATCTGATGAAGAGAATGATGAAGATGGAATTAGTGATGAATCCAAGGAAGATACTACTGAAGAAGGTTCTGAAAATGAAATTCATCAAGAAGACTTCACTGAAGAATCTGATGAAGGAAGTCAGCAAGATTCTGGATTAAAGAGGGAAGAAATAGGGAAAGAGTCTGATTCTGCACTTCAGGAATCAGAGGAACCAGAATATTACCCTATTCTCTCTCCAGCCAAAATTACCTTGTAGTGGAAGTCTTTGATGAGCCACCAGCTGAACTAGTAGCAAGATGGATAAGTCATGGAAATGAACAACTTCGAGTTGTAATGATGACTATAGATGAAGTACTTCATAATTGGAAAAATATGGAGTTAGATTGCACAACAATATTGTACAACTCTGAAGATCCTCTGATGAGATGGTTCTTCCCATGGATGTCGTGGTTAAAGGCTCATACTGATAAGGATGAGAGCTATTTCAGCTGGTGTTACTCTCAATTTCCAAATCTAGAGCTGGTGTCACAAAACTTCCCAAGGGTAAAGAAATTTGCAACCATGATGATCAATGACAAGCCTCACTACAAGATCTACAGACAAGCTGGAAATCACTATATTCCCTATGATCATAGAGTTGACACTGAAGGCAGAAGGACTATGGCCAAAGGAATAATCGTAGAGTCTGTTTACACTACCATTGATGATGTTCAAATCCAAATTGAGAAGTCTCCATCTGCCCAAGCTCAGATATCTAACATCCCTTCATCTTCCAATATCTGTTGGTACTCAACGATTTCTCAAATTGTCAACACTTTCCACAATCTATCCAAGGATGAAAATCGTAGAGTCCAAGCTAGTGTTCAACAAGAAGCTGCCAGATCAGATGACCAAAATCCTGTGGAGCAAGAGCTGTTGAGGAATTCTGCTGAGCTAGCTGAGAAGATATTTCTAATGAATGAAGAGTCAAAGCAGTTAATAACAACAGAAGATAGACTCCAAGAAACTATGGCTGATATATCTCTCAAAATCAAAGAGAGAGATCACATCTATCTGAAAGCCATACATGATCAGAAAGCTACAGCTCTACGAGCACAAGAGGCAAATGAAGAGAAACTCAAAATCCTCTCTGATAAGATTGACAACATGAATCAATCTTTTTCTATGCAACTTGAGCTAAGTCAACAAGAAATCAAGAATGAAGTTAGAAACTCCTCCTACATGATGGAGCAGCTTATGTTCAATATGGAACATCTCTCTCAACTGATTAATGACAAAATGGGGGAGAAAGAGAGGCATAGAAAGAGGCAGCCAAGAAAGGGAAAGAAGAGTAGAAGGAAACAAAAGAAGAAGATAGCAGAAGAAGAAGTTGGGTCAACATCAAAGGGAGAGCTAAAGGATGATGAACTCGTATTTGCAAAGGCTGAGGGGGAGTCATAGCAGCAAACATCTGAGGGGGAGCATACAAAAGGATGAAGCCAATGTCCCAGGATGAGCAGATGCAAAAAGATCAAATAGATGAATCAAACAGATGAATAACACATCAACTGACATCCTGGAAGCATATATGGAGCCAAAGAGGTATATCTCTAACTAGTTAGGTATGTTCTGGATCCAGGATGTAAGATGTCATAATATATTAAATTTCATATTATTATAAATGACATTCATGATTATCTCTGCTTTAGAAATACTGATGAATCACTTGTATATAAGATTCATTCATAACATGCGATATGCACTTATTATTTTTGTCATAATCAAATAGGGGGAGATTGTCAGGAATAAGCAGGTGAATGATATTCCTATTTACATATGATTTGATTATGATATATGAATGAATATGCAAGTATGTTTGCATTAAAAAAAGCTGTAAAGTCCTTTGATAGATAATAGAAATATATGTGCAAGGACTTAGAATGAATTGATCAAATGTGTTAGGTTGATCCTACATAAGCAAAATAGCTTTGTAAAGTCCTTAAAAAGAAATGATGTTCAAGGACTATAAATATAGAAAGATCAAGCATGTTAGGTTGATCGTATGATGTAATAGATAGGCTTGTCTGATCGTCGAGCACTGCACCAGAAATCGTAGTCTGCCTGGAGAGTCAAGGAAAACTCGAGAGCTATCGAAGCAGAATCTTAGTCTGCAAGATAGTAGATCTCGGAGTTCGTAGACTTCCAGGAGAGACGAGGAAGGATCGTAGTATGTCGAGGAGAACTTCCTCAGGGCCGTAGTCTGCTAAGGAAGTCATGTTCAGAATCGTAGAGATAGCCTACCTACGAGCCAACCAAGTATCTGCCAAAGCTAAGTCAAGAATCGTAGACTACACTTAGAGTCGTAGAGTCTACTAATCATACCAGAGGCAGAGATCATAGTCGAGCAAGATCAGATGAAGACAACAAGCACAACGACAGAAATCGTAGAGTGTTAAGATCTGATCTAGGAGTCGTAGTGTCTGCACAGCCAAAGCTGAATCATAGAGTGCAGAACTAAGACCTCAACAGATGTGCTCACAATGCCAAGGAAGAATCGTAGAGCAAATACGATTCTCAACGAATAAGCACTCCCAGAATATCCAAAGGAATGAAGCCTCTGGTTGGCACTGCATAGATACGTCCCACCTGAAGGAAACCAGAGAGCACTCAATGAATGGCATGCAAGCTAACAGAAGATCTAAGCACCAACCCAATTAGTATCAAGATTGAGTTGTGAAGCCATTCGAGATGAAGTCTTCCACAAGGAGATCAGAAGAAGACTTACATGAATCGACTAAGAAAAGTCGAAGAAGTCGCGTAAGTCGTCATCAGCGAGATAGAAGACAATGATCTTGGAAGTTACCAGAATCGTAGTGTTTGTCAAACAAAGAAAGAACTGATGGAGTGCATACAGAGATACTGGACAGCTTCTGAAGAACAAGGCTAAAGTGATTAATTAAGCATTGGGTCAGTCCATTGATGATAAGTGAACGGGAGATCTATTGGGTAAAATCTAATTACGCACAACACGCAAGTATACGTGGTCAACAAGTAATAAAGTGAAAGTAGAGTATCGTTCCCACAGAGAATTATTTAATAAAAATCACCAAGTACTAACCAATGACCAATTTAATCTTATTTAAACAAATGATTTAATAATTTAATTCAAAATAATTAAATAAACTATTACTAAGTATCCCTAGAATGAAACAAGATATTGAAGACTTGAGATTACAATTTCACTTATTGTTACATTTAAATCAACACACTTCCTGTTAAGCCAAATTATTTATACTGGATTGTTAATCAAGAACACGAAAGTAAAATATGGCCATCTCTCAATGCACCACACTCATATCAAATCAAATCCACAGATGATAGAATCAATTTGAACACCCTAATTAACTAACCCACTATATTTCTATGTGAATTACAATTAAAAAGGGTTTAAGTTCAAGTTCTTATTAGACTACATATGGCGTAAAGGCATATCTCTATCCTAAACACGAATCATGAATTCCATCCATGCAGAAATCACAAACACATGTTATCATGATTTGATCTAAATCTATAATTCATCTTTCGAGTTCATATAAATTATCACGGTAATTGTTAGCTAGGCAATTAAGTAATTAAGTCCAAATCATAATAGACAATCCAAATATAGCTAATAAGACTAACAAAGAAGCATATCACAATAAACTACACAATAAGATCCACAGTAATCTCAAAATAGAGTTTAATTCATAAATAAACTAGAATCCATCATCCACAATTGATTAAGCATTAAAAAGATATAAATAAATAAGAAAAGAAATTAGAATTGAGATAAACAAATCTGCATTCTCTTGCTTCCAATTTGATTCTCCAATGATAATCAATAGCTTCAATCTTCAATTCTAATTTAATCTAGGGTTCCTAATCTAAGAAAGAAAGTAAAGAATTAGTTATAGAAATCTATCCCAAGAGGAATTTTATAAAGTCTTAGAATTAGCCTCCCAATCCAAGTTAAACTCAAGTATTTAGAGTTCTAATGAACATCCTAGCAAGTTAGGCAACTAAGAATCCTATTCTAGCTCAATTTGGACATCAAATAACCCAATTTGACTCAATTTTTGCCGCTTAAGCGGCCACTTGTGATGACCCTAAACTTAGGCTTTCTGGCCTTTGTCACTCCATCGATAGTGATGAGTTTCGGTGTCCTAGCGCGCTCCGGTCTAGGCGTAGCGCAGTCCGCGCTACGCTATTTCTGCTGCGACGTCCTTTGGTAAAATAGGCATAACTTTTGATCCGCTAGGAGTTACGGGGCCTGCCACCTATCAAATCGAAGATATCAACGAAATATATAACTTTCATTCTTTGAGCTTTGACAAATTCGAATTCGATCAAGGAGGAAATCGGGCTTGAAGTAGATGCTATGTAAATGGCAAACATGACAACTCTTAGCTTTGATCTTCGTTGATAAAAATGCCATAACTCTCGCATCCGAGCTCCGATTTGGACGATTCAAGATGTTCCAGAAAGCTAAGAAGTAGAGATACCATAAAATCCAAGTTCCAAGCCAAGAACATGCATCCAACTTGGTGTTAAAAGTCCTTCAATATTCCCTTCTTGCATTTGCTTGCGTATTTTAGTCCAAAAGATGTCCGAATTGCTTTCCCTTGCTTCTTCATGCCAATGTCATGTCATAGCCTATAAAATAATATAAAATGTATGAAAAGTAACTAAGGACATAGGTTCAAACAACTAATTCAAGTAATAGATACCGAATAAGTAAGTATAAAACCTATTTATTAAGATCACAAGGAGAAAGCGAACTGGACATGCCATAAATCTGAAGTGTCTTGTTATTCAGAAGGGGCCAGAGCAAGAAGTCAAGCCATTAGTATCTGAGAGCTACTGAGGCAAACAGAAGTGTTGAAGCACTACACAAGAGAAGGAAGAGGTGTTCTACATTGAAGATCAAATCAACACTCTTCAAGATCATAGTGTTGTCTCTACCAGTCAACAAGACACTATGATTAGGTCCATGAATACATGCATCAAAATCGTAGAGTTCGAATAGCTGAAGACTGAAGCATTGGCAACGGTTCAATCTGAAGGGTAATATTCGGACAAAAGCTCATTGAGAGCATCGATGCAAGGACAACCTCTGATCGAGAAATCAGAAGGGTAAAATAAAGTCGTCGACCTGCCCAAGATATCAAAGTGTTATATCTGACAGGGTTGGTGAAACAGTAGACTATAGTGTCAAGAAGTCAGAAAAAGATGTCATGTCACATCTGCAGTCTGCACCAAATAACTCGAGATCTGCGAAGAAATTTGAATAGATTTCAACGGCTACTTTCCAACGGGAAGATTGGGAAGCCGTATAAATCAACAGAGCTTTAAAGATCAAGAGTTGCTGATGATTGTATTTTTGCAGAATCGTTGAGTTGGTGAATGCTATTGTTGACTCTACGAGTTCCACCAAAGATTAATAGAACAAGTCTCAGTGACAGTGAGACAACCAAGGTGGAAGTTGTAAAATCCCAAATTTTACGAATAAAGATTTAAATTTCTCGATTTTTTTTTGAATATTATGGTGTGGATTTAATATAATGTTATAGTTGTGGGTAATATTTATAAATTTTGCAAAGTATGCAAGTTGTTATATTATATTCGATTGGTCGGGGAATATTCTTTGTGTCGGGGAATATTTTTACGACGGCACAATCATTAGTGGACCCTACAACGGAATTATTTTCGGATTGAGAAAACGACAAAAATATTTTTATGAAAATAACGACGGAAGTTTTACCGTTAATACTATTGACCTACTCGGTAGTAAAAGAAATCTGATGTCTGGCGTGGTTGCATAGTAGCACACCTGTATTGATTATTGATGCTTACGTGAGAAGTCACTCAGTTTTATTCAATTATTACTCACATGAATTTTTGTATAGTATCTCACGTTATTTGATTCAATTATTGTTAATTTATATATATATATATATATATATATATATATATATATATATAAGTTTTGTTTTATTAGTATTATTAATGTAATAAAATGAAAAGCTTTTATATAAAATAGAATACTTTTATAAAGTTATTCTATAAATAGAATATCTTATATTCTATTATGCATAATATTTTGCATAGTAAAATCTTTTTATATAAAATGTAATACTTTTATTAAGTTATTCTATAAATAGAATATATTATATTTTATTATGCATAGTGTTGCATAAAGGTGCATAGTATTTTGCATAGTAAAATCTTTTTATATAAAAATGCAGAATAATTTTATAAAGTTATTCGTTTTATTAGATTATAAATAGAATATATTATATTTTATTAAAAAGATTTTACTTTAAATCTGGACCGTCCGATTAAAAGTAAATCAATCCGGACCGTTCATGAATTAGTTACTATGCAGTCCATTCTTCTATAAATATAAGCTTATTCCTTCATTATTTCTTACGAATTCACTAAGACTCTAGAGAGAGAAACTATAGAGAGGGTTCTTCTTCTATAATCTTGAGCGTCTTTCTTTAGCGTTTAAGAAAGCTTTGAGCGTAGTGCAAGTTTCTTCGAGTGTATCCTCGCCCTACCAGTCAGAATACTCTTCTTTCAAAGGTAAGGGATATTATTTGTTGTACTCGTAAGAGGTATTATTTCTTTCGTATTCATGAAGAGAACTTCTGTTATTCCATTATTTTTTATTCTGTTGGAATAACCTGTATACGCGGTCTACCCTATACTTTGTGAAATTCTTCTGTTATTTCATTCTTTATTATTCAGTTGGAATATCCTCATCAATGCGTTCTGTGGGACTGGTTCCGCTTTATTATTACTCGTTGAATATCCTCGTGCATGCGCGTTTCTACCGGACTGGTTCCGTTATTTATTATTACGTTGAATAACCTTTGTCATGCAAAATACCGCATGCATAGTGAGATTTCTATTGTTATTCCATTCTTTATTATTCATTTGCAACATTCATGCGGCATTGAATTTCTTTGACACGGTTCTCTTATTATTTATTATTCTGCTGGAATAACTCATGCATACAAAGTACCGCATGCATGGTGATTTCATTGTTATTCCATTCTTTATTATTCTATTGGAATATCACATCCGGTGCGTATTCGCTTTGACCTAGTTTCGTTATTTATTATTACATTGGAATAACTTTGTCATCTGAATACCACATGCATGGTGATTTCTTTTGTTATTCCATTCTTTATTATACTCAGATTGATTAAAGTTTTGACTTATATACTCCATGAAATTAGTGGAATATCCTTGATATTTGCGCTTCAACCAAAGATATCTTTTCATGGAAATATTCTTCCGAGCATTCTTGAATTTTACTCTACAAAGAAGTATCATGTTGACAATTTGGACGTTATTAGTTCTGAATAATTTAATTTTTGAACTTGTTTTATTGAATTCTTATATCATTGTCATCATCCTCATGTTTATATTTTGTTGAAAGTCATATGTGGCTTCAGTGGTGCATAGATGGACTTGGTATGATTATGACCGAGTTATTATTCGGTATAATCATGGTAGTAATGTTACAAATAATGTGGAAAAAGTCCTCATTGGCCCATAGTGCATTAATGGACAGTTTTTGGTATGATTATGGCTATGGATTCTCTTCGGCCAAGGGAGCAAAGATGAATTGTTTTATGGCATGATCAGGACCGTTGATGAAAACACGATTATCTTTGGCCCGTAGTGCATGGATAATTCATGGTCGTGATACTAAATAATATCTTTGGCTTGTAGCGCATGGATGATTTGATGATGTAGATTATTTATTAAGCTGAGTCTCAGCGATAAAAGTGATGAAAAACTTTTTAAATCATAAAAGATAGTAGATTTTATTTTCTACTTGACTCTTTTAATGGATTACTTGTTCCGTTGCAGTTAAACTTGATGTCTATTGTATTTTATCAGTTTAACATTGTTGAAGACTAATGATAATTTATTATGCATTATCTTAGTCATAATATTTCTTCTTCGGGCTAGTTGAGCTCACCTTTCTTTCCTTCACCGTTTCTTCTTGAAATGAGAATACGATTGGGACGAGTCGAGGAAACGGTTTGACACTCCGGATGATAGCATTAGTAGTCCTCACTATTACATTAAATAGTGTGATAATAAATGTAATGAGGACTTATTACGAGAGTGGATATTGTCTAGAAGACAATGTTTGTATTAAAACTCATGACTCTCTTGTTGTATATTTAAGATTGTATTTGTATTACAGACCATGTATTTGGCGACTCAAAATATGTGATGTATACCTATTTTGGGGCGCGTCACAGATTGGTATCAAAGCTTAGGAATATGATCCTGGCTAAGATGTGAGACAAGAACTAGGAGGGAGAGAGAGGGAATTCCTTCGCTAGTATGACCTACCTAAGTTTATTTGGTAATTAATTGGTCACGTCGAGTATAGGGATAATATGTGATATGTTATTTAACCCTTGTTTTGTTGCGATTTTGAAAATGGCATCCAAAATTTTGAGAATAACAATGGAGCACGAGAGACCGTTGAGTCTTCACGAGATCAATAATCGGGATAATGTGCAACAGAAGGCGATAATCCTCCGTAAACAACAACACCGACCAAATGATGAACGATGGAATGTTCGGAGGCTTTATGTAATTCATGCAACAACAAAGAGAGACTCATGTTCAAAATATAGGTGGAAATAATGGCAACCCACGGTCAGTTGGCCGCTACCGCTTAGCGATTCGAGGCTGGGACCACCGGAGTTTTTGGGAAAGCCAGAACCACTTAAGGCGAAGGCATGGTTAAAGAAGATCACCAAGATATTTGATGTTTTGGGATGCTCAGAGGAGCAAAAGGTTCCATTTACCACCTTTATGTTATGTGTGAAGAGGCGATTCTTTGGTGGGAATCAGAAAAGCGTACCAGTTGACGCACTCAAGATGTCTTGGGAGAAGTTCCAAGAGCTGTTCAATGATAAGTACTTTCCCAAAAGTATTCGTCACATGAAGGAGGTAGAGTTCATCAAGCTGGAGCAAAATAATATGACCGTGTCGTAGTACGAGGCTAAGTTTGCCGAGTTGTCTCGGTTTGCATCCCATTTAGTCGATAATGAGGAGTGAATAACGTGAATGTTTCTAAGAGGTTTGAAACCAAATATACGTCAATACCTCATTTCTCACAAACTTTGTTTATATTCAGATGTTGTGAATAGGGCTCAGTTATTGGAGCGCGATAATGAGTCAGCACAACCAAAAGGCAACGACCAACAACACGATAATAATTGTACCGGTGGCAACGACCATCGAAACAATGATATCCATCGTGGGGGAAGTTATCATGCCAAGAATGGTAACCACTTCAGTGGTAGTCATGGCCAAGATAATAGAAGTGGAAATTTCAAGAAGAGAATATTAAATAATGATGGAAAGACAGCAGCATCAGCACCCGTTTCAAAGGAAGAAGAACGACCACCGGTCGTATGTTTCAAATGCGGACAGGAGGGACACATCCGTCCAAACTGTACGCAGCAATCCAAAGCGTGTTTTAATTACGAAAGAGAAGGTAACCTAGCTCGATTTTGTTATATGGTAAAGTCAAGTCCAGCTGGGATAGTGATGCCTAAGGATGTCCCAGACAAGCCAAAGCCGATAGTTTAAGAGAGAGCATTTTTTTTTGTGACGAGGAATCTGAATAAAATTATCACGGGTATGTTAGTCATAAACTCTTGCGAAGTCTATACCGTGTTAGATACTGGTTCTACTCACTCTTTTATTTCACCTAGTTGTGTTCAATGTTTGAAGTTAACTCCGGAGAAGTTAGACTTTGATATATCTGTTTAAACTCAGTTGGGAGAAACCTTCGTTACCTCCACTATTTATAAATCTTGTTCAAATCAACACTTTCACGTTCCCTGTCGATCTTATCTCTTTGAAAATACTTGCCTTTAATCTGATTTTTGGAAACGATTGGTTAACTACTCATCATGTTTTTCGTAAGGTTGTTAGCTTTCATACTCCTAACCAACCTGTTATGTGAATTCAAAGTAACCAAACCACTAAAGTCAATCATTGTCATATCAAGCCATAAGTAAAGAGCTCGATCCTTTCGTTGTTGACTTCCATATGTGGAATGCACCGAAGCCAGACTTTCTGTAGGCGACATCGTGAATGAAGATGGCAAGTTGATAAGTATCAATGTGACGTACTATCCAAGTCTTGGATGAGGGTCACAGTTTTGAATGATATTTCTATCGTTAATAAATTTCCTGACGTATTCATGAAGACTTCCTAGCCTACCCCTAGAGCGTGAAATCGAATTTTGTATTGACCCCAGTACAAAACCATTTCTTAAACCCTCAAATATTTTCTTCACCCAAAACGAACGTAACATGCGCCAAAGATGTTGGTTCGAGCTGTTGAAGATTACGATCGTACCATTCAATATCATTGTGCAAGAGCGAACGTGGTAGTTGACGTGTTGAGTAGAAGATCATATGTGTTTACGAGTGCGATGTTGTTAACACAAAGACCCATTTCGTATAAATGATAAAGATAGAGTTAAAGACTCTAGGGACCCACGTGAAGATAAAGAATATACGATTAAAATCGACTTTAATCGATAAAGTTAAAGCCGCTCAAGCTAAATACTCAGAGCTGATGAATGTGAAAAAGAAGGTTCAAGAGGGCGTTATTCTAAAAGCAAGAATCAATGAAGAGAGGAAATCTCAACCCTCGATTTTATTGACTCATTTGAAATCATTGATCGAGTAGGAACTGTGGCCTATAGACTCGTTTTACCGCCAAGTATGTCGCGTGTTCATAACGTTTTTCACATATCGATGTTACGTAAATATGTGGACGACCCGAACCACATTATTGATTTAGAACCGGACAAGATAGCGGATAATTTAACGTATGAAGATGTACCTGTTAAAATCCTGGAATGTATTCAACACTCAAAGGTTATACCTCAAGAGTTAGAATCGGACGAAGTGTCCTCATCTGTTCGGCATACCAGGTACGTACGTAAATTTTGAGGGCGAAATTTCATAAGGAGGGGAGATTGTAAAATCCCAAATTTTACGAATAAAGATTTAAATTTCTCGAATTTTTTTTTGAATATTATGGTGTGGATTTAATATAATGTTATAGTTGTGGGTAATATTTATAAATTTTGCAAAGTATGCAAGTTGTTATATTATATTCGATTGGTCGAGGAATATTCTTTGTGTTGGGGAATATTCGTACAACGGCACAATCATTGGTGGACCCCACAACGGAATTATTGTCGGATTGAGAAAACGACAAAAATATTTTTATGAAAATAACGGCGGAAGTTTTACCGTTAATACTATTGAACTACTCGGTAGTAAAAGTACAGTAATACGTGTGGTTGCATAGTAGCACATGGTATTGATTATTGATGCTTACGTGAGAAGTCACTCAGTTTTATTCAATTATTGCTACAGTAGTTGCTGTATAGTATCTCACGTTATTTGATTCAATTATTGTTGATTTATATATATATATATATATATATATATATTATATATATATATAAGTTTTGTTTTATTAGTATTATTAATGTAATAAAATGTAAAAGCTTTTTATATAAAATAGAATACTTTTATAAAGTTATTCTATAAATAGAATATCTTATATTCTATTATGCATAGTGTTTTGCATAGTAAAATCTTTTATATAAAATGAATACTTTTATAAAGTTATTCTATAAATAGAATATATTATATTTTATTATGCATAGTGTTGCATAGTGCCTGCATAGTATTTTGCATAGTAAAATCTTTTAATATAAAAGAGAATACTTTTATAAAGTTATTCGTTTTATTAGATTATAAATAGAATATATTATATTTTATTAAAAATATTTTGCTTTAAATCTGGACCGTCCGATTAAAAGTAAATCAATCTGGACCGTTCATGAATTAGTTACTATGCAGTCCATTCTTCTATAAATAGAAGCTCATTCCTTCATTATTTCTTACGAATTCACTGAAACTCTAAAGAGAGAAATTATAGAGAGGGTTCTTCTTCTATAATCTTGAGCGTCTTTCTTTAGCGTTTAAGAAAGCTTTGAGCGTAGTGCAAGTTTCTTCGAGTGTATCCTCGCCATACCAGTCAGAATACTCTTCTTTCAAAGGTAAGGGATATTATTTGTTGTACTCGTAAGGGGTATTATTTCTTTCGTATTCATGAAGAGAACTTCTGTTATTCTTTTATTTTTTATTCTGTTGGAATAACTTTTGTATCTGTGATCTACCCTATACTTGGTGAAATTCTTACATTATTTCATTCTTTATTATTCTGGAATATATCCTGTTCGCATGCGTTTCTGTGGGACTGGTTCCATCTTTATTATTCGCCGGAATATCCGTGTGTATGCGTTTTCACGTGGACACAGTTCCATTATTTATTATTCTCGTTGGAATAACTCATACATGCAAAGTACCGCATGCATGGTGATTTCTGTTGTTATTTCATTCTTTATTATTTTGTTGCAACATCCTCATCCGGTCTGAATTTACTTTGACCGGTTCCGTTATTTATTATTACTGTTGGAATAACTTTTATGCGTGCAAAGTACCGCATGCATAGTGATTTCTGTTGTTATTCCATTCTTTATTATTCTGTTGGAATATCCAGCCGGTGTATTACGCTTTGACTTTGGTTCCGTTATTTATTATTCTGTTGGAATAACCTGTCTATGCGAAGTACCACATGCATGGTGATTTCTTTTGTTATTCCATTCTTTATTATACTTAGTTGATTAAAGTTTTGACTTCTATACTCCATGAAATTAGTGGAATATCCTTGATATTTGCGATTCATCCATTATCTTTTCATGGAAATATTCTTCTGAGCATTCTTGAATTTTACTCTACAAAGAAGTATCATGTTGACAATTTGAACGTTATTAGTTTCTGAATAATTTAATTCTTGAACTTGTTTTATTGAATTCTTATATCATTGTCATTATCCTCATGTTTATATTTTGTTGAAAGTCATCTGTTGCCTGTAGTGCATAGATAGACTTGGTATGATTATGACCAGGGATTATTCGGTATAATCATAACCGTAATGTTACAAATGATGTGGAAAAAGTCCTCATTGGCCCATAGTGCATTGATGGACAGTTTTTGGTATTATGGCTATGGATTCTCTTCGGCCAAGGTAGCAAAGATGAATTAATTTATGGCATGATCAGGATCGTTGATGAAAACACGATTATCTTTGGCCCGTAGTGCATGGATAATTCGTGGTCGTGATACTAAATAATATCCTTGGCCTGTAGTACAGGGATGATTTGATGATGTGGATTATTTATTAAAATCGAGTCTCAAATGATAAAAGTGATGAAAAACTTTTTAAATCATAAAAGATAGTAGATTTTATTCTCTACTTGACTCTTTTAATGGATTACTTGTTCCGTGCAAATTAAACTTGATGTCTATTGTATTTTATCAGTTTAACATTGTTGAAGACTAATGATAATTTATTCTGCATTATCTTAGTCATAATATTTCTTACTGGGCTAGTTGAGCTCACCCTTTCCTTCACTGTTCTCTTAAGGAAATGAGAATATAGTTGGGACTAGTCGGGGAACGGTTTGACAGTCCAGATGATAGCATTAGTAGTCCTCACTATTCTGTTAAATAGTGTGACAATAAATGTAATGAGGACTTATTCTGAGAGTGGATATTGTCTAGAAGACAATGTTTGTATTACAACTCACAGCTCTCTTGTTGTATATTTAAGATTGTATTTGTATTATGTTCCATGTATTTGGCGACTTAGAATAGGTGATGTATACCTATTTTGGGGGCATTACAGAAGTGAAGCAGCTTTGAAGAAGGAATCAAACAAATCGAAGCTTCACTCAACAAAGATGAGAATGCCACTGAAGATGGCAGCCAAGCTGAGAGCTGAGAAGGCCAAGAAGATAGCATTCAGGAAAGTGGCTAAGTACAAAAAAGATCAAGAGATCCACTCTACGAATCACCATGAACCGAAAGCTGAAACTGAACAAGTGCAGAACCATGTCTGCAAAGTATTCAAGAAGGGTTCAGGGATTTCTAAGTGCCAGACAAAGTCTACTAAAAGCATAGAGACTTAGCAAACCCAGATGGTGATGGTGCACATCTGATACCAGATGAAGATGAGCAGAAAAGAGTGAAGATCAGTTGCACCAAAGAAGATGTGGTCTAGACCCGAAGCAGAATGCAAAGAGGACTACACCAAGTTGTTAAGTACAAAAGATGTTCAGAGCCTAATGACATCTTAGCAGCTCAGCACCAACAATATCAACAACTACAACAACAAGAAGTCGTCGGCTTCGAGGGTCCTTATCCGAAGGACTAAATGAAGTTCCAAGTCTGCTTGGTCTTGAAGAGTTCTGGGGAACTAGAGAAGTTCAAAGTCTGCGGCCTTGAAGAGTTCTTAGTGAATCAAGTCCCAAGGTCACTTGGCCTTAAAGGAATCTTAGTGATTCGTGTCTTGCCCTTCCTTAGTGGAAATCTCGCTAGTTGAAAGCGGAAAGAGTGGATTAGGAGCTTGAGTCTCTGAACCACTTAAAACCCCTTGTGTCTTTTACTTTATGTCATTTACATTATGTACATTAACTGCTATAACTGCTATGTATGTTTTAACTGCTTACCACTGAACTACCTCTACGAACAATGTATGTATGATTATGATTATATCAATGAAGGGGATTTTTTACTTATTCCGCTGTGCTTGAAAAGATTCTTAAGTTTGTCATGAGCTACTTAATGAGCAATACAACTTAATAGAGAAAAAGTATTTTGAAATTCTAAGGATCTATTCAACCCCCCCTTCTAGATCTATATTATGCCTACTGGGAACTAACAAAGCACCTAATCCACTCTTCTGCTTTAACGAGCAGGAATTCCACTAAGAAAGGGCAGCACCCTGAATCATTAAGATTCCTTCAAGGCCAGCAGCCTTGGAACTTCAGTTCACTAAGAACTCTTCAAGCCCAGTAGGCTTGGAACACCTCTAGTTCTCTAGGAACTCTTCAAGCCCAGCAGGCTTGGAACTTCATTTAGTTCCTCCGGACAAGGACCCCTCAGGCCCTGGCTACTTGTTGTTGGTGGTGCCTTGCTGCTAAGATCTCTTGAAGCTTGAACATCTTTTGTACTTAGCAGCTTGGCATGGTCCTCTTTGCATTCTGCGTAGAGTCTAGACCACTTCTCCTTTGGTGCAGCTGATCTTCACTATGTTCTGCTCATCTTCATCCGATGTCAGCTGTGCACCATCACCATTTAGGTTTCCTAAATGTTTGAGCTTTTGGTAGACTTCGTCTGACACTTAGCATTCCCTGAACCCTTCTTGAATGGTTTGCAGACATGGTTCTGCATCTTTTCTGTTTCAGCTTTTGGTTCATGGTGAAATGTAGAATGGCTCTTTAGATCTTCTTTGTTCTCTGCCACTTTTCTGAAAGCTATCTTCTTGGCCTTCTCGGCTCTCAGCTTAGCTGCCATCTTCAATGACATTCTCATCTTTGTTGAGTGAAGCTTTAGTCTGTTCAAGTCCTTTTTCAAATCTGCTTCACTAACACCTTCGTAGTCTCACTACCACTGAGACTTGTTCTGTTCAATTCTGATGGAACTCTTAGAGTCAACAATATAGCATTCCAACAACTCAACGATCCTTCAACTCAGCAACTCTTGATCTTTGAAGCTCTGGCTTATATATATACTCCTTCCCAATCTTCTTATTGGAATATAGTCGTTGAAAGCTATTTAAATTACTTCATAGATCTCGAGTTATTTGGTGCAGACTGCTTGATGTGACAGGACAGCTCCTTTATGACTTTACTGATGCTACCTTACCTACCGCCTTAGAGTTATCACTTTTCCATGTCAGGCAGGTAGTCATCTTTATTTCTTCTTTCTGACTTTTCAATTAGAACATCAGAAATTGTCATTTTGCATCGATGCTCTCAAACAACAACGTTCAAATATCAGTCTTCAAATTGAACCGTTGCAATGCTTCAATCTTCAAATGACCGAACTCTACGATTCTGATGCATAAGTTATTGGACCTGATCGTAGTGTCTTGTTGAATGTTGCTCATTGACTAATAGATAAAACACTACGATACTGAAGAGTGTTCATTTGAACTTCAATTTCGAACACCTCTTCTTTCACTTGTGCAGTGCTTCAACACTTCTGTTTGCCTAGACTGATCTCAAGAACTGATAGCTTGACTCCTTATTCTGGTCTCTTCTAAATAGCAAGACACATCAGATTTGTGGCATACCCAGCTCGCTTTCTCCTTGTGATCTCCCGTTCACTTATCATCAATGGACTGACCCATACTTAATCACTTTTGCCTTGTTCTCCAAAAGCTGACCAGTATCTCTGTGCAAACTGCATCAGTTCCTGCTTTGTTTGGCAAACACTATGATCCTGATTGACCCCAAGATCGTTGTCTTCTATTCTCTTGACAGTTACTGCATTTGCTAACTTTCCTTAGTCAGACACTTTTACTGAAGTCTTCTTTTGATCTATTTGTGAAAAACTTCATCTCGAATGGCTTCACAATTCAATCTGGATGCTGATTGGGCTGGTGCTTAAGTCTTCTGTTAGCTTGCAAGCCATTCATTGAGTGCTCTCTGGTTTCCTTAAGGTGGAATGTATCTTTGTAGCTCAAACCAGAGACTTCATCCTTTAGATATTCTGGGAGTGCTCATTTGTTGAGAATCGTGTTCTCTCTACGATTCTGCCTTGGCGTTGTGAGCACTTCTGTTGAAGCCTTAGTTCTGCACTCTTCGATTTAACTTGGGTTCTGCAGACACTACGACTCCGAGATCAGATCTTGACACTCTACGATTTCTGTCATAAAGCTTGCTGACTTCGTCTGATCTGGCTTGACTACGATTTCTGCCTTTGATATGATCAGTAGACTCTACGATTCCGAGTGTGGTCTACGATTCTTGACTTGGCTTTGGCAGATGCTCGGTCACCTCTTAGATAGGCTGTCTCTACGATTCTGGATATGACTTTCTCAACAGACTATGGCTTTGATGAAGTTCTTCTCGACACACTACGATCCTTCCTCGTCTCTCCTGACAGTCTACGAACTCCGAGATCTACTATCTTGCAGACTACAATTCTGTCTTGATACTTCTCGAGCTTTCCTTGACTCTCCTGGCAGACTACGATTTCTGGTGCAGTGTTCGACGATCAGACATGCCTATCTATTACATTATAAGATCAACCTAACAAGCTTGATCTTTCTATATGCATAGTCCTTGTACATCATTTTTTAAGGACTTTACAAAGCTGTTTTGTTTATGTAGGTTCAACCTAACATATTTGATCAATTCATTCTAAGTCCTTTTTCTACTATCTATCAAATGACTTTACAACTTTTCATAATGTAAGTATACTTGCATATTCATTCATTTATATCATAATCAAATCATATATAAATAGGAATAACATTCTGATGTATATTCCTAACACCATAGTTTAGGGTAATTTTATATTTAAGGTAATATATTACTTACTCTCCAATCTTATATTCATCTATATATTCTTCTTATAGAGAAGAATAAAGATATAACGATTATAGAATCCTCACTACATTGTTGATATTATTCATATTGCTTCCTATTATTTCTTCTTAATATCCATTCCATGTGTGCAGAGATGAATTTAAAATAGTTCACATTTTTCATACTTCTGATACTTTTCATAAGATATAATTTATGAGGAAAAATTAATTTTCCAGAAACGAAGACTATTTTCTCTTTTTTTATTCTTATATTAGGCCTCTTGAACGAAATGAAATTAAGCCAAATATTATTGTATGGATTGACCTATATTTTATAGAGGGGAATAATTCATAACAATTGAGATTAATTTGGCTTAAATATGAATTAGTACCTTAAACTATAGGCCATATTTCATTTCAGTGATCCATCTTTTAATTTTGTCAATTAAATAATTAAACTATCAATTTTTTCCAATTACAACAAATTGAACATGCCACGTCAAAAATTGCTGACGTGACTAATTGTGTGGAGTCTTAAGAAGCTGATGTGACAAAAAAACTATTTTTTTAATCATTAAATAAACAAATCTATTTAAATAAGGGACAAAATGCTCAAAACCTAATTTAATATTTCTAAATAAAATAAAATCAGTACGAATCCAATCTGAATCCTCAATAAACTCATCCAAAAACCCGGGTGGACATGAAATTCCACCACCACTCCACTGCCACTTCCTCCAAACCCATCAACAGTGCTTGAAACATCTGAAAAAATCAGTGGCAACAATTGAGACACATTAGACTTATTGGAAGCATTGGAATTATCCCAGTTTGGAAACATATCAGGATTCCCCAAATGAATCCTGCAATAAGAAACCGCCAATTTCTTCGCTTGTTTGATTACAGAAACCATCTCAGAACTCAAATTTTTATCTTTCATGGACAAAGCCTTCTTTCCCTCGTCATAAGCGCGACGATAACAACCTAAAAGATAAGGAAAAGGGGGTCGGCTGAAGTGAAATTACCAGAAAGCCGATCAATGAGAACTCTCTCCATTAGGTCTCGAGATAACCTCAAGTATTTGCCCTCGCTGAGAATTTCAGCTGCCGTCATTTCTAAGTAGACGACAGATCTTCGATTTCCGCAACAGATCTTTGGGGCTTTGAAGTCGCCATAACTCGCCAAAAAAAATATAGATATATAAATTATATGTATAAATTTAGATCGTAAGGTTCGATACAGACAAATGAGGGAAGTTTCCGATTAGGGATTTGTTCTAAACTTACAGTGATTTGAAGCTGCGATCAGCATAGAGAAACATGATGATGGGAACTTGTGTGTTTTGTGTATGTGAGAGAGGAGTCAAAATACAGATTGATGAAGGCTGTGGCGGTAGTGGTGTTTGTGGAGTTGGCAGCGAGGCGGTGGCAGCGAGGCAGCAAGCTCGACTTTTCTCCTTCTTGGATTTGTACTGATTTTATTTTTATTAAAAATGCTAAATTATGTTTTGACCATTTTGCCCTTTATTTAAATAAATTTATTTATTTAATGATTAAAAAATAATTTTTTTTGCCACATCAGCTTTTTAAGACCTCACAAAATTAGTTATGTCAGTAATTTCTGATGTGGCATATTCAATTGGAAAAATTGATAGTTTAATCATCTAGTTGATAAAATTGAAAGATGGATCACCGAAGTGAAATATGGCCTATAATTTAGGGTACTAATTCATATTTAAGCCGATTAATTTATACTTTTGTCGGTCTTTATGACAAGATAGTCTTTATGACAAGGTAATCAAGGGTCTCGTTCCCCAGTAAATGAGCAACTGCCCAACTTGCAAGGAAGCATTGCCCTTGAAAACCAAACATAATATGTATTTGGGCTTGAGAATTTATTAGTAATCCGACCTTAAATTTTACTAATATTTTAGGCGTTTAAGCCATAATATAACAATTACGATTACTAGTTGCTATATAAACTTTATTTTAGTGTATAAATCATTGTAGAGTGTGTAAAAAATCTAATGAATATACCAGGCAGACAGACAAACAGAACTAAGGGGATTTTTGATAAAAATTAAATGAATCTAAATTTGAATGAGCTGAATAAAAAAACTGCTTGATAATTAACAAGTCTGAAACATCTGAATGACATAATTTTATTATTTTACCAATATGAAAAAATTCAAAGTTATTGTAAATTTATTTAATATTACTTAATATAATAGTTAATATTTTTTTAATTTTTTAATTTTTTTACTTTATTGAGCTACTCATTCAGTCATTCAACTCATCATTTTACCGATTCAGCTATTCAGATGATTTTTTTTCAAAACAAACGCACTTAATGACTGACCGATTTAACTATTCAAATGTATTCAGCACTAAACAAACGGTCCCTAACCTGATCATATCATGCATATTTTATTTTTCGTCTTTCGTCTATTTTCTGTGAAATTGTTGTGTGATTCGATCAAAAATTCTACCAATAACGAGTATAAATAATAATTAGCCTTACAAAGATGGAGTGATTTAAAATTATATGGTCGGCACAATAGTTAATAACTTAATATATGCTGTGAGTGGGGCTCTAATGAAACTAAAAGATAAGTGTTAAAGTGTTGGTGTCAAAATTATTAGTAATATAATAATTCACAGAGATTTAACTTAAAAGGACCAAATTCATCCCCTGAAAGAACAAGCTGGATCCTTCCCCAGCAATATCTACAATTTTTAATTGCAAAACACATCTTTTTAGATGAGAGCAGATTCTCTATTCCTTTGTGTCTATCCACTTAAATTTTAACACATAATCTCTTACTTAACACTAATTAATTTTAAAATTAAATAAAAGAACATGTGTCAAAATTTAAGTGGAAGAACACAAGGGACAGAAAATTTGGGAACAAAGAATCTGGTAGCCTTTTTAGATACTTGCATCATATTGTCACCAGATACACAGATTCATCTAAAACTTAAAATAATAGCAAGACTAGTTCAAAGAAAAAGAATCTCATTTGCTATGACATTCACATCCAAACACTTGCCCATATTGAAGATTATTGATAATTTTTCATAAAAATTACTCCAAAATACAAAAAACAAAAAAAAAAAAAAAAAGTCTCCGCTATATTTTTTCGCTTAAGGATCCATTTTTTTAGTGATAGTAGTATAAAATGAAGCAATTTCCTTATGTTTACCATCATAATTTCATCAACATACCACACTACTAAACTAACAACAAATGATGTTAGGGGTATATATACATACATATATATATATATATATATATATATATGGAACAAAAGTATCATTAATACACTGTCATTAAAATAGGACTGTTTTTGTAAAGAGGCAAGGAGCAACTCTGGACTCGAATGAAATAAATGCAGCTAAATAAGACCAGATGCACCCCTGGCCCTTGTGCTAATCTAGATACAAGAATGATAGGCTGATGACGAGTTCATTAAATTTGGAAATTAATGTTTCCACAACACTTTTTGCTATTTCTACATAAAAAATGTAGCTATAGTTGTATAACAATAATGAAAACCGTCGCCATAAGATCTATAGCCACAGTTTTCATGTAAAAATATTATTTTTTGTTGTGAATTTATCAATTTCCATAAATTTTCAAGATGTGCATTTGGTGTCACAAGTCCTGATACTTGAGGGCCTTCCCAACAATACACAATAATACAATGAAAAGCACATTGTAAAAACGGAACTGGATATTGCCCCAAGCAAAAACAATGTATCTTCTCTCAAGAACATCATTCTTGCTTTGCTAATATCAACGAGAAGAAAAAAAAGGATGCTAGGACAGGAAAATTCAATAATATAACATTCATTGATATGTCAGCCCAAATAAACACAACTACAGTAAGTCATGAAAAAATTTACAAGCAAGAAGCAGAATTTACAGTGTACGTTTGCTTAATATTCTACTTTCCCTTGGGAAATATTTAAAGACAGAACAAGATTGACTAACAAAATATTCCGACAGTAAACCAACTGGTGGTGCCGGTGAAGTAATTCATCAAAAACACAAGGTTTGTAACTAGGATCAAACTACCTTTTAGTCCAGAGTAATGTTAACGCCTATATTTTTCCATCCATGCTTTGCCTGCATCTTCAAATAGTCATCCATGCTTTGCTTGAATCTTCAAATAGTACCTAGTATCCATACAACCACCAGATCCATTGAATTACCAAGACAGCATACATGTTTATATATTATATCTGGTCATAATACGGTATTAGGTAGCATCATCATATCCTAATCTTGGAAGATATCAGGTACACAGAAGATTATCCGACAAGAAGAAAACTTTGGTGTTAAGACTTTTTTAGCTTATTAAACTAGTTTTAAGCTCCAGCAAGAACCAATCAAAGCAGCTTATATCGCCAGATATAAAATTGGCAAACAAAGTTACAAATACACCATGTGATAGTGAACAATCTCAATGAGACTACAAAGACATTAGTACCTTATACCCTTGCCATGAGACATCCGTAACAAACTCTTATTCTTCATTTTGATATCCAATCTAGAGACTTTTTATGCAGGTACCCAAGTGGAAGTAGCATAGAGAATTCGACCCTTCCAACCCTGCAACATCCACTGACCGTCTTCATCAAACACAAAATCTTTGTGGTACCCTGCCTTAACCTTATACCTTAATTTTTTCATAAGCTCCTGGTTCAACGGAAGGGGCTTGAAACCAGCCCTCATATTGCGGACCTGCCACTGCTTGTATGTCTCAGGCCTCTCAACCCTCTCTGCGCCCTCGCATGCAACTACATTCATAACCTCGCGCCCACAGAACTCTCTCTCAAAATTCAGTCGTTGTTGATCTTCACGAGGTATAGTCACATCGAACATATCAAACATTGCAGAGTAGTGGAAGAGTGCCTCTCGGAACCGAGTGACGAAGAAGGGTGCACTGTAGGATCCATTAACAACAGCATGAACGAATATATCTGGATTTACCTTCCTG
Source organism: Panax ginseng (assembly GCA_020205605.1). Lineage (NCBI taxonomy): Eukaryota > Viridiplantae > Streptophyta > Magnoliopsida > Apiales > Araliaceae > Panax > Panax ginseng. Next base: position 54,180,362 of record CM035130.1, on the reverse strand, counting down.
ATTAATTTAAGAACAGCATCCCTTGGACTGTTCACCGAAACAGTCTCATCAAGTAAGTTCTTAAACCGGAAAAGACAATTTACAGCAACAACCTCATTGCTCTCAATCTTGAGGTCCTCCACTTTTACCGTCTCCCAATTTTGTGTCGCTATGGCATGGTACTCAAATGAAACGTTAAAACGCTCGCAATAACTTGCCAAACGACGGCCTGTCGCCTCCATATATTCTGCCGGCCGGAAGCCAGGTTGGGGCAGCTCAATCCCAGTAATGCGAAGCTTAGGCGCCCCACCAGTTCTCCTTGACAGAAGCTGGATAAGAACGGGCCACTGAAAACCATACTGGATACCAAAATCTATAATATGAAGTGTTGAAGCATTTGACGCTCTTTCCAAAATCATTCTGTTTGCGAAAAAAATTGATATCTTCTTAAATGGACAGGCAGAGAGATAAACTTGGTATGCTTTCAACTTCTCGGCGGCTGAGATCCTCTTGGATGATAGGGCTGCATAAATCTGAGTTCCAGTGCCAGCCATGCGTGCTTCAAGGCTATTAGCAAAGACATCAGCCAACCTCTGAGATGCATCGCCAGAGGGAGATGAGTGCTGCCTAATCAGCTTTAATTGTTCATAAGCAGTCCTGCGATCATCAGCAGCAACAGATTGTGCACAACTAATAAGAAGAGTCCTTAGATCCACCGCTTCAGTTTTACTGCCTCTTTTCTTAGTCTGGCTTCTGCCACCATTGGATCCATTTGTTTGGCCATTTTCATGATGCGCGATTGGGCTCACTTCACTTGGCTCTTCCTTGTCACAGCACGGTCCGCAGAGCAGAACTTTATCAAACATTTCTGATAAGTCAGCCTCCTCTTCCACATAAACTGCCGACTGCTTGCTACTCCTCTCACCTTCAATAACACTATCCTGCCGATGGTAATGCTTTCTTCCCCTTGAATTGTTTGGTGAGATTTCATCATCCTTCTCTACCTTGACTACAATCTCAGAAGGACACTCTTTCGAGTCTGACGGCAATGAATACTTATCCAAGTCAATAACTAATGGAGTACTGTTAGGAAGGAATTTACTAGCTTCCTCCATGCCTCTCTTGAACTGCAAGATAGACTCGCTGTCACTAAATATATTGGGAATCAGATGGGTTCTCACAGAAGAGTCCAGTTGGCCATTGACAGTATTACTGAAGCTGTTTCCTGAACCTAATGACCACTGCAAACTGCTCTTTGAAGTGGAAGAAGAAAAGTATTCTAGCGAATGATTTTGCGCAACAGATGATTTGAAATCTACATCACCAACCCACTGAGGATCAACATAGTTTCCAGCACTAGTGCCACTACTGGTAGTGTACTCACTTGGGCTTCCAACAAAGTAATCACTCGGGTTTTCAACATTTTGATAGACGTCAACTGGGGTCTGATAGGGGGAAGGAGGGTATTTCTCGCCAAGGACTTCATAGAAAGACTTCTCTGCCGCTAATAGAGCCAAGGGATCATGGAACATACAAGGCTTTTCCTCAAATTTCTCTTCCATAAGTATCTGGTTAAGGAACTTTAGCACACCATCGGAGAACTCATTATCATCAGGAGAGTTCACTTCCGAGCTACCGGAAGATGGAGTGGAATTAATTGGGCTAGGCTCAGGGTCAGGTGGATGGGTAGGAATATCTAAGAAACCAAGATCTAAAGACTCATCTTTAAACTTGAATCCATTCACAAGGTTTGGAAACTGATCAAAACTTTGTAAAACAATCTCATCGCCAAATTCGAAACCATTTAAAGCATCAGAAAATTCACTAAAATGTGGATCCATAAACATTTAGCAAACAACCAATTCTTAACCCCAATATTGAAACCAGGAACCTGTAAAAATGCCAGACAAATGACAAAGTAAATTATAATAAAAAAAAACTAATACATCTCAAAACCTAGAATCACCATCAACAACATAACAAAGGGAAAAAACATGAGATACAGCAAAATCAGCTCACAATAAATTAACATGCCAAACCATAACAAAAACTGAACAAGCCCTCTATCCCTATTATAGGAAAGTTGATAATAGTCAACCTTAAAGAAGTGGGTAAATATAGACACACCAAACTAACCAATTTTTAGGGGTAAGAAAAATACTACTAACATCAAAATAGAAAAACCCAAATGAGTAGGGTAAAGAAATCAACTATATAAGTAAAAATAGCAAAATTCAAGTTTTTAGGTTACCTAAACAAACAGAAATAAAACACCCAAAAAGTGAATCACAAATAAAATTCTTGAAACACATAGATTTATGGAATTTCAAACCAATTTCAGATCCAAAACAGAAACCCAAGAAATTCTTGAAATAATAATTAAAAAAAATGAAACCGGACCGTACCTGAGTATACTCTCAGAAGAAAAGAGATGGAGTGAGAGGAGTAAAATATCCTTAAAGAAGAAGCTGAGATGGCCTTTTATTAAAGAAGAAAAAAAGGTCAAGAAGGAGAAGTTTGGAGAAGAAGAAAAATGGTGTAGTTTCCTCGAAGTTAACAGGGAGTACAGAGAGAGATAAGAAGGTTCGAGCGGTGCGGTCACCGGCTATTACCGGTCGGTTTTATCTTTAGCTGCAGAATCTGATCTGCAGAAACACTCAATAATCTTAATTATTTTTTATTTTCTATTTTATTTTAACCGGAGAAATATCTTTGACCACCATCTTCTGGTCAATGTTTTTTTTTCTTGATAACAAGTAGACATAATTCTACAAACCAAAAGATTATAGTGTCGGAATAATATATGCTTCCATTGTCCGACCATACTTTTACATAATGTTTATTATATTTTAAAGTATTTAAAAATCTTATTTGTTTGTAAACAATTTATTTTAAATTAAATTTATTTAGTTTATTATAAAATAAACTCAAACGCAACGTTTTAAAGATGATGTGATGCATTTGAAATCCATACGCAATAATGTACTAAATCTTATGACGTAAATTAATATGGATCCGGTTGCTACGAAGTTAATTTCACAATAAATTGGTCAATTGATCAAATACAGTACTGACATGTAGATAAAAAAATTACCTCCTGACATGCGTGTCGATATTGTATATTTGTATTAGTCAATTGACCAAAATTATTAAATTAATTTCAAACTAACCACTCCCCTTTAATATATCAAAAACTCCATGTGGGTATGAGTGTATTTGAATTTTATCGAGTTGTATTTGACCCAAAATAGGGTAAAAATATAAATAGGTGAAATTTAAATACATTCATATTCAATTTTTATGTCTGCGTAAAAGAGCTCTTAATATTTAATGGAAAATTTGAGCTTGTATTCACCGGACACTCTAAAATTAATCTTTTCTAATTTTCATAAGAAAAATATTAGAGTGACAATATAATATTTTTTATATGATTTTTTTCTTTATATGAATAAAAAAATTATTTTTTACGTGAGATTTGTTTTGATTATTATAATTATGACTGTATATTTTATTATGATATTGTTATATTTGTACTCTATCTTTTAATTAAGACAAAAAATATAATATATTTCGTACTTATTCTAATATAAGTGATTTGTTGATATTACATGAACCCATGCACACACAGAAAAATTACAATATGATAAAAATTAATCATTTCTCTCTATACAAGACATGGTGCTATTAATTTGATTTTCATACAAGCCAAAACAAAAATACAGTTTTTATTATTATTAATAATACAAATTATGACATCCTTGTATGACCTTATTGTTTTTTTGTCTAGTTTGGCTTGAAAATATTGTTAATTTATTATAAACTGAAAACAACTTGGCATCTAATTTCAAGAGATTTTTATATAAAAAAGAATAAATTCTACTTCCAAAATTATAATTTCTTCGTTTCAAAATATAAAATTATTATTAATTTTTTAAAATTAATTTAAAATATTTTTAAATTAAAAATTAACATGTAATTCACTAATTTTAAATAATATAAAAATGAATAATATAACTTTGCAAGATGATTTTTCCGGAAGGATTTCAATTTTCATTTGTGAGAAGAAATTATAATTCAGAAGAAATTGTAATGGCATGGCTCATAAGATAGTTAAATAAGCTACTTAGAGTTCAATTGAGGGTGATTAGAGGAATATTTTTTTCGTGTTTGGATTTTTGAACTCTCCGACAGATTGCAACTCCTTTTTGATAAATAAATTATTATTTGACATGGGAAAAAACCCATCTAAAATGACTATTCATTATAAAATTTATTATTTCATAATTTTTAATGAATCGTCTCAATGTTGAATTTAAAAATAAATTAAATTAACTTTCAAAAGTCAATAATAATCTTATAATTTAGAGAAGAGGTAGTACTATCTTAAAAAATACTATATCCTTCCCTTAATATATGTCGTTTTAGATTATTTAATTTTTCCTAATTATTTGTCGTTTTATACAATTTAGGAGAATTAACTACAATTTTTTTAAAAACATCTCTAATGGGAAAATGTTAATTATGAAAATTTAAGGGTATTATAGACAACTGATATTATATTTAATGCTATACAATAATTTTCTTAATTCTTATGCACAACTCTTAAATAACGAGAAAAAGCATCTTTATCCGATTGTGGTCGTCGTGTTTTAAACAATTAATTATTGTACTTTAAAAAAATGCAATTGACCCACTGTGCTTTTTAAAAATTCTTAATCAGGTCATTCCATCCAATTTTTTGGACAGACGTCAAATATTTTCAGACGTGGCATTGAAAAATAATTCAAAAGATCATTATTTTCTTATTTGGCAACACAAAAAAAATAAAAAATAAAATCATTAATTATGTGACAAAAAATAATTTTCTTTATAATTTTTTCTTTTAATAATTATTTTTATTTTGAAAATTAATATTAATATTAATACAATGAAATCATTAAATTTAGGCTTAAACATAAAAGAAATATACTATTAAAAATATTAAAACCTATTAATAACTAAACAAAAAAACAAAAAAAATAAAAATAAAAAACATGACCAAATCAAAATCAAAACGTGGTCAATCATATGCTTCTTTTTCCTCTTAAAATTCCCAAATCAAAAATTAAAACAATAATTGATTTAATTTTTAGAAAGAATACCGAAAATTAAATCAATTATTAGATTATTGTCTGGACAATAAATTGATTTAATTAGCACATCATCAAAGCATGACCGGAAAATAATTGATTTAATTTTTCGAAAGAATACCGGAAACATGATGTATTATTCTCTTTCTCTCTCTTTCTTCTCATTTTTTTTCATCTTTTCTTCTTCTGCCTCAAGAGTTGCTACGGCAAGTACCTCATCACCTTCAACCAGCCATTCTCCTCGACATGACCGAACGGAAAGTCCTCCAAACTTTCCCCCGCCGCCTCGATTCCTCCCTCGATTAGAAACCCATTCGAGATGGCCATAATTAGGTGAAGCTCAGGACTCGATACGGTCAGTTCCTCCGCGCCAACGGCGGTCTTCCCCCTTGAAGAAACTCTGTGACTCATGACATCTCTTCTTCATCTTCAATCTTTCTAGTTTTTGGCTTCATGACTTTTCTGAGTTTTCATTTTTTCCATTTGTCAGAGATGAAATTGAGGCTTTTCTGAGTTTTCATCTTTTTCATTTGTCAGAGATAAAATTGAGGCTTTTCTGAGGTTTCTAAAATTGGGACTTTTCTTAGCTGAGATTATATTTGGAGATTGTTTCAATAGGTGCTGGTGAAGAGATGGAGATTTTTGGTGAGCCAAAAACAATGGGCATTAATGAGTCGGTGGGTGGGTTGGTTTAGGTTCGCAGGTGGAATGGGTCATGGTGGTCGGGACAAATTTTGGGTATAGACGAGCATGTAAGTGTTTATTATTTCTATTATAATGTCAGTGTTGTAATTTAGGAATTGAAATTAATATGGTTGTTGTTGCTGGATTTTCTTATGGCTGCGGTGGTCTATGGGCTTATCATTGTCGGAATCCATGGTATGTTGCTGGTTGCAGGGGGTTTCCTTAATCCTGCAGTCGGAATTCATGGAGGAGTGATTTAAGCCCCTTTATATAAATGTATAAATTTATATTAATTTCTTTTAAGTAAATAAAGAAGAACTTGGGAAGAGGGAAAAATAATATGAAAATGTTATTTAGTTGTCAAATCATTGCCTAGTCACTAATTAAATATTTTATTTATTTTTTTTCTTTTCTGGCTGCCATGTATGTAAATATACAATTGAACTTAACGTCCGTCCAAGAAATTGGACGAAATAACCTGATTAAGAATTTTTAAAAAGTACAGTGGGTCAATTGCATTTTTTTAAAATACAATAACTAATTGCTTAAAATACGATGACCACAATGAGATAAATGTGTTTTTCTCCTAAAATAACATATATCAAGGGACATAGTGAGTACTCCCTATGCCTAAGTTTATTTTTTCTAATTTTCTTTTTAATTTGTCAAAATCTATTTGTCCCCCTTCCTTTTTAATGTTATTTTTGACAATATTTTTTAAATAATACAGTCATTTAATTTTTTTGAAAAAAAATAATTGAAAATAACATGACATACATTGGAAAAATAACACTATCAACTTGACATTAGAATCACAATCACACCTCTTTTTTTCCTCCCTATGTCCTCTATTTTCTTGTGAGATTAAATATAACAAAAAAGATGATAATAATTTAATAAAGATAAATAATTTGGAGATCAAAAATTTTTCTTAATAAGCGTGTATTTTCAAATTATGATGAGTAAAATTGGACGAAGGAAGTACTTAACAAATCATAGTTATACTCAAAATTAAAATTATACGTATATATTAAGAATTGCAACAAATTTAAATAGGTAAGACAAATTTCATAAAACAATATTGATTTTCTCAAAGTATATTGTTTAAGTAATAATATTTTACCTAAATTTGGAATGATTATACATAAAATTTTAAGTAATACTATGTCATTATTACTATGGATAAAATTTTAAATAATATGGAATGATTATACATAAAATTAAATGATAATTTAAATATGGATAATTTTTGTCATTTGAACATCTTTCTTAACAAACGCAAAAAGTTAACCACAACTTTGAGGGAGTACTATATTTTACTTCAATTTTGGTTTTTAACTTGACCGACAAACTAAGTTATTTTTAAGGGGGCATTATTTTCACATGTATTTTTTATATTTTTACACGGTTTCTACTCACATGAATGTGAGACTTATTATATGCTCATGTGAGAGAGGACCATGTGGATAGGGGCGAAGCTACAGACACTATTGTGGGGTTAATTCACTCCACTGAAAAAATAATTATTTTATAATGTAAGATAAATTTTAACAATTTTAAGTATTATATATAAACTGACCCCACTAAAATTTTAGAATTTTTCTATTATACAGGGTCAAATTGAAAATTTATAATTTTGTCAATCAAATTTTAACCACATAAGACTCATATCCTCTCAATATATGTATAGCTCTCTATAATATTTTAAACTAAATATTAATCTAATTTATATTATTTTTAAATATAAAAATAATATAATTACTTATGAATAGTTGTGATTAAAAAAGTCTATTATGAGTCAATATAATGTATATATACCATATATTATTACTTATTATATTGTTATTATAATATAGTATATATATATATGTGTGTGTGTGTGTGTGTGTGTGTGTGTGTGAGATCCGAAAGTACAAAAGTATTAAAAAAAATATGACTTGGGGGCACTGCCCTCGAACCCCCGCTAAATTATTTATAACTTAGTAATAATTTTGATCCCACTGAAAATTATTCCTGATTTCGCCATTGCATGTGAAAATATCAGTTCCCTCTATCTAATTTTGGATTAAAGTGCAAGTGTAATACCTAGAAAAAAAATTAAATAATAAATAAATAAATAACATTAATCTATATTTTAAAATATTTAATTGGACTTTTTTTATGTTTGGGTCAGCTTGTATTTAATTTATGTGGACTATAATAAGTAAATCATGACACTAATTTGGGCCTTTAAACTAATTGAGATTATATTTGTGTAATTTTAAATCTTATTAAAATTTTAAAAAATTAATAAAACATATTAATTAATAAATAAAAAACTAAAACCTAGTTATACTTCATTACGTCTGATGAGTTGTGGAATAGAACGGAAGTGAAAGGAAGAGGCAGGGAGAACGAGGCTGAAATTAAAAAGGGTTGAGAACAAGATTGCTAAGATTTTATTCACTATATTCCTATTCTAAAAAAGTAATTATTGGATTTATTTGAAATATAATATAGTTAATTTCTTTAGTGTGATTACAATCTGTTTTACAGAATTGACTGTGTCCTCGTTTGTTTAATCCAGCGTGTTGGCATAGTATATGAGAATATGTGATAAATTATATATTAGATGAGAAATTGAATTGTTAGTGAGTGGGTTCGTAAGTAGTGTGTATGACTGTATGCAAATGTAAGGTACAATGCTGTAAATTCAATTCGGCATTGTAGTTATGAAAGGTGAATGCCTGATGTCGACTTCGGGATTTTTACTGTCCCTTTTCTGTTCTTGTCTTTTAGTGTTTTCATGTTAGGTGAAATTTGTTTAAAAAAACAAGTTGTGAAAAGGTCCGACATTTATATGTCAACGATTGGATTGTAAGAGTCGCCAGTTGGTATTTTTAAATGGTGGCAGCAACTCAACCGAGAAAAGGTATGCACATTGACCGCGTGATATGACACTGCTAAAACTGGTCTGTGAAATCGAGATTCATTAAGGTCCGGGGACTTGCTTATGCGGAGGAAAGGTGTTAGGCACCCCTCCGACATCTGTGTTGCCACGGTGACCGCCACTTTTCAATTAAACTGTTAATATGAATGTGTGTGTGTGTGGGTCAATGTGCAATTATTTGGAAGTAGTGCTATGCGTCTTTCGCACCTATATACAAAGTGTGAGATCCCGAATTTTATGAAATAAAAGTATTCAATTTTTCTATTTTGATAAATAGTTAAATTGATAAAAGTTTAAAGTTAAGGGTGATATTTAAAAATTTTACCAAGTAAGCAAGTTGATATAAAATATTTGTTGTGTCGGGGAATATTCATTTTAACAGGGAATATTCGTACGACGGCACCATCATTGGTGGACCCCACAACGGAGGTACTGTCGTGGTTAGAAAATGACTAAAATATTTTTAAAAATAACGGCGAAAGTTTTACCGTTAGAATGTTGAAATACCCGATGGTAAAAGTACAGTAATACGCGTGGTTGCATAGTAGCACACGGTATTGATTATTGATGCTTAAGTGAGAAGTCACTCAGTTATACTCAATTATTGCTACAGTAATTGCTGCATCATATCTCTCATATTATTGATTCAATTATTGTCACAGTATCATCTGCATAATATTTATTATTATTAAATCAATAATTGAGATGATAAAGTTATTTATATTATTATTTGCAATATTGACGATGTCTAGAAAGTTCTGTCGAGGAGAGGTTTGGTCACCTAATTGTGCGCCAATAGGGAGAAATTCTTATCGGAAAGTCCTCTCTTTCCTGGGAATGATCTGGTTGTTATATATTGTGAGTTATAATATTAATGATGAATAAGTTCGTGTTGATTAAAGATAAAATTGATAGTTCCATTGTATTAGGATTATTAGTGTTAGTGGAAATCGATATTTATTTTGATACTAATTAATGTCTGGAGGTTATATTGACCAATTGGGTAATTAATCGGATAAATGAGTAATTAATTGCTATTAATTCACATGCTTATAACTATGTATTCACATGTGTGTACTATTGATTAATATACATGTACTATTAGGGGAGGTGGTGCAAGATTGATAATATTTGCATGACTAAATTAAAAATGGAAGTATAGATGAAGGTACTATACTGTAATTATTTTTTTCACATGTATAGAACTATTGAGTCACATGATTGTACTATTGATTCACATGATATACTAATAGGGGAGGTGGTGCAAGTTAGATAATACTTGCAGGACTAAATTAAAAATGAAGGAAAATGTAAAACCCCAAATTTTACGAATAAATATTTAATTTTATCGATTTTTTTTAAAAAAATATTATGGTGTGGATTTGAGATAATGTTATAGTTGTGGGTAATATTTTTAAATTTTGCAAAGTACGCAAGTTGTTTTATAATATTCGATTGGTCGGGGAATATTCGTTTTAACAGGAAATATTCGTATGACGGCACAATCATTGGTGGACCTCACAACGGAATTATTGTCGGATTCAGAAAACGACAAAATATTTTATGAAAATAACGGCGGAAGTTTTACCATTAACTGTTGAAACACCCGGTGTTAAAATTACAGTAATACGCGTGGTTGCATAGTAGCACACAATTTTGATTATTGATGCTTACGTGAGAAGTCACTCAATTTTGTTCAATTATTGCTATAGTAATTGTTGCATAGTATCTCACGTTATTTGATTCAATTATTGCCGATATTTAATATATTATTAAATCAATAATTGAGACGACGAAGTTATTAATATTATTATTTGCAATATTAATGATGTCTAGAAGTTCTGCCAAGGAGAGGTTTGGTCAACTAATTGCGCGCCAATAGGGAGAAATCCTTATTGAAAGCCCCTCTTTCTCGGGACGACTTCGGTCGATTAATATTATGAATTATAATAATGATGATAAATGTTGTTAAAAATATTGAGAGGATTTTTTTTATGAAGTAATTGTTGTAAATTTGCTTATTATTTGGATCTCCATTTACCTATTTTTCAAAATAATCGGTAGAAAATTATTTTATATAATAAAGGTGGGGCCCACATGTGGGGCCCATATGTGTTGAAAACTTATTTTAGAAATGGAGGTGGGAGGGAGTATACGTAAAGGGGAGGGAATTTATATATATAAGTATGTGATGTGTGTATATATATATGTATATGATGTGTGTGTGAGTGGAAAATGGTGGAAAAGAAGTGAGAATGATGTGTGTGGATGTGTGTGATGTGGACATGTTGGTGGGAAAGTAAGAAATGTGTGTGTGAGTGGTGGGTATTATATGTATAGAATATGTGCGTGTATGGGGTGGGATAAGAAAAGGGGGTGGAGTGATAATGCCTTGGAGATAAAGGAAGGTAGGAGTGTGTGTTTGATGTAGAAATTGGGGAGTTTTTTTTTCTTTATGGCATGTGTTTATATATATATATATATATTTATTATAAAACTTTTGTTTTGTTTGACTATTATGTTAACATTTGAAAAAGTGAGCGTCTGATATTCGATTTCTTCTGCCCGTGATTTTTCGTTTGATTTCCTACTGTGCAGTCCGTGAGAAAATTCAAATAGTATCCTTTTCATTTTCCTATAAATAGGATGCTTAGTTAGAATTGAAATCACACCAGAAATTTAGAGAATTCTCTTCTATAATCTTGAGCGTATTTCTTTAGAGTTTTAAGAAGCTTTGAGCGTAGTGCAAGTTTTCTTCAAGAATATCCTCGCCCTACCAGTCGAAATACTCTTCTTTTATGGTAAGAGATATTATTTGTTGTACTCGTAAGGGGTATTATTTCTTTTGTATTCATGAAGAGAACTTCTGTTATTCCATTCTTTACTATTATGTTGGAATAACCTGTCTATGCGAAGTACCACATAATTGGTGAAATTCTTCTGTTATTCAATTCTTTATTATTATGTTGGAATAACCTGTCTATACGAAGTACCGCATACATGGTAAAATTCTTCTGTTATTCCATTCTTTATTATTCTGTTGGAATAACCTGTCTTTGTGGATTATCACATGCATGGTGAATGATCCTTTGTATTCATTCCTTATTAATTGTGGAAATGATCTGTCTAAGTGGATTACCGCATGGCGGACAAAAATTCATTTACAGTTTCATATATTCTCTTATACTCAGTTGGTTAAAGCTTTGACTTCTATACTCCATGAAATTAGTAGAATATCCTTGATATTTGCGCTTCATCCAGTATCTTTTCATGGAAATATTCTTCTGAGCATTCTTGAATTTTACTCCATAAAGAAGTATCCTGTTGACAATTTGAACGTTATTGGTTCTTGGATAAATTAATTCTTGAACTTGTTTTTATTGAATTCTTATATCATTGTCATCATCCTCATGTTTATATTATGTTGAAAGTCATCTGTGGCCTGTAGTGCATAGATGGACTTGGTATGATTATGACGAGGATTATTCGGTATAATAATCATGACCGTAATGTTACAAATGATGCGGTAAAAGTCCTCATTGGCCCGTAGTGCATTAATGGACGCTTGTTGGCATGATCATGATCATTGATGAATACACGAATATCCTTGGCCCGTAATGCATGGATAATTTATGGTTGTGATACTAATAAATATCCTTGGCGTAGTAGTGCGAGGATGATGTGGATTATTTATTGTCGAGTCCCAAATGATAAAAGTGATGAAAACCTTTTAAATCATAAAAGATAGTAGATTTTATTCTCTACTTGACTCTTTTAATGGATTGCTTGTTCCGCACCGCAGCTTAAACTTGATGTTTGTTATATTGTATCAGTTTAACACTGTTGAAGGCTAACGATAATTTTTTCTGCATTATCTTAGTCATAATATTTCTTCTTCGGGCTAGTTGAGCTCACCCTTTTACTTTCATTGTTCTCTTGAGAAATGAGAACGTAGCGAGGACTAAATGTGGGAACGGAGTGACGGTCCGAGATAATAAGCATTAGTAGTCCTCACTATTCTGTTAAATAGTGTGATAATAAATGTAATGAGGACTCAATTGAGTATGGATATTGTCTAGATGACAATATTTGTATTAAAACTCACAGCATATGTTTTGTCGAATTTTACACGACTGTTGTATAATTAAGTTGTATTTGAATTTTATACCATGTATTTGGCGACTCAAGATGGGTGATGTATACCTATTTTGGGGGCGTCACAGAAAAGATGAAGGTATTATACTGTAATATTTCGAGCCCCAAAATGTGCAATTATCGAAACTATATTTTTCTATAAATAGAAGCTCATTCTTCCTTCATTCTCACCAATTCACTAAGACTCACAAGAGCAATTATAGAGAGAGAAGCTATAGAGAGAGAAGCTATAAAGAGAAAGAAGAAGAGAAGTCTGCTACTTCACTATTCCAGTATCCAGTCTTCTTCTAAGGTAAGGGGTATTATTTATTTCATATTCTGAAGAGATATTATTTTTCGTATTTGTATGAATATTATTTTTGTTCAATATTCATAAAGAATATTATCTTCATTCAATATTCGTAGGAATATTATCTTCGTTAAATATTCGCTGGAATATTATTTTCATTCAACAGTTGTAAGGGATGTTATTTTTGTTCAATAGTCGCTTGAAATAATATTTTCTTCCATACTCTGTAGTATGTAAGTAATATTATTTTGTTTCAGATTTCGAATTCTATACTCATTTTGTTAAATATAATAGACAACAGTCTATTGGTATAGGGATGATTCGATGATGTGGTTTATTTATTAAGCTGAGTCTCAGCGATAAAGTTGATGAAAAACTTTTTAAATCATAGAAGATAGTAGATATCATGCTCTACTTGACTCTTCTTCTAATGGATTGCTTATTCCCCGCAGCTTGTTGATCTAAAACTTGTTGTCTATTATATTCTATCAGTTGTTATACTGTTGAAGGCTAAGGATAATTATTCTACATTATCTTAGTCATAATATTTCTTACTGGGCTAGTTGAGCTCACCCTTTTCTTTCATTGTTCTCTTCAGGAAATGAGAATATAGCTGGGACGAGTCGGGGAATGGAGTGATGGTCCAGGATAAGTGGCTTTAGTAGTCCTCACTATTCTATGAAATAGTATGATAATAATTATAATGAGGACTCCATTGAGTGTGGATATTGTCTAGAAGACAATATTTGTGTTAAAACTCTTAGCTACGCTTTTGTTGTATTGTATAAGAAAAGTTTGTATTTGATTTATGTACCAAATATCTGGCGACCCAAGATGGGTGATGTATACCTGTTTTGGGGGCGTCACAGTTGGTATCAAAGCTTAGGGATATGATTCCTGGCTGAGATGTGAGACAAGAACTAGGAGAGGAGAGACGGGTAATTCCTTCGTTAGTATGACCTACCTAAATTTATTTGTTATTTAATTGGTCGGTCAGAATATAGGGATAATATGTGGCATGTCAATTAACCCTTATTTTGAAACTATATTCTAGAATGATATCTGAAATACATGAGATGAGAAATGGGAAAATCATGATAGAGAGGAAATAACCGGGAAGGTACAATCCGAAAAGAAAACAAGGTATTCTCATCTCTTCTAACTACTAGGTACGTAAATTTCGAGGGCGAAATTTCATAAGGAGGGGAGATTGTGAGATCCCGAATTTTATGAAATAAAAGTATTCAATTTTTCTGTTTTGGTAAATAGTTAAATTGATAAAAGTTTAAAGTTAAGGGTGATATTTGAAAATTTTGCAAAGTAAGCAAATAGATATAAAATATTCGTTGTGCCGGGGAATATTCGTTTTAACAGGGAATATTCGTACGACGACACAATCATTGGTGGACCCCACAACGAAGGTACTGTCATGGTTAGAAAATGACTAAAATATTTTTAAAAATAATGGCAAAAGTTTTACCGTTAGAATGTTGAAATATCCGATGGTAAAAGTACAGTAATACGCGTGATTGCATAGTAGCACACGGTATTGATTATTGATGCTTACGTGAGAAGTCACTCAGTTATACTCAATTATTGCTACAGTAATTGCTGCATCATATCTCTTATATTATTGATTCAATTATTGTCACAGTATCATCTGCATAATATATATTATTATTAAATCAATAATTGAGATGATAAAGTTATTCATATTATTATTTACAATATTAACGATGTCTAGAAAGTTCTGTCTGTGACGCCCCCAAAATAGGTATACATCACCCATCTTGAGTCGCCAAAAAACGTGGTACAAAATTCAAATACAAACCTAAATATACAACATGAGTTGTGAGTTTTAATACAAATATTTTCTTCCAGACAATATTCAAACTCAAAAATTCTCATATATACTGTGAGTTTCAATACAAATATTGTTACGTATATAATACGATAATATTCATATTTAAATTATTACAATGCCATATAAAGTACAACAGCAAATATATCAAGTCCCCGAAGGGACACGAGAAGATATATGTTCTTCTCATTCTAATAGAGTGCACCTTTGACGCTTCCAAATTCTGATTCACCTCACCCTATTGTTGTTCACCAAAATTAAATATCAAATGATGTATAAAACATGTCACACACATTTTAAGTTCTCAGTATGATTATTATGCCACACCGTTTCATAATTTGATTAGGCTTGTGACTAATTCAGATCACCACTTTATACCCATAATTTCTCTCTCTTAGTCCTAGCTACCCTTTTATTACCTGAAAGGGGTGGTGAAGTAAAAGGGTGAGCTCAACTAGCCCAGTAAAAAATATTATGACTAAGATAATACAGAACAAATTATCGTTAGTCTTCAACAGTATAACAACTGATAGAATATAATAGACAACAAGTTTTAGATCAATAACTGCAGCGGAATAAGCAATCCATTAGAAGAGTCAAGTAGAACATAATGTCTACTATCTCCTCTAGATTAAAAGTCCATCGTTAATACTTCATTCTCAGTAATACTCATCAACAGCTTCTTTTGCTATACTCAAGACAAAAGAACTCTCATCACCGCCTTCACCGAACCACCACAGTTATAATTAAATCACAATTCATAGTTATAATCAAGTAAATCAACAAATTCAACTTTGCACTACACAGCCAAAGATATACAACCTGAAAAATCAATAACCAACAGGTCCATCTTTGCACTACAGCCAAAGATATACAATCATAAAACTAATAATCAATAAATCCATCTTTGCACTATATGCCAAAGATATACAATCAGAAAAACCAATAATGCCGAGACTCGACTTAATAGTATCACGACCACGAATTATCCATGCACTACGGGCCAAGGATATTCGTGTTTTCAATTACTCCATGATTATACCGAATAATCCCTGGTCATAATCATACCAAGTCCATCTATGCACTACGGGCCAAAGGTGAATTTTACCACATCATTTGTAACATTACGGTCATGATTATACCAAATAATCCCTGGTCATAATCATACCAAGTCCATCTATGCACTACTGGCCATAGATGACTTTCAACACAATATAAGCATGAGAATGATGTCAATTGTGACGCCCCCAAAATAGGTATACATCATCCATCTTGAGTCGCCAAATACATGGTACAAAATTCAAATACAACTTTATTATACAACAGTCGTGTAAAATATGACAAAACATAATCTAAGAGTTTTAATAAGAATATTATCATCTAGACAATATCCACACTCAATGGAGTCCTCATTACATTTATTATCACATTATTCCGTAGAATAGTGAGGACTACTAAAGCCATTTATCCTGGACCATCACTCCATTCCCCGACTCGTCCCAGCTATATTCTCATTTCAAAGAGAATAATGAAAGAAAGGGTGAGCTCAACTAGCCCAAGAAGAAATATTATGACTAAGATAATGCGAAATAAATTATCCTTAACCTTCAACAAGATAACAACCGATAGAATACAATAGACAACAAGTTTTAGATCAAGAATCGCAATGAAATAAGCAATCCATTAGAAGAGTCAAGTATAGCATAAAATCTACTATCTTCTATGATTTAAAAGTTTTTTCATCAACTTTATCATTTGAGACTCACTTTTAATAAATAAAATCGAATCATCCCCGCACTACGGCCAAGAATATTCATGTAATCATCAATGGTCATGATTATACCGAATAATCCTCGGTCATAATCATACCAACAATCGTCCATTAATGAACTACGGGCCAATGAGGACTTTTACCACATCATTCGTTATATTACGGTCATGATTATACTGAATAATCCCTGGTCATAATTATACCAAGTCCATCTATGCACGTAAGCCAAAGATAACTTTCATCACAATATAAGCATGAGGATGATGACAATGACATAATAATTCAATAAAACAAGTTCAAGGATAAATTTTAAAGATTTATCATTTAATTTATCCAGAATTCAATAACGTTCAAATTGTCAACATTATACTGCTTTGTAGAGTAAAATTCAAGAATAATATTCATGTACCAAAAATAATTTGGACAGAAAAGAAATATATTTTTTGGGTGAATAGTATCTCGTGAATAGTACTTTGGGAATAGTACCCCGTGAATAGTACCCCAACATGAAAAGTGTCCCGAATACCCGAGTGAATGATACTAGAGTGAATAGTAATCGGATGAATAGTAACCCAAGAATAGTAACCCGTGAATAGTATTTCGGCACGAAAAGTGCCCCGAATATTCGAGTGAATAATACTAGAGTGAATAGTAACTAGGTGAATAGTAACCCGTGAATAGTAACTCATAAAAAAATACCAAAGAAAATGATATTCCATGACGAGTATAAAAGAAATGATATCTCATACGAGTATAATAGAATATACGAAACTGCAAATGGATTTTCACCCGTCATGCGATAATCCATATAGACAGATCATTTACACAATTTAATAAAGAATGAATACAAAGGATCATTCACCATGCATGCGGTAATCCACATAGACAGTTTATTCCAACAGAATAATAAATAATGGAATAACAGAAGAATTCACCATGCATGTGATAGACAGCACAAACATGTTATTCCAACAGAATAATAAAGAATGGAACCAGGTCATCCGTAATCCGCATGCATGTGAAATTCCAAATGTAATAATAAAGAATGGAACCAGTCATACGTAATCCGCAGACATGGATATTCCAATGTAATAATAAAGAATGAAATAACAATAGAATTCACCGTGCATGCGATAGACCGCATGCATGTGTTTTTCCAATGTAATAATAAAGAATGGAATAACAGAAGATTTTCACCATGTATGCGGTACTTCACATAGACAGGTTATTCCGACATAATAATAAAGAATGGAATAACAACCCTTACGAGTATTGAAAGAAAATAACTCTCTTCATGAATCCGAAAAGAAATAATACCCTTACCTCGTAAGAAAACGGATAATCGGAATAGTGAGGTAGCGACTTCTCTCTTCTTTTCTCTCTATAATTTCTCTCTATAATAATTGATCTATAGCTTTAGTGAATTGGTGAAAAATAATGAAGGAATGAGCTTCTATTTATAGGAAAATATAGTTTCGATAATTGCACGCTTTTGGAGCTCAAAATATTACAAATATAATACCTTCCTCTTTTCTTCATTTTTAATTTAGTCCCGCAAGTATTATCAAACTTGCACCACCTCCCCTAATAGTAAATAATCTGAATCAATAGTTCAATCATGTGAATCAATAGTTATAATCATGTGAAAATACGAATTACAGTATAGTACCTCCATCTATACCTCCATTTTTAACTTAGTCATGCAAGTATTATCAATCTTGCACCACCTCCCCTAATAGTACAAGAATGTGAATCAATAGTACACACATGTGAACAAATAGTTATAATCATATGAATTAATAGCAATTAATTGCTCATTTATTCGGTTAATTACCGATTGGTCAATATAACCTCCAGACATCAATTATTATCGAAATAAATATCGATCTTCACTAACACTAATAATTCCAACACAATGGAACTATCAATTTTATCTTTAATCAATACGAACTTATTCATCATTAATATTATAATTCACAATATTTAACAACCAGGTCGTTTCCAGGAAAGAGGGGGCTTTCCGATAAGGATTTCTCCTTATTGGCGCGCAATTAGGTGACCAAACCTCTCCTTGACAAAACTTCTAGACATTGTCAATATTGCAAATAATAATATGAATAACTTTTCCGTCTCAATTATTGATTTAATAACATAACATATTATGAAGATGATACTGTGACAATAATTGAATTAATAATATGAGAGATATGATGCAGCAATTACTGTAGCAATAATTGAGTATAACTGAGTGACTTCTCACGTAAGCATCAATAATCAATACCGTGTTCTACTATGCAACTATGTGTATTACTGTACTTTTACTACTGGGTAGTTCAACAGTTTTAACGGTAACACTTTCGCCGTTATTTTTATAAAAGATAATTTTGTCGCTTTTTAACTACGACAATACTTCGCTAGGGGTCCACTAATGATTGTGCCGTCGTCATTTATATTCCCCGACAAAAAGAATATTCCCCGACCAATTGAATATTATATAACAACTTGCATACTTTGCAAAATTTATAAATATTACCCACAACTATAACATTATATCAAATCCACACCATAATATTAAAAAAAAATATTTCGAGAAATTTAAATCTTTATTCATAAAATTTGGGGTCTCACAATCTCCCTCCTTATGAAATTTTGCCCTCAAAATTTACGTCGTACGCATACTAGTAGTATGTCAAGAAGATGAGGGGTACCTTGACTTCATTTCAGATTCTAACTTTTGAGGTATAACCTTTGAGTGTCGAATAGGATCCTTCTTATCCAAGATTTTAACATGTATCTCCTCATACATTAAATCTTCTGCTATCTCGTCTAGTTCCAATTCAATAATGTGGTTCGGGTCTTCCACATATTTACGTAACATCGATACATAAAAAACGTTATGAACACGTGATATACTTGGCAGTAAACGAGTCTATAGGCCACAGTTCCTACTCGATCGAGAATTTCAATTAGATCAATAAAATCATGGGTTGAGATTTCCTCTCTTCATCGAGTCTTGCTTCTAGAATAACGCCCTCTTGAACCTTCTTCTTCACATTCATCATCTTCGGGTGTGTAGCTTGAGCGGCCTTCTTATCGATTAAAGTCGATTCTACTCGTATAGTTGATATCACCACGTGGGTCCCTAGAGTCTTTAGCTATATCTTCATCATTTGTAAGTTATACGAAATGGGTTTTTGTGTTAACAACATCGCACTCGTGAACGCATACGAACTTCTACTCAACACGTCAGCTACCACATTCGCTCTTCCACAATGATATTGAATGGTATAATCGTAATCTTCAACAGCTCGAGCCAACGTCTTTAGCGCATTATACGTTCGTTTTAGGTGAAGAAATATTTAAGAGTTTTTTGAAATGGGTTTTGTACTGGGGTCAATACAAAATTCGATTTCACACTCTAGGGATAGGCTAAGAAGTCTTCAAGAATACGTCAAGAAATTTATTAACAATAGAAATATCATTCAAAACTGTGACTCTCATCCAAGACTTGGATAGTACGTCACATTGATACCTATCAACTTGCCATCATCATTGACGACGTCGCCTACAGAAAGTCTGGCTTCGGTGCATTCCACACAAGGAAGTCAACAACGAAAGGATCGGGGCTCTTTACTTATGGCTTGATATAACAATGATTAACTTTAGTGGTTTGGCTGCTTGAATTCGCATGATAGGTTGATTAAGAATATGAAAGCTAACAACCTTACGAAAAGCATGATGAGTAGTTAACCAATCGATTCCTAAAATCACATCAAAGGCAAGTATTTTCAAAGAGATAAGATCGACAGGTAATGTGAAAGTGTTGATTTGATAACACAAGATTTATAAATAGTGGAGGTAACGAAGGTTTCTCCCAACGGAGTTTCAACAGATAAATCAAAGTCTAATTTCTCCAGAGTCAAATTTAAACATTGAGCGCAAGTAGGAGAAATAAAAGAGTGGGTAGAACTGGTATCGAATAAGGTATAGACTTCGCAAGAGTTTATAATTAACTTACCCGTAATAACTTCGTTCAGGTTTCTTGACAAACGCTCTCACCTAAACTACCAGATTTGACTTTGCTATAGAGTACATTCCACCCTTAATTGCTTCGTCACATTCCTGATCTATGATTCGAATCATTACTCTCCGATCCATATCGAATTGGGGTTGACCGCTCTGCACAGGGTAATTCCGAATTCGATGTTGGATTCTCCCAATTATTGTCCAAAAAGCAATATCCATTTCATCTATTTTGGCCTTATTGGATCGGACGTCTTTTTCTACAATATCTATGCGTCGTGCGGCTTTTACGCATGCATCATCGATTCTCATTCGTTCAGTTGCTTCTTCTTTCATCAAAACTTTGATCATAACATTCTCAGATTCCAGCTCTAATATCTTATACTCTGCCAAAGAGTGCTTCTGTTCAAGTATCGCACATCGGGTAACACAATTTTGAATTGTTACATCTCTTTGCTCCACGACCGCCTGCCGTTCTTCAGCTTTCTCTTCTAACTCATGAATACGATTTTGTAATTCTAAATTTCAATCATAAAATTCTTCTAATAAATTCTCCCCGGGTTCCTCTTCTTCCTCACTCTCAGCTGCCATTTTCAAACACTACCACAAAATAAGGGTTAATTAACATGTCACATATTATCCCTATACTCTGACCGACCAATTAAATACCAAATAAACTTAGGTAGGTCATACTAGCGAAGGAATTCTCCGTCTCTCCCCTCCTAGTTCTTGTCTCACATCTCAACCAGGGATCATATCCCTAAGCTTTGATACCAACTGTGACGCCCCCAAAATAGGTATACATCACCCATCTTGAGTCGCCAAATACATGGTACAAAATTCAAATACAACTTTATTATACAACAGTCGTGTAAAATACGACAAAATATAATCTAAGAGTTTTAATAAAAATATTATCATCTAGACAATATCCACACTCAATGGAGTCGTCATTACATTTATTATCACATTATTCCGTAGAATAGTGAGGACTACTAAAGCCATTTATCCTGGACCATCACTCCATTTTCCGACTCGTCCCAGCTATATTCTCATTTCCTGAAGAGAATAATGAAAGAAAGGGTGAGCTCAACTAGCCAAGTAAGAAATATTATGACTAAGATAATGCAGAATAAATTATCCTTAGCCTTCAATAGTATAACAACTGATAGAATACAATCGACAACAAGTTTTAGATCAACAACTGCAGCGGAAATAAGCAATCCATTAGAAGAGTCAAGTAGAGCATAAAATCTACTATCTTCTATGATTTAAAAAGTTTTTCATCAACTTTATCGATAAGACTCAGCTTAATAAATAAAATCGAATCATCCCAGCACCACGACCAAGGATATTTATGTAATCATCAATGGTCATGATTATACCGAATAATCCCTGGTCATAATTATACCAACAACTGTCCATCAATGAACTACAGGCCAATGAGGACTTTTACCACATCATTCTTTACATTACGGTCATGATTATACTGAATAATCAGTGGTCATAATCATACCAAGTCCATCTATGCACGTAAGCCAAAGATGACTTTCATCACAATATAAGCATGAGGATGATGACAATGACATAATAATTCAATAAAAAAAGTTCAAGGATAAATTTTAAAGATTTATAATTTAATTTATCCGAAATTCAATAACGCTCAAATTGTCAACATGATCTTTGCTTTGTAGAGTAAAATTCAAGAATAATATTCATGTACCAAAAATAATTTGGACAGAAAAAAAATATATTTTTCAGTGAATAGCACCGAATGAATATAGTACCACACAAAAAGTGTCCCGAATACCCGAGTGAATGATACTAAAGTGAATAGTAATCGGGTGAATAGTAACCCATGAATAGTACTCGGCATGAAAAGTGCCCCGAATACCCGAGTGAATAATACTAGAGTGAATAAGAATCAGGGTGAATAGTAACCCGTGAATAATAGAATCGTAAAAAAATACCAAAAAGTGATTTTCCATGACAAGTACAAAAGAAATGATATCTCATACGAGTATAATAGAATATACTGAAATCAGAAATGGATTTTACTCGCCACGCAGTAATCCATGTAGATGCATCATTTCCACAATTTAATAAAGAATGAATACAAAGGATCATTCACCATGCATGCGGTAATCCATATAGACAAAGTTTATTCCAATGTAATAATAAAGAATGGAATAATGTAAGAATTCACCATGCATGCGATAGATCACATGCATGTGTTATTCCAATGTAATAATAAAGAATGGAACCAGTCATGCAAATTACGAATCGACCACGTATATAATATTCTAACGAATAATAAAGAATGGAATAACAACAGAAATTCACCGTGCATGCGATAGATCAAGATGCATGTGTTATTCCAATGTAATAATAAAGAATGGAATAACAGAAGATTTTTACCATGTATGCGGCAACATAATAATAAAGAATGGAATAACAACCCTTACGAGTATTGAAAGAAAATAACTCTCTTCATGAATCCGAAAGAAATAATATCCCTTACCTCAGAAGAAAACTGGATACTGGAATAGTGAGGTAGCAGACTTCTCTTCTTCTTTCTCTCTATAATAATTGCTCTATAGCTTTTGTGAATTGGTGAAAAATAATGAAGGAATGAGCTTCTATTTATAGGAAAATATAGTTTCGATAATTGCACGTTTTGGGGCTCAAAATATTACAGTATAATACCTTCCTCTTTTTCTTGATTTTTAATTTAGTCCTGAAAGTATTATCAAACTTGCACCACCTCCCCTAATAGTAAATAATTTGAATCAATAGTTCAATCATGTGAATCAATAGTTATAATCATGTGAAAATACGAATTACAATTATAAGACCTCCATCTATACCTCTATTTTTAACTTAGTCATGCAAGTATTATCAATCTTGCACCACCTCCCCTAATAGTACAAGAATGTGAATTAATAGTACACACATGTGAACAAATAGTTATAATCATGTGAATTAATAGCAATTAATTGCTCATTTATCCGGTTAATTACCCGATTGGTCAATATAACCTCCAGACATCAATTATTATCGAAATAAATATCGATCTTCACTAACACTAATAATTCCAACACAATAGAACTATCAATTTCATCTTTAATCAACACGAACTTATTCATCATTAATATTATAATTCACAATATTTAACAACCAGGTCGTTCCTAGGAAAAAGGGGGATTTCCGATAAGGATTTCTCCTTATTGGCGCGCAATTAGGTGACTAAACCTCTCCTTGACAGAATTTCTAGACATTGTCAATATTGCAAATAATAATATGAATAACTTTGCTTGTAGAAATTATTGATTTAATAACATAACATATTATGCATTTATATCTTTGTGACAATAATTGAATCAATAATATGAGAGATATGATGCAACAATTCTCGTAGTAATAATTGAGTATAACCGAGTGACTTCTCACGTAAGCATCAATAATCAATACCGTATGCTACTATGCAACCACGCCAGACATCGCATTTTTTACTACCGGGTAGTTCAACGGTTTTAACGGTAACACTTTCGCCTTTATTTTTATAAAATATAATTACGCAATGCTTTCTAACTACGACAATACTTCCGTTGTGGGGTCCACCAATGATTGTGCCATCGTACGGATATTCCCCGACAAAAAGACTATTCCCTGACCAATCAAATATTATATAACAACTTGCATACTTTGCAAAATTTATAAATATTACCCACAACTATAACATTATATCAAATCCACACCATAATATTAAAAAAAAAATATTTTGAGAAATTTAAATCTTTATTCATAAAATTTGGGGTCTCACAACAATGATATAAAGAATCAATCAAATGAGATAAAGGATAAATATTAAAGACTTTAACAATATAATTTATCCAAAATTTAATAATGTCCAAATTGTCAACATGATCACCAATTGTGGAGTAAATTTCAAGAATAATATTATATCAAAAATGATTTGAATAATATTTCAACAAATATTTAACGAAGATAATAACATTAATCATTATATTATAACCTCCATTTAATATTATTCATTATATAATAATATTAAATTCATTTACTAATATTATTAAACTCCATTTAATATTAACAATTCATTATTCCTCTTTTAAACTCTATTTAATATTATTCATTATATAATAACATTAAATTCATTTACTAATATTATTAATCATTAATCAATGTGTAAATAACACCTTAATCCAAATGTTATCAATCACTTAATAATCCCATAATCTAATATTATTTATATTACAACAATATTTTAATCATTTCTTAAACTTATAAATAATTTATTTTAATTGTTTACATTTTACTAATTAATGCATTTAATCATCCTAAAATGCCAAACTCATAAGATTTCATCACCAATAATCAAAACCTTCATCAAAAATATGCATATATCTTATATAGGATTCTTGAGCTATAAAATCCTATTTTTCAATTTTCTTTCTTCACATAACATATTTAATTCATTTACTCATAACTAGTCCATTTTCATGAAAAATACCAAATCAGTACAAACAAATTTTCTTTTCTGGGATTTAGCAGAATATAGTCCCATATTGAACATATATTTTTCTCGAAATTTTAAAAATTCATTTACTATTTTTCATATGGCCAAAACTGCCGAATATTTAGACATTTATCATAAATTGTACGTTTGTCCAAAAATTCCGAAATTTATAGAGTATACTTCTGTTATATACATGTACTCTCAATAAAAATTTCACCAATTTTGGAGTTAACCACAAGGACTTATAAGGGTTTACTTTTAAAATAGTCTTTTCCCATAAAATTCATAAGTCTTAATTTATACATCCAAAAATCGCCATTTTGGGACACAATCTAGAAAACTCATCAAATTATTATTTTGAATTTTTTCAGAATTTTGAGGGTCACAAAATTACGAAACTGAAAAATATAATAATACTTACAATCCCTTACCGCAAAAGAGCAGTATTTCTGACTGGAATTTCGGATGTAAAGCCGAAGAAAACTTGCACTGAATAACAACTCTCAAAGTATCTAAATACTCACAAAAATATGCTCGACAATATAGAGAGAGAAAACTTATGTTTCTGGTGTGATTTTCAATTCTAACTTAAGCGCCTATTTATAGAAAAATGCTAGAACGCCAAAGGAGATTAAAATAATAAAATAATATTATTATTTTTTCTATGCATGCATGCTTTGAACAAAACTCAACCACCTCTAGTGGGGCCCACTAATTCAGTACATGCTTTCTACACCAATCAAAAGTGGGTCCCACCCAATTTTAATAAAAATCATTTTATTTTTCGAAACTTCAATAATTCATAATAAATAGCCATTTTATCAGAAAAGTAAAAATTTTATGTCCATTCCACATGAAATTGAATTCTTTACAACTTTGCAGAAGAAAGTTTTTCCAAATTTCGAACATAAAATATCCGAATTCCACAAACGGATAATTTTCAATACCTCTTAAAATTCATAACAAATCATACGTTAATTTTTAAAGGTTCAAAATTTGTGGACATCTACTCAACTTATATATGTATAACATATCCAAAAATCACAACGATTCAACGGTCAGATTAAAAATTATTACTCACGCAATAGAGCTTTAAGAACACCGATTTGATTTTTTAATACCTCCAATCCGATAAAATACTGATAAAACACCTCAACATTAATTCCTTCATTTATAACCACATGAAATAAATAAATCCATCATTTATATCCGCATCAAATAAATATTTCCTTATCAATAATTAATTATTCACAAATAATATTACAGAATCACAATAATGACAACCAGGCAGTTCCAAGGAAAGAGGAGGCTTTCCAATAAGGATTTCTCCTTACTGGCGCGCAATTAGGTGACCAAACCTCTACTTGACAGAACTTTCTAGGCATTGCCAATAATGCTATCTAATAATATTATTCAAATAATATGAATTATTGATCTGATAATGGGAAATACTGTGCTGTGATAATTAGTGAAACAACAATATTATAAAATATCAACGCAGCAATTATTGAATCAATAAAATAAAATATTAAACAATAATTACTATAACAATTATTGAGTAGTACCTTCATCTGTAAGAATCAATAATTCAAAAATACTCATGCAATACCGCAGTGCTATCTTTATGCAACCACGCGTACATCGTATTTTAACCACCGTAATTCAACAAAGTTGTTAATCTGTAACATTTACCCCATTATTTATAAAACTCAAACTTGTTATTTTCTTCATCCGATGCTTATTATTACATTATGGGGCCCACAAATGGTCATGGCCATCATATACGAATATTCCCCAAACACAAGAATATTCCACGACCAAACGAATATTCCCCTGATGCGAATGAGTATTTTATAACCACTTGCGTATTTTGAAAATTTTATATATATCACCCTTAATTTTAAACTTTTATCAATTTAACTATTTACTAAATAGAAAAATTGAATACTTTTATTTCATAAAATTCGGGATCTCATAATCTCTCCTCCTTATGAAATTTCGCCCTCGAAATTTACGTACGTACCAGGTATATCTAAGAGATGAGAATACCTTGCTTTCTTTTCGGATTTGTACCTTCCCGGTTATTTCCTTTCTATCATGATTTTTCCATTGCTCATCTCCTGTATTTCAGATATCATTCTAGAATATGGTTTCAAAATAAGGGTTAATTGACATGCCACATATTATCCCTATACTCTAACCGACAAATTAAATACCAAATAAACTTAGGTAGGTCATTCTAGCGAAGGAATTCCCCGTCTCTCCCCTCCTAGTTCTTGTCTCACATCTCAGCCAGGGATCATATCCCTAAACTTTGATACCAACTGTGATGCCCCCAAAATAGGTATACATCACCCATCTTGAGTCGCCAAAAACATAGTACAAAATTCAAATACAAACTTAAATATAAAACATGAGCTGTGAGTTTTAATACAAATTTTGTCTTCTAGACAATATTCAAACTAAAAAAATTCTCATATATACAGTGAGTTTTAATACAAATATTGTTACGTATATAATACGATAATATTCATATTTAAATTATTACAATGCCATATAAAGTACAACAGCAAATATATCAAGTCCCCGAAGGGACACGAGAAGATATCTGTTCTTCTCATTCTAATGGAGTGCACCTTTGACGCTTCAAAATTCTGATTCACCTCACCCTATTGTTGTTCACCAAAATTAAATATCAAATGATGTATAAAACATGTCACACACATTTTAAGTTCTCAGTACGATTATTATGCCACACCGTTTCATAATTTGATTAGACATGTGATGTGACGCCCCCAAAATAGGTATACATCACACATCTTGGGTCGCCAGATATAAGGTACTGAATACAAATACAAACTACTTATACAACAGTCGTGTAAAATACGACAAAACATAAATTGAGAGTTTTAATAAGAATATTGTCATCTAGACAATATCCACACTCAAAGGAGTCCTCATTACATTTATTGTCACACCATTTAACAGAATAGTGAGGACTACTAATACTATCATCTGGACCATCACTACGTTCCCCGACTAGTCCCGGCTACGTTCTCATTTCCTGAAGAGAATAGTGAAAGAAAGGTGTGAGCTCAATTAGCCCAGTAAGAAATATTATGACTAAGATAATACAGAATAAATTATCATTAGTCTTCAACAATGTTAAACTGATAAAATACAATAGACATCAAGTTTAACTGCAGCGGAATAAGAAATTCATTAGAAGAGTCAAGTACAGCATGATATCTACTATCTTCTATGATTTAAAATGTTTTCATCAATTTTTATCATTTGAGACTCAAATTTTAATAAATAAACCACATCATCGAGTCATCCTCGCTTTTTGCGGCCAAGGATATTCATTAAATTATCAATGGTCATGACTATACCGAATAATCCCTGGTCATAATCATACCAACAACTGTCCGTCAATACACTACAGGCCACTGAGGACTTTTACCACATCATTTATAACATTATAGGTCATGATTATACCGAATAATCCCTGGTGATAAGCATACCAAGTCCATCTATGCACGTAAGCCAAAGATGACTTTCATCACAATATAAGTATGAGGATGATGACAATGACATAATAATTCAATAAAACAAGTTCAAGAATAAAATTTAAAGATTTATAAGTTAATTTATCCTGAACTCAAAAATGTCCAAATTGTCAACATGATACTGCTTTGTGGAGTAAAATTCAAGAATGCTCAGAAGAATATTTCCATGAAAAGATACTGGATGAAGCACAAATATCAAGGATATTTCACTAATTTCATGGAGTATAGAAGCCAAAACTTTAACCAACTGAGTAATAGAATATATGAAACTGCAAATGGATTTTCGCCCGCCATGCGGTAATCCACGTATACAGATCATTTCCACAATTTAATAAAGAATGAATACAAAGGATCATTCACCATGCATGTGGTAATCCACATAGACAAGTTATTCTAACAGAATAATAAAGAATGGAACAGAAGGATTCACCATGTGAGCGATAGACTGCACAGACAGCTTATTCCCAATAGAATAATAAAGAATGGAACTAGGTCATGCGTAAACGCACAGACATGATATTCCGATAGAATAATAAAGAACGGAACCAGTCAAAGTAAAATTCACACCGACGTGATATTCCAAATGTAATAATTAAGAATGGAATAACAATGTAAATCACCATGCATGTAATAGACCACACGCATAAAGTTATTCCAACAAAGATAATAATTAATGGAACCGAATGTCGGTAGCGTAATAGGCAATCGAGGTGATATTCCAACATAATGATAAAGAATGGAATAATAGAAGAATTTCACCATGTATGCGATTGTGACATACAAAGTTATTCCAATGTAATAATAAGGAATGGAATAATAGAAGTTCTCTTCATGAATACGAAAAGAATAATACCCTTACCTTATAAAGAAGAGTACTCACAGATGGGTAGTAAGGGATATACTTGAAAAAAACTTGCACTACACTCAAAGCTTCTTAAAACTCTAAAGAAATACGCTCAAGATTATAGAAGAGAATTCTCTGAATTTCTAGTGTGATTTCAATTCTAACTAAGCATCCTGTTTATAGGAAAATAGAAAGGATACTATACAATAAAATATAATATATATATTATTTAAAATCTAATAAAATAATTAACTTTATAAAAATATTCTGTTTTATATAAAAAAATTTTACTATGCAAACACTATGCAGGTACTATACAAACACTATACATAATAAAATATATTATATTCTAATTATTGTCTAATAAAAGAAATAACTTTATAAAAGTATTATGTTTTATATAAAAAGATTTTACTATGCAAAACACTATGCATAATAAAATATATTATATTCTAATTATTGTCTAATAAAAAAAATAACTTTATAAAAGTATTCTGTTTTATATAAAAAGCTTTTCTGTTTTATTACATTAATAATACTAATAAAATAAAACTTATCACCTTTATTATAATTCACAATATTAATTGACCAGGTCGTTCCCAAGAAAGAGGGGGCTTTCCAATAAGGATTTCTTCCTATTGGCGTGCAATTAGGTGACCAAACCTCTCCTTGACAGAACTTCTAGACATCGTTAACATTGCAAATAATAATATTAATAACTTTGTTATCTCAATTATTGATTTAATAATATATAAAATATCGACAATAATTGAATCAAATAACGTGAGATACTATGCAACAATTCATGTAGTAATAATTGAAAAAAAAAGCGAGTGACTTCTCACGTAAGCATGAATAATCAATCACTGTGTGCTACTATGCAACCATGCATATTCTTCGTATTTTAACAACACCGTGTTTCAACGATTAATGGAAAAACTTCACGTTATTTTCATAAAAATATTTTTGTCATTTTCTCAATCCGACAATAATTCCGTTGTGGGGTCCACCAATGATTGTGCCGTGGTACGAATATTCCTTGTTAAAACGAATATTCCCTGACCAATCGAATATTATATAACAACTTGCATACTTTTCAAAATTTCTAAATATTACCCACAACTATAACATTATATCAAATTTACTCCATAATATTCAAAAATGATATTTATTGAAAATTCATCTTTATTCATAAAAGTTGGGGTCTTACAACCTCCCCTTCTTATGAAATTTCATCCTCGAAATTAGGGTACATACCTGGTATGTCGAAGAGGTAAGGATACCTTGATTTTATTTTAGATTCTAACTCCCAGGTCATTTCCTCAACATCGTGGTTTCTCCACAAAATCTTGACTTGAGGTATAACCTTGGAGCTTAGAATATGTTCCTTCTTATCCAAGATTTGAACAGGAATCTCTTCATACGTTAAATCTTCTGCTATTTCGTCCGGTTCTAACTCAATAATGTGGTTCAGGTCTTTCACATATTTACGTAACATGGATATCTGAAAAATGTTATGAACACGAGACATACTTGGCGGTAAAACGAGTCTATAGGCCACAGTTCCTACTCGATCGAGGATTAAAAATGGGCTAATGAATCGAGGATTAAACTTTTCTCTCTTTCCAAATCTCGTAACTCTTTTCCATGGAGCAACACGTAACAACACATGATCTCCAATATCTAATTTCACGTCCTTTCGATGAAGATCAGCATAACTCTTTTGTCGATCTTGTGAGGTTTTTATACATTGTATGATCGTTTGAATCTTTTCTGTAGTCATACGTACTAACTCCGGTCCCAACAACGTGCTTCACCCACCTCATCCCAACATATTGGAGAACGACACTTTCTTCCATACAACGTGTAAGACCCCAACTTATATAAATGAAATTAAATTTCCTCTATTTATTATTTTAAAATAGTAAGGGTTGATTTGATTAAT
This sequence comes from Panax ginseng, assembly GCA_020205605.1. NCBI lineage: Eukaryota > Viridiplantae > Streptophyta > Magnoliopsida > Apiales > Araliaceae > Panax > Panax ginseng. The sequence goes on along the minus strand of CM035130.1, from coordinate 54,148,647 downwards.
GATGTTAGTTATGGAAAAAATGCGCAAATATTTCAAATAAGCAAGTGGTTATAAAATATTCATTGTTGTCGGGGAATATTTTTTTGGTCGTGGAATATTCTTACTGTCGAGGAATATTCGCATGACGATGACAGCAATTTAAAGGGCCCCATAATGTAAAGCGATTAGATAAATAAAATGACAAGTATAAGTTGTTTATAAATAACTAGCGTAAGTTATTCTGAAGTAATATTGTTGGAACACCCGGTGGTTAAAACAAAGTAGAACACGGTATTGCATCAATTATTGATTCTTACATAAGAAGGCACTACTCAATAATGGTTACAGTAATTACTGTTCAATATTTTATTTTATTGATTCAATAATTGATGCGTTGATATTTTATATTATTGTTGTTTCAATAATTATCATTACACAGTATTTTCCTTTATCAGATCAATAATTCATATTATTTGAGTAATATTATTAGATAGCATTATTGGCAATGTCTAGAAAGTTCTGTCTAAGGAGAGGTTTTGTGACACCCCCAAATCCAGATACTTCATTCCCACAGGATTTGGTGCTCACTTATCAAAAACTATTACATCTAACTACCCTTAATAAAGGATAAAGACATAATTAAAATAATTTAAACAATAATCTCTCCTATTAAAGGGTTACATCATCATCTCAAATTAAATCCTAGGTAATCTAACTTTAAAATTATTACATAAGTTTGCGGAATACATCACATATTTAAAACAAGTCTTGAAACATAAAACATTTAAATAAAATTATCATAAGTCTTCATCATTTGAACATCTTGCCCTTGTCTTTGCTAGTCGACGGCTCATCAACTTTCTCCACTTTAGCTGCAGTGTTAATTGCAAGAGTGAGCAAACAAATGCTTACTGATATAGAATGTAGCAATGATAATAACATGAGAGTGAACAACAAAAGCTGAACAATAAGGAACTTGTTCTACAAATCAAACTAGAAAACAAGTTCGAACTTTAATTATCTGAGGGTCTTAAGACCACGAACTATGTCCCCGATACTTAGGTATTATTACCCAACCTTAACAGTCATTTAGACTATACGGACCCTTCTTATCGTACTTAGGGGGATCAACCCTTTGTACCATGTATTGTGCACAAACATCTAAACGTTACACCTACAAAAATCCCCTATGTTAGGGTTTGTTAAGTCTCGATTTGGATTTATAATTTCCTCACTAAAGAAAGTTTAGTTTGGAACTAGCTTATCGTTGTTTCTAGAATTTTAGAACACTATTCAATATAGATTAATTCAATCAATAAAGGTTTGCTTACTACTTGAAGGTTTAATACAACGATAAAGCTTTGAACAAGGTTATCAAAGTCAAAGATTGAATAACAATAATATATAATTGAGTAATCATGATATACATGCAAAGCGCTATAGAAGAGTTAAAACAATCTCCCTTGAATCAATGTATTAGAACATTATATGCTTTAAATAATAATTAGAAATTAAATCTACTTCAATGTAACGAATTAGGTTACATAAGCTTGTACAAACATACGCAAAGATAGGTTAAGCTTGCTCAAATTCATAAAGAATGTTAGAAACTTGCAGAATAATAATATAGGAATGGAAACTTGCATTCAATATGAAAAGAACAAAGTTCAAAAGCTTGCTCAATTGTAAAGAGATAAGGTTTGGAACTTGCACAATTAAAAGTAGGGTTAGAGAACTTGCCTCGTGCATAGGTTAAACAATCACTACTCACGTTCACCCCAAGTCCTACACATACTATATATATTGACAATACACATTAGTTACACTAACATTACCTTCATGAGTTGCTTTCTACTTTTATTATAGCTACTAACTAAGTTTAAGTTTAAACAACATCGCATCTTTTCATGAACATTACTTTTTAGCTTTATTACAACTACTTAAGTGATCATGTCATTGCACCACATACACATTAACAACTTGATACAACATCCTATTACATGTCCAACATGTTATCATTAAGTTATACTAACACACAAAGGATTGCATTTGCATTCGCGCATCCCGACGCCCTCCGATTGGCTCTAAATACACAACAATCCTAAAGATGGCCATTTTGACCCTTCATAACGATTTCAAATTGAAAACCTTAAAGAATAAAAGTTATAGGCCTATTCGTCCTCTTTCCAAATCATCTTGAATCACCTCAATCGGAGTTCGTTTAAAAAATTTATGGCCATTTTACTATAGGAGGTTAAAATCGTCTCAGGCCAGCACCACTTTTCCAAATATTTGGAGTGAAAGACATTAGCGGTTGCTGCATAAATTCCAAAGATCGGGGCACGAATTCCAGTGCCAGGAAGAGAATTTCTGGTCTACTTTTTACGCCGGTCTTGTGAAATTTGGCGCTAGGCGCGAAATTTGTGCTGAAACTCAAATTCTTTAACAACACCAAAACCGTAAACAAAGCCAAGCTATTGTGTCTTAATTTCTAAAACCAATTAACATGTGTAATCCATGTAAAGTACACATAAATATTACCAAGCATATATGTACCAACTTAAACAACTAAACAAAAATTGTAGAAAACTTAAATTTTGAAAACACGGTTTAAAAACCAAAACTCCATAGTTGATATATTTTAACACAAGAACACTCATGAAATTCTAATAACAACCAATTTGTTTACTTTAACTACAATTCTCCGAAAATTAAGAAACAAACGAATTAACATAATCACAGCTTTAATTTCTCAATTAGTATAATCTAATTTTGTCATCATACAAAATTTAACAATCACTGCTCATATATCTTTCTTTGTAAAACTATTTCCTTCTTGTAACCATAAATTAGCATACAATCTTATCTATACATTAAGCATACAATCATATATATACATATATACATGCTAGTTATTACCGGAACACATGATTTAGTAAAGCATAGTTTACAGACAATTTTTGTAAAAAACCTTATATTATAGTCAAATTCACATACACATAGAGACTTTAAGCATAATTACGTAAAACATATATAAGTATAAAGGTTATGCCACATACCTTCTAATTGCTCAGTAATCCTTGCTAACACCACTGGAATTGTTTGAAAACCCCACGTGTACACTCTCAATCTCCTCTGCAATTCTCTCTTCCTCTGTTTTCGTTCTATACTAACAAGCCTTGGAAAATAATGTGTAGAGTTATAAACTGACTCCCACGCTCTCTTTCCTTTAAGGAAAACAAAGGACGCCAGTTAAAATAAGCCAAAGGCCACAAGGCCCTGTTTGGCTAACACATAAATCCCATAACTAAATTATTTAAATAATATTTTTATTATATAGTTACACTTGTCACACATTACTTCAATTAATTAAATAACTTTGATTTTAGCTTATAATAATAATAAAATTCTTATTATCATTATACTTAAAATTAATAAATAATTATATATCTAATTTAATTAATAAATTAGACACATCACTTTATTTAATTTATTCATTTTCATTAAATTAAACAATTCATTTAATTAACTAATTTCTTAAATATTAAGCAATTGATTTAATTAAATTATCTCCTTAAATTAAATCCAACAAATAAGATTATCATTACTCGATTCAATTAACATCAATTAATTTAGTTACTAAATTAATTCATCACAATTCATCAAATATTTACTTTCCTCAACAACTAAATTATTTAAAATATTTATTTAATTCAATAAATATTTGTAAATTAAATTACAAATTCCTCGATCGTTACATCATTCCCTCCTTAAAAAGATTATGTCCCCAGAATCACAACTCGAAAAAGAAAAATTTATCCGTTACAGGTTTGGTCACCTAATCAAGCTGCCAAGTAAGGAGAAATTTTTATTGAAAGCCCTCTTTCTCAGGACTACTGCTTTTATGTCGATATTGTGATTCTCGTAATATTATTTGTGAATAATTAGTTATTGATTTATATGATAAGGAAAATATTCATTTTATGTGGATATAGATAGAGAAAATTTTAAAGTGACAATTGTTGAAAAATTGATATTTTATCTTTTCTGATAAAATAATTCATTTAAATATATTATTATATTTTAATAATATAATAATGGTGATATTTTACAATGAATGTGGGATATATAAATATATAAGGAGGAAGAGTATTTTAGTTACTAAAAATATTTAAAACATGTTTTTCATATTTGTGGACCCCATTTCTTGACTGAAATTTGATTATAGCCTGTAAAATCACCCGTTTGTGGATTTCGGTCAATTTTTGTTTGGAATTTGGAAAAACTTTCTTCTGTAAAGTTGTAGAGAATTAAATTTCCTATGAAATGGATATAAGATTTGAATTTTTATGATAAAAGATCTATTTATTATGAATTATTGAAGTTCCGAAGTTCCGGAATAATTAATTTTTGAAGTTTTAAATAATTTTTAAAAGAAAAACATTTTTAACAAGTTGGTGGGCCCCACTAGTATGTAAAATGAGCTGAATTCAGTTGGTCTTAGGTGGGCGTGAATTTTTTTTATTTATATTAATATTATATTAAATTTTCTGCTTTGGTGTTCTAAGCATTTTCCTATTAATAAGGTGCTTAGGTTAGAATTGAAAAACACACCAGAAACTAAAGTTTTCTCTCTTTATACTGTCAAGCGTATTCTTATGAGTATTTTGATACTTTAAGTGTTGCTATCTGATCTGCAAGTTACTTTCAAATATATATCGATATTCCACCCCTGTAAGTACTATTCTTTTTCGAGGTAAGGATATTATTTTTTTGAAATGATATTATTTCTTCTAATATCATTATGCCGGAATATTGGTAAGATTTTTCTTGTGAAATTCTTATCTTTTAGTGTCGGGGTTACTATTCGTGTATACGATACTATTCACGTATACGACACTATTCACAGAAAAATTAAATTTTTATTTTTGTCCAAAATATCTATTATGGATACTAGCTTTGACTGTATCCATATTTTGATCATTCTTGAATTTTACTTCACTATGGTTATTTATGAAGTATTTTTGAACTTGGACTGTTTAAAGTACGAATCCTTATTATTTGTTCTTTTGTTTCACTGGATTCGTTTTCGTTAAAATATTTTTCATCATCCTCAGTCCTAAATGATGATATAACTGAATATATTTGGCCTGTAGTGCAAAGATGGTTGATTTTCTTATGAATATCTTTGGCCCATAGTGCAAAGATGTACAGGTGTTGAGATGAACATGACCAACTGATGAATATCTTTGGCACATGTAGTGCAAAAAGATGAATACTTGATTTATGATATATATTGATTGATGTTACAGGGATAAAATATTGATGATGGATTTTTAAAATCATAGAAGATAGTAGATTTCATTCTCTACGTAACTCTTCTAATGAATTCTTATTTCTACTGCGAATATTGATTTAAAACTTGTTGTCAATTGTATTCTATCAGATTTTTCCCTGTTGAGAACTAACAATAATTTGTTCTATATTATCTTAGTCATAATATTCTTTACTGGGCTAGTTGAGCTCACCCTTTTCCTTTTTGTTCTATTTTTTCTTCTCAAGAGGCGAGAATGTAGCGAGTACTAGTCGGGGTATGGAATGAAGGTTCTAGAAAGTCATTTTAGTAGTCCTCACTATTTTGTAAAATAGTGTATCAATAATTGTAATGAGGACTTATTTGAGTGTTGATATTGTCTAGATGACAATATTTGTATTTAAACTCACAGTTTGTGTTGTCGTATTTTGCACGACAATTGTATTAATAAAGTTGTAGTTGTTTCTATACCATGTATTTGGCTACTCAGAATGGGTGTTGTATACCTATTTTGGGGGCGTCACACAACACCTCAAATGGAGCCATGACAATACTTGCTTGATAGCTGTTGTTGTAGGAAAACTCTACCAACGGTAAGAACTTGTCCCAACTTCCCTTGAAGTTAAGGACACAAAGTCTTAATAAATCTTCAAGAGTTTGAATAGTCCTCTCTGATTGTCCGTCCGTCTGAGGATGATATGCCGAACTAAATCGTAAATCCGTGCCCATAGCTTTTTGCAAACTAACCCAAAATCTTGAAGTGAATCTTGGGTCTCGATCAGAAACTGTGGATACTGGCATACCATGCAGTCTTACAATCTCGTTTATGTACATACGAGCAAGACGTTCAAGTGTATAAGTTTCTCGTATTGGTAAGAAGTGAGCAGACTTGGTCAATCTATCAACAATGACCCAAATTGCATCTATGCCTTGAGAAACCTTGGGAAGACCAGTTACGAAATCCATGGTAATGTGTTCCCACTTCCATTCTGGAATTTTAAGTGGTTGCAATGGACCTTTTGGCACTTGATGCTCCGCCTTGCCTCGTTGACAAGTTAGACACCTTGAGATAAACAACGCTATCTCACTCTTCATATTGCTCCACCAAAATATATGACGAAGATCACGATACATTTTGGTACTCCCAGGATGGATTGCAAACGGTGTGTTGTGCGCCTCCATCATGATTTTATACTTTAAATCGTATCATTAGGAACACAAAGTCCGGAGTTGACTCAAAGTATTCCTTCTTCATCGATTCTTGCTTTCGATAACACCTTCTTGCGCTTTCTTCCTCATATGCATCGGCCTCCAGTGCATGCTTGAGCAACTTTAACTTTATCAATTAAAATCGGTTCTACTCGTATATTCGCCATCATCACATGGGTCCCTGGAGTCTTTAACTCTATCTCCATCCTTGTAAGTCATACAAAATGGGCCTTTGCGTTGGCAATATTGCACTCATACCTGCATATGATCTTCTACTCAATGCGTCAGCTACCACATTCGCTTTTCCAGGGTGGTATTGGATGGTATGATCATAATCTGTCAACAGTTCAAGCTAACGTCATTGTCGTATGTTGAGTTCCTTTTGAGTGAAGAAGTATTTGAGGCTTTTATGATCCGTAAAGATCTCCACTTTCTCCCCATACAAGTAATGCCTCCAAATTTTAAGTGCAAAGACAACAACTGCCAACTCTAAATCATGAGTAGGATAATTTCTCTCATATTCTTTGAGTTGCCGAGAGGCATAGGCTATGACTTTCTCATGTTGCATGAGAACACATCCTAACCCTTTGCCCGAAGCATCACTGTAGATGACAAATCCCTCCGAGCCAGATGGTATTGTTAGAACAGGTGCTGAAATGAGTCTCCTCTTTAGTTCTTAAAAACTCTTCTCACATTCTTCGCTCCAACCAAACTTTGTATCTTTCTGAGTCAGCTAAGTTAATGGAGTAGCGATTCGAGAAAATCCTTCCACGAATCTCCGATAATAACCAGCTAAACTGAGAAAGCTACGTACTTCGGTCACTGATTTAGGTTGCTCCCAGCTTTGAATTGCTTAAATCGTTGTTGGGTCAACAGATATTCCATGACTTGATACTACGTGCCCAAGGAATGCTACTTCCTCAAGCCAGAACTCGCATTTCTTCAACTTGGCATAAAGCTTGTTTTCACGAAGCTTTTGGAGTATCAGCCTCAAGTGTTGTCATGATCTTCACGGCTTTTGGAATATATGAGAATGTCATCAATAAAGACGACGACAAAGTGATCCAAATATTCCTTGAATACTCGGTTCATCATATCCATGAAGGCAGCAAGAGCATTAGTCAATCCAAAAGACATGACTAGGAATTCATAATGCCCGTACCGAGTTCTGAAAGCCGTCTTTGGAATGTCATCAGTTCTAATCTTCAATTGGGGATATCCGGAACGAAGATTAATCTTTGAAAAAAATTTGGCGCCTTGCAACTGGTCAAACAAGTCATCAATGCGAGGCAATGGATATCTATTTTTGATAGTGACATGGTTCAACTCCCGATTATCAATACAAAGTCGCATACTCCCATCTTTCTTCTTCATGAATAGAACAGGAGCACCCCAAGGAGACGTACTAGGACGAATGAAACCGATGTCTAACAATTCTTGCAGTTGGGTCTTTAACTCCTGAAGTTCAATAGGAGCCATTCTATATGGGGCTTTGGAAATGGGTTTTGTACCTGGTTCAAGGTCGATACAAAATTCAATTTCACGCTTTGGGGGTAGGCCAGGAAGTTCTTCCGGGAATACTACAGGAAATTCATTAACAATAGAAATATCATTCAAAAATAACGTATTTTTGTTTAGATCCGTGACATGAGCTAAGAAAGCTTGACATCCATTTTTCAATAAACGAATATCTTTATGGCTTGAGATGATAGTGATGGATTTTAATGGTTTGGTTGCTTGAATTCGCATAATAGGTTGGTTAGGAATATGAAAGCTAACAACCTTACGAAAATAATCAATTTTTGCATGATGAGTAGTTAACCAATCAATCCCTAGAATCACATCAAATGCAAGTATTTTCAAAGAAATAAGATCGACAGGTAACGTGCGGTTACCAATTTGAATCAAACAAGACTTATAAACCGTGGATGTAATGAAGGTTTCTCCCAACGGAGTTTCAACAGATAAATCAAAGTCTAATTTCTCCGGAGTCAAATTTAAACGTTGAGCGCAAGTAGGAGAAATAAAGGAATGGGTAGAACCGATATCAAATAAAGTATAAACTTCGCTAGAGTTTATGATTAGCTTACCCGTGATCACCTCATTCGGATTCCTCGCTTTTTGGGAGGTTACGACAAACGCTCTCCCTTGAACTACCGGTTTTGTCTTGTCTGGGACACCCTTGGATGCCTCCATCCCAGCTGGACTTGACTTTGGTGCACGACAAAATCGGGCTAGGTGACCTTCTTTCCCACAATTGTAACATGCTTTAGACTGCATCATGCAGTTTGGACTTATGTGTGCTTCCCATCCACATTTGTAACATACGAGCAGCGGTCGTTCTCATTCCTTAATAGTGGGTGCTGGTGCTGACGTCTTTCCATCTTTACTGAACCTTCTCTTCTTGAACTTTCCACTCCTATTGTCTTGGCCATGATTACCACCGAAGTGGTTATCATTTTTGCAATGTTGATTCCCTCCACGTTTGTTGTCACCGCTTCGATGACTGCTACCACTGGTATTATCGACTTGTCGGCTGCTCTCTCTTGGTTGGGTTGAGTCATTATCGCGCTCCAATAATTGAGCCCTATTCACAACATCTGAATACAAAAACAGTTTATGAGAGATAAGGTATTGCGTATCTCGGGTTTCAAACCTCTTAGAAACATCCGCGTAATTCTCTCCTCATTATCAACCAAGTGGGATGCAAACCGAGATAACTCGGCAAACTTAGCTTCGTACTGCGCCACGGTCATATTATTTTGCTCAAGCTTGATGAATTCCACCTCCTTCATGTGACGAATACTTTTAGGAAAGTACTTGTCGTTGAACAATTCTTGGAACTTCTCCCAAGACATCTTCAATCTGGCGCAGTTGAGTCGCTTTCTGATTCCCACCAATGTCGCCTCTGCCGCATAACATGAAGGTGGCAAAGGGAACCTTTTGCTCCTCAGAGCATCCCAAGACATCAAATATCTTGTTGATCTGCTTTATCCACGTCTCCGCCTTAAGTGGTTTTGGATCTCCAAAAAACTCCGATGGTCCCAGCTCCTTGAACTGCTTAGCGGTGACCGTCCGAGAGTTGTCAGTGTTTCCACCTGCATTTTGGACAGGAGCCGCTCTCGCTTGATGTTGCATGAATTGCATAAAGCCTCTAAGCATCCCATCGTTCACCATTTCATTTGTGTTATTGTTTTCATGAGGATTATTGTCTTCCTGTTTCACATTACCCTGGGCATTGATCGTTGGTGACTCAACTGTCTCATGTGCTTCATTGCTTATCTCAACATTTTCGGATGCCATTTTCAAATACTGCCACAATACAAGGGTTAATTAACATATCACATATTATCTCTATACTCTGACCGACCAATTAAATACCAAATAAACTTAGGTAGGTCATACTAGCGAAGGAATTTCCCGTCTCTCCCCTCCTAGTTCTTGTCTCACATCTCAGCCAGGGATCATATCCCTAAGCTTTGATACCAACTGTGACGCCCCCAAAATAGGTATACATCACCCATCTTGGGTCGCCAGATACAAGGTACTAAATACAAATACAAACTAATTATACAACAGTCGTGTAAAATACGACAAAACATAAATTGAGAGTTTTAATAAGAATATTGTCATCTAGACAATATCCACACTCAAAGGAGTCCTCATTACATTTATTGTCACACTATTTAAAAGAATAGTGAGGACTACTAATACTATCATCTGGACCGTCACTCCGTTCCCCGACTAGTCTCGGCTATGTTCTCATTTCCTGAAGAGAACAATGAAAGAAAGGGGTGAGCTCAACTAGCCCAGTAAGAAATATTATGACTAAGATAATGCAGAATAAATTATCATTAGTCTTCAACAATGTTAAACTGATAAAATACAATAGACATCAAGTTTAACTGCAGCGGAATAAGCAATCCATTAGAAGAGTCAAGTAGAGCATGATATCTACTATCTTCTATGATTTAAAATATTTTCATTAATTTTTATCGTTGAGACTCAGCTTAATAAATAAACCACATCATCGAGTCATCCCTACTTTACGGGCCAAGGATATTCTTTAAATTATCAATGATCACGACTATGCCAAATAATCCCTGGTCATAATCATACCAAAAACTGTCCGTCAATACACTACAGGCCACTGAGGACTTTTACCACATCATTTATAACATTATAGGTCATGATTATACCGAATAATCCCTGGTGATAAGCATACCAAGTCCATCTATGCACGTAAGCCAAAGATGACTTTCATCACAATATAAGTATGAGGATGATGACAATGACATAATAATTCAATAAAACAAGTTCAAAAATAAATTTTATAGATTTATAAGTTAATTTATCCTGAACTCAATAATGTCCAAATTGTCAACATGATACTGCTTTGTGGAGTAAAATTCAAGAATGCTCAGAAGAATATTTCCATGAAAAGATACTGGATGAAGCGCAAATATCAAGGATATTCCACTAATTTCATGGAGTATAGAAGCCAAAACTTTAACCAACTGAGTATAATAGAATATATTAAACTGCAAATGGATTTTCGCTTGCTTGCGCAGTAATCCACGATATCTGATCATTTCCATAATTTAATAAGGAATGAATACAAAGGATCATTCACCATGCATGTGGTAATCCACATAGATAGGTTATTCCAATGAATAATAAAGAATGAAATAACGTAGGACTCACCATGCGCATGCGATAGATCAGACAGATGTTATTCCTAACGTAATAATAAAGAATGGAACCGGTCATGCGTAAACGCACGCATGTGATATTCCGGCGAATAATAAAGAATCGAAACCGAGTCAAAGTAAAATTGCAGACCGACAAGATATTCAAATGAATAATAAAGAATGGAATAACAACAAAATCACCGTGCATGCGATAGATCGCTTGCATGTGTTATTCCAACAAAGATAATAATTAATAGAACTAGGTCAAAGCGTAATATGCAATCAAGCATTTATATTCCAAAGAATGATAAAGAATGGAATAATGTAAGAATTTCACCATGTATGCGGTATTTAGATATACAAAGTTATTCCAATGTAATAATAAAGAATGGAATAATGTGTTCTCTTCATGAATACGAAAGAAATAATACCCCTTACCTTATAAAGAAGAGTACTCCGACGCGTGTAGGGTGGGGATATACCAAGAAAACTTGCACTACGCCAAAGCTTCTTAAAACTCTAAAGAAATACGCTCAAGATTATAAAAGAGAATTCTCTGAATTTCTGGTGTGATTTCAATTCTAACTAAGCATCCTATTTATAAGAAAATAGAAAGGATACTATGCAATATAATATACTATAATATAATATATATATATATATATATATATATATATATATATTTTATTTAAAATCTAATAAAACAATTAACTTTATAAAATTATTCTATTTTATATAAAAAGATTTTACTATGCAAACACTATGCAGTACTATGCAAACACTATGCATAATAAAATATATTATATTCTAATTATTGTCTAATAAAATAAATAACTTTATAAAAGTATTCTGCTTTTATATAAAAAGATTTTATTATGCAAAACACTATGCATAATAAAATATATTATATTCTAATTATTGTCTAATAAAATAAATAACTTTATAAAAGTACTGCTTTTTATATAAAAAGCTTTTCTGCTTTTATTACATTAATAATACTAATAAAATAAAATTTATCACCTTTATTATAATTCACAATATTAATCGATGAAGGTCGTTCCTGTGAAAGAGGGGGGCTTTCAATAAGGATTTCTCCCTATTGACGCCAAGATTAGGTGACCAAACCTCTCCTCGGCGTAACTTCTGCACATCATTAATATTGCAAATAATAATATTAATAACTTTGTTATCTCAATTATTGATTTAATAATATATAAAATATCGACAATAATTGAATCAAATAACGTGAGATACTATGCAACAATTCATCGTAGCAATAATTGAACAAAACCGAGTGACTTCTCACGTAAGCATGAATAATCAATACCGTATTATTACTATGCAACCACGCATATTACTGTACTTTTAACACCGGGTGTTTCAACAGTTAAAGGAAAAGCTTCTGCCGTTATTTTTATAAAAATATTTTTGTCGTTTTCTCAATTTGACAACAATTCCGTTGTGGGGTCCACCAATGATTGTGCCGTCGTACGAATATTCCCTGTTAAAACGAATATTCCCTGACCAATCGAATATTATATAACAACTTGCATACTTTTCAAAATTTCTAAATATTACCCACAACTATAACATTATATCAAATTTACTCCATAATATTCAAAAATGATATTTATTGAAAATTCATCTTTATTCATAAAAGTTGGGGTCTTCCATGTGACTAATTCGTATCACCACTTTATACCTATGTTCTCTCTGCTTGTCCTAGCTACCCTTTTATTACCTGAAAGGGGTGGTGAAGTAAAAGGGTGAGCTCAACTAGCCTAGTAAGAAATATTATGACTAAGATAATGTAGAACAAATTATCGTTAGTCTTCAACAATAAAACAACTGATAGAATATAATAGACAACAAGTTTTAGATCAACAACTCCAGCGGAATAAGCAATCCATTAGAAGAGTCAAGTAGAACATAATGTCTACTATCTCCTCTAGATTAAAAGTTCATCGTTAATACTTCATTCCTGTAATACTCATCAACAGTTCTTTGCTATACTAAAGATAAAGAGAACTCTCATCACCTGTCTTCACCTGAACCACCACAGATTATAATTAAATCACAATTCATATTTATAATCAAGTAAATCAACAGTCCAACTTTGCACTACAGGCCAAAGATATACAACTGAAAAACCAATAACCAATAGTCCATCTTTGCACTACAGGCCAAAGATATACAACTATAAAATCTTTGCACTACAGGCCAAAGATATACAACTGTAAGACCAATAATGCTGAGACTCAGCTTAATAGTATCACAACCATGAATTATCCATGCACTATGGGCCAAGGATATTCGTGTTTTCAATTATGGTCATTAGTATACCGAATAATCTCTGGTCATAATTATACCAAGTCCATCATGCACTATGGGCCAAAAATGACTTTTACCACATCATTTGTAACATTACGGTCATGATTATACCGAATAATCCTTGGTCATAATCATACCAAGTCCATCTATGCATTACTGGCCATAGATGACTTTCAACACAATATAAGCATGAGAATGATGACAATGATATAAAGAATCAATCAAATGAGATAAAGGATAAATATTAAAGACTTTAACAATATAATTTATTCAAAATTCAATAATGTCCAAATTGTCAACATGATCACCAATTGTGGAGTAAAATTCAAGAATAATATTATATCAAAAATGATTTGAATAATATTTCAACAAATATTTAACGAAGATAATAACATTAATCATTATATTATAACCTCCATTTAATATTATTCATTATATAATAATATTAAATTCATTTACTAATATTATTAAACTCCATTTAATATTAACAATTCATTATTCCTCTTTTAAACTCTATTTAATATTATTCATTATAAAATAACATTAAATTCATTTACTAATATTATTAATCATTAATCAATGTGTGAATAACACCTTAATCCAAAAGAGCAGTATTTCTGACTTGAATTTCGAATGTAAAGCCGAAGAAAACTTACACTGAATAGCAACTCTCAAAGTATCTAAATACTCAAAAAAATACGCTCAACAATATATAGAGAGAAAACTTATGTTTCTGATGTGATTTTCAATTCTAACTTAAGCGCCTATTTATAGGAAAATGCTAGAACGCCAAAGGAGACTAAAATAATAAAATAATATTATAATTTTTTTTACGCATGCATGATTTGAACAAAACTCAGCCACCTCTAGTGGGGCCCACTAATTCAGCAAATACTTTTTACACCAACCAAAAGTGGGTCCCACCCAATTTTAATAAAAATTATTTTATTTTTTGAAACTTCAGTAATTCATAATAAATAGCACTTTTATCAGAAAAATATGAATTTTATATCCATTCCACACGAAATCGAATTCTCTACAACTTTGCAGAAGAAAGTTTTTCCAAATTTCCAACAGAAAATATTCGAATTCCACAAACGGACAATTTTCAACATCGCTTAAAATTTATAACAAATCATACGTTAATTTTTAACGGTTCAAAATTTGTGGACATATACTCAACTTAAATATGTATAGCATATCCAAAAATCACAATGATTCAACGGTCGGATTAAAAATTATAACTCATGCAATAGAGCTTTAAGAACACTGATTAGATTTTTTAATACCTCCAATCCGACAAAATACTGATAAAATACCTTAACATTAATTCCTTCATTTATAACTACATGAAATAAATAAATCCATCATTTATATCCGCATCGAATAAATATTTCCTTATCAATAATTAATTATTCACAAATAATATTACAGAATCACAATAATGAGAACTAGGCGGTTCCTGTGAAAGAGGGGCTTTCAAAAGGATTTTTCTCATCTTGGCGGCAATTAGGTGACCAAACCTCTCCTTGATGTAACTTTCTAGACATTGCCAATAATGCTATCTAATAATATTATTCAAATAATATGAATTATTGATCCGATAACTAAAAATATCATACTTTGTGATAATTATTGAAACAACAATAATATAAAATATCAACGCAAAGAATTATTGAATCAATAAAATAAAATATTAAACAGTAATTACTGTAACAATTATTGAGTAGTACCTTCATCCGTAAGAATTAATAATTCAAAAATACTGTGCAATAGCGTGTGCTACTGTGCAACCACGTGTATTACTGTATTTTAACCACCAGGTAATTCAATAGTGTTAACGGTAACATTTACGCCATTATTTATAAAACTCAAACTTGTCGTTTTCTTCATCCGACAGTTATTCTGTTATGGGGCCCACAAATGATCAAGGCCGTCGTTCGAATATTCCCCAACAACAAGAATATTTCATGACCAAACGAATATTCTCCGACAGAAATAAGTATTTTATAACCACTTGCGTATTTTGAAAATTTTATATATATCACCCTTAATTTTAAACTTTTATCAATTTAACTATTTACTAAATAGAAAAATTGAATACTTTTATTTCATAAAATTTGGGATCTCACACTGTCGAGGAGAGGTTTGGTCACCTAATTGCGCGCCAATAGGGAGCAATCCTTATCGGAAAGCCCCCTCTTTCCTGGGAATGATCTGGTTGTTATATATTGTGAGTTATAATATTAATGATGAATAAGTTCGTGTTGATTAAAGATGAAATTGCTAGTTCCATTGTGTTGGGATTATTAGTGTTATTGGAAATTGACATTTATTTTGATAGTAATTGATGTCTGGAGGTTATATTGACCAATCGAGTAATTAATCAAATAAATGAGCAATTAATTGCTATTAATTCACATGCTTATAACTATGTGTTCACATGTGTGTACTATTTATTCATATGCATGTACTATTAGGGGAGGTGGTGCAAGATTGATAATACTTGCATGACTAAATTAAAAATGGAGGTATAGATGAAGGTACTATACTGTAATTATTTTTTTCACATGTATAGAACTATTGAGTCACATGATTGTACTATTGATTCACATGATATACTATTAGGGGAGGTGGTGCAAGTTTGATAATACTTGCAGGACTAAATTAAAAATGAAGGAAAAGATAAATGTATTATACTGTAATATTTCGAGCCCCAAAACGTGCAATTATCGAAACTATATTTTCCTATAAATAGAAGCTCATTCTTCCTTCATTCTCGCCAATTCACTAAGACTCACAAGAGCAATTATAGAGAGAGAAGCTATAGAGAGATAGAAGAAGAGAAGTCTGCTACTTCACTATTCCAGTATCTAATCTTCTTCTGAGGTAAGGGGTATTATTTATTTCATATTCTGAAGAGATATTATTTTTTTCAGATTCGTATGAATATTATTTTCGCTTCAATATTCATAAAGAATATTATCCTCGCTCAATATTCGTAGGAATATTATCTTCGTTAAATATTCGCTGGAATATTATTTTCGCTTCAACAAATTGTAAGGGATGTTATTTTTGTTCAATATTAAGCTTGAAATAATATTTTCTTCCATACTCTGTAGTATGTAAGTAATATTATTTCGTTTCAAATTTCGAATTCTATACTCATTTTGTTAAATTTTTTTGGTTTCTATACTCCATGAAATTAGTAGAATATCCTTGAAAATTGCGTTTCATCCAGTATCGTCTCACAAGGATATTTTTGAACATTCTTGTTAAATTTTAAGCTTTTTATACCGGAGTATTGTCTATGAGTACTATTCATTTATATGGTATTATTCACAAAAGTACTATTCACGGGTACTATTCATAAAATACTATTCACAAAGTACTATTCATAAAGTACTATTCACGAGTACTATTTACAAAGTACTATTTACGAAGTACTATTCCTGAAGTACTATTCACGGGATACTATTCACTCGGGTACTATTCACCCGGAGTACTATTCATGACAAAAATTGATTTCTTTTCGGTCTAAATCATTTTTGATAAAATATCATTCTTGAATTTTACTCCACAAAGCAGTATCATGTTGACAATTTGGATATTTTTAAACTCTGGATAAATTTAAAGTCTTTAATATTTATCCTTTATTTTGTTTGATTAATGCTTATATCATTGTCATCATCCTCATGCTTATATTGTGATGAAAGTCATCTTTGGCTCACGTGCATAGATGGACTGTTGATTGATATGATTATGACCAGGGATCATTCGGTATAATTATGACCCGTAATATTACAAATGATGTGGTAAAAGTCCTCATTAGCTCGTAGTGCATTGATGGACAGTTGTTTGTATGATTATGACCCATTGATGATTACATGAATATCCTTGGCCTGTAGTGCAGGGATGATTCGATGATGTGGTTTATTTATTAAGCTGAGTCTCAGAGATAAAGTTGATGAAAAACTTTTTAAATCATAGAAAATAGTAGATATCATGCTCTACTTGACTCTTCTAATGGATTGCTTATTCCGCTGCAGTTGTTGATCTAAAACTTGTTGTCTATTGTATTCTATCAGTTGTTATATTGTTGAAGGCTAAGGATAATTTATTTTGCATTATCTTAGTCATAATATTTCTTACTGGGCTAGTTGAGCTCACCCTTTTCTTTCATTGTTCTCTTCAGGAAATGAGAATATAGCTGGGACGAGTCGGGGAATGGAGTGATGGTCCAGGATAAGTGGCTTTAGTAGTCCTCACTATTCTATAAAATAGTGTGATAATAATTGTAATGAGTACTCCATTGAGAGTGGATATTATCTAGAAGGCAATATTACTGTTAAAGCTCTCAGCTATGTTTTGTCGTATTTTACACGATAGTTGCATAATTAAGTTTGTATTTGTATTTTGTACCATGTAATTGGCGACTCAAGATGGGTGATGTATACCTATTTTGGGGGCGTCACACAAAGCGTTTGAATTTATGTAAAAATTCAGTTTTAACAAGATATAGCAGTGATGTTTTGTAAAAGAGGTTTTTTTAAACCCTTATGCTCAATAGTAATTGAGGCCTTTGATACTTCTATTTTATTAAGTGTTCGGCTTAATTGCTTTTATTTTCGAGATGAGAGGCATCCTTAAGAAAATAATATACATAGCAGTATCAAACTCCTTGTGGGCATGAGAGCCGTCTAAGGAAATTCAAACACTGTGAATAATGTACAAGTTGTTTACAGCCAAAAATGTCCATCACGGGAATCAAATCTAGATTTAGGAGACTGAATCTGTGATCACATGATTCCTAGGCTCACATGATGTGGCAGTTAATATGAAAAACGTAAGCGATTATATATATAAAAGCGTAAATATATATATATATATATATATATATATATATATATATATATATATATACAGATCACAACCACCACGAAGAGAACTTCATGAGGACCTGTAAATGTAAATATATAAAAGCGTATATATATATATATATATATATATATATATATATATATATATATATATATATATATATATATATAGGTCGAGATCGTAAGGATCCTTACTTTCTTAAAATGAGGACTTTTTTTTTTTTTTTTGCTTTTTTTTTTTAAACAAATAAAAAAAAAGTTTAATATTTATGGAATCGAATATTTTCATAATATGTTGTTTTGGGTGTGATTTGGGTACGTATAACAAAATATGTATGTGCAGTGCAGGCATCGCACCACCACCACTTTTTGGTATAGGTATTCAAAACACGCCCAAAACATCAGATATTATGGAAAATTTCGATTCCATATAAATATTAAACTTTTTTTAGTTGTTTTAAAAAAAAAAAGCAAAAAAAACAAAAAAAAGTCCTCATTTTAAGAAAGTAAGGATCCTTACTTGATCATTTCAGATATATATATATATATATATATATATATATATAGACAAGATCAACCACCATAAAACACCTCCATGGGGGATCGAAATGTAAATAAAGCGAAGAATATGATCAACCGCCACGAAGTAAACTCCAAAGTGACGAAATATAAATAAAGCAAAAAAGATCATCAACCGCCACGTAAGTAAACTCAAAGTGACGAAATGTAAATAAAATTTGTAAAAGGCCACGTAAGTAAATTCCGTGCTCGACAGAATGTAAATATATATATATATATATATATATATATATAAGTGGTAAACGCACCAGATTATATCCAAGCTCAATCAAATAGAGTTTGATGGGTATAATATATAATTAAGTATTTATATATATAAAAAAGCAATAAATGCTCCGGATATAAAATTCAGGCTCATCGAATATATATATATATATAAACAATAAACGCTCCGGAAGTGAGTCCAGGCATAACTCGATAATGTTAGTCCATATATATATACGCACACACAAAATGAAATAAAAAGCTACGGACCGAAGTCCGGGCATATACACACAACACGACTCTCAACATGAAGAACAGTGTGTGCAAAATGCGGAGAAAAGACTTTGCAAAGTGTAAGAAGGCTTATAGTGGACAGCCAAAGAAGACTTCTATAGCTTTAAATGAATGAACACTCGGTTCCCACTGGTAAAAATATAGCAATATATGAGCTCACAAGTGTTTAAAATGAGAAAGCACTCAGTTTATAGTGTGTACAGAGCAAATTGGGCAGGGCTTCCTCGTTGTTTTCTCTTACAAAATGGCTACCCCAAGCCCTCTATTTATAGAGAAAGGAGCCGCAGGTGTACCTACGGCAACCGCAGGTGCACTTGCGGCTGCTCGGGGTGCCCCGAGCTCCGTGGGTCCCGCCTTCTTGAAGTACATGCACGCATGCAACGTGATGTCTGCTCGAACTTTCAGGACTTCAATCCGAGCATCCGATTGAGGTGTATAAAACCTGTTCTGGAGTGCTGTTATCGAGAGCTATATAAATGATATGGGATTAGAGGTTGTAAGAAGTAAGGAAGATGGGACCATGCCCTTGGTCTTCAAGTTTCACATTCCATCCGGTGTGTTGTCTTGTTTAGTAGTCACTCGAGATTGTAGCTATTTGGTTCTTGTGGGACACTGCTGTGAGGAATGTATGTTGAAATGTGTTGAGACGATGCTCATGTGGGATTGAGGTGGAAAAATGACAATTTTTCCCCTCATTGGGGTTATTTCCGGTTTAGGCTAATAAAGTAGTCGTTGCTCAGGGTTATCTCTAAGATTGGATTGCTGCAAGTGCTGAATGTCCTCAGGGTTATCTCTGAGGTGTGCCTGACTTCCCGGGGTTGTCTACGGGTTTGGACTGAGTGCCTCGGGGATATCTCCGAGGTTGAAGCTAACTGCAGGGGTTGAAATGAGCATCTCCGGGGTTATCTCTAGAACTGCAACTGCACTCCTCGGGGTTATCTCCGAGGTTGAGACAGAAACTCCCGGTGTTATTTCCGGGATTGAATATCTCGGGGTTATCTCCGAGATTGAAAAGGCTTCTCCGGTGGAATTTTTGGAACTGCAACTGCTTTGTCTTCTAGTGTTATCTCTTAAACACTATTCTTCCCTCATGTAATGTTAGTAACAGGAATGCAAAATTTTGAGTGTCTACAGATGCCCCTCTTTATTATATTCATGCAATGCAATGGCATGGATTGGATAAAGAATACTACACTTGAAATATAACAAGATAATCATGATGCAATGTACAACAACATGATGCAAATGTATGATGTATGTGGTTTGTTGGACAGTTCTCCAACGGAATGTGATTACTGTTTGTTGATCCAAAGTTCTCAAGAACTTTCAGGATGTTGACGTTGGGGGCTATCACCATAGTCCTTCATCCTTGGTACAAACTTTCCATTGAAGATATATCTCTCATGTACAAGAGACTCTGTGGGGATGGTGTTTTGTCTGTTGAGGATGTGTATAACATATTCCATCATCGGTCCTATTCGATGAGGATGTTCTTCCTGGTTTGTATCGCTAGGTCCTTTCACTGTTCTGTCGGAGTTACTTCCAACAGTCTATGTTGTCAGGGTTGCCTGACCTTCATTAATATGTGCATCAATGGATGAGATCGTCGGATGGTTCCTGTTGCTTCGTTGGGTTTAAATGCCAACGACTAATGATGTCAAGGTGGCTTGACTTTTGTCGACGTGTGCATTAACGGATGAGATCCCTGCTGGGAAATGTCAAGGCTGCTTAACCTTCGTTGACATGTGTATCAACGGATGAAATCTCCGTTGGGGAGAAGTATTTTGGATTTACAACCCCGAACTGATGGCATCGTACCTTCGTGAGGTATTGTTGAGTGTAATTTGCAACTGTTGTGATCATTGGTATAGTAAACCCTGGGTTTGGGCGAATACCAATGAGTGACAGATGGACCTTCAGTTTGGTCTCTGAAAACTAGGATTTCAGGCTATTCTGCTCAATCGCATAGCATTTTTATTCCTAATTTGGCCTTTTCAGCTTGCAAGACCTCTTTTGCAACTCGAACTGGACTGAGCCGGAGGGGTGGGCCCCACCCAGGGGAGCCGCAGGTACACTTGCGGCCAACCGTGGGTGGATTTAACTTGTAGGTTGCTTTCATAATTCATTTCTAAGTTGCGCCACACAGGAAATCCGAGAGCTCTTATTCAGATCTGCTAAGTTCGGGTATCTTTTTGCAAATTCTATCACCATACAAGTGTTCTACACTGTCCTGGTAACGTATGCATGTCTTCTTTTCTAGTTTTTATCTGTTGGAAAATGAAATATCACATTAAATGCTTCTAAACACATAGTAGTGAATATGCATGCTCATATGACTTGATAAAAAATACTCAACACAGTAAATGTTACTATTTAACCATGTTGAACATAATGATGTGAAAAATTTTAACTTTTGAAACAGTCAAATTGGCACCTTTTTCTGCTATTTCTTATCCTATTTGAGGACAAATGAGCTAAGGTGGTAAAGCAAAGTAATCCTGGTAATTAGGCTACCCTTACGGATTATATCTTTGATAGTGTAATGCATATATGATGTTTATGACTGTGGGCAGGTGTGCTATTGAATGGCCACCTAGTCATGCCTATGCGCATGTGGATAGTCTTATTTACAAAGGGGACTATGGGAAAATTTTTCAAAATGTAGGCATTGGATAGACATGGATTTTTAACTCTACTGTAGGCGTATGTTAAAGTAATGCATGCATATATGTAGTCATAAAATGCATTTAAAAAAGCTCCAGGTTAGAATTTACTACACCCTTTTTGAGGTGATTTGGAGACTTGTGTCCAGATATATGGATCCAGATCAGCCGAGTAGTTCCCTGCAGACCATTTCAAAAAGCGGAGGAGGGCTTCGGCGTGCCTCGACCTGCTTCAGCTTAGACAACCTCGCCGTCTCAAGTGAGGCGATGATACGTCCTGTCCGGGTTGAGGTACTGGAAGTTGAGGACGAGGAGGAGGATGTACCAGTTACGGACCTTACTCCTGCTACTCATGTTCCCCGTAGGGATCTTCCAGGCATTCAGGTGACGATCCCAGAGCTTCTAGGTGATTTGAGTGGACACCCCTCAGTTTACTTGCATGCAAACGAGGTACAAGCTGGATTTTGATCTTCCCTTCTTTCCTATTAATGAGGAGTAAAGGTTCTAACGTTTATCTGCTTTATAATGTAGGTTCCCAGCTTCACACAACCTAGAGGGTATTGGTTCATCATTCACTCTATATATCATGCTCTGCATCCCGATTATCGATGTGACACCCCCAAAATAGGTCTACATCCCCCATTCTGAGTTGTCAATACACGGTACAGAAACAACTACAACTTTATTATTACAATAGTAAAACTGTGAGTTTAAATACAGATATTGCCATCTAGACAATATCCACATACAAATAAATCCTCATCATAATTATTGATACATTATTTTACAACAATGGTGAGGACTACTAAACAACTCTCCCTAGAACTTTCATTCCATACCCCACTTTCAGATTTCTATATATTCTCGCCTCCTGAGAAGAAAAATGGAACAAAAAGGAAAAGGGTGAGCTCGACTAGCCCAGTAAAGAATATTATGACTAAGATAATATACAACAAAATTATCGTTAGTCTTCAACAGGGAAAAATATAATAGAATACAATAGACAACAAGTTTTAAATCAATATTCGCAATGAAATAATAATTCATTAGAAGAGTTAAGTAGAGAATGCAAACTACTATCTTCTATGTATGAATTTTAAAGTTCATCGCCTATTTTTATCCCCTCAGAACATCAATCAATATATATCTGGGATCAAATATTCATCCTTGCACTACATGAGCCAAGGACATTCACCATTGGTCATGTTCATCTAAACACTGCTCATCTTTGCACTACGGGCCAAAGATATTCATCGAAAATCATTCATCTTTGCACTCATCGCCAAAGATATTCATCATAAATCATTCATCTTTGCACTACAAAAGCCAAAGATATTCAATAATATCATCATTTAAGACCGAGGATGATGAAAATATTTTTAAAAAAAAGCGAATCCAAAGGAATCAAAATGACAAGGATTAAGGATTAAGGATTCGTACTTTGTTTTATCCACGCCCAAAAATACCTCAAAAATAATCATAGTGGCGAAAAATTCAAGAATGATCAAAACATGGATACAATCAAAGCTAGTATCCACAATAGATATTTTGACGAAAAGAAATTTTTTATTTTTCGATGAATAGTGCCATTATCGTGAATAAGTCTCAGATATCGTGAATAGTCTTAGATACGTGAATAAGAACCCCGACACCAAAAGTTCCAAATTTGGTAAAACTTCAGATCAATATTTCAAAGATAATGATATTGAAGAAATAATATCATTACGAAAAAAATAATATCCCTTACCTCGAAGATCAAGATTTAACCGGAATAATCGGATATAGACTATATCTTGAACTTTCACCGTATAGCAATACTCAAAGTATACTCAAAATACTCACAAGAATACGCCGATAATATAGAGAGAAAACTTCAGCTTCGTGTGATTTTCAATTCTAACCTAAGCACTATTTATAGAAAATCGCTTAGAACACCAAAGCAGAAAATTTAATAAAATATTAATATTTATAAAATATTATACGTATTCCTTGAAATCTGAATCTCAAAGAATTCACACATGCCAAGCTTCTAGAAGAAAATAAAAAAACGTTTTTCTAATTTAAAATAATTTAAACTTCCAAAATTAATTATTTTGAGCTTTAACTTCAATAATTCACAATAAATATCCCTTTATCAAAAAATTCGAATCTCATGAGTTTTTATAGGAAATCCAATTCTCTACAACTTTGCGAAGAAAGTTTTTCTAAATTCCCAACAGAAAATTGACCAAATCCATAAACGGGTAATTTTAGAGGCTATAATCAAATTTCAAATAATAAATGGGGTCCACCGACATGTTTAACATGTTTTAAACATTTATTGCAACAAAATACTCTTCCTCCTCGTATACTCATATATCCCACATTCGTTGTAAAAATATCACCATTATTATATTATTAAAATATAATAATATATATTTAAATGAATTATTTTATCGTAAAAGATAAAATTTCAATTTTAACAATTGTCACATTAAAAATTTTCTCCATCTATATCCACATAAAATCAATATTTTCCTCATCATATGAATCAATAATTAATTATTCACAAATAATATTACGTAATCACAATATCGACAACCGTGCGCCTTCTAGGAAGCAGGGCTTTCCAATAAGAATTTCTCCTTCTCGGGCGCATGATTAGGTGACCAAACCTCTCCTTAGACGTAACTTTCTAGACATTGCCAATAATGTTATCTAATAATATTATTCGGATAATATGAATTATTGTTTCGACAATGAAAAATACTTTGTGTAATGACAATTATTAAAACAACAACAATATAAAATATCAACGCAAAGAATTATTGAATCAATAAAATAAAACACCTAATAAAGAATTATCAGTAACCATTATTGAGTAGTGCCTTCTTACGTAAGAGTCAATAATTGGTGCAATACTGTGTGCTACCGCTCAACAACGCCAGACATCGTGTTTTAACCACCGGTATTCCAACAAAGGTAAATTGTGAATAACTACGCCAAGTTATTTTTAAACAACTTATATTTGTCATTTTCTTCCTCCAATCGCTTTTAGTTATGGGGCCCACACATGGTCATACTGGGTCGCATTTAATATTCCCAAGCAGATTTAATATTCCACGACCAAACGAATATTCCCCACAACAATGAATATTTTATAACCACTTGCTTATTTTAAAATATTTTATGATTTTTACCCGTAATTATCCACATTAATCACATCAACCCTTACTATTTCAAAATAATAATTAGAGGAAATTAAATTTCATTTATTAATTATTTGGGATCTTACAACCTCCCCTCCTTATGAAATTTCGTCCTCGAAATTGACGACGACTGTGTTTCAAAAGATGAGGATACCTCGCTTTCATTTCCATTTCCAACTCCCAGATCATTTCCTCTATAGCATGGTTTCTCCACAAGACTTTAACTTGTGGTATGACCTTTGTGCGTAGGACATGCTCCTTCCTATCCAAGATCTTGACAGGTACCTCCTCATACGTTAAGTCTTCAGCTATCTCGTCCTGCTTCTAACTCAATAACATGGTTCGGGTCTTTCACATATTTACGGCATGCGATATATGTGAAACACATTATGAACACGAGACATACTTGGAGGTAACGCGAGTCTATAGGCTACATTTCCTACTTCGGTCAAGAATTTGAAATGGACCAATAAATCGTGGATTGAGTTTTCCTCTCTTCCCGAATCTTGTAACTCCTTTCCATGGAGCAACTCGCAACAATACATGATCCCCTATACTAAATTCCACGCCCTTTCGATGAAGATCCGCATAACTCTTTTGTCGATCTTGTGCCGCTTTGTATACGTTGTCCGAATCATTTGGATCTTTTCTTGTGAGTCATACGTATTTCAACTTTGGGTCCCAACAATGTTGCTTCACCCACCTCATCCCAACATATTGGAGAGCGACACTTTCGTCCATATAATGCTTCAAATGGAGCCACACCTATACTTGCGCTCGATAATCGTTGTTGTAGGAGAATTCCACCAATGGTAAATACTTATCCCAACTCCCTTTGAAATCTAGGACACGTAGTCTTAATAGATCTTCAAGAGTTTGAATAGTCCTCTCTCGATTGTCCGTCTGCTTTGAGGATGGTATGCCAATCGAATCTTAAATCCGCACTCCATAGCTTTTTGCAAGCTAACCCAAAATCTTGAAGTGAATCTTGGGTCACGATCCAAAACTATGGATACCGGCATGCCATGCAATCTCACAATCTCATTTACGTACATTTGAGCAAGACGTTCAAGGAATAAGTCTCCCGTGATTGGCAAGAAATGAGCGGACTTGGTTAATCTATCAACAATAACCCAAATAGCATTTATGCCTTGAGAAACCGTGGGAAGTCCCGTGAATCTAAATCCATGGTAATGTGTTCCCACTTCCATTTCAAATCTCAAGTGGTTCCAATGGTCCCTTAGGCACTTGATGCTCTTCGCCTTTACACGTTGACAAGTTAAACATGTTGAGATAAACTTTGCAATCTCTCTCTCATATTGTTCCACCAAAATGTATGTCAAGATCACGATACATTTTAGTACTTCCCGGATGGATTGCAAATGGTGTATTGTGTGCCTCCATCATAATCTTGTACTTCAAATCATAATCGTTAGGAACACAAAGTCTGGAGTGGACTCGAAGTATTCCTTCTTCATCAATTCTCGCTTACGGAATAGCTCCTTCTTGTACTTTCTTCTTCATATGCATCATTTCCGGCCTGGCTTGAAGCAACCTTAACTTTTTCTATTAAAGTTGGCTCTATGCGTATATTTGACATCATCGCACTCGTTCCTGCATATGATCTTCTACTCAACGCGTCAGCTACCACGTTCGCTTTTCCAGGATGGTATTGAATAGTGTGGTCGTAGTCTTTCAATAGCTCGAGCCAACGTCGCTGCAGCATGTTAAGTTCTTTTTGAGTGAAGAAATATTTAAGGCTTTTATGGTCTGAATATATCTCCACTTTCTCTCCATATAGATAGTGCCTCCAGGATCTTTAAGCATGAAAAACGATCGCCGCTAACTCTAGATCATGAGTAGGATAATTCCTCTCATATTCTTTAAGTTGTCATGAGCATATAGGCTATGACTTTCCCACGCTGCATGAGAACACATCCTAACCCTTTTGCCCGAGCATCATTTGTGAGATAACAAATCCATCCGAACCAGATGGTATTGTTAGAATAGGTCTTAAATAAGTCTCCTTTTAAGCTCTTGAAACTCTTTTCGCACTCTTCGCCTCCAAACGAATTTTGTATCCTTCCGAGGTTAGATGAGTTAACGAGTAGCGATTCGAGAAAACCTTCCACGAATCTCCGATAATAACCAAATTAAGCCCAAAAGCTACGTGACTTCATCCACCGACTTTGGCTTGTTCTAACTTTGTATTGCTTCAATCTTCGCCGGGTCAATAGATACTCCGTGTTTTGACACCCACATGCCCAAGAAATGCTACTTCCTCGCCGCCGAACTCGCATTTCTTTAACTTGGCATAAAGCTTGTTTTCACGAAGCCTTTGGAGTACCAAATTTCAAATGGTGCTCATGATCTTCACGGCTTTTTGGAATATATGAGGATGTCATCAATAAAGACAACAACGAACCGATCCAAATACTCTTTGAATACTCGGTTAATCATATCCATGAAAGCCGCAGGAGCATTAGTCAATCCGAAAGACATAACTAAGAATTCATAATGCCCGCATCGAGTTCTAAAGGCGCGTCTTTGAATATCCTCGCCTAAATCTTCACCGATGATATCCGAATCTAAGATCGATTTTTGAAAAGAATTGTGCTCTTTGCAATCGGTCAAACAAGTCATCAATACGAGGTAGAGGATACCTATTCTTGATAGTGACATGGTTCAATTCCGATATAGTCAATACAAAGTCGCATACTCCCGCCTTTTCTTCTTTACAAATAAAACAGAGCACCCCAAGGAGATGTACTAGATTTAATGAAACCAATGTCCAACAACTCCTCGTAGTTGGACCTTTAACTCCTCAAGTTCAATAGGAGCCATTCGATATGGGGTTTTAGTAATGGGCTTTGTACCAAAGTTCAAGGTCAATAAAGAATTCAACTTCACGCTCGGGGTAGACCGGAAGTTCTTCAGAAATACGTCGTGAAAGTTAATAACAACAGAATATTATTCAATTTTGACGTGTCTTTATTCAAATCCATAATATGGGCTAAGAAAGCTTGACATCCGCTTTTCAATAAACGAATAGCTTTATGACTTGATATGACAAAGATTGATTTTAGTGGTTTAGTTGCTTGAATTCAACAACAAAGTTGTTTAGGAATATGAAAGCTAACAACCTTACGAAAAACAATCAATTTTGGCATGATGAGTAGTTAACCAATCAATCCCTAAAATCACATCAAAAGCAAGTATCTTTAAAGAGATAAGGTCAATGAGTAAGATAAGGGTGCCAACATGGATTAGACAAGATTTATAAACAGTGGATGTGATGAAAGTTTCTCCTAACGGAGTTTCCACAGATAGGTCAAAGTCTAATTTCTCCGGAGTCAAGTTTAAACGTTGAGCACAAGCAGGAGAGATAAATGAATGGGTAGCACCCAGATCTAGTAAAGTATAAACTTCACAAGAATTTATAAATAGCTTACCCGTGATCACCTCGCTTGGGTTCCTCGATTTTTTGACCACCACAACAAACGCCTTCCAGGAACCGTTGACTTTGACTTTTCTGGGACAGTCTTTTGAGTCACCGTCCCCGCTGAACTAGGTTTTGCTACCGTGCAATCTCGAGCGATATGTCCTTCCTTTCCACAATTATAGCATACCGAACTGCCAGGGCGCTTTGACCGATATGTCCCTCTTTTCCGCATTTATAGCATATATGACCGGTGGTCGTTTCCTCTCCTTGGAACCAATTCTGTCACGGCACCGTCTGCCTTCACATGGTCGTTGTTGAATCTCCTCTTTTAAAATCTCCTCCCGACTCGCTTCTTCTATTTTCATGGCCATGATTACCACCGAGTGGTTACCATTTTTGTCCGCCTTTTTCTTTCTCCACCGATTATTGTTGTTTTGTTGATCGCTATCTCCCAGATAATCCTCGATTGTGGTACCTCGGTTGACCGTACTCGTTATCTCGCCTAACAATTGAGCCCTCATTAACAACATCCTAATAGAGAGAAAATTTATGAGAGATGAGATATCGACGTATGCCGGGTTTCAAACCTCTCGTAAACATCCGCCATACGCTCTCATTCTCCACCAAATGAGGTGCAAACCGGATAACTCTCGCAAATTTCGCCTCGATTTGAGACACCGCCATGTTGTTCTACTCCTCCTAATAAACTCCACTTCCTTCATATGACGAACACTTTCGTGAAAGTATTTGTCATTAAATAGTTTCAAACGCTCTCCCAAGACATGCCGAGCGCAATACCGGATGGGTACGCTTCACGATCTCTACTAGTAGTCCGCCTCGCCACGGAACATAAAGGTGGCGAATGGAACCTTCTGTTCCTCCGTGCATCCCAAGACATCGAATATCTTGGTAATTTGCTTGACCCATGTTTCGCCATGATCGGATCCGCTTTCCCTTAAATTCGTGGTCCCAACTCTTTGAACCGCTCATTGTCGTGACAACCCGTGAATTGCTATCATTTCCTCCTATGTTTTGAACACGAGTCTCCTCGTCTCGATTTTGCATGAACTGCAAAAAGCTTCTAAATATCCCTCGCTCATCATCTCGCCAAGGGTGTTGCTCACAGAGGAACATTGCCACTGCTGCATTCTCTCCTCGTTGGTGAGTACAGCGCCTCCACTGGCCTCATTTCCATTGTTAATATTCTCATCGACATTCTCAACACCGCTATAAAACAAGGGTTAATTAAGGAAATCAATATATCACATAATATCCCTATATACCCACCAACTATCATATAAGCTTAGGTAGGACACACTAGCGGCGAGGATTTACTCGCCTCTCCCCCTCCTAGTTCTATTCCCCGATCTCCGCCAGAGATCATATCCCTAAGCTCTGATACCAACTGTGACACCCCCAAAATAGGTCTACATCCCCCATTCTGAGTTGTCAATACACGGTACAGAAACAACTACAACTTTATTATTACAATAGTAAAACTGTGAGTTTAAATACAGATATTGCCATCTAGACAATATCCACATACAAATAAATCCTCATCATAATTATTGATACATTATTTTACAACAATGGTGAGGACTACTAAACAACTCTCCCTAGAACTTTCATTCCATACCCCGACTCGTACTTGCTATATTCTCGCCTCCTGAGAAGAAAAATGGAACAAAAAGGAAAAGGGTGAGCTCGACTAGCCCAGTAAAGAATATTATGACTAAGATAATATACAACAAAATTATCGTTAGTCTTCAACAGGGAAAAATATAATAGAATACAATAGACAACAAGTTTTAAATCAATATTCGCAGCGAAATAATAATTCATTAGAAGAGTTAAGTAGAGAATGCAAACTACTATCTTCTATGTATGAATTTTAAAGTTCATCGCCTATTTTTATCCCCAGTAACATCAATCAATATATATCTGGGATCAAATATTCATCCTTGCACTACAAAAGCCAAGGACATTCACCATTAATCATGTTCATCTAAACACTGCTCATCTTTGCACTACGGCCAAAGATATTCATCGAAATCATTCATTCATCTTTACACTTCGCCAAAGATATTCATCATAAATCATTCATCTTTGCACTACAGCCAAAGATATTCAATAATATCATCATTTAAGACCGAGGATGATGAAAATATTTTTAAAAAAAAAGCGAATCCAAAGGAATCAAAATGACAAGGATTAAGGATTAAGGATTCGTACTTTGTTTTATCCACGCCCAAAAATACCTCAAAAATAATCATAGTATGTAAAATTCAAGAATGATCAAAACATGGATACAATCAAAGCTAGTATCCACAATAGATATTTTGGACGAAAAGAAAATTTTTATTTTTCGATGAATAGTCAGAGTATCGTGAATAAGATCAGATATCGTGAATAAAGCCGTATACGTGAATAGTAACCCCGACACCAAAAGTTCCAAATTTGATAAAACTTCAGATCAATATTTCAAAGATAATGATATTGAAGAAATAATATCATTACTGAAAAAATAATATCCCTTACCTCGAAAGATCAAGATTTAACCTGAATAATCGGATATAGACTATATCTTGAACTTTCACCGATAGCAATACTCAAAGTATACTCAAAATACTCACAAGAATACGCTTTCGATAATATAGAGAGAAAAACTTCAGCTTTACGTGTGATTTTCAATTCTAACCTAAGCACCTATTTATAGGAAATCGCTGCTAGAACACCAAAGCAGTAAAATTTAATAAAATATTAATATTTATAAAAATATTATACGTATTCCTTGAAATCTGAATCTCAAAGAATTCACACATGCCAAGCTTCTAGAAGAAAATAAAAAACGTTTTTCTAATTTAAAATAATTTAAACTTCCAAAATTAATTATTTTGAGCTTCTAACTTCAATAATTCACAATAAATATCCCTTTATCAGAAAATTCGAATCTCATGAGTTTTTATAGGAAATCCAATTCTCTACAACTTTGCAGAAGAAAGTTTTTCTAAATTCCCAACAGAAATTGACCGAAATCCATAAACGGGTAATTTTAGAGGCTATAATCAAATTTCACCAATAAATGGGGTCCACCGACATGTTTAACATGTTTTAAACATTTATTGCAACAAAAATACTCTTCCTCCTCGATATACTCATATATCCCACATTCGTTGTAAAAATATCACCATTATTATATTATTAAAATATAATAATATATATTTAAATGAATTATTTTATCGTAAAAGATAAAATTTCAATTTTAACAATTGTCACATTAAAATTTTCTCCATCTATATCCACATAAAATCAATATTTTCCTCATCATATGAATCAATAATTAATTATTCACAAATAATATTACGAATCACAATATTGACAACCAGTGCGCCCTTGGAAAAGAGGGGCTTTCCAATAAGAATTTCTCCTCATCAAGGCGCGCAATTAGGTGACCAAACCTCTCCTTAGATGTAACTTTCTAGACATTGCCAATAATGTTATCTAATAATATTATTCAGATAATATGAATTATTGTTTCGACAATGAAAAATCTATCGTGTAATGACAATTATTAAAACAACAACAATATAAAATATCAACGCAAAGAATTATTGAATCAATAAAATAAAACACCGAATAAAGAATTATCGTAACCATTATTGAGTAGTGCCTTCTTACGTAAGAGTCAATAATTGGTGCAATACTGCAGCTACCGCTCAACAACGCGTATTCATCGTGTTTTAACCAACGGGTATTCCAACAATTAAATCTGTAATAACTACGCCGTTATTTTTAAACAACTTATATTTGTCATTTTCTTCCTCCAATCGCTTTTATGGGGCTCCACACATGGTCATACTGCTTGCCATCGCATTTAATATTCCCCAAGCGATTTAATATTCCACGACCAAACGAATATTCCCAAACAACAATGAATATTTTATAACCACTTGCTTATTTTGAAATATTTATGATTTTACCCGTAGAATTATCCACATTAATCACATCAACCCTTACTATTTCAAAATAATAATTAGAGGAAATTAAATTTCATTTATTAATTATTTGGGATTTTACAATCGAG
Organism: Panax ginseng; assembly: GCA_020205605.1. Taxonomy (NCBI): domain Eukaryota; kingdom Viridiplantae; phylum Streptophyta; class Magnoliopsida; order Apiales; family Araliaceae; genus Panax; species Panax ginseng. The sequence continues at coordinate 54,115,789 of CM035130.1, read as the reverse complement.
CAATTATGCATGGCTGGGGCTTTGAGGCGTTCTTTTCCATCCTCCCCCGTCGTTGTCTCTGGGGTTACCTCAGGGCATTTTCTGAGCGCTGGTTTCACCAGACTCAGTCTCTCCATTTGTTAGACTATGAGGTGATGATGATACCGATGGATTGGCAATTTATCACTGGTATGAAGTTTAGAGGGGCGCCAGTTCCATGTACGACGAATATTACCCCGATTGCTATTAGATCCTTGCTAGGAGTCCCGACTGAGGCGCTCGAGGGTAGGACAGTCCGTACAGATCCTTTGAGCGTAGATGCTATGAGCGGGCTGTTGAGTGAGCCCATTCTTGATTATATAAGAGTCAGGGATCGCATTCTTCGACGATTGTTCCTGATAATCATTAGGGACTGCTTCATAGCAGATAACTCTTCCACGGTGTCATTCGCTTTGGTCAGCGCTACACGAGATGTAGACCGTATTGGAGAGTATGATTGGGGATCCTACACCTTTGACTATTTCCTCAGGGGCATGCGCATGCGTTCTCAAGGCTTGACAGAGGCTTGGCTAGGATTTTACCCATTTCTGCTAGTGAGTATTTCTCTTATGATTTCCCATGTATAGGTTAAGAGTGTTGACTGACAGCAGATGTTTGCCTTTGTGTTGGAAGTTCTGGGCCTATGAGAGGCTCCCATGTTTACGTCTTATGAGTGTGCTAGGCTGGGAGACCTATCCATGAAGACGTCGATGACATCACTCCATATTAACGGAGGTTCCTTTAGCTAAGGGTTTCACCCATTGTCATCTACAGTTATAGTTATTGACAGCTGATGTTATCATATGGATTCCCTATTCTGGGGAACATTTGCCCATTGGGTTTGAGGATAGATACCCGATTGGTGTCGAGTACGTGATTTCCATTCGTTAGGATTCCTCTCTTCACTGATGGAGGATGGGAGCTCTATTTAGGAGAGCGTGCTATTAGGAACACTACGGGGGAGATTCGTGTACCGATCTGGCCTCCTGTTAGGCGTTATTGGCCTATTTCATAGTCGCCCATCATTGATATCCCATTAATGGGTGTTGACAGTTTTACACTGTCAGAAGGTTCTTATACTCAGGAGATGTTCCAGCATTGGTGGTCCCCTTGTACCATCGAAGCCCAGACCTGCACCACTCAGTTTGTGGGGGATATGGTTCCTGGATCTGTGATGATGATGGATTGGATGGCCTATGTCCGAGATCCGACTCATTTGACACAGATTGACAGTTTGACCCGGCAGTTGGACCAAACACATTTCTTTATCCGGTATTTGGGCAGAGATCCTTCAGAGGCAGATACTTTTGATCCTTCTAGCTCAAGCGTTGGACCTTCAGGTGACCCATATGTCTTTTTTGGTGCAAATTCTCCGTTGTATAGGCCTGATATCCCCGTTGTTGGAGATCTAGTGACTCAGGAGGAGTTACATCAGGTGGACAAGATTGATAATATAGACATTGACACCATTGTCTTCTTCTGATGTATATTCTCGTTATATCTTTTGATAGGCCTCTGTTAGATACTGGGTGGCTGTGCCCCATTCTTGCTATATCTTTAGATATGCCTCTATTAGTTGTTGGGAGTCTGTGCCCTATTTCCTTATATTTTTAGTTGTACAGAGATGTATTAGCTGATGATGTACTTAGGAATATATATACTGTTATTCCCTACATCATATTTCCATCTATTTTTTACCCTACATGTATCATGTTATGCATATGTATGTATGTCCAGAGATATTCAGCATTGAACCTTAGATGGTCTTATGATACGACCCACACAGATGTCTTCCTCAATAATTAGCCGTATTGATCATACCCCACCAGTGTTGGTGACATCCCGTCTGAGATAGTGGTATGATAGTATGTCACCTCTAGACAGGGTGACTGTAGATCAGTTATTGCAGCAGTCTATGACCCTCTTGATGTTTCAGGTTCCCACAGGCTTTGTAGAGGGTATGCTGAAGCACTGGATACCGAAGAGGCAGGTTTTCCGGTTTGGTATCCATGAGTTGACTCCTACCTTAGAGGAGTATGCACGATTGACGGTGCTGCCATTAGACAGACCTTGCGCGCGGATGGCTATCGGCGACATGAGCCGGCAGTTTATGACCCTCACCGGGCTGAGGCGTAGAGTAGTACAAGATGAGACTACATCTAGCCATGTGATATCTCAGCATTTTCTGATAGATAGATTTGGCTCAGAGGATAGTTACACACGACACTCCGGGGATTTTACCATGCCGAAGGATCAGTGGAGTGTAGCCAGAGTAGACGTATTGTTGATGTGTGTATTATCATACGTGTACATGCCACGATATATGGATGAGTTGGACATTGACGTCATTATGACAGTGAGAGCTCTCAGGGAGAATCATACCATTGTGCCAATGATTGTAGCAAAGACGTTGAGATCGGCCACATATTGCAGCACCTACCCTATATGGGTATTTACAGGTAGCTCGGTCATGTTATACATGTGGTTCATGTCACACCTAAGACCGATTGGCACCTTCTGACGGCACATGTATTGTTTTACCCATGAGATAGCCATGTCTTACTCCTTCCACCCAATCTGAGTGTCTGACGCTTATGTCTTGGTCTGGTATTCTTAAGCGTGGTTCGAGATCCATTTGACATCTTTCCATGTCTGTGGCCTCGATTCACCCTATAGCTTCATTACTCATGCCCCTGGCATGGATTATCTCCCTCTGGCTGGTTTGATGGGCATGACTACTTACCACCCACTGGCTATGATGTCACAGTTTGACCAGTTTCAGGACTTCCATCCTTTTGATGGGGCATTGAGTCAGCGTTTGGCTTCCCGCCACTTATCAGTAGAGGACAGATCCAGGGTGTATGCCTGTTGGGATCAGCGTGAGCTAGTTTTATTTTTTGTTAGCCATCTAGGCTGTTTGACAGAGTATTCTTCATGGATAGAGACAAAGACAACATTGGCTACGGTAGTATCCATAGTGTCGGGGATTGATTTTGATGATGGGGAGCCCATAGAGGACATTAATCTTCCCACCGAGAAGAAGTTATTCACTGGGTTGCCAGCAGCTCTTGTAGATTCTCCCAGTACGGGTGCTACTATGATCCAACATTCAGCACAGTATTTAGAGCAGAGTCTTCATCTGATGGCCTTTGAGAGAGATCATGCTAGGGCCTTGATGTTGACAGCTCTTGATAGGAGAGATGCTGCTCTATTGGAGAGAGAAGAGGCCGTAGCTCATAGAGACACCGCTATTGCTGAGCGGGATGAGGTCAGATCATCCAGAGATGCATTGATTATTAAGCAAGATCTCATATATACGCGGGATGCGGTACTTCACAGATAATACTACGATCGATCCCTTACTACTGGCATGATTGCCGAGATGACTGCATATATTGATGAACATCATGCCGCTATGCAGTTGGCTGTGGATATGTTAGCTCATGTAGATACCCTTGGGCAGGAACTTGCAGCGTTTCCTCCTTCTTCGGAGAGAGATGCCATGTTGGACTTGATAGCTCGTATATCCACGGGATTGTAGATAGGCTTATATTTTCCTACACAGACTAGCTTAGCCATTTTTTCATGTACAATACATATTGTATATATCAAACAACATTATATATGGCATGGAAATATATTTTGATTTACTTCCCTTTTAGTTGTGCCTTGCTACATTCTTGATATTTGCCTATTTCTTCAGGGCTTGTGATCTTGATGTATTCTGAACTCATCCTTGATAGGTGGACATTGAGATGTCTTAGGATCTTTCAGAATGGATTGTTGATCTGTATGTATCCCTACCCGCTTTGGTGTCTTGGGACTGGTTTTTGCATGTAGATGTGGAGAGGAGTGTGACTTTTCCTCTCCGAGATTCACTGCACCACAGATGGTTGTCGGTACTCCTATTGAAGAGGAGATCCCAAATAATTCTATATCTTATGGATTGGTGTTGCTCTTTGAGAAATCAACCGCAGCTTAGATGGTCGCCAACTCTCCCATTTATGGAGAGGTCAGGTAGTTCCATCCCTTTGGTCTGAAGCCGATGACATGTGGTGGATTGAAGTTTGATCCCAGTACCATTGACAAGTTTTTGTATTTTGGTAGGGGGTTAAACCGAACCATAAATGGCTGCCTACGTACTCTTATTGAAGAGAAGATTAGGTCTGCGTAGTTTGAACATGGTGTAAGAGGTTCAACACTGTCTCTCTCTTTTGTAGAGTGCATCTCCTCTGAGTTTGGTCCTTGTCCAGGCATCTGAGGAGACCTAGTCCTGCATCTCTTTTGTAGAGTGCATCTCCGCTCAGGTAGAATTTCATAGCCAGTCGATGGATCTGCCTTCTTTTAGTTGGGCTCGCCTCAGCGGGTGTAGATCCATCTCGCAAGTACTCTTTGATGTGCTGATACCAAGGGTGTTAGATGGGAGGTAGCTCATCCGATTCTTCTCCAATGTAATTCCCATAGGCTGGAGCCTTTTGTAGGGCAAATGGGATGCTTGGCATGTTATCCTTGTCAGATATGTTGATTAAGGAGGCTAAAGTCGCTAGTGCATCCGCAAAATCATTCTTATTCTGAGGAATGTGGAGGAAGGTTATTTCTTCGAACTCCGTAGCCATCTGTAAAACTTGCCGATGGTAAGACAACAAATGTAGTTCTTTGGTGTGATAGATTCCTATGGTTTATCTGATCACCAATTCTGAATCTCCAAAGACAGTTAACTACCTGATACCCATTGATTGGGCAAGTTTGAGTCCCATGATACAACCTTTATACTCAACTGTGTTGTTGGTGTTTGATAAATCGCAATTTGACGAGTGATGATATCGCCCCCGCACTGGATATTAGAATCGCCCCACTCCTAACCTTCCATATTAATAGCTCCATCAAAATACATTTTCCATAATTGGTGTGTATCATACTGATGGTGTTGCTGCACTATCATTACCCCTTCATCGGGGAAGTATGTTTCCAAGGGTTTGAAATCCCCTGAAGGTGCGTCGGCCAGTTGATCCGTAATTCTTTGACCTTTGATAAACTTTTGTGTCACGTAGACGATGTCAAATTATTGTAGGATCAACTGCCATCTGGACAGCCGATAATTTAACATGGGTTTACCGAACACGTATTTTAGAAGATTCACGCGGGATATGAGATGGGTTATGTAAGACCCCAACTTTTATGAATAAAAATGAATTTTCAATAAATATCATTTTTGAATATTATGGAGTAAATTTGATATAATGTTATTGTTGTGGGAAATATTTAGAAATTTTGAAAAGTATGCAAGTTGTTATATAATATTCGATTGGTCGGGGAATATTCGTTTTAACAGGGAATATTCGTACGACGGCACAATCATTGGTGGACCCCACAACAAAATTATTGTCGGATTGAGAAAACGATAAAAATATTTTAATGAAAATAACGACAGAAGTTTTACCATTAACTGTTGAAACACCCGGTGTTAAAAGTAAATGCGAATAATGCTGGCGTGGTTGCATAGTAGCACATATTGATTATTGATGCTTACGTGAGAAGTCACTCGGTTTTGTTCAATTATTGCTACGATAATTCTTTAATAGTATCTCACGTTATTTGATTCAATTCTTTATCGATATTTTATATATTATTAAATCAATAATTGAGATAACAAAGTTATTAATATTATTATTTGCAATATTAACGATGTCTAGAAGTTCTGCCAAGGAGAGGTTTGGTCACCTAATTGCGTGCCAATAGGGAGAAATCCTTATTGAAAAGCCCCCTCTTTCCTGGGAACGACCTGGTCGATTAATATTGTGAATTATAATAATGATGATAAATATTGTTAAATATATTGAGGTGTCTTTTTATGAAGTCACGGAAGTTTATATATATATATATATATATATTATATATATATATATATATATATATATTTGTTTTATTAGTATTATTAATGTAATAAAATGTAATACTTTTATAAAGTTATTTGTTTTATTAGACAATAATTAGAATATAATATATTTTATTATGCATAGTGTTTTGCATAGTAAAATCTTTTTATATAAAAATGTAATACTTTTATAAAGTTATTTATTTTATTAGACAATAATTAGAATATAATATATTTTATTATGCATAGTGTTTTTATAGTACACAGATAGTGTTTGCATATAAGATAATCTTTTTTATATAAAATGTAATACTTTTAAAAAGTTAATTGTTTTATTAGATTTTAAATAATATATATATATATATATATATATATATATATTTTATTGCATAATATCCTTTCTATTTTCCTATAAATAGGATGTTTAGTAAGAATTGAAATCACACAAGAAATTCAGAGAATTCTCTTCTATAATCTTGAGCGTATTTCTTTAGAGTTTTAAGAAGCTTTGAGCGTAGTGCAAGTTTTCTTCAAGTATATCCCCGCCATACCCGTCGGAGTACTCTTCTTTATAAGGTAAGGGGTATTATTTCTTTCGTATTCATGAAGAGAACTTCTGTTATTCCATTCTTTATTATTCTATTGGAATAACCTGTATATGCGAAGTACCACATACATGGTGAAATTCTTCTGTTATTCCATTCCTTATTATTCTCATTAGAATAACTCAGATATGCAAAGTACCGCATATATGGTGAAATTCTTCATTATTCCATTCTTTATTATTCTTTGGAATATCACATGCATGCGTACATGCATGACACGGTTCCATTCTTTATTATTACATTGGAATAACTTTTGTCTGCGCGGTCTATCATCACATGCATGGTGATTTCTTCTGTTATTCCATTATTTATTATTCTGTTGGAATAACCTGTCTATGTGGATTATCACATGCATGGTGAATGATCCTTCGTATTCATTCCTTATTAACTTGTGGAAATGATCTATCTACGTGGATTATCGCATGGCGAGTGAAAATCCATTTGCAGTTTCATATATTCTATGATACTCATTTGGTTAAAGTTTTGGCTTCTATCTCCATGAAATTAGTAGAATATCCTGGATATTTGCGCTTCATCCGGTATCTTTTCATGGAAATATTCTTCTGAGCATTCTTGAATTTTATTCCACAAAGCAGTATCATGTTGACAATTTGGACATTATTGAGTTCAGGATAAATTAACTTATAAATCTTTAAAATTTATTCTTGAACTTGTTTTATTGAATTATTATGTCATTGTCATCATCATCATGCTTATATTGTGATGAAAGTCATCTTCGGCTTACGTGCATAGATGCACTTGGTATGATTATGACCATGGATTATTCGGTATAATCATGACCTGTAATGTTATAAATGATGTGGTAAAAGTCCTCAGTGGCCTGTAGTGTATTGACGGACAGTTTTTGGTATGATTATGACCAAGGATTATTCGGTATAGTCATGACCATTGATGATTTAATGAATATCCTTAGCCCGTAGAGCAGGGATGACTCGATGATGTGGTTTATTTATTAAGCTGAGTCTTATCGATAAAAATTGATGACAATATTTTAAATCATAGAAGATAGTAGATATCATGCTCTACTTGATTCTTTTAATGGATTGCTTATTCCGCTGCAGTTAAACTTGATGTCTATTGTATTTTATCAGTTTAACATTGTTGAAGACTAATTATAATTTATTCTGCATTATCTTAGTCATAATATTTCTTCTTTGGGCTAGTTGAGCTCACCCTTTCTTTCACTTGCTTCTCTTGAGAAATGAGAACGTGGCGGGACTAGTCGGGGAACAGTGTGACTATTCCAGGATGACGATAATAGTAGTCCTCACTATTCTGTTAAATAGTGTGACAATAAATGTATTGAGGACTCCTTTGAGTGTGGATATTGTCTAGATGACAATATTCTTATTAAAACTCTCAATTTATGTTTTGTCGTATTTTACACGACTGTTGTATAATTAGTTTGTATTTGTATTCAATACCTTGTATCTGGCGACCCAAGATGGGTGATGTATACCTATTTTGGGGGCGTCACAGGTTATGTGACCATGGAGGTAATGTTGTAACCTCATGGAAGCCCATGCTAAAGAACAACAAGTCTTCTCAATCAGAGTGTACTTGTGTTCACTGCTGCTGAATCTTTTTCTGAGGTAGTAGATAACTCGCTCTTGGCCTCTATCGTCCTTCTATCCCAGCATGCAGCCCATGGCATTGTCATTAATGGACAGGTACATGAACAGGGGAACAACATCCCTGAGTGGTACCAAAATAGGAGCTTTGACCAGCTGCTCTTTGATTGTAAGGAAGGCTTTTTGACACTCATCATTCCATTTCATGGAGGAGTTCTTCCTTAACAACTTGAAGATAGGCTCACAGGTTGCTGTGAGTTGGGAAATGAATCTGCTGATGAAGTTGATCCTTCCCAAAAATCCAAGGAATAGGCATTTTCGTGATGGCCTAGATTTTGGTGGGATCCAGCTCAATCCCTTTGTGGCAGACTATAAATCCTAACAACTTGCCTGATTTAATGCTAAAGGCGCACTTGGCTGGATTCAACTTCAAGTTGTACTTACGCAACCTTTTGAAGAGCTTTTTGATATGGTATATGTGGTCATCTTCCCTTCGGGATTTGACAATGATGTCATCCACGTACATCTCTATCTCTTTGTACATTAAGTCATGGAAAAGAGCCATCATAGCTAGCTGGTAGGTTGCTCCGACATTAATGAGGCCGAATGACAACCGTCTATAGCAAAAGGTTCCCCAAGGCGTGATGAATGCTGTTTTTTCATGATCCTCTTCAGTAACCATAATTTGATGGTTCCCCGCAAAATAATCAGCAAAGGAGTACATGTCGTATTGAGCAATATTGTCAATGAGAATGTGGATAAATGGCACGGGAAAGCTGTCTTTAAGGCAAGCTTTATTCAGATCCCGGTAATCCACGCAAACTCATACTTTTCCTCCCGGTTTAGGCACGGGGACTATGTTGGATAGCCATTCAGGGTATGTGGACACCATGATGATGCCGGCTTGAAATTGTTTCATAATTTTTTCTTTAACCTTTAAACTCCACTCAGGTTTTAATTGCCTGAGCTTCTGCCTGAATGGCTTGAATCCCTCTTTAATGGGAAGGCGATGGATGACGATGTTAGTGGAAAAACTGACCATTTCTTCGTGAGGCCATGCAAACACATCCTGGAATTGGGTTAATAGCGTAACCATGTCATTCATTTGGTTTGGAGTGAGGTCCGTACCAATCTGGATTAGCCTAGGGTTTTCTAAGGTTCCGAGGTTAAATGAGGTGGTTTGATCAAGATTTGGTTTGGGTTTATCCTCTACCCATTCCATGATCTCCTGAGGTATCTCAGTGTCCTCTTGTATTTCCTTCAAGTCTGAGTTCAACTTTTCATCAAAGTTACAATCCTTGTGGAGAAAAGGCACCTCATCAGCAAGTATATGGACATCTAAATTTAGAGTCCTAAAACAAAGTATGTTTTCACTTAATATATGAAACTGTTCAATCATACAAAGTGTTAGCATGTACAGACAAAACAACTGCTAATAATGTGAAGAAAAGTAAGAAGTTAAAGCTATCTACAGGGCAGAGGGAATTTCTGTCCTTTTTACCCTTGTCGACAAATACAAGGAGTGCTGCTCCAATTGTCAATGGTGAAATCCTGTTGGACGGCAGTAATGAAGGGGCTGTCATCGTCCTCCTTCTCCCGAATAATGACCATAATGTCGGGACAATCATCGTCTGGAGTGTATCTATTTGTGTGCTCATCATGGAAAATGATGTGTAGGTGAGACAATCTCCTGGCGATGTCTTGTTTATGTCTCTGTTCCCTTTCTTCCACTTCAGGATCATGAATCAGGACCTCTTTTGCTTTTACCGATATTGTTTTGGGAAATAGCATAGCTATAACATGGGCAGGAACCTTTACCGGAGACCGTACAGGCTCAGGATCTGTAGGTGAGGACAATCTCCATATGGCTGAAGATGAAGGAATCTGTTTGTGCTTGTGAGGATTCCTGTGACTGGAGCTAGCAGAATATGTGACGCCCCCAAAATAGGTATACATCGCCCATTCTGAGTCGCCAAGTACATGGTACAAAAATCAAATACAACTTAATTATACAACTGTCGTGTAAAGTACGACAAAACATAAGCTGGGAGTTTCAACACGAATATTATCTTCTAGACAATATCCAAACTCAAATAAAATATTATTACAATTATTATATCACTATTTCACAAAATAATGAGGATTACTAATGTACCATCTCGGACCATCACTCCGTTCCCCAACTAGTCCCAGTTATGTTCTCATTTCTTGAAGAGAACAATGAAATCAAAGGTTGAGCTCAACTAGCCCAGTAAGAAATATTATGACTAAGATAATGCAGAATAAATTATCGTTAGCCTTCAACATTGTTAAACTGATAAAATACAATAGACATCAAGTTTAACTGCAGCGGAATAAGCAATCCATCAGAAGAGTCAAGTAGAGCGTGATAGCTACTATCTTCTATGATTTAAAAAGTTTATCATCAATTTTATCGCTGAGACTCAGCTTAATAAATAATCCACATCATCGAATCACCCCTGCACTATAGCCAAGGATATTCATTAGTATCACGACCATGAATTTTCCATGCACTACGGCCAAGGATATTCGTGTTTTCATCAATGGTCATGATCATGCCAACAACTGTCCATCAATGTACTACGGGCCAATGAGGACTTTTACCACATCATTTGTAACATTAAGATCATGATTATACCGAATAATCCCTAGTCATAATCATACCAAGTCCATCTATGCACTATGGGCCACATATGACTTTCATCATAATATAAACATGAGGATGATGAAAATGATATATGAATTCAATTAAATGAAAGCAAAGGAAAAATATTAAAGACTTTAACAATTTAATTTATCCAGAATTCAATAATGTCCAAATTATCAATATGATACTGCTTTATGGAGTAAAATTCAAGAATAATATTGTATCAAAAATGATTTGGACTGAAAAGAAATCAATTTGTGTCATGAATAGTACCCCGGGTGAATAGTAACTGAGTAAATAGTACCCCGTGAATAGTACTCCAGCATGAAAACGTTAAAACTTATCAAGAATGCTCAGAATAATATTTCCATAAAAAGATACTGGATGAAGCGCAAATATCAAGGATATTCTATTAATTTCATGGAGTATAGAAGCCAAAACTTTAACAAAATGAGTGTAGAATTCGAAATCTGAAACGAAATAATATTACTTACATACTACAGAGTATGGGAAAAAAATATTATTTCATATGAATACTCAAAAAAAAAATATCCCTTACGACTGTTGAACGAAAATAATATTCCTTACGAATATTAAATGAATATAATATTCCTTATGAATATTAAACAAATATAATATTTCTTGCAAATATTGAACGAAATAAAATTTCTTACAAATACGAAAAATAATATCGTAAGCGAATATGAAATAAATAATACCCCTTACCTTAAAAAGAAGAGTATTCCAACTGGTATAGCGGGGATATTCTTGAAGAAAACTTGAACTATTTTCTACGCTCAAAGCTTCTTAAAACTCTAAAGAAATACACTCAATGTTATAGAAGAAGAACTCTCTGATTCTGGTGTGATTTTCAATTCTAACTAAGAATCCCATTTATAGGAGAATGGAAAGGATACTACTTGATTTTTAGAATCACGGACGCACAGTATGGTTCACGGGAGCCAAATTCGTTCGACTGATTTTCTAATAAAACAAAAAATTTAAATAAAATATAATATATTCTATTTATAATCTAATAAAACAAAACTTATAATATATATTTATAATATATATATATATATATATATATATACACACACACACACACATTGCCTCCTTATTACATCTCCTTCCCCCCACCCCCATTTTCATCTTCCAACATGTGGGCCCCACCCCCGCATGTCACTTTCACCCACATCCCACTCATATATTACGAAAAATTTTCTATCGATTATTTTAAAAAATGGGTAAATAGGGGTCTATATAAAAAACAAAATTTACGATAAATGCTTCATAAAAATTCCCTCAATATTTTTAACAACATTTATTCATCATTATTATTATTCACAATATTTAACAACCAGATCATTTCCAAGAAAGAGGGGGCTTTCTGATAAGGATTTCTCCCTATTGGCGTGTAATTAGGTGACCAAACCCCTTTCCTCGACAGAACTTTCTAGACATCGTCAATAATGTGAATAATAATATGAATAACTGTATCATCTCAATTATTGATTTAATAATATATAAAATATTAACAATAATTGAATCAAATAACGTGAGATACTATGCAGCAATTACTATAACAATAATTGAACAAAACTGAGTGACTTCTCACGTAAGCATCAATAATCAATACCGTGTGCTACTATGCAACCAATGCCAGACATCGCATTTTTTTCACCACCGGGTATTTCAATAGTTTAATAGTAAAACTTTCACCGTTATTTTTATAAAAAGATATTTCTGTCATTTTCTCATTCCGACAATAATTCCGTTGTGGGGTCCACTAATGATTGTGCTGTCGTACGAATATTCCTTGTTAAAATGAATATTCCCCGAACAATCGAATATTTTATGACAACTTGCATACTTTGTAAAATTTATAAATACTACCTACAACTATAACATTATATCAAATCCACACCATAATACTTAAAAAAAATATTTTGAGAAAATTAATCTTTATTCAAAAAATTTAGGGTCTTACAGAATAACCTAATCCAGATGTCCCTATTTGATTGGGAACTTGAATTGGGCGCTTAATGCCCTGATGATCTTTGCCCAACCCTTATCCAGGTTGATAACCCAATGATATGATCTCTTGAGTTGTCGACATTACCTCAGCAGAAATTTTGGGTGTGAGAGGTGGCGCCCCAATGGAATAGTAGTGAGTGTTGCTCACCTCCAGGGCATGGAAACTGACCGGCTCAACTTCTGCACTGAAGCTGATGAGTTGTATGTAACTTTGTTCAGGACATTTAGGCTCAGCATTAACAGTGATTAGGCTATTGTTGATAATGCACTTGAGTTGCTGATGAAGGGTAGAAGGGACGGCTCCAGCCATATGAATCCACGGTCTTCCCAAAAGAAGTTTGTATCATGTGGCGATTTTGAGCACATGAAAGGATACACTGAATGTATGTGGACCAATTTCCACAGGTAATTCAATTTCCCCAACAACATTTCGTCGGGACCCATCAAAAGCTTTGATAACCGTATGGCTACTTTTGATCCTCTTGGGGTTGATATTCATCTTCTCCAAGGTGGCATAAGGGCAGATATTCAAAGATGATACACCATCTATTAAAACTCCTCCCACTATGTATCCGGAGGACAGAACCGCTATGTGCAATGACGTGCAATGACCAGTCCCTTCGGTAGAGAAAACCAAGTCCAGTATGGAAATTTGATTAGTGAAAGATATCACATTATGGTTAAAAATGTGATCAACCAGATGTTAGAATTTTTTCACATCCACTAATTTCGACAAATGGGCTTCTTCCAAAACTCTTAGCAAGATCTTCTTGTGATCTTTGGAAGAGAAAACCAAGTCCAGTATGGAAATTTGTTATGGAGCTTCTCTTAAGCTTAAAACCACCTTGGCTTCATTATGGCCTATAGTACGGAGGAACTCTTCAATCCTCTCAATGGGAACTTTCCCCTTTGATTTGATGGTAGGCTTCATCACCCGATGGGGAAGATATATTGGATTCTCCTTCGACACTGCAGCAGTTGTGTGTGATGTAGATCCTTCAGCCTCTCCATAACTCCATGGAACTTTTTGTAGGCTGACAACAGGATATTGTGTTCTGTATGGGAAGAGAATTGGCTCTGGTGCAGCCACTTTCAAAGGATTGTCAACACCCTTGAGTTGAATTGCTTGTATTATAAGTGGTCTGGTAGCCAAATCATCCTCAACGGATATAACTGCTACGACGTCCTTCCATTTTATGGGACATGTGTTCCCACTCTCGAGTAACAAAGTGTCATCATTTTCCATCTGCAGGACATCGCTGTTAATTAAATTCTGAATGAGATGGCGGAGTGCCCAGCATTCTTCTGTGTTGTGACCACAAGAATGAGAGTGATGTTGGCATACTCCATTAGAATTGAACCGTCTTAAATGAGGATTGATTAGAGGTAGAAGGGATGTAATTCTTCCTTCATTAATCAACATCTGAAATATCTCCTCCATAGGTTAGCCTAGGTATGTAAATTCCCTCTTGTTGGAAAAATCCCGACGGGCTTTGGCACTTACTCTTTTTGTAATTTTATCCTCCAGTTTTTCACTTTCTGAAGGTGATGATGGAGTATTCATGACAAAAGGGAGGAGACTAGCATGTTCCTGACTGATCAATTGGCGTGTGACTTGGTGTTGATGGATCACCAGTTAGGCCAATTGCTCTACTTGCTTACAATGAGCTTTCATCTTTCGTTCCATCACAAACTTGAACTATGCGTAATCCCATTTGTCAGCACCGTCCTTGCTAGTCTAGGAAGATTCAACAATGTAATTGGAACTCTGTCCACTGCTCCAATTAATCATATTAACCTCTTCTTCTTTGTGTTGAGGAAGAGGATTGTCTTGCACATGAGGTTGGTCAGGTTTAGTCACCACGATCTCCCCGTTGTCGATTAAATCCTGAATCTTGTGTTTCAAGGCCCAACATTCCTGAGTATCATGTCCTGAAGCTCCAGCATGATAGGCAAATTTCTGAGTAGCATTGAAACCCTTCCCATTCGGGTTGGCTGGTGGAAGAAGATGGGTAATTTTCTTCTGAGTTGTCAGAAGATTGAGAATATTCTCGAGTGAGTCCCCTAGGGGTGTGAACACTAGATTGCGTTGGACTTCTCCACCCTTTAGATAGGCATATTTTGACTGCCTTTCTGACCTTTTAGTATCAAGGAAACGTCCTCCTCTTTCTTCTTATAGACCCTTCGGGGGTTGTTTCCATAAATTCCGAACTGGATGTGTTTAGCAATAGATTTTAGAGCGGCTAGGTCTTGGATCTTTCCTAACTTCAATCCCATCTCAGTCATCTCTCCATGTTTGATCATTTTAGAAAATGGCTTGCCAATGCTAGCTAAGACTCTCTCATAGAAGGCAGCTTCTTGTATGTCTATGAAGGTCATCACCATTTCTGACTTAGTCATAGAGGGAATAACTTGAGCAGCAAGGCGCCTCCACCTTTGAGCATACTCTCGGAAAGACTCATTGGCTTATTTCTTGACCTTGGTAATTTGGTATCGATCCAGAGCCATCTGAGACTGTAAGCTGTACTGACTGAGGAAGGCATGAGCTATGTCCTCCTAGCTATGTATCTTAGAATTATCTAATCTGGTATACCATGATCGGGCTTCTCCAGTTAAACTCTTTCGAAACAGCTGCATTATGAGTTTCTCATCCTCGACATAAGATCCGAGTTCCCCAATAAACACCTTTAAATGTGTATAAGGATCTCCCAACCCATTATACTTTTTAAAGTCAGGAGTCTTGAACTTCTCTGGATAATGAACACCGGGGAATATGCACAGGACGACATATGAGACACTCCCGTGTGCTCCAATCCCTTTTATAGACCGAATGGTCTCTTCCATTTGAAGGACTTTTTTCCTGATATCATCGATGTCTGGATCTTCTTTGAGATGGGTGTTTTCAGGAATTTTGTTAGACTTCTCCAACTAAAGCTCAGGTATTGGATTTGCTTGATCTGCACCTTGTGTTCCTCCATGTGCAGTGTGAGACCCCGAATTTTATGAAATGAAAGTATTCAATTTTCTTATAATTATTCTATTTAGTAAATGGTTAAATTGATAAAAGTTTAAAGTTAAGGGTGATATTTGAAAATTTTTCAAAGTAAGCAAGTTGTCATAAAATAATCGGTAATAAAAGTATAGTAATACGCGTGGTTGCATAGTAGCACACAGTATTATACAGTATCTTTGATTATTGATGATTACGTGAGAAGTTACTCAATTTTATTCAATTATTGTCACAATACTTTATATTATTAAATCAATAATTGAGATGACACAGTTATTCATATTATTATTTGTAATATTGACAATGTCTAGAAGTTCTGTCAAGGAGAGGTTAGGTCATCTAATTGCGCGCCAATAAGGAGAAATCCTTATCGAAAAGCCCCTTTTCTTTGGAACGACACAGTTTGTTAAATATTGTGAGTTATAATATTAATGATGAAAAAGTTCGTGTTGATTAAAGATGAATTTGATAGTTCCATTATGTTGGGATTATTAGTGTTAGTGGAAATTGACATTTATTTCGATAATAATTGATGTTTGGAGGTTATATTGACCAATCGGGTAATTCATCAGATAATTGAGCAATTAATTGCTATTAATTCAGATGCTTATAACTATGTGTTCACATGTGTGTACTATTGATTCACATGATTTACTATTAGGGGAGTTGGTGCAAGATTGATAATACTTGCATGACTAAATTAAAAATGGAGGTATAGATGAAAGTATTATATTGTAATTAATTTTTTTCACATGTTTAGAACTATTGAGTCACATGATTTACTATTGATTCACATGATTTACTATTAGGGGAGGTGGTGCAAGTTTGATAATACTTGCGGGACTAAATTAAAAATGAAAAAAAGAGGAAGGTATTATCTTTGTAATATTTCGAGCCCCAAAGCGTGCAATTATCGAAACTATATTTTCTTATAAATAGAAGCTCATTCTTCCTTCATTTCTCACCAATTCACTAAAGCTATAGAGCAATTATTATAGAGAGAAATTATAGAGAGAAAGACGAAGAGAAGTCTCACACCTCACTATTCCAAAGATCCGGTTTCTTACGAGGTAAGGGTATTATTTCTTTCTGATTCATGAAGAGAGCTTCTGTTATTCCATTCTTTATTATTATGTTGGATTATCCTGTCTATGCGAAGTAGTACCGGCCCTGGGCTAAAGCCCCCCAAAATTTTTAGGGCTCCCTTAAATATTCTCTTCCTTTTATTACTTAAATAGAATACTTAAATATTAAAGCAAATAATCAATCTGTAATATTCTACATATACTGATTATTGTAATATTCTACATATTTAAAGCATATAATTTGTACAAAACAATTTAATTATTATGTAACTGGGGGTTCATCATCAGATTCAGTTTTTTGGGTTTTTTTTAATTGTTTGGGAGTAGTGTTACTCTTAATAAAGGAGGCCCTATTTGGTAATTATTTTTTTGACTTAGTGATAATGTGATATCTAAATGATGCTTTGGAAATATTGAAATAGTCGGTTATTAAATTTGATCTTCTTACGTATTGATGCTCTTTTGTGCAGGAAAAGTTCTTCCTTTTTTTATGCCTGTCTTAATAGCAATTCGCAAAAGGCCCATTTTTTTGTTGTCCGCTTTAGGCCCTTCAAAACTCAGGGCCAGCCCTGATGTGAAGTACCGCATATATGGTGAAATTCTTCTGTTATTCCATTCTTTATTATTATGTTGGAATAACTTGTCTATGCGAAGTACCGCATACATGGTGAAATTCTTCTGTTATTCCATTCTTTATTATTATGTTGGAATAACCTGTCTATGCAAAGTACCGCGTACATGGTGAAATTCTTCTATTATTCCATTAGTTATTATTCTGTTGGAATATCCTGTCTGTGCGGATTATGCATGACCTGGTTTCATTCTTTATTATTCTCGTTGAATATCCTCGTCTCGTAAGCGACATTTACATGACCCGGTTCCATTATTTATTATTCTCATTGGCATAACTCGTCATGCGGCTACATCGCATGCTCGGTGAATTCTTCTGTTATTCCATTCTTTATTATTCTGTTGGAATAACCTGTCTATGTGGATTATCGCATGCATGGTAAATGACCTTTCGTGTTCATTCTTTATTAAATTATGGAAATGATCTGTCTACGTGGATTACCGCATGGCAGGTGAAAATACATTTGCAGTTGCGTATATTATATTATACTCGTATGAGATATCATTTCTTTTATACTCGTCATGGAATATCATTTTCTTTGGTATTTTCTTTTATGAGTTATTATTCACAGTTTACTATTCACCCAGTTACTATTCACTCTAGTATTATTCACTTAGGTATTCAGGGCACTTTTCGTGTCGGAGTACTATTCATGAGTTACTATCACCCAAATTACTATTCACCCGAATATTATTCCCTGAAGAACTTCCTGGCCTACCCCCAGAAGGTGAAATTGAATTTTGTATCGACCTTGAACCTGGTACAAAACCTATTTCCAAAGCCCCATATCGAATGGCTCCTTTTGAACTTCAGGAGTTAAAGACCCAACTGCAGGAATTGTTAGACATCGGTTTCATTCGCCCTAGCACTTCTCCTTGGGGTGTTCCTGTTCTATTCGTGAAAAAGAAAGACGGGAGTATGCGACTTTGCATTGATTATCAGGAGTTGAACCATGTTACCATCAAAATAGGTACCCATTGCCACGTATTGACGACCTGTTTGACCAGTTGCAAGGTGCCAAATTCTTTTCAAAGATTGATCTTCATTTCGGATATCACCAATTAAAGATTAGAACCGATGACATTCCAAAGACTTTTTTAACTCCTAAGACGGCATTATGAATTCCTAGTCATGTCTTTTGGATTGACTAATGCTCTTGCTGCCTTCATGGATATGATGAACCGAGTATTCAAGGAATATTTGGATCACTTTGTGGTCGTCTTTATTGATGACATCCTTATATATTCCAAAAACCGTGAAGATCATGAGCAACATTTGAGGCAGCTGTTGTCATTGCACTTAAAATTTTGAGGCATTACTTGTATGGGGAGAAAGTGGAGATCTTTACGGATCATAAAAGCCTCAAATATTTCTTCACTCAAAAGGAACTCAACATGCGACAGCGACGTTGGCTTGAACTGTTGAAAGATTATGATCATACCATCCAATACCATCCTGGAAAAGCGAACGTGGTAGCTGACGCATTAAGTAGAAGATCATATGCGGGTACGAGTGCGATATTGTTAACGCAAAGGCCCATTTTGTATGACTTGCAAAGGATGGAGATAGAGATAAAGACTCTAGGGACCCACGTGATGATGGCGAATATACAAGTAGAACCGACTTTAATCGATAAAGTTAAAGTTTGCTTTCGCTACGGACACTGAGCCGATGCGTATAAGGAAGAAAAAGCAAGAAGGTGCTATGCCGGAAGCAAGAATTGATGAAGAAGGAATACTTCGAGTCAACTCCAGACTTTGTGTTCCTAATGACCCTGATTAAAAGTATAGAATCATGATGGAGGCGAATAACACACCGTTTGCAATCCATCCTGGGAGTACCAAAATGTATCGCAATCTTCGTCATACATTTTGGTGGAGCAATATGAAGAGAGAGATAGCGCTGTTTATCTCAAGGTGTCTAACTTGTCAACGAGTCAAGGCGGAGAATCAAGTGCCAAAAGGTCCATTACAACCACTTGAAATTATAGAATGGAAGTGGGAGCACATTACCATGGATTTCATTACTGGTCTTCCCAAGGTTTCTCAAGACATAGATGCGATTTGGGTCATTATTGATAGATTGACCAAGTCTACTCATTTCTTACCAATACGAGAAACTTATACACTTGAACGTCTTGCTATTATATATATAAATGAGATTATAAGATTGCATGGTATGCCAGTATCCATAGTTTCTGATCGAGACCCAAGATTCACTTCAAGATTTTGGGTTAGTTTGTAAAAAGCTATGGGCACGGATTTACAATTTAGTTCGGCATATCATCCTCAGACGGACGGACAATCAGAGAGGACTATTCAAACTCTGGAAGATTTATTAAGACTCTGTGTCCTTGACTTTAAAGGAAGTTGGGACAAGTTCTTACCATTAGTGGAGTTTTCCTACAACAACAGTTATCAAGCAAGTATTGGCATGGCTCCATTTGAGGCGTTGTATGGAAGAAAGTGTCGTTCTCCAGTATGCTAGGATGAGGTGGGTGAAGCAACATTGTTGGGACCGGAGTTGGTACGTATGACTACGGAAAAGAATCAAATGATCCGACAACGTATAAAAACCTCACAAGATCGACAAAAAAGTTATGCTGATCTTCATCGAAAAGACGTGGAATTCAATATTGGAGATCATGTGTTATTACGTGTTGCTCCATGGAAAGGAGTTACGAGATTCGGAAAGAGAGGAAAGATCAATCCTCAATTCATTGGCCCATTTTTAATCCTCGATCGAGTAGGAACTTTAGCGTATAGACTCGCTTTACCGCCAAGTATGTCTCGTGTTCATAACGTTTTTTATATATCTATGTTACGTAAATATGTGAAAGACCCGAACCACATTATTGAGTTAGAACCGGACGAAATAGCGGAAGATTTAACGTATGAGGAGGTTCCTGTTAAAATCTTGGATAAGAAGGAGCATATTCTACGCTCCAAGGTTATAACTCAAGTTAAAGTTTTGTGGAGGAACCACGATGTTGAGGAAATGACCTGGGAGTTAGATTCTGAAATGAAATCAAGGTATCCTTACCTCTTCAACATACCAGGTGCGTACCCTAATTTCGAGCGCGAAATTTCATAAGAAGGGAGGTTATAAGACCCCAAATTTTATGAATAAAGATGATTTTTCTATGAATATTATTTTTGAATATTATAAATGAATTTGATATAATGCTATAGTTGTGGGTAATATTTATAAATTTTGCAAAGTATGCAAGTTGTTAGATAATATTCGATTGGTCGGGGAATATTCGTTTCAGCAGGGAATATTCATACTACGACACAATTATTGGTGGACCCCGCAACAGAATTATTGTCGGATTGAGAAAACGACAAAAATATTTTATAAAAATAACGGCAGAGGTGTTACTGTTTAAAATGTTGAACTACCCTTAGTAAAAGTACGATGAATACGCTGTGGTTGCATAAGTAGCACACCAGTATTGATTATTGATGCTTATATGAGAAGTCACTCAGTTATACTCAATTATTGTTTGATCATATCTCTCATATTATTGATTCGATTATTGTCACAATATCATCTGATTATATGTTATATTATTAAATCAATAATTGAGAAGACAAAGTTATTCATATTATTAAATTGCAATATTTACAATGTCTAGAAGTTTTGTCAAGGAGAGGTTTGGTCACCTAATTGCGTGCCAATAGGGAGAAATCCTTATTGGAAAGCCCACTCTTTCCTGGGAACAACCTGGTTGTTAAATATTGTGAGTTATAATATTAATGATGAATAAGTTCGTGTTGATTAAAGATGATTTTGATAGTTTCATTGTGTTGGGATTATTTGTGTTAGTAGAAATCGACATCTATTTCGATGATAATTGATGTCTGGAGGTTATATTGTTCAATCGTGTATTCGGGACACTTTTTGTGTTGAGTTACTATTCACGAGTTACAGTTAGTTCCCGAAAGCACAATAGATATCTAGAAGGGGGGTTGAATAGATATTAAATACTTTTCATTGTTTAAAAACTGTTTTGATAAATCTTTTAAGCACAGCGAAACTATTGATTCTTTGAAATCCCTTTTAGATATCAGATTAAAGAGAGAAAGGCAATTATTGTAGTTAGAGCAGTTATAGCAGTTATAAAGATAAAGTTGTTTTTAAGTGGTTCGGAGCACTCAAAGCTCCTAGTCCACTCTTCTACTCCTTGTGCAGGAAATCCAGATGCCTTTTAGCTGCAAGAACGTGAATGTCGTCCCTGTCTTTTATGCTTTGAAGCATTTCTTTGATGATCTCTTTGAGTATTTTAGACAACTCGGAGCTTAGGGAGCTTGGAAGATTGTTTGCAGCATTGATCATTGATGTCAATCTCAGTTGTATAAGTGCAGTATGATCTTCAAGACTCTTGTCTAGTTCTTTGATTACTTTCTCAGACATGGCTGACAAATCAGCCTTTGTGGATAGTTCTGACAGGATTTCATCTAGATTTAGAATTTATGAGGGAGGTGATGTGCTCTTGAATTGATCTTGAAGTGAGTAGAGAGCAAGTTCGAGATTGAAGCATTCATTTCTAGATGAGGAGGGAAATCTGAAGGAGGAGCCTGGGTTTGAATGCTGAAGCTTAGTGACTCTACAATTTGTGGTGGATACTCTACCAAGGGGCTAGAGTCAGTGATCGTAGAGGTGGTAGGCTGTGGGAGTAATAGGGAGTGGCTCTTATTTGGTTCCCCAGTTATAGAATTTTGAGATTCTGCAACTGGAAATTGATTTAGTGGATGAAGAATCACTTCCAACCATTGCGGGAATTCATAGAATTGATTAAATGAGGATGATGACAAGTGATTATTTCTGAAAAGAGTTGGGATAGATAGTACCTCAAGTGTGTTTTCTGAGGAAGAACTGTTGGTGAGAAGCTGCTTGGAAAAATTGAATTTCCCTAGGAATCCATTTGCGAGTACTGAGATAGCTGGATACTTTGAAACTCCAGAACATGTGATCCAAAGAGTTTAGAATTTGAGCTCGGTGGAAGGGCATCATAGGAAGATATACAAATAGTTACTCATAGTTGGCTCTTTTGTGTCCATCAATGCCTATAGTTATGATCTCAATCTCATCATCTTCTTCTCTATTTTCACTGGAGGATTCCATTATGTCAATTGCTTCAGGATGTTCTTGCATTGGTTCTTCATTATCTCCTCCAGGAATTTCTTTTTCTGCTATTGAGGTGTTATGATCCTCCCCCTCAGCTTGATCATTCTTTTGAAATGTCAATAGCTCCCCCTCAAATGGAGCATCCTCTGGTAGGAGATCTTCAGGCATCTCCCCCTGAGCAGGAGTATCTACTATCATCAGATCTTTTGGTGTCTCCCCCTCAGCTGGTTCCTTTTCAGCAGACAGTTCTTTATCTTCCCTGTTTAGAGCTTTCTCATTGACAAGAATATTCTTCTTGACCAATTTCCTTTTTGGCTTTTTAGCCCGTGCCACAGCCTCAGGACTTTCTTTAGTTTTGTCCTTTAGATCAGCCAATACATTTGATGCATCTGCTTCCTTGTTTGTTCTGGGCTCTACGATCGGAGGAGACTCTACAATCAAAGAGGCTGATGGCTTTTTGCTCTTGTGGCTGATCTTACTCATCTTCAGCAGCTGAGATATAGTTGCTCTATCTTCTTCTCGCTCAAATTTTCATTCCTTTCTTCTCGTGATCCTTAGAGTCTCAATATCCGAGGACTCTCATGACTTGTTGGTGGTTGTTCCTTGAGGTTCTTCTCAGAGTTCCGCTTTCCTTTTCCTTTTCTTTTTCTGATTAAAGCAATGGGTTCTCCTTGATTAGCTTCTTCTTCTTCTTCCTCAGTTTTTTTGACAACAGACATAATCCCTGGTACTCCTGTTCCCTTTATTTCACCAGTTCGACCACTAGATTCAGACACCATCTTCACATTTTCAGCTGGATTTCTTTTCCAGTTTTCAAACAACTGCTGAGTCAATCATCGATTTGGATTTATGGCTTCTCCTTCATCATCCTTAATTAGGTCACCAAGAGCAGCTTATAGGATAATGCTGATAAATCGTCCGTAGAGCATCTTCTGTGAGCTCTTTGTTTTCTTTGAGCTGATTAACCATTTTCCGATCCACTCAAGTAATAAAGCCCCATAGTTGAGCTATATTTTGTACATATGGTAGTCATGAGTTTGAGTTGTACCTCATTCATAGAGTCATGACCTGAGCTCTTACAGCATATGCATTTTCTAACAATATCAGCTAGAAACTCATACCTCTGTGGAAACTCCTTCTTTTTGTATCCTTTGACAGAGGGTGATTTCTTGTGATGCATCTTCTTGAGACCTTTATGGAAGTCTATTCCATCTAAGGATGGATACCCTTCAGATTTGAGCCCTAGGTCTAAACTGATGTCTTCAGCTTTTAGCCTGATTTGAACGCTCCTTACTTTTGTCCGTGATAGTGTTGTTTTCAAATACCCTGTTATTGTAGAACTGCTTTTACCAAATTTTGGGTAGATCAATGTGTCCGTACTCAAAGGCTTCTTCGAGACCTCGCCTTCTTGAAGAGTGACAATGTCTTGTGAAATTGGGGTTCAAATTTATTTTAAACTCGTCGAAACAGAGTCTGTAGCCGGAGACAACACTGGAAGCTGCCATTGATTTCTTTGTAGGAAGTGAGACTGACTGAGCTTGCTACTGACTGAGCTTGGCTCTACGAATTTTGACAGAGAGGGATTGTACTGAATTGCCCTTAACTTCTTCTGGGATGATGTATTCTTTAGTGGGACTACGATCGTTGAGATGGTCCTTGGAGTCGTCGAGTCTGTGTAGCAATTGTCGTGTCTGAGCTGTAAACGTAGAGTCTGAACTGCGACCATTGAGTCTGACTAGCAATCGTAGAGTCTGATCAAGTTCTCATTGTGAGCCTTTGGTTTAGCTTTCTTCTTGATTTAAGGTAGCTCAAGAAGGGCCAACCTCTTGAATGAAACAAGGGTTAGGTTTGTCCCTGAGGCACTCATCAGGGAGAATGCTTAGATTTATGCTTGATCATCATCGGGTGCTCCTTTGGTTTTGTTGTTGTAGCTCAGCTATCGTTGAGTTTGTACTACGATCGTTGATTCTGTTCAGCGTTCGTCGAATTTTAGTTACTTTGGCTCTACAATCGTGGACTTCCTTTGATCATTTCCTTGATTTCGAACACAACCTTTAAATCTGTATGGTTAGCACAAACTAAAGCACAATATTTCATGTTTGCAAGTTAAGCATGTCTAGTTCACTTATCAATTTGTTGAATCTGGATTCATCTAGAGGCTTTGTAAAAACATCAGCAAGTCAATTTTCAGTAGGGATGTATTGTAAAGATATTGTTCCATTTTGTACATGATCCCTAATGAAGTGATACCTTATTTCTATATGGTTAGTCCTAGAATGCATGACAGGATTATGAGTTATAGCAATTGCACTTGTGTTATCACAATGTATAGGTATGGATTTGAATTCAAACCCATAATCACGCTAAATGATTTTTCATCCATAGATCTAAGCACAAAGAATCGCCAAGAGCAATGTATTCAAATTTTCTGCAGTTGAGGTAGATATCGAGTTTTGCTTCTTAAACCAGGACACAAGTCTGTTACCTAGTAGTTGACAAGTGCCACTGGTACTTTTTCTATCTATTTTGCAGCCTGTAAAATCAGCATTTGTATAACCTGTTAGCTCAAATGAGGATTCCTTGGGATACCAAAGCCCCAAGTGAGGTGTACCTTTGAGGTACCTAAAATTCCTCTTTACAGTAGTTAAATGAGATTCTTTAGGACAAGCCTGAAATCTAGCATAAATGCATGTTGCAAACATTATATTTGGTCTACTGGCAGTAAGATATAAAAGAGAGCCTATCATACCTCTGTATTGAGTTATATCAATACTTTTACCTTTTTCATCTTTGTCAAGCTTGGTTGCAAGAGCAATTGGGGATTTCATGGGAGAGGCTGATTCCATGACATACTTCTTGAGTAAGTCTTTAATGTACTTGGCTTGGTTTATGAAAATTCCTTCATCTGGCCTCGCTTTTACTTGCAAATCCAAAAAGAAGTTCACCACCATTTCGTCATGCTCATTTCGAATTTGCTCTCCATAAGCTTGGAGAATCTCTTGCATAATTTTTCATCAGTAGAACCAAAGATAATATCATCAACATAGATTTGAACTAATAGGACCTTATCTTTATGCTTTCTAAGAAATAATGTGGTATCTACTCTTCCTCTAGTAAATCCATTTTCAATAAGAAAGTTAGTCAGTGTTTCATACCATGCTCTAGGTGCTTGCTTAAGAACATATAAGGCTTTGTCTAATCTAAAAACATAATTAAAAAGAGATGCATTGATGAAACCTGGAGGCTGCTCTACATAGACTTCTTCTTGAAGTTCACCATTCAAGAATGCACTTTTGACATCCATCTGGAAGACTTTGAACTTCATGTGAGCAGCAAAGGCAAGGAATATTCTAATTTCTTCGAGTCTGACAACGGGTGCGAATGTCTCATCATAGTCAATGCCTTCTTCCTGAGAGTAGCCCTTGGCTACTAGTCTAACCTTATTCCTTGTTATCACCCCATCTTCATCCATCTTATTTTTGAAGACCCACTTGGTTCCAATTACAGGATGGTTCTTTGGTCTTGGAACTAATCTCCAAACTTTGCTTCTCTCGAACTGATTAAGTTCTTCCTGCATCGCTTCTATCCAGCTAGAATCTTCCATAGCATCCTCTATCTTCTTTGGTTCTATTTGAGATAGGAAGCTTAGATAGAAGCATTCATTTTGAGTAGCAGCTCTTGTTCTAACTCTTGTATTTGGATCTCCAATGATTAGATCTTGAGTGTGATCTTTTACCCATCTGCTTCCTGTTGGAACATCTATTCTTATGCCTTCTTGTCTTAGATCCTCAAGATCTATTTCTTCTTCTTGATGTAGAGGCTCATTGTCCTAGCATGTGCCTCTACTACGATCTCATTTCCTTGCTTCAACGATTTTCATTTATGCGGTACTACGATCGTAGTATTGAGCTTGACGACTTCGTTCGTAGTGTCTTCACTGTTGATCGTAGTGTCTTGGAGCACTGTTTTGTCTAAGTCTGTTTCGTCAAAGATGATGTGAATCGAGACTTCTACACTTAGTGTCTTCTTATTGAACACTCTGTAAGCCTTGCTGTCTGTGGCATATCCAAGAAAGATTCCTTCATCTGATTTTGGTTGAAACTTTTTCAAGTACTGCTTTCCATTGTTGAGTATGTAGCATGCACACCCAAAGACATGAAAGTAGCTGACACTAGGTTTTCTTCATTTCCATAGTTCATAGGGAGTCTTCTTAATCGTAGAGTGTATAAGTGATTTGTTCTGAGTATAACATGCAGTGTTGATCGCTACGCCTGTAAGTACTTAGGCGGATGAGTCATTGCTAGTAGAGTCCTTCCAAATTTCTATTAGTGTTCTGTTCTTTCTCTCATCAACTCCATTTTGTTGAGGAGTTTGTGGAGCTGAGAAGTTGTGACTGATGCCATTGTCAGAGCAGAATTGATCCATTTCTGAGAAGTTGAATTCTCAACCATGATCACTTCTTATAGCCTTGATCTTCTCTCCTTTCTCATTCATCACAAGCTTGAACATTTTGATCAGCTGGGAGCCTGTCTCATCTTTTGAGGTTAGAAAGAACACCCATGTAAATCTAGTGAAGTCATCGACTATGACCAGAGAGTATCTCTTTCCTCCAAGGCTTGTTGTTCGAATTGGTCCAAACAGATCCATGTGTAGCAGCTATAAAGGCTTGTCAATTGAGTTGACAGTTTTGCTCTTGAATGTGCTTCCAGTACCGCTTTCCCAAGTTGACGAGCATTGCAAGGCCTTTCTTTAACGAAGTTGAACTTTGGTAGACCTGCAACTAGATCTTTTGATGCCAATTTGGACATACTTTTAAAGTTGAGATGATATAATCTTCGTTGCCATAGCCAGCTCATTTCTTTAGATGCTTTAGCCAGAAACCATATTGTCTCGTCTGAGCTTAGTTGACCAAGATTTACTGTGTAGACATTTCCTTCTCTTGTCCCGGTTAGCTTTACTGCAGACGTCTTCAGGTCTCGGACTTGACATTGATTGTTGAGGAATGTAACTTGATGACCCTTATCACAGAGTTGGCTAATGCTTAGAAGGTTATGTTGTAGTCCTTCCACATAGGCCACTCTGCTGAATGATACTGCACCATTTCCAGCTGAGCCATAGCCTCTTGTCTTGCCAGAGCTATTATCTCCAAAGATGACCTAGGGACCCTCCTTCTCTATGTAGTTAGGCAGAAGAGCTTTGTTCCCAGTCATGTGCCTTGAACATCCACTATCCAGATACCAGGTTGTGTTTGTGGAGCTCCTTTCCTGAGGTAACATTTAAGCCTTCATTTTGGTACCCATACTTGCATGGGTCCTACTATGTTAGTACCCTTGGGGACCCAAACTGCTTGATTTTGGGTATCACATGTATGGAATCATAATGGCAATTAGCAGCCTTGTGGCCAACTCTGTGGCATACAAAGCATTTGATATGATGCATGTTAGTATGTGTGTGAAAGTTCTTCCTCTACTTGGACTTTTGTGGGTTATTGGTCATCCTCCTGCTAGGCTAATATTCCCTTTTCCATGTGTTCTCTTGTTTCATTGATTGAGAGGAGTATATCTTACTTCTACTGTATCTTCCTGGTTGGTTCGTAAAGTTGATTTTATTAGACTCTACGATCCTTCAAGGTTGATGAGTAGTAGCTAGATTACTTTTCTCTTTTCTGAAACCTAGACCTGCATGAGATCCCTTACTTCTGGGAATATGAATTGAATCAGCCGGGCAAGGTTTAACAGGTTCATCCTTTTGTGGGGATTTCACAAATATAATGCCTCTACTCAAATCTGAGACATTATCAAGCTAATTCCTTTGCTTTTCCACATATGACTCGAGGCGATTCCCCAAACCCTAACCCCGTTTCTATCGAGGCACTTCTCCGGTTGAGATTAAGGAATCCATGGATGAAGAGGATTTGTTCCAGGTAGAGACTGTCTTTTCTAGATCCTCAATTTTGGAGGTTAGACTAGACTCTCTTTGAGCACTGAGTTTATTTGCCTGTCTCAAAAGCTCATTCTCAGCTTCAAACTTGAAGACAGAATCAGTACTTAGAAGGGATGTTTCCAGTTCCTCTTGAACCTTTTCTTTCTCCTTTTGAAGAAGTGAATAGTCTTTAGACAGAACTCTAAACCACTTCATGTATTGATGCAGATCAGATGTTATGTCGTGTAATGTAGTTCTAAGGTCATCAATATCTACATCAAGAGAGTTGAAGTCAAATACCTCATCGATACTTACTTCATGTATATTGGAGTTCTGGTTGTCCCTTGCACTTTTGGCCATCAAGCAGAGATTTGCTATTTGAGGATCTTCATCATCCTCAGATTTAGGAGTTGAGTCATTGTCTGAGTCACTCCACGATCCTCTAGCTACAAGACCTTTGTCTTTCTTTACTGGTCTTTTGTTGCCTTTGTATTCCTTCTTTGCATGTGTCTTCTTTTTGAGTTCTTCTCTAAGAGGTTTGTTGCAGTTGGCAATGAAGTGACCAGGTTTCTTGCAGTTATAGCATAGGTCATTCATTTGCTCCTAGCTGTTGTAGTTGCCAACTTTCTTTGGTTTGCTGGTTCTGCCTTGTCTTATGAATCTTCTTAGTCTTTTAACCAGCATTGCAAAGTCTTCATCATCATCTTCATCGTAGTCAGAATCAGCTTCAGTGTTAATTTTGGAGGTGTTTTTAGTTACCTTGAGAGCAACACCTTTGTCCTTCTTTCTTCCTTCAGATAACGTTTCAGCTCGTTGTGTCAACTCCAGTTCGTACATGAGGAGGTTGCCATATAACTGTTGAACAGTCATTTCATGTAGATTCTTTGATTCTCTAATGGTAGTGGTTTTGGCATCCCACTTGCTTGGTAAAGCTCTCATGAACTTTATGATTAGATCTTTATTTGGATAGACCTTTCCATAGGCTCGTCATGAAATTGGAATGTAATATTGAATCTCTCGTATGTAGCAGTGACGTTTTCTCCTTGAACATGGGCAAACATCTCATATTGTTGAGTCAAGAGAGATTTTTTTTTTCTCTGACTTCTTCTGTTCCTTCATGCATAATGAGTAGTGCTTCCCAAACCTCCTTTGCTATTTTGCAGTTGACCACATTTTCAAATAGATCATCTTCTAATGATTGAAATAAGATATTCTTGGCCTTTTTGTCAAGCTGGACAGCTCTCTTCTCGTTCTCTGTCCATTCTCCTTTGACTTTGATCTATACTCTATTTGCATCATCTGTAGTTGGTGCAAGCTTTGTAGGAACGTAGGGCCCATTTTGAACAGTGTCAAATAGATCTTCATCTATTGAATCCATGTAAGCTTGCATCCTAACCTTCCAGTTAGCAAATTTATCTTTGTTACATATGGGTGGCTTGCTGCCTCCTCCAGTCTTTGATTTGCTTGGTAAGTGTGCCATTAGATCTACTCAAGCTTTGTAGGTTGTATTATAGAACTTGCTTTGATACCAATTATTAGTTCCCGAAAGCACAATAGTTATCTAGAAAGGGGGGTTGAATAGATATTAAACACTTTTCTTTGTTTAAAAACTATTTTGATAAATCTTTTAAGCATAATGGAACTATTGATTCTTTGAAATCCCTTTTAGATAGTAGATTAAAGAGAGAAAGGCAATTATTGCAATTAGAGCCGTTATAGCAGTTATAAAGACATAGTTGTTTTTAATTGGTTCGGAGCACTCAAAGCTCCTAGTCCACTCTTCTACTCCTTGAGCAGGAAATCCACTAAGGACGCTCTTGTACACTTTCTCTCGAATCTCACAGATTCCTTCTGAACCAGTGCCAGCCAGGCACTTCTAAGTTCACTTTTCAACTCTTCAAGTCCAAAGATACTTGGCTCTTCATAGCTTCACTTAGAACTCTTCAAGTACTTCCGACTTGGAACTTCTTACTTCAAAGAGATTGATGATTGTTGAGTTGTGATTGAGGCTACTCGATTCTTGCTTAAGCACTTGTTCGAAAGAACCTGAGTAATGAGCAAGCTTTCCCTTTTCTCGGATCGTAGAGTTCGCTGCTTTAGAGTTCTTATGCGCTTTGTTCAATACTTGCTTAGCTTTTCTCATCTGCCTTTTTGATCCGTAGATATATGTGATCTTGAAATCTATCCGTTGAAGTCATCTGATGAACCATTAAATGCGTTTGACATTTCTGAGTTTTGATGGAGACTTTTCTGCACATCTTCTGAATTGCACTCTGGCCCACTGACACAGCAGACTGCTTTCTCACCTAACACCTCAAAAGGTGTTTTCCTCTCCTCAATGGTCCTTTTCTTAGCTTCTTGAATACGTTTCTTTTGATCAATACTAAGGATATCTTTTGTACGTTGGGACTGGTGAGAGCTTCAACGTTCAAAACCCATTCCATATTTGTTGGAGTCTATCTTTAAATGAACGATAGGGCTTGATGTTTCTGACACAAGGCATATGTCACTCTACTATCAATATCGTAGTGTCTTATCATATTGGTGCTCGTAATTAAGAGATCACTACGATTTCTCACTACGATCTTCGCTTGCTCGCCTTGCAGACTCTGCGTTTCCGAGAGAACCCTACGATCTCTGAGTTAGCTCGGCAAACGTCTGGACCACTCTACGATTCCTGGAGAGGCCCTTCAAGGCAGATACACTACAATCATCTCAGCTCTGCGATCCTGCCTTAGCTTCTGCATTCTGTTGATCAGATGAATAGACTACTTGCCTATCTATTTCTTTCTAGCCATAGATCAACCTAATAGATTTGATCTTTCACTAAGTCCTTGTACATATATTCTTTGAAGGCCTTTACATAATCATGAGCTTTTTCATAAAACATCAAATCACAATATGCATTCTTCCAACAGTTACTATTCATGAGTTACTATTCAAGGAGTACTATTCACCCGAATAATATATTTCTTTTCGGTCCAAATTATTTTTGGGTACAATATTATTCCATGAGGAGATGTCCTAATTTTTCAGATCGTTGGTTAAATTTATAATAGTAAATCAATATAGATCGCTAGTTTAAAGTTTTAATAGTGAATCAGTATGGACCGTTGCTTTAAGTTTTAATAGTAAATCAATATGTAATCATCTGCTTAAAAGTAAATCAATCTGGACCATTCATGAATTAGTTACTATTCAATCCATTCTCCTATAAATAGAAGCTCATTCCTTCATTATTTCTTACGAATTCACTGAAACTCTAGAGAGAGAAATTATAGAGAGAAATAAGAAGAGTATTCTGCTACTTCACTACTTCGATATCCAGTTTCTTCTTTATAAGGTAAGTGGTATTATTTCTTTTGTATTCATGAAGAGAACTTCTGTTATTCCATTCTTTATTATTTTGTTGAATAACTCAGATACGCCAAGCCCCCTATACTTGGTGAAATTCTTCATTATTCTATTATTTATTATTCTCGCTGAAATAACTCAGATAATGCAGGATACCCTATACTTGGTGAAATTCTTCTATTATTCCATTATTTATTATTCTGTTGAATATCCTCGTCGTATGCTTTTCTGGCCGACCGGTTCTGCCTCTTTATTATTCTATTGGAATATCCTGCTCATGTGTTTTACGCCGGACCGGTTCCGCTCTTTATTATTCTCATTTGAATATCCTCTATGTGCGCTTTTACGCCGACCGGTTCCGCCTTTTATTATTCTTCATTGAATATCTTCATCTGTATGCGCTTTTACGCCTGGACCGGTTCCATATTTATTATTCTGTTGGATTAACCTGCCTGTGCGATCTATCACATGCCTGGTGTTTTCTTTTGTTATTCCATTCTTTATTATACTCAGTAGGTTAAAGTTTTGACTTCTATACTCCATGAAATTAGTGGAATATCCGTGATATTTGTGCTTCATCTAGTATCTTTTCATGGAAATATTCTTCTGAGTATTCTTGAATTTTACTCTACAAGAAGTATCATGTTGAGAATTTGGACGTTATTAGTTCCTGGATAAATTAATTCTTGAACTTGTTTATTAAATTCTTATATCATTTTCATCATCTTCATGTTTATATTTTTGAAAGTCATTTGTGGCCTGTAGTGCATAGATGGACTTGGTATGATTATGACCAGGGATTATTCGGTATAATCATGACCGTAATGTTACAAATGATGTGGTAAAAGTCCTCATTGGCCCGTAGTGCATTGATGGATAGTTGTTCGCATGATCATGACCATTGATGAATACACAAATATCCTTGGCCCATAGTACATGGATAATTTGTGGTCGTGACCCTAATGAATATCCTTGGCCGTAGTGCAGGGATGATGTGGATTATTTATTGTCGAGTCTCAATGATAAAAGTGATAAAAAACGCTTTTAAATCATAAAAGATAGTAGATTTTATTCTCTACTTGACTTTTTTAATGGATTGCTTATTTCGCCATGCTTAAACTTGATGTCTATTGTATTTTATCAATTTAACATTGTTGAAGGCTAATGATAATTTATCCCGCATTATCTTAGTCATAATATTTCTTCTTTGGGCTAGTTGAGCTCACGCTTTCTTTCATTGTTCTCTTGTGAAATGAGAAACGTAGCAGGACTAATCGGGGAAATCGGAGTGATGGTCCGATGATAGCATTAGTAGTCCTCACTATTCTATGAAATAGTGTGATAATAATTGTAATGAGGACTTATTCTGAGAGTGGATATTGTCTAGAAGACAATATTTGTATTAAAACTCACAGCTCTTGTTGTATATTTAAGGTTATATTTGTATTCTGTACCATGTATTTGGCGACTCAAGATGGGTGATGTATACCTATTTTGGGGGCATCACATTCAATATCCGAACTAATAACTGAATTTTGGTAATAACCGAATAACCGAATATCGAATTACCGAATTGTAAATTCAGTATTTCGGGTAATAATCGAACACTGTAGATAATGTTGGACAAAAATAACATGCAGTGAGATTAAAACAAAATTGACTCTGATTCCAAAATTGAAACAAAATTTACCAGAATTTTGAAGCAAAAATAACATGCAGTGAGATTGAAACAAAATTGACCCAAAATTATGATTCCACAAAATGCCTAAATCGACTCTAATGTTATCCATACCAAAATTGAAGAGTCACATGCAGTGAGATTGAAACAAATTTTCTAGTATTATTGCAGTTAATGTTGGAAACAGATCAGATTTTCTAGATCGGATGATGGCGGAGCCGGGAGCTACGGCCACCGGACCGGCAAGTTGTTTAACAACCCAGTCGATGGTCATGATGTCATCGACGATCGGTGCCGATTCTTTCACGAAGCTAACGTGCGTCGGGTGTATCGTATAAGCTTTGTGGTCTTCTTTGGAGTTGTAGCGGCTGTGGAGCATGTGAGTGAAGGTGAGGGAAGAGAAATGGATGCGGAGGAGCGGACCAACGGTGAGGTCAGAGGTGGACCACCTGGTCGAGTGAAATCAGGTCGTTAGTCCGTCGAACATGGCGAAGACCACCGGGTTTGATTTTGAAGATGATTGTGTCCAATTTGGAGATCTGAGACTTAGTCTGGGGCAGTGGATCTAGATTCTAGCCGGTTACTTTACTAAAAGCAACTTTATGATATACTCCATAAAGTGGAGTAGTAGTCTAGTAGACATAAGTAGAGGCAGCAGCTTTATTTAGTAAAAACTAAAAAGACAAGTTATTATTTCAATTTTGTTCGGTTAAAAGACTAAAAAGACATAAGTAGAGGCAGCAGATTTGTTCAGTTATATTATTTCAATTTTGTAAAATTATTCGGTTATTCGATTAAACAAAAAATGATACCCGTATAAACTAATCGAAAATCGTAAATAATTTCGGATATAACCGAAATGTTAAAAATAACCGAATTATCAGAAAATTTCGGTTCGGTTCAGTAATTCGGTTATACCCGTTTTTTGCTCAGTCCTAGTGGGTAATATTTATAAATTTTGCAAAGTAAGCAAGTGGTTATATAATATTCAATTGGTCGGGGAATATTCATTTTAACAGGGAATATTCATACGACGGCACAATCATTGGTGGACCCCACAACGGAAGTATTGTCGTAGTAAGAAAATGACAGAATTATCTTTTATTAAAAATAACAGTGAAAGTGTTACCGTTAAAACTGTTGAACTACCCGGTAGTAAAATTACAGTAATACGTGTGGTTGCATAGTTGCACACGGTATTGATTATTAATGCTTACGTGCATAGATGGACTTGGTATGATTATGACCAGGGATTATTCGGTATAATCATGACCGTAATATGACGAATGATGTGGTAAAAGTCCTCATTGGCCTATAGTTCATTGATGGACAATTGTTGGTATGATTATGACCAGGATTATTCAAGATAATCATGACCATCGATGATTACATGAATATCCTCGTAGTGGTGCGGGATAATTCGATGATGTGGTTTATTTATTGTCGAGTCTCAAATGATAAAGTTGATGAAAAACTTTTTAAATCATAGAAGATAGTAGATTTTGTGCTCTACTTGACTCTTCTAATGGATTGCTTATTCCACTGCAGTTGTTGATCTAAAACTTGTTGTCTATTGTATTCTATCAGTTGTTATATTGTTGAAAGTTAAGGATAATTTATTCTGCATTATCTTAGTCATAATATTTCTTACTGGGCTAGTTGAGCTCACCCTTTTACTTCACCACCCCTTTCAGGTAATAAAAGGGTAGCTGGGACTAGCAGAGAGAACATGGGTATAAAGTGGTAATACGAATTAGTCACAAGTCTAATCAAATTATGAAACGGTGTGGCATAATAATCGTACTAAGAACTTAAAATGTGTGTGACATGTTTTATACACCCTTTTCTTTCACTATTCTCTTCAGGAAATGAGAATATAATGGACCGGCCTGTGAAACTGGATTTATGGTCCAGATGGTTGTTTGAGTAGTCCTCACTATTCTATAAAATAGTGTGACAATAAATGTAATGAGGACTTCATTGAGAGTGAATATTGTCTAGAAGGCAATATTCTTGTTTAAACTCTCAGCTACGCTTTTGTCGTATTATATAAGAGAAGTTTGTATTTGTATTTTGTACCATGTATTTGGCAACCCAAGATGGGTGATGCATACCTATTTTGGGGGCTTCACAGAAATCCTTATCGGAAAGCCCCCTCTTTCCTGGGAACGACCTGGTTGTTAAATATTGTGAGTTATAATATTAATGATGAATAAGTTCATGTTGATTAAAGATGAATTTGATAGTTCCATTATGTTGGGATTATTAGTGTTAGTGGAAATTGACATTTATTTCGATAATAATTGATGTCTGGAGGTTATATTGACCAATCGAGTAATTCACCGGATAATTGAGCAATTAATTGCTATTAATTCACATGCTTATAACTATGTGTTCACATGTGTGTACTATTGATTCACATGATTTACTATTAGGGGAGTTGGTGCAAGATTGATAATACTTACATGACTAAATTAAAATGGAGGTATAGATGAAGGTATTATAATTGTAATTAATTTTTTCACATGTTTAGAACTATTGAGTCACATGATTTACTATTGATTCACATGATTTACTATTAGGGGAGGCGGTACAAGTTTTATAATACTTGCAGGACTAAATTAAAAATGAAGAAAAAGAGGAAGATATTATACTGTAATATTTTGAGCCCCAAAATATGCAATTATCGAAACTATATTTTCCTATAAATAGAAGCTCATTCTTCCTTCATTTCTCATCAATTCACTAAAGCTATAGAGCAATTATTATAGAGAGAAATTATAGGGAGAAAGAAGAAGAGAAGTCTGCTACCTCACTATTCCAGTATCTAGTTTTCTTCTGAGGTAAGGGGTATTATTTCTTTCGGATTCATGAAGAGAGTTTCTGTTATTCCATTCTTTATTATTATGTTGGAATAACCTGTCTATGTGAAGTACCGCATACATGGTGAAATTCTTCTGTTATTCCATTCTTTATTATTATGTTGAATAACTCGCCTCATGCTAAGTACCGCATACATGGTGAAATTCTTTTGTTATTCCATTCTTTATTATTATGTTGAATAACTCGCTCATGCTGAGTACCGCATACATGGTGAAATTCTTCAGTTATTCCATTCTTTATTATTATGTTGGAATAACCTGTCTATGCAAAGTATCGCATATATGGTGAAATTCTTCTTTTATTCCATTCTTTATTATTATGTTGGAATAACTTGTCTATGTGAAGTACCGCATACATGGTGAAATTCTTCTGTTATTCCATTCTTTATTATTATGTTGGAATAACCTGTCTATGCAAAGTACCGCATACATGGTGAAATTCTTCATTATTCTATTCTTTATTATTCATTGAATATCCTCGTCTGCAAGCGCATTACATACGACTGGTTCCATTCTTTATTATTCTCGTTGAATATCCTCGTCTGTGTGTATTACATATGACTTGGTTCTATTATTTATTATTCTCATTTGGAATAACTCCGCTCATGCGGCCTATCGTCGATGTGCACGGTGAATTCTTCTCGTTATTCCATTCTTTATTATTCTCGTTGGAATAACTCGCCTATGTGGATTACCGCATGCATGGTGAATGACCTTTCGTATTCATTCTTTATTAAATTGTGGAAATGATCTGCGTCTCATGTGGATTACCGCATGGCGGTGAAAATCCATTTGCGCTTTAAGATATTATATTATACTCGTATGAGATATCATTTCTTTTGTACTTTCGCCATGGAATATCATTTTCTTTGGTATTTTCTTTTACGAGTTACTATTCATGGGTTACTATTCACTCGGTTACTATTCACTCTAGTATTATTCACTCGGGTATTCGAGGCACTTTTCGTGTCGGAGTACTATTCATGAGTTACTATTCACGGGTTACTATTCACCCAAATTACTATTCACTTGAATATTATTCACTTGGGTATTTGGGGTACTTTTCATGTCGGGATACTATTCACGAGGTACTATTCCCGAAGTACTATTCACGGGGTACTATTCACGACGAAAAATTGATTCTTTTCTATCCAAATTATTTTTGGTACATGAATATTATTCTCGAATTTTACTCTAAAAAGCAGAATCATGTTGACAATTTGGACGTTATTGATTTCTGGATAAATGAAATTATAAATCTTTAAAATTTATCCTTGAACTTGTTTTATTGAATTATTATGTAATTGTCATTATCCTCATGCTTATATTGTGATTAAAGTCATCTTTGGCTTACGTGCATAGATGGACTGTTGATTATTAGTTTTACAATTGTATATCTTTGGCTTACGTGCATAGATGGACTGTTGATTATTGGTTTTACAATTGTATATCTTTGGCTTACGTGCAAATATGAACTGTCGATTGAAAGCTTTGGCCCGTAGTGCAAAGATGGACAGATATATGACATGATCATGACCACTGGTGATAATAACGAATATCCTTGGCCCGTAGTGCATGGATAATTCGATGATGTGATTGGCAGGATCATGACCATTAGTTAACAGTTGAATGTCTTTGGCCGTAGGGCACTGACAGACAATTGATTGGTATGATCATGACCATTGGTTTTATAGTTGAATATCTTTGGCCCATAGTGCAAAGGTAGACAACTGATTGGTATGATCATTGTTATTACATTTGAATATCTTTAGCCTTTGGGGTAAGGATATTGAGTAAACGTTCTATTAAGCCTTTGTGGCAAGGAGAAACTGTTGATTTACATGATTATAAATATGAATTGTGGATTTAACTATAATCTTTGGTGGTTCAGGTGAAGACAAGTAATGATAGTTCTTTTTGTCTTGGGTATAACAAAGAACTGTTGATGAGTATTACAGGAATGAAATATTAACGATGGACTTTTAAATCATAGAAGATAGTAGATTTTATGCTCTACTTGACTCTTCTAATGGATTTCTTATTCCGTTGCAGTTGTTGATCTAAAACTTGTTGTCTATTGTATTCTATCAGTTGTTATACTATTGAAGGCTAAGGATAATTTATTCTACATTATCCTAGTCATAATATTTCTTACTGGGCTAGTTGAGCTCACCCTTTCTTTCATTGTTCTTTTCATGAAATGAGAATAACACTGGGATAAGTCGGGGAATGGAGTGATAGTCCAGGATAAGTGGCTTTAGTAGTCCTCACTATTCTACTGAATAATGTGATAATAAATGTAATGAGGACTCTATTTGAGAGTGGATATTGTCTAGAAGGCAATATTTATGTTTAAACTCTCAGCTATGTTTTGTCGTATATTACCCGACAGTTGTATAATTAAGTTTGTATTTGATTTATGTACCATGTATCTGGCAACCCAAGATGAGTGGTGTATACCTGTTTTGGGAGCATCACATGCTGAGGATTCTGTATGTATGGGTATTCGTAGACCCTTAGTAGACTGGTGTAGTTCTTTAAGCAAAACAACCAAATCTGTAATTTTTTTGCTTAATCCGTCAAACTCCTCATGAGAGACAGGAGCAGGATTAGACTGGTCAGATGAAGACTGGACAGATTAAACTTATGTAGTTTAGTCTTAGGGAATGTATCAATGTTTACATGTTATCATAATGTGTCCGTTTTTAGGAGTATTATCTTGCAAAATGGATGTCAGTTGATAGCATGCTAGGCTGTAATATGCATGTACACATATTCTTCATTTTTTCCATTACATAGAGATTGACATGCAATGAAACTACAAGTAATTGTCTTTATAAGTAATTGAAAATGTAACGCCCCGAAATCCGGTCTATCTTCACACCCGGATTTCGTACGTCACGATCCCATCTTCTTCTAAACAAAAATCATTATATACTGAAATATAACAACATACACTCTCAAATCCCAGGTTCTAAAAACCATATAACCTTTTTCATTATAAATAATGATAAATACATTATTCATTCCATCTTACGAGAATGACTTTCATCCGCCACTAAGGATACATAACAGTTCATTAAACTAATCCAAAGTTCATTTAACTTATTTTATATTACAAGTCTTCACTTGATCTTCTCGTTCATCCACATTCTGAATGGCACTTCATCTGGATACCGTCAGCTTGATCTTTACGAGATCCTTAAGTTCTTCTAACATCGTTCGCTGAAAATGTTTTTCATTTAAAGCAAGTGTGAGCATTCAATTGCCCAGCAAGTCATAGCAGTTGAACAAACAACTTCAAGAGTTTAAACGTTCCTTTAGAACTTCGTTAACCGAACAAAGGTTATGAAGCAGCTTGAATAATAGGAGTAATCTCGATTCCTATCATTTTAAAACATTATTCACATGCACTTTGAAATACTTCCATTCTTCTACCTTTTCCATACACATTTTGTCTAGCTAGAATCATTAGCACAGACTTAACAATAACGAATCATGTATAAATAGAGCATTCTCTTATTGAACAGTTAAACCACAGAATAGTTCATCTCATAGAAACACCGAAGTGTTCACATTGTGGCACAAGGCCTCATACGTTCTACCACCTTGTACAAATATCGCACATTAGCACATAAATGGAACTTCTCAAGTTCAACATCTGAGAAGTTTAAGAAACTAGCATTCATTTGAAATATGAATGAAGTTAGGAAACTTGCCTTACGCCCAGCTACAGCTTACGCCAAACTGCTCATTTCAATTCCTATGTTGCACATAAGAAAAACAACACATACACTAATTAGTCATGTATATTTGACTTATGCATTAGTTTGCTTAACTTAACTTCTTAGGGTTCGCATTCTTGTAACCTAAGTTTACGCGACAACTTTCATTACCGTTCTACAACTTCATGACATACGGAGATGTCTTACTTTTACGTTCATCATCTTTGATGTTTTACATCTTATCTTCTTCTTATTACTTCTCTAAGACTCAGCACACATTGCTTCTCCTGCTAGTAGTCCATATGGTACTCGAGTGGTTTCCCACAAACAACCAACAAACAAGTTCCTGCCTCTGCCTACACACCCCCCATAACAAAGGAGTTAGATCGGTTGCCACTTTTGTATATACCTTCTCTCTCTGAAGGAATTGTTTAGCCCATCTCCCACATGTCAACCATCAAAGATTACGATTGTACTACAACTTAACTTATCTTAACTTATCCGAACTATTAAACTATAATCTTCGTTAAGTTAATTTCTCATTCCTTATGGCTTCCTGGCAACTAAATGCCACACCTCATGATTCACTCTTTATCGTCTAAGTCATACAGTCTTTTGTATACTCAGAGCGATCATTCCCTTTAATCCTTAACTCGGCTTCATTACGTTAAAGGTTATTATCTTTAATTCAACTTCTTTATCATTCACGGTTTAATCATTGATCTTCATCATCTTACGGTCAAACCATACACGGGGTGTAGGTTCTATCCGTTTAATATTTGCGTACCCTCAACCTTCACGTCGGTTAAAGTGTTCAACTTTTTATTCTAATGTTCTCATCTGACTCACATTCGACTTCCATTAATCTTTTTACCATTAATTACGGCTTTCTTGTTACCATTTTTATCTTACTTAATACTTTCATTATCCATTACCTGAACCCCATATTCATTACTCTTTCTTAATGTCAAAGCCATACTATTCGTTGTATGCTAAGACTGCTTGCAACTGCGTTATGTTTACGTTTACGTTTATTCTCTTCTTGATCTTTTAATCTTTTTCGACCATTTAGTTCAACCTATACTAAAGGTTTAATTCACTTGTTTAAGTGTTATATTAGTTGAACATTATGTTCTTTATCTTCCCGTACGTTTCCCCCAAGAGTTGAGCAGTTAAAAGCTCTTCTCCTGCTTTTCCTTACACCGAGCCATGCTTATTTCACTCTCTTCTTTATCTCTCACGCTGCTGATGCGAGTTTGCGATGCCGGCCCCTGTCCGGCGCTCTAAAGACCACCTTTTCAAGGCATGGTTTGCACCGCTGGCCAAGCCCTAACCCTAGAAAATTTCTGTAAGTGTTAAATTCAATTTGAGACGCTTACTTCCAGCTTCCATAACTTATTCGTTATAACTCGGAACGAGGTTGTTCTAAAGCCATTCTCTTCCTTATCTTACGTACTTCAATACCCCCCAGACAGAACTTCATTCTGAATCCATTAGCGTGCTATTCAATTGTCTTGATCTTCACCCTTCGTTCATTTTACGTTTTTAACGCTCTTTGTTCGTTCGTCCGTAATTCGGTCATCCGAACTCGGAATTCATTCATTCTTGAGTCCACGACTCACGTTTTCTATGTTCTCTTACATTCTTATGAAACCCTACATGTTCGGGTTCATTTACTAACTTTCTAATTCTCGTTTGTCTTTTACAAAATTTTTGCCATAACTTCGTTATAGCTAAGTTTTAATCCATTCTTTATGAACGTTTCTACTGTTCCTAACCAAGCAATATGCATCTAACTTATATGCGATGGTTTTAAACTTGTCCATCAACAACAATTATCCTACGATGGTTTTAAATTTGTCCATCAACAACGTTCTTCGTGTTCTTCAAGTGTTCTTCGTGTTCTTCGTTCGTTCTTCGTTTTAATCGATATTTTTGGATTACAATTTCACTTTTTATTTGAATTTGATGTTATATAACATTATTCCTTACTTATTTTACCTACTTATTCATATAATCCACTCAGATCGTTCTAATTCATTACGAATCTTATACTTCCTTAAGAAATTTATTTACTAAACTTCAAATTCTTATTTTCATTATTTCTCATGATTTCAACCATATGAAATCATTCCTAACTACTTTTAGTCCTTATTCTTATTAAGCTAAGTTTTGAACATAAAAACTTAGAAAAAGTTAACTTAGGAGTTAGGTTTTAATACCTTTCCTCTTTATTTTTCTTCCGCTAGACAAAACCGGCGATTTGCTAGCTTTTCTATTTCATGAACACTTTCGATCTGATCATTCATGCTCATGCTCTTCCTTCTCCCTCTTCAGCCGACCCTCTCTCTCTCTCTCTAGATGTAGGATTTTCAAAATCCCATTTAAATGAATTAAGCTTACTATTTATAGATTTTCAAGGCTAGGGTAAAATAGTCATTTCACCCCTAACCTCCTTACTATTCACACCTCCTTACTATTTATGACTTAAGTGTTAAGTTAACTTAGCCCTTAAGTCTACTTAGCCTTTAAGTTATGTGGTTCCGTCTTTTCTGGGTTTTCATTCAACAGCTTTTAAAAATCATGATTCTCTAATCCAAATATTTTTGGATATTTCGCTTTTCCTTTACCGATTAAATTTTACGTATTCTTTGGATTTCTGAAAAACTGAAAAACACTTTTTGGCGTTAAGCGTTTTCCTTCACGTTTTACCCTAACATAGCTAAATGAATGAAAAGTACATAACAGTACTTTTTTCATTTTTATTTTATCTGATTTCTGCATGTTTTTCGAGAAAAACTTTTATCGACTTACTTAACTTTTCATGATATATTATCGTCAAATCTTTAGACGGAATGTCATTTCGACATACCGAACTCTCGGAAAGGCTTAGGTTATTCAAACCCTAACCCTTAGGTTTCGTCGGGTAAATAGTGCCTATTTCGTCTTTTTCCCCAGAAATATTTTATTTTCATCTTGAAAATTCTTAATCTCTTAGTCTAGCTCGTAGCCAGAATCCTCCCGACTTATTATCATCCTAGGTTCTAGAACGATTAATAAACACATAGCACATAATATTATTAATAAAAATTTATTTTATTAATAACTAATTCTTTAAACCTAAATTCTGAAAAATCCGAATTTCTGGGTCGTTACAGAAAATGGAAAGCATGAAGAGACTTTCCTCCGCGTTTGGTTTATCAGAGGCTGGCCTATCTTAGGTTACTCTGGTGGTTTTTTGGTATGAAGGTTCTTAGATCATCGCAATTTACTTGACAGGAAGTTAATCTGGTCTTTCAACTGGAGCG
Source organism: Panax ginseng (assembly GCA_020205605.1). Lineage (NCBI taxonomy): Eukaryota > Viridiplantae > Streptophyta > Magnoliopsida > Apiales > Araliaceae > Panax > Panax ginseng. The sequence goes on along the minus strand of CM035130.1, from coordinate 54,072,269 downwards.
AATCTGGGTGGTGCCTTTCCTGAGCCTTGTTGGAATTAGTCTCCCTACGAGTCCAGTAATCAAACATCGATAGGATAGCCTCCTGATGGAGGAACCACACAATATACATTCACATGCAATGTGTCTCACTGTTATGGGAATGATGACATGTGCGAAACACTAATATCATATTCAGATATAGTGTAAAGCATTAAGTGCGATAATTAAATGCATTCGTACACATTCATCAAAAATGTAAATGCAACATCCACACACAAGCATATAACAGTTTTGAAAAGTTTGTAGTAGCGGCTTAAGTCCTCTTCTTATCGAGTCCCAGCAGAGTCGCCACCGTCGTCGCTGTAATTTTTACCGTCCCCTTTCTCGTTTCGTTTTTGGTGTTCTCATGTTAAGTGAGATTTGTTTGAAAAAATAAGTTGTGAAAAGGTTCGACATTTATATGTCGACGATTGGACTGTAAGAGTCGGTAGTTGGTATTTTTAAATGGTTGCACCAACTCAACCGAGAAAAGGTTTACACATTGACCGCGTGATGTGACATTGCTAAACTGGTCTGTTAAACCGAGATTCATTAGGGTCCGAGGACTTGCTTATGCGAAGGGAAGGTGTTAGGCACCCCCCGACATCCGTGTTGCCACGGTGACCGCAACTTTTCAATTAAACTGTTATATGAATGTGAGTGTGTGTGTGGGTCAATGTGCAACTATTTGGAAGTAGTGATATGACTCGTTCGCACCTATATACAAAGGGTTTGAATTTATGTAACAATTCAGTTTTAACAAGATATAGCAGTGATGTTTTGTAAAAGAGGTTTTTTCAAACCCTTATGCTCAATAGTAATTGAGGCCTTTGATACTTCCATTTTATTAAGTGTTCGACTTAATTGCTTTTATTTTCGAGATGCAAGGCATCCTCGAGAAAATAATATACATAGCAGTGCCGAACTCCTTGTGGGCATGAGAGCCGTCTAAGGAAATTCAAACACTGTGAATAATGTATAAGTTGTTTACAGCCAAAAATGTCCATCACGGGAACCGAATCTAGATTTAGGAGACTGAATATGTGATCACGTGATTCCTAGGCTCACATGATGTAGCGAAGCTATATGAAAGTCAGAAGCGCTATATATATAAAAGTCAGAATATATATATACAGATCATCAACCACCACGGGCGAAACTTCATGGGGGATCAAATGTAAATATATAAAAGCGGTAAATATATATATATATATATATAGAGAGAGAGAAAGACAAGATCAACCACCACGAAGCACCTCCATGGGGATCGAAATATAAATAAAGTAGTAATATTTATCAACCGCCACGAAGTAAACTCTAAAGCGGACGAAATGTAAATAAAGCAAAAATGATCGATCGCCACGAAGTAAACTCCAAAGTGACTGAAATATAAATAAAGCAAAAAAAGACCACAAAGTAAACTTGAGGCCTAATAGAAATGTATATATATATATATATATATATATATATATATATATATATATATATATATATATATATATATAGCGAGGATCAAAGTTACATACCCTTATCTTACTCACACCGTTCACCCCCCTTTAGCATGACGGACTCGCCGACGGTTTTCGATTCATACAACCATCGCTCATACTTTTAGCGACGGATAACATATAGCGTCGCTAAAAGTATAGACGACGGTTGTATGATCGAATCGTCGCCGAGTCCGTCGCTAAAGGGGGGTGAGCACGGGTGAGTAAGATAAGGGGTATGAACTTGATCCGGACTGTATATATATATATATATATATATAAAAGCGATAAACGCACCTGATGGGTATAATATATATATATATATATATATAAGTATTTATATATATATATATATATATAAAAGCAGCAAACGCTCCGGATATATAATCCAGGCTCATCGAACAGAGTCCGACAACAGTTTATATATATTTATATATATACAAAAGTAATAAACACTCCGGATATAAATTTAGGCTCATCGAATGTAGTTCAACCATAGCTTATATATAAGTATATATATATATATATATATATATATATATATATATATATATATATATATATATATAATGAAATAAAAAGCCATGGACCGAAGTCCGGGCATACACACGCAACACGACTCTCAACGAGAAGAAGAACAGTGTGTGCAAAATGTGGAGAAAAGGCTTTGCAAGGTGTAAGAAGACTTACAGTGGACTGCTAAAGAAGAATTATATAGCTTTAAATGGATGAACACTCGGTTCCCACCGGTAAAAATATAGCAATATATGAGCTCACAAGTGTTCAAAATGAGAAAGTACTCAATTTATAGTGTATACAGAGAAACTTGGACAGGGCTTCCTTGCTATTTTCTCTTACAAAATGGCCACCCCAAGCCCTCTATTTATAGAGGGGGAGCCGCAGGCTCTGCGGGTTCTGCCGTATTGAAGTATGTGCACGCATGCAACGTGATGTCCGCTCGAACTTTCAGAACTTTAATCCGGGCATCCGATTGAGATGTATAAGACCTGTTTCAGAGTGTTGTTGTCGAGAGCTACACAAATGACATGGTATTAGAGGTTGTAAGAAGTTGGAAAGATGGGACCATGCCCTTGGTCTTCAAGCTTCAAATTCCATCCAGTGTGATGTCTTGTGTAGTAGTCACTCGAGATTGTAGCTATTTGGTTCTTGTGGGTCACTACTATGAGGAATGTATGTTGAAATGTGTTGAGAAGGCGCTCATGTGGGATCGAGGTGGCAAAATGATGATTTTGCCCCTCACCGGGGTTATCTTCGGTTTGGGCTGATAAAACAGTCGTTGCTCAGGGTTATCTCTGAGATTGGACTGTTGCAAGTGTTGAATGTCCTCAAGGTTGTCTCTGAGGTGTGCCTGACTTCCCGGGGTTATCTCCGGGTTTGGACTGAGTGCCTTGGGGTTATCCCCGAGGTTGAAGCTGACTTCAAGGGTTGAAATGAGCATCTTCGAGGTTATCTCCAAAACTGCAACTGCACTCCTCGGGGTTATCTCCGAGGTTGAGACGAAAACTCCCGGTGTTGTTTCCGAGATTGAATATCTCGGGGTTATCTCCAAGATTGAAAAGGCTTCTCCGGTGGGATTTTCGGAACTGCAACTGCTTTGTCCTCTAGGGTTATCTCTTAAAGACGATTTTGCCCTCCTGTAATGTTAGTAACAGGAATGCAAAATTTCGAGTGTCAACACCTGATACTTCTTGTGCATATTCAAGTGAATAAGCTGATTATTATAATATAATTTTCATCCATCATATATATATATATATATATATATCATAATAATCATAGTCAGTAGGTTTGTATATGTTAAAAGACTTGAATAGTAGCTTGCATAAGGAGGTCTCATCGAAATTAGAAAGTAGTCATGTTAATTAATATTTTATTATTAATACATTAATAGATAATATTATATATATTAAAATATAATTATTTTATATTGTATAATATTCATGTAGTAATATTGAAATTTGTAAAATTCATAATATATAAAAATTTATAATTTGGTAATTTAATTAATGATCTTGTGTTATTTTTATAATTATATAGATCAGATTGAGGAGATCTAGCAGTGCGATATTTTGGTTCAGTGAATTATTTTGATATTATATCTAGGTACGGATTCCGTACTTTTTCAACGAAACTTTTTTTTAATTTTAATTCGTTCGTTTTGTTACTCGTTTAGAAATTTGATATTGCCTCTTATGATTATTCCTGTCAAATTTATTGTGATAGTTTTGTTCTGTCGTTGATATTAAAACTTGTATTTGTACTCTTTGAACTTTATTCGGTTTGTATCCTTCTTCGTATATTTTTGTTCACATTTGGAGTTATCTTGATCGTTGGTATCTTGTAGGGCTGAGCAAGTAACCAAATTGGAATCGAAATCGCACCAAAAACCGCACGAACCGCATAAATTAAAACTCGCACTAATCTGTTCCAAACAGATGTAAGCGGTTTTAGGTGGGTTGAATAACCAAATTTACTGATTCTGGTTTGGTTACTAGCCAAACCGCATTTACATAAAATCAAACCGCACCATGTGTGTGTATGTATGTATTATCTCTAGTAAATTCTAAAGTTACTTTTCACTTGAACACGATCAGAGAAAACCCCAGTCTTGCATTGTCATTTTCTTACCAACTGAAAGAAGATGGTTAGAGGTTATAGAGTCAAAAATTAAGCATTTGAGTTTTGGAATTTCGAATTTGTTTGATGCGTTACTGGAAGTGCTTATAGCTGAGGGGACAAATTCGTTGGTTCGAGCACTTGATGCATTGGTTAAGGTCTATGCTATAGTAGTAATAGTCTAATAGATTATTTTTCAAATTAGGTACAGTTAGGATTATATTCTACAAGTCCTCCCTGCAATATATAAGATAGAATTTCATTCTATCACCAGTATATACTTTTAATTTTTGGGAACTAAATAAACATTTTTGCTTGTTATCGAATATATGGTCTCCGTTGTTTTATATTGTTTTATATAGCGCATGTTTTAGTTTTAAAGCATCATTCCTTTATTATAAACTAAAACTATTTTATGTGTCTCATTGTTCTATGATTTGATGGTGAATTTGACATTTTTGGCAGAAGGAGCTTTGTTTCTATGCTTGATATAATTCTCATTGCCGACTCTGTCACTAAGTTAATTGCTCGATGTGAGTTCTGTGTTAAATTCTATTGAAGGCTTAGACCTTTTTGTTGTTTCAATTGGTTTTGGAACCAAAACCGCACCAATTGAAACTGCATCGCATAATTTAAAACCGCACCACACCGATCATAAGCGGTTTCGTGAGTGATTTTGGATTTTTCAAACTGCACCTAAGCGGTTTCGGGTGCGGTTTGGACTTCAAACTGTACCATGCTCAACCCTAATATCTTGTGATAGTAAGGTATATTCGTATTTGAAATAATTTGATATCATTTGAAGATTGTCATGTAAGCCATGTGATTTGAACTCCCTTTTGGTTTATATTTTGTATTTTGAGCCTTAGGGTATACTTGAGCTAACCACTTGTGGGGGTACCAGTACCACATACATGTCATCTTGACACACGGGCATGACATCTTTTGTGACAGTGTGATTAGTCCACGACGTATCATTTTGTTTTGTGTGTTGCTCCGGTGTTAGTTTTGACCATTTGATTTGTTTGTTCAGGATACATATGGGTTGACCCGATATTTGATTCGAGTTGATTCGTTTGGCGGATTAGTGACATATGTGTCGTGCGTACTATCCGTTTTAATTTGTATACATCACGATTCATGGTACCAATGTATTTTGTTAGCCTTTGACTATTTGTATTTGAGCTCAGTATGAAATTGATACCTTATAACCATTTGGTTTAACCTTATTTTGTTTGGGATTATTTTGATTATAGTTCAGTTCGACATTGTTAATCATTTATACCTTGTCTCACTAATTTTGATATATTAATAATTGGTTCGTAATTTTTATTTGTTCGTTCATTCAGCTCTTTTGGTGTGTATATATATATATATATATATATATATATATATATATATATATATATATATATGCATCTTTATATCTGTACTGGCAATTGGCTCACACTGTGTTTTTCTTCCGACAGGTTTGCAGGAAAGGTTTTGGGGTTCGTGTGAAGAGAGTTACATTTAACCTAATAGGTTTATTTAATTTTAAGTTTTGATTATTGTGCTAATTTTTAAAGAATTATATCTGATTCGTCATTGATAGATTATCATCTATTAAATATTTTGAAGTTATTAGTGTTATGTTTAATTATTTTGAAGTTTGTTGTACTTTGCATGTGACCTCTTTCCTATTCGGGAAGGGGGTGTTGTAAGTGATTGGCCAATTAGCCCATTACATCTGGCTTAGTGATCAGTATATTTAACAACAATGCTACTATCACATAAAAAAGGTCACATAATATTTACATACACACATGCATACTATGTGCGCCTCCGCCTGATTTATGGGACCCGCAGTATTTATGTGTGTATAAGTGAATATTATGTGACTCTTTTTTATGTGATAGTAATATTATTTTATATTTAACTACAAGTCTACAACTCCTAGCACTTAATGGGTCGGGTTTGGCTCCACTTTTCTCTTTCGGTGTGATGGGGCCCATTCAAATTAATTGCACCAACATTAGGATGTGGGGCCCTGCCGTAAACATAAATCTAGTAGTAGTTTCAAAGTACAGGTAATAGCGAACCTTCGAGAATCCTATTATTGAGAATCTTACTTAAGGTGTGTTTTTGGTAAAAAGAAACTAAAATGAAAAACAGACGGGAAACCAACCAAATTGTCAAACGCAGCCTTAATTTTTTTGGTATAAATTTTATTTTACTTTATTGATTATTTTCTATTATTTATTAATTAAGACACTCTATTTTGAAGCACAAAATTAAGATACTCTATTAGGTATATATTTTGAACAATATATACCTAATATATATTCCCTTTTGATCTCAAGTGTAAAAAATATTTAACCTTTTTTATTCTTTGTTAATTTCTATTTATAATCTCACAAATTTTTGTATTATTTCTAAATATGAGCATGTCAGGTCATGTAGAAAGCGTCCCATCATCTGACTTTCACACCACTCGAGATACGAATATGGGCGTGGAATGATGTACTACTATTAAATTTGTGCAATATAGATAAGATGGAGGAGGTAATTGGTGGACAAAAATGGGAGTGGAAATTGGGGAATGGGGAACAAGTCTGATTTTGGTTGGATAAATAGTGCAAGAATGAAATATTAAGCACCAAATTTAAAAAGATTTTCTTTTTAGCATGTAACAAAAGAGGTAATGTGGCTGATTCCTAGAAGGGAATTAATAATGAGGAAGTGGAATGGAATATGCTTGTTAAGAGAAAACTAAGACAATGGGAAATGGAACAATTGGAAGATCTAAAGCAATTCATTGGGCATGTTAATTTACAGGAAGAGTCAAATAACAAATTATTGTGGAAAGGAGAAGAAAAAGTTTATTTTTAGTGAAAAAATGTCTACAAATTATGGAGCAAAGAGAGCATGAATTAAGTGCAAGGAAATGATATAAAGCATGGATTAAAGGGATACCATCTAAAGTGCATATGTTCTTATGGGATCCGGTTAGCATGAAATTTATTTTTTGATAAGTTAGTCAATTGGCCAATAGAATACTGACATATATAGAGTTTCGCCTGCGTGTCAGCACTCTACTGACCAATTGACCAACTTACTTAGAAATGAACTTTATGCTAACCACTTCCGTTCTTATGGTTAGTCTTTAATGATGCATTACCAGTAAAAATGTCATGTTTAATCGAGGAATATTAGAGGTGGGGTAGACAAATGTATGTTGGTGTCATTATAGGGGAGAAAGCATTAATCATGTATTGCTACAATGCAAGTGAACTTGATTAGTTTGGTGTTATGTGCTTAAATGGGTGGGAATTACATGGGTACACTCTAATTCAATAGATTCCGTACTTGGGCAATGCAGGTGCTATAATAAAAATATTTGTAAAAATCTTAATGTTTTATTTACTATAATTGTATGGAATATATGGCTACAAAGGAACACAACAATGTTTGAAGCTGAGTATGTGTTGGAGGGTGATTGATAATAAAACAATTGTAAGTGCAAGTGAATGGTGGGCTGTTGCCGATTTCATGTTTATGTCGAACCGTTGTCCGATCTGTCGCTAAAGGTGGTGAACATGATATGTAAAATAAAGGAGCGTACTCTTGAAATAGATTATATATATATATATATGAAAAAATAAATGTACACAGCTGTGTATTACACAGTTGGCTATAGCGACGATTTTTTGGGCTATAACGACAGTTTCACTCGTCGCCGTAGTTATTATGAGCTATAGCGACAGGTCATCCGTTGCCATAGCGCAAAAATCCGTCACTATAATTTTACTGTAATACATGACTCTGTATATATATATATATATATATATATATATATATATATATATATATATATATATATATATATATATATATATATATATAGATCTGGATCTTAAGCTCACCCCTTATCCAATTCAACTGAAGCTCACTCCCCCATTTAGCGACGGAAGCAGCGACGTTGATACGATATAACTGTTGCCTATACTTTTTAGCGACGACAGACAAATATATAATATCACTAAAAGTATAGACGACGGTTGTATGACCGAACCAAATCATCCAATCCGTCCGCTAAAAGGGGGTGAGCTCAGTGAGTTGAATAAGGTGTGAGCTTAAGATCCAAACTATATATATATATATATATATATATATATATATATATATATATATATATATACATCCGTCCGGACTCCGGGACAGTCCTAAAATACGATTATTTTTTTTTTTTTGAAACAACTAAAAAAAAAAAATTATGGAACTGAATTTTACATAATAAAGTGTTTTGGATACCTATACCAAAAAAATGTATGTACAATGCAGACAGACATGCAGACATGTTTTAGTATAGGCATCCAAATCACACCCAAAACAATTATATATGTAAAATTCCGGTTCCCATAATTTTTTTTTTTTTTTAGTTGTTTCAAAAAAAAAAAAAAAAAAAAAAAATGGTCCAGATTTTATAGAAATCCTAATCCTGATTAGATCCGGACTATATATATATATATATATATATATATATATATATATATATATATATATATATATATATACACACACACACGCAAAATAATATTATAAAAATAACCAAAAATTGCACTACCACTTGTATATCACATACCAAAACAAAAATAGTTTGAATGAACCATTGCAAACTCCACTTTTCCAATCCCAAAATAAAATAAAATAAGAGAGAAGAAACCATGGCAAATTAAGCCGCCTTGTAGGTGGTCTCCTTTCACCCATGCATACCAGGTAGCTTGTGGTCCAAGAGGCCCAAGTCCAACATCTAATTTTTCATGTTTAGACTGGCATTTGACTATTTTTTTAGGTCAAAGAGGAAGAGAATTATAAATTTACTTCACTTAGAAAAAATATATAAAAACAAAGGAAAATAAGAAAACGTCTCTCTTTACTTGAGCATTAAGTTTGGTCTATTACTTAGGATTAATTAAGTATGTTTATATTTATATTTATATTTTCTTATAAATTCAATTCAAATAAACATTGACATTGGACCACTCATTAGTCATTAGCGTGATATTATAATATTTTCTTTTTAGTTGGTCAAAGGTATTAAATTAATGATTTATCGGCTAATTATTTATTTAAAGATGGAGAAAATATTTAATTAATTAAATGGAATCTTTTAAAATAAAATAAATTATTGCTTCAAATTGTGTCAGTGTATACGTAAATGTCATGGATAAATTATATATATATATATATATATATATATATATAAAATTATTTTACCAACTTTTTTGTATAAATAAAATAGATGGTTAATTTAATATTAAAGGTCAATATTTCCACACAAGAAAAAGATACTCCAATGATTCAATTTAGGTTCCCTAAGTGTTGGCAGTGGAGCCCGGTCTTGGTGATTTCTTTTTTAGGAGGATTTTTGTAACCTAAATTTAATTATTTATGCATTCTTTTTAAAAATATAAATAAAATTCATATTTTTTTTCCTTGTAGTTGAAGGGGACAGTTTAGAATAAATTAATTTGAGTGTGGTAACGTTGGGTGCAAGGTTTTTTGTTGTTATTTAAATATAAAAAATACTATCTAGTCATCTTCTTTGGTCGTTTTTTCGTCCAGGTTAAGCTGCACAATGGTCTACTTTTTTCCCTTTTATTTTTAAAAATTTAGTCTTATATATAATATTTTTTTTATTTTCTCCTTTAAACTAAATATTTTATTTTTAAATTAATTATACACGTAAGACTTCTGTCACTTGGGTTTATATATATATATATATATATAGAGAGAGAGAGAGAGGACGAATTTAAAATATATCTCTTAAATAGCATACATTTATAAAATAAGTAGGACCACTCTTTTTTAATAATATTTTGTTTTTTTTTAAAAATCTCTAAATCGACGTAGTTTTAATAAATGTATCTGGTTCCTATTCGGACTCCCGTATTTTTTTAAAATACGGATTTTTTTTTGTTTTTTTTTTAAACAACTAAAAATAAATAAATAAATAAATAATTATGGAACTGAAATTTTTACATAATACAGTATTTTGGGTGTGATTTGTATACATATAACAAAACATGTCATGCAGATTGTACATATATTTTTTGGTATAGGTATCCAAATCATACCTTTAAACATCAGATTATGGAAAATTTCGATTCCATAATTTTTTTTAGTTATTTAAAAAAAAATTTAGTCGCATTTTACTCCAATCCGGACTCTTGATTGGATCCGTTGACTATATATATATATATATATATATATATATATATATATATATATATATATATATGCTTTCTAAATATTCAAACTTGAATCACACTACGGGTGCAAGAAAAGAAAATTAGTCAAAGCTGAGAAAGGACAATGGACTATGAAGGTGCTCACACAAGTCCTGTGATCTGCTTCATAGAATATATATATATATATATGGATCAGTGCGGATTCTCGGATCCGATCAAATTTGGACCCTATATTTTATTTTTTTATTTTTGCTTTTTTTTAAAATAACTAAAAAAATAATATTTTATGAAACCAAATTTTTCACAAAACAATGTTTTTGGATGTGATTTGGATACCTATACCAAAAAATGTATGTACATGCTGCATGCATCGCATATACTGCTTTATTATACGTATCCAAATCACGCCCAAAACATTGTATTATATAAAAAATTTCAGTTCATAAAATATTAAATATTTTTTAGTTGTTGTAAAAAAAAAATCAAATATTTTAAGAAAATCCAAAAAAGTCCTGATAAGAACAGGACTCTCTCTCTCTCTCTCTCTCTCTTCTCTATATATATATATATATATATATATATATATATATATATGAATTTTTTTTCCAACGAATCAAAAAACAAGAACTGACTATAGTGACGATTCTTCCGTCAAATCACACAAAAATCAATTTTTAGAGTTATAACGACAGTTAGCCGTGGCGTTGGCTTTCTAAGTTATAACGACGAATTGAACAGTGGCTATACCCGGTTCGCTAACAAACCGGTTCGTTGGAGAAAGGTTCCTTATGTATATGTGTGTATGTGATTGAGCATGAATTATATGACACATTAAAATAAATTTTAAAAAAAATTACTTTAAAGTTGAACTTTAAAAAAACACTCGAATGAATAGGAGTAAGTGTAGTGGTAATGAATAATTTTACAATCAAACAATTTTTGACCTTATCTATTTAAAAATAGAGAATTGATATTTTTACAAATAAATTTGATAATTTTTTTAACTTGTCATGTTATAAATTGATGACGTGGCCCCACTGACTGGGTTAATACAATGTCTGCGTGCAATTAAAAATGAGACTTAAATATAAATTATTACCTTAAATTATTAACATTTTCTACTTTGATGATCGATCTTTCAATTTTTTCAATCAGGTACTATTAATTTTTTCTATTTTAGTTCAATTAAAATTGCCATGTCATAAATTGATGACATGACTAACACCTAGGAAGTGAATGGTGATGTGTTGAAACAATACTCATTTTATAATTAGTTTAAATCATTTTATAAAAACTAAATAGGCATAAATGTAATATTATATTGTGACGCTCCCAAAATAGGTCCATTCCATCCAACCCATTATGAGTCGCCAAATACATGGTACAGAAACAACTACAACTTTATTATTACAATAGTAAAACTGTGAGTTTAAATACAGATATTGCCATCTAGACAATATCCACATACAAATAAATTCTCATCACAATTATTGATACATTATTTTACAACAATGGTGAGGACTACTAAACAACTCTCCCTAGAACTTTCATTCCATACCCCGACTCGTACTCGTTATATTCTCGCCTCCTGAGAAGAAAAATGGAACAAAAAGGAAAAGGGTGAGCTCGACTAGCCCAGTAAAGAATATTATGACTAAGATAATATACAACAAACTATCGTTAGTCTTCAACAGGGAAAAATATAATAGAATACAATAGACAACAAGTTTTAAATCAATATTCGCAGCGGAAATAATAATTCATTAGAAGAGTTAAGTAGAGAATGCAAACTACTATCTTCTATGTATGAATTTTAAAGTTCATCGCCTATTTTATCCTCAGTAACATCAATCAATATATATCCGATCAAATATTCATCCTTGCACTACAGGCCAAGGACATTCACCGCTGGTCATGTTCATCTAAACACTGCTCATCTTTGCACTACGGGCCAAAGATATTCATCGAAATCATTCATCTTTGCACTTCTTCGGCCAAAGATATTCCATAATATCATCATTTAAGACCGAGGATGATGAAAATATTTTTAAAGAAACGAATCCAAAGGTGAAACAAAATGACAAGGATTAAGGATTTAGGATTCGTACTTTTGTTTTATCCACGTCCAAAAATACCTCAAAAATAATCATAGTGGTGTAAAATTCAAGAATGATCAAAACATGGATACAATCAAAGCTAGTATCCATAATAGATATTTTGGACAAAAAAGAAGAAATTTCATTTTTCTATGAATAGTCTTTGTATTCGTGAATATAGTCAGATATCGTGAATAATGTCGATACGTGAATAGTAATTTTCGACACCAAAAGATAGAAATTTCACAAAAAACATCTTCACGCTTCGTGAATAGTACTCGTGAATAGTAACTCATGAATAGTAACTCATGAATAGTAACCCCGACATGAAAAAGTTCCAAATTTGATAAAAAGTTCCAACTAATATTTCAAAGATAATGATATTGAAAAAATAATATCATTTGAGAAGAAAATAACATCCCTTACCTCGAAAAGATGTATTCTAGTTGAAACACGGATATAGGCTATGACTTGAACTTTCACCGTATAGCAATACTCAAAGTATACTCAAAATACTCACAAGAATACGCTTCGATAATATAGAGAGAAAACTTGAGCTTACGTGTGATTTTCAATTCTAACCTAAGCACCTATTTATAGAAAATCGCTTAGAACACCAAAAGCGAAAATTTAATATAATATTAATATATATAAAAATATTATACGTATTCCTTGAAATCTTAATCTCAAAGAATTCACACATGCCAACCTTCTAGAAAAATAAAAAAAACGTTTTCTAATTTAAAATAATTTAAACTTCCAAAATCAATTATTTGAAGCTTGAACTTCAATAATTCATAATAAATAGCCCTTTTATCAGAAAATTCAATCTCGTGAGTTTTTATAGGAAATTCAATTCTCTACAACTTTGCGTAAGAAAGTTTTTCCAAATTTCCAAATAAATTGACCAAAATCCATAAACGGGTGATTTTAGAGGCTATAATCAAATTTCACCAATAAATGGGGTCCACCGACATGTTTAACATGTTTTAAACATTTTGGTAACAAAAATACTCCTCCTCCACATATACTCATATATCCCACATTCATCGTAAAAATATCATCGCCGTTAATATATTATTAAAATAATATATTTAAATGAATTATTTTATCGTAAAAAGATAAAATATTAATTTTCAACAATTGTCACTATAAAAATTTTCTCCGTCTATATCCACATAAAATCAATATTTTCCTCATCATATGAATCAATAATTAATTATTCACAAATAATATTACAGTAATCACAATATTGACAACCAGTGCGCCTCCTGTGAAAAGAGGGCTTTCGATAAGAATTTCTCCTTCTTTGGCCGCAAATTAGGTGACCAAACCTCTCCTTAGATGTAACTTTCTAGACATTGCCAATAATGTTATCTAATAATATTATTCGGATAATATGAATTATTGGTTCGATAATGAAAAATACCGTGTAATGACAATTATTGAAACAACAAAGAATATAAAATATCAATGCAAAGAATTATTGAATCAATAAAATAAAATAATCGAATAAGTAATTACAGTAACCATTATTGAGTAGTGCCTTCTTACGTAAGAATCAATAATTGGTGCAATACTGCAAGCTTCTGCGTGCAATAACGCCAGACATCGTGTGTTTAACCACAGGTATTCCAACAATTATAAATTGAACAACTACGCCATTTTTTTAAACAACTTATTTTTGTCGCTTTCTTCCTCCAATCGCTTTCCGTTATGGGGCCCTCACATGGTCAAGGCGTGTCGTCGTTTAATATTCCCCACAAAGCATTTAATATTCCACGACCAAACGAATATTCCCCAATAATAATGAATATTATATCACCACTTGCTTATTTAAAATATTTACGATTTTACCCATAACTAACCACATTAATCAAATCCACCCTTACTATTTCAAAATAATAAATAAAGGAAATTTCATTTATTTAAAAAATTTCGGTCTTACAACCTCCCTCTTTATGAAATTTCGTCCCTCGAAATTGACGACGACTGGTTTTTCAAAAGATGAAAATACCTCGCTTTCATTTTCGCTTCCAACTCTCAAGTCATTTCCTTAATAGCATGGTTTCTCCACAAAACTTTAACTTGTGGTATAACCTCAATGACATAGGACATGTTCTTTCCTATCCAAGATCTTGACAGTACCTCCTCGTGACGTTAAGTCTTGGCTATCTTGTCCTGGTTCTAACTCAATGACGTGGTTCGGTCGTCCACATATTTACGTAACATCGATACGTGAAAAACGTTATGAACACGCGTCATACTTGGCGGTAAAACGAGTCTATAGGCCACGCTTCTATTCGATCGAGAATTTCAAATGGATTAATAAATCGAAGGTTTGAGTTTTCCTCACCTCACCGATTCTCGCTTTTGAAATAACAACTTCTTACACCTCCTTCTTCAAATTCATCACTCCGTGTGTAGGCTTGAATGCGACTTTAACTTTATCGATTAAAGTCGATTATACTCATATATCATCACGTGGGTACCTAGAGTTTTCATCTCCATCTCTATTATTTGTAAGTTATACTGAAATTAGTTTTTGACAATATCGTACTTTCGTACTTGTATACGATCTTCTACTCTCAACACGTCACCTACCACGCTCGCTTTTCCAAGACGGTATGGTCGTAACATGTCTTTGAAATGAGTCTCCTCTTGAGTTCTTCAAGCTCTTCCCACATTCTTTGCTCCATTCGAATTTTGTATCTCTACGAGTCACCGCGTTAATGGAATAGCGATTCGAGAATATCCTTCAACGAATCTCCGATAATAACCAACTAAGCTTCAGAAAGCTACATATTTCGATTACCGACTTAGGTTGTTCTCAATCGTGACTCACATCCCAATCTTGGATAAAGACGTTACAATGACACCTATCGGTTTACTATCGCATTTAATATGGTGTCTCCTACGAGAGAGTCCGGCTTCATTGCATTCCAAAAGAAGTCACCGGATAAAGGCTCTGTATCAACTTCTCTGATTGGGTTTTAACTCCTGAAGTTCAATAGGAGCCATTCGATATGAGATTTTAGAAATGGGTTTGGTACCGAATTTAAAGTCGATACAAATTCAATATCACGCTCTGGGAGTAGGCCAAGAAATTCTTCAGGAAATACGTCAGGAAAAAATCAATAACAACAGGAATATTATTCAAATCTGACGTGTCTTTATTCAAATCCATAACATAGACTAAGAAAGCTTGACATTCGTTTTTCAATAAACAAATGGCTTTATAATTTAATATGAAAGAGTTTGACTTCAATGGTTTGGTTGCTTGAATTCGAATAACAGGTTGCTTAAGAATATGAAAACTAACAACCTTACGAAAGCAATCAATTTTGGCATGATGAGTAGTTAACCTTAAAATCACATCAAAAACAAATATCTCTATAGAAATAAGGTTAACAGGTAATGTGATAGTGCCAACCTGAATCAAGCAAGATTTCTAAACAACGGATGTAATAAAAGTTTCTCTTAACGGAGTCTCCACAGATAGGTCAAAGTCTAATTTCTCCGTAGTCAAATTCAAACGTTGAGCGCAAGCAAGAGAGATAAAAGAATGGGTAGAACCAATTATCTAATAAGGTATAAACTTCGCAAGAATTTATAATTAACTAACCCGTCTAAACTTCGTTCGGGTTACTTTCTTTTGAGAAGTCACGAAAACGCTCTTCCAATGTCGTTGACTTTGACTTTTCTCAGATCCGCCAAAGTGCCAACGTCCCAATCGGACTTGATTTCGTTATAGGACAAAATCGAACTATGTGACCGTCTTTTCCACAACTAAAACATACCTTAGAAGGCTTTGAACAGTTTGACCTTATATGTCCCTCATCTCCGCATTTGTAGCATCTAACTGGCGATTGTTCTCTTCCCCTAGAATTTGTTGCTGGTGCTGATGCTGCTGCCGACGTCTACCCGTCATCGTTAAATCTTCTCTTTTTAGATTGGACATCTCTTTCCATAATATCAACGCGTCGTGCGGCTTTTACCCATCCATCACTCATTCTCACTCGTTCAGTTATTTCTTCTTTCAAATTTCGATTCCACTTTATCATCTTATACTCGCCAAAGAGTGCTTCTGTTCAAACATCACATATCGGGTAACACAAGCTTGAATCGTTGCATCCTTTTGCTCCACGACCGCCTCTGAATTCTTCAAATTGCTTCTTCTAACTCATAAATACGATTTTGCAATTCTACATTTTGATCATAAAATACCTCTAATAAACTCTCCTCGTGTACCTCTTCTTCCTCACTCTCAAATTGTTACCTCTGCGACTATCTCGGGTCAACTATCAATTCTTCACTTTCCACACATGGATATCTCTAATTCCTTCTTCACCGACATCACATTATCCTCGGTTGGCGATTAGAGGTGTCTCCACGATCTCATTCAATCCATTGTTAACGCTTCTCGTGACCATTCTTAAAACTATCATAAAACAAGGGTTAATTAAACAAATTAACAAATCACATAATACCCCTATATTATGACCAACCAATAAATAAGCTTAGGTAGGACACACTAGCGAAGGATTTACTCGTCTCTCCCCTCCTAGTTCTATTCCCCGATCTCCGCTAGAGATCATATCCCTAAGCTCTGATACCAACTGTGACGCTCCCAAAATAGGTCCATTCCATCCAACCCATTCTGAGTCGCCAAATACATGGTATGTAAACAACTACAACTTTATTATTACAATAGTAAAACATGAGTTTAAATACGAGATATTGCCATCTAGACAATATCCACATACAAATAAATTCTCATCACAATTATTGATACATTATTTTACAACAATGGTGAGGACTACTAAACAACTCTCCTAGAACTTTCATTCCATACCACCCTTCGTACTCGCTATATATTCTCGCCTCCCGAGAAGAAAAATGGAACAAAAAGGAAAAGGGTGAGCTCGACTAGCCCAAGAAAGAATATTATGACTAAGATAATATACAACAAATTATCGTTAGTCTTCTTCACAGGAAAAATATAATAGAATACAATAGACAACAAGTTTTAAATCAATATTCGCAGCGGAAATAATAATTCATTAGAAGAGTTAAGTAGAGAATGCAAACTACTATCTTCTATGTATGAATTTTAAAGTTCATCGTCTATTTTTTTTATCCTTGTAACATCAATCAATATATATCTGGATCAAATATTCATCCTTACACTACAGGCCAAGGACATTCACCAGTTGGTCATGTTCATCTAAACACCTGTTCATCTTTGCACTACGGGCCAAAGATATTCATCAGAAATCATTCACCTTTGCACTACGGGCCAAAGATATTCATCGAAAATCATTCATCTTCGCACCATCGCCAAAGATATTCCATAATATCATCATTTAAGACCGAGGATGATGAAAATATTTTTTAAGAAACGAATCCAAAGAAACAAAATGACAAGGATTAAGGATTTAGAATTCGTACTTTGTTTTATCCACGTCCAAAAATACCTCAAAAATAATCATAGTGGTGTAAAATTCAAGAATGATCAAAACATGGATACAATCAAAGCTAGTATCCATAATAGATATTTTGGACACAAAAGAAGAAATTTCATTTTTCGGTGAATAGTGCTGTATTCGTGAATAGTCATGATATCGTGAATAGTGTCGATCGTGAATAGTAACTTTTGACACCAAAAGATAGAAATTTCACAAAAAAACATCTTCACGCTTAAGTGAATAGTACTTTTCGTGAATAGTAACTTCGTGAATAGTAACTCATGAATAGTAACTCATGAATAGTAACCCCGACATGAAAAAGTTCCAAATTTGATAAAAAGTTCCAACTAATATTTCAAAGATAATGATATTGAAAAAATAATATCATTTGAGAAGAAAATAACATCCCTTACCTCGAAACAATGATTTAGTTGAAACACCTGATATAGGCTATGACTTGAACTTTCACCGTATAGCAATACTCAAAGTATACTCAAAATACTCACAAGAATACGCTTCGATAATATAGAGAGAGAAAACTTCGGTTTACGGTGTGATTTTCAATTCTAACCTAAGCACTTATTTATAGAAAATTGCTTAGAACACCAAAGCATAAAATTTAATATAATATTAATATATATAAAAATATTATACGTATTCCTTGAAATCTTAATCTCAAAGAATTCACACATGCCAACCTTCTAGAAAAATAAAAAAAAACGTTTTTCTAATTTAAAATAATTTAAACTTCCAAAAATCAATTATTTTGAGCTTGAACTTCAATAATTCATAATAAATAGCCCTTTTATCAGAAAAATTCGAATCTCGTGAGTTTATATAGGAAATTCAATTCTCTACAACTTTGCGTAAGAAAGTTTTTCCAAATTTCCAATGTAAAAATTGACCAAAATCCATAAACGGGTGATTTTAGAGGCTATAATCAAATTTCATCGATAAATGGGGTCCACCAGACATGTTTAACATGTTTTAAACATTTTTGGTAACAAAAATACTCCTCCTCCACATATACTCATATATCCCACATTCATCGTAAAAATATCATC
This sequence comes from Panax ginseng, assembly GCA_020205605.1. Lineage (NCBI taxonomy): Eukaryota > Viridiplantae > Streptophyta > Magnoliopsida > Apiales > Araliaceae > Panax > Panax ginseng. The sequence goes on along the minus strand of CM035130.1, from coordinate 54,053,266 downwards.
GTTAATATATTATTAAAATAATATATTTAAATGAATTATTTTATCGTAAAAAGATAAAATATTAATTTTCAACAATTGTCACTATAAAAATTTTCTCCGTCTATATCCACATAAAATCAATATTTTCCTCATCATATGAATCAATAATTAATTATTCACAAATAATATTACGTAATCACAATATTGACAACCGTGCGCCCTCAGGAAGAGGGCTTTCCAATAAGAATTTCTCCTTCTTCGTAAGCCGCAATTAGGTGACCAAACCTCTCCTTAGAGCAGAACTTTCTAGACATTGCCAATAATGTTATCTAATAATATTATTCGGATAATATGAATTATTGGTTCGATAATGAAAAAATCTTGTGTAATGACAATTATTGAAACAACAAAGAATATAAAATATCAATGCGTGAATTATTGAATCAATAAAATAAAATATTGAGCAAGAATTATCAGAACCATTATTGAGTAGTGCCTTCTTACGTAAGAATCAATAATTGGTGCAATACCGTGTCTTCTTGTCTCGATAACGCCAGACATCGTGTTTTAACCACCGGTATTCCAACGGTAAAAGCGGTAATAACTACGCCATTTTTTTTAAACAACTTATTTTTGTCGTTTTCTTCCTCCAATCGCTTTCCGTTATGGGGCCCTCACATGGCTGCGTCGTCGTACGAATATTCCCCGACAGTACGAATATTCCACGACCAAACGAATATTCCCCGACAATAATGAATATTATATCACCACTTGCTTATTTAAAATATTTGCGCATTTTACCCATAACTAACCACATTAATCAAATCCACCCTTACTATTTCAAAATAATAAATAAAGGAAATTTCTGTTTATTTAAAAAAAATTTCGGGGTCTTACAACCTCCCCTCTTTATGAAATTTCGTCCTCGAAATTGACGTACGTACCTGGTTTTTCGAAAAGATGAAAATACCTCGCTTTCATTTTCGTTTCCAACTCTCAAGTCATTTCCTTAATAGCATGGTTTCTCCACAAAACTTTAACTTGTGGTATAACCTCGGTACATAGGACATGTTCTTTCCTATCCAAGATCTTGACAGGTACCTCCTCGTGACGTTAAGTCTTCTATATCTTGTCCTGGTTCTAACTCAATGACGTGGTTCGGGTCGTCCACATATTTACGTAACATCGATCGTGAAAAGCGTTATGAACACGCCATCATACTTGGCGGTAAAAGCGAGTCTATAGGCCATAGGTTCCTATTCGATCGAGAATTTCAAATGGATTAATAAATCGAAGGTTTGAGTTTTCCTCACCTCACCGATTCTCGCTTTTGAAATAACAACTTCTTACACCTCCTTCTTCAAATTCATCAGCTCCGGTGTGTAGCTTGAACAGCTTTAACTTTATCGATTAAAGTCGATTATACTCGTATATCATCACGTGGGTACCTAGAGTTTTCATCTCCATCTCTATTATTTGCAAGTTATACGAAATTAGTTTTTGACAATATCGTACTCGTACTTGTATACGATCTTCTACTCAACACGTCAGCTACCACGTTCGCTTTTCCAAGACGGTATGGTGTAATACATGTCTTTGAAATGAGTCTCCTCTTGAGTTCTTGAAGCTCTTCCCACATTCTTTGCTCCATTCAATTTTGTATCTCTACGAAGTCACCAAGTTAATGGAATAGCGATTCGAGAATATCCTTCAACGAATCTCCGATAATAACCAACTAAGCCTGAAAGCTACATATTTTTCGATTCTGACTTAGGTTGTTCTCAATCGTGACTCACATCCCAATCTTGGATAAGACGCGTTACAATGACACCTATCGGTTTACTATCGCTTACGAATATGGTGTCTCCTACGAATCGGCTTGGTGCATTCCACAAAGGAAGTCACCGGATAAAGGCTCGGTATCAACTTCTACAATTGGGTTTTAACTCCTGAAGTTCAATAGGAGCCATTCGATATGAGATTTTAGAAATGGGTTTGGTACCAAATTTAAAGTCGATACAAATTCAATATCACGCCTCGGGAGTAGGCCAAGAAATTCTTCGAAATACGTCAGAAAAAATCAATAACAACAGAATATTATTCAAATCGGCGTGTCTTTATTCAAATCCATAACATAGACTAAGAAAGCTTGACATTCGCTTTTCAATGAAACAAATGGCTTTATAATTTAATATGAAAGAGTTTGACTTCAATGGTTTGGTTGCTTGAATTGAATAACGAGTTGCTTAAGAATATGAAAACTAACAACCTTACGAAAAGCAATCAATTTTGGCATGATGAGTAGTTAACCTTAAAATCACATCAAAAACAAATATCTCTATAGAAATAAGGTTAACGGTAATGTGATAGTGCCAACTGAATCAAGCAAGATTTCTAAACAACGGATGTAATAAAAGTTTCTCTTAACTGAGTCTCCACGAGATAGGTCAAAGTCTAATTTCTCCGTAGTCAAATTCAAACGTTGAGCGCAAGCAAGAGAGATAAAAGAATGGGTAGAACCAAGATCTAATAAGGTATAAACTTCGCAAGAATTTATAATTAACTAACCCGTGCTAACCGTTAAGGTTACTCGCTTTTGAGAAGTCACGAAAACGCTCTTCCAATGTCGTTGACTTTGACTTTTACAGATCCGCCTCTTCGGTGCCAACGTCCCAACCGGACTTGATTTCGTTATAGGACAAAATCGAACTATGTGACCGTCTTTTCCACAACTAAAACATACCTTAGAAGGCTTTGAACAGTTTGACCTTATATGTCCCTCATCTCCGCATTTGTAGCATCTAACGGCGATTGTTCTCTTCCCTAGAATTTGTTCTTTGGTCTTGATCTTTCACCGCCGCGTCTACCGTCATCGTTAAATCTTCTCTTTTAGATTGGACATCTCTTTCCATAATATCAACGGCGTCGTATGCTTTTTTACCCATCCATCACTCATTCTCACTCGTTCAGATTATTTCTTCTTTTCATTTCGATTCCGATTTTATCATCTTATCTTATACTCGCCAAAGAGTGCTTCATTCAAACATCACATATCGGGTAACACAAGCTTGAATCGTTGCATCCTTTTGCTCACGATTTTCTACAATTCTTGACTGCTCTTCTTCTAACTCATAAATCGATTTTGCAATTCTACATTTTGATCATAAAATACCTCTAATAAACTCTCCTCGTGTACCTCTTCTTCCTCACTCTCACCATTTGTTACCTCTGCGACTATCTCAAAAGCAACTATCAATTCTTCACTTTCCACATGGATATCTCTAATTCCTTCTTCGCTTTGACATCACATTATCCTGGTTGGCGATTAGAGGTGTCTCCACGATCTCATTCAATCCATTGTTAACGTTCTCGTGACCGTTCTTAAAACTATCATAAAACAAGGGTTAATTAAACAAATTAACAAATCACATAATACCCTATATATTATGACCAACCAATAAATAAGCTTAGGTAGGACACACACTAGCGAAGGATTTACTCGTCTCTCCCCTCTAGTTCTATTCCCCCGATCTCCGCTTGAGATCATATCCCTAAGCTCGATACCAAATCATGACGCTCCCAAAATAGGTCCATTCCATCCAACCCATTCTCGAGTCGCCAAATACATGGTACAGAAACAACTACAACTTTATTATTACAATAGTAAACTGTGAGTTTAAATACGAGATATTGCCATCTAGACAATATCCACATACAAATAAATTCTCATCACAATTATTGATACATTATTTTACAACAATGGTGAGGACTACTAAACAACTCTCCTAGAACTTTCATTCCATACCTCGACTAAATGTACTTCGCTATATTCTCGCCTCCCGAGAAGAAAAATGGAACAAAAGGAAAAGGGTGAGCTCGACTAGCCCAAGAAAGAATATTATGACTAAGATAATATACAACAAATTATCGTTAGTCTTCAACAGGAAAAATATAATAGAATACAATAGACAACAAGTTTTAAATCAATATTACATGATGAAATAATAATTCATTAGAAGAGTTAAGTAGAGAATGCAAACTACTATCTTCTATGTATGAATTTTAAAGTTCATCGCCTATTTTATCCTGTAACATCAATCAATATATATACGGGATCAAATATTCATCCTTGCACTACTGGCCAAGGACATTCACCAGTTGGTCATGTTCATCTAAACACCTATTCATCTTTGCACTACGGGCCAAAGATATTCATCAGAAATCATTCATCTTTGCACTACGGGCCAAAGATATTCATCGAAAATCATTCATCTTTGCACTCTTGGCCAAAGATATTCCATAATATCATCATTTAAGATCGAGGATGATGAAAATATTTTTAAAAACGAATCCAAAGAAACAAAATGACAAGGATTAAGGATTTAGAATTAGTACTTTGTTTTATCCACGTCCAAAAATACCTCAAAAATAATCATAGTGGTGTAAAATTCAAGAATGATCAAAACATGGATACAATCAAAGCTAATATCCATAATAGATATTTTGGACACAAAAGAAGAAATTTCATTTTTCTATGAATAGTCTTTGTGATTCGTGAATAGTCTTGATATCGTGAATAGTGTCGATATCGTGAATAGTAACTTTGACACCAAAAGATAGAAATTTCACAAAAAAACATCTTCACGCTTCGTGAATAGTACTAAATGAATAGTAACTCGTGAATAGTAACTCATGAATAGTAACTCATGAATAAGTAACCCCGACATGAAAAAGTTCCAAATTTGATAAAAAGTTCCAACCAATATTTCACAGATAATGATATTGAAAAAATAATATCATTTGAGAAGAAAATAACATCCACACCTCGAAAGACATCTTAGTTGAAACAGGATATAGGCTATGACTTGAACTTTCACCGTGTATAGCAATACTCAAAGTATACTCAAAATACTCACAAGAATACGCTCGATAATATAGAGAGAAAAACTTGAGTTTACGGTGTGATTTTCAATTCTAACCTAAGCACCTATTTATAGAAAATTGCTTAGAACACCAAAGCGAAAAATTTAATATAATATTAATATATATAAAATATTATACGTATTCCTTGAAATCTTAATCTCAAAGAATTCACACATGCCAACCTTTTAGAAAAATAAAAAAACGTTTTTCTAATTTAAAATAATTTAAACTTCCAAAATCAATTATTTGAGCTTGAACTTCAATAATTCATAATAAATAGCCCTTTTATCAGAAAATTCGAATCTCGTGAGTTTTTATAGGAAATTCAATTCTCTACAACTTTGCAGAAGAAAGTTTTTCCAAATTTCCAACAGAAATTGACCAAAATCCATAAACGGGTGATTTTAGAGGCTATAATCAAATTTCAGTCAATAAATGGGGTCCACCGACATGTTTAACATGTTTTAAACATTTTTGGTAACAAAAATACTCCTCCTCCACATATACTCATATATCCCACATTCATCGTAAAAATATCATCGTTAATATATTATTAAAATAATATATTTAAATGAATTATTTTATCAGAAAAAGATAAAATATTAATTTTCAACAATTGTCACTATAAAAATTTTCTCCGTCTATATCCACATAAAATCAATATTTTCCTCATCATATGAATCAATAATTAATTATTCACAAATAATATTACGTAATCACAATATTGACAACCAGTGCGGTTCAGGAAAGAGGGGCTTTCGATAAGAATTTCTCACTACTTGGCGCAATGATTAGGTGACCAAACCTCTCCTTAGATGCAGAACTTTCTAGACATTGCCAATAATGTTATCTAATAATATTATTCAGATAATATGAATTATTGGTTCGATAATGAAAAATACTTAATGACAATTATTGAAACAACAATGAATATAAAATATCAATGCAAAGAATTATTGAATCAATAAAATAAAATCTTTGAATAATAATTACATGTAACCATTATTGAGTAGTGCCTTCTTACGTAAGAATCAATAATTTGTGCAATACTGCATATGCTCTCGCGTGCAATAACGCCAGATTCGTGTTTTTAACCACACGGTATTCCAACGATGTAAACCAGTAATAACTACGCCATTTTTTTAAACAACTTATTTTTGTCGTTTTCTTCCTCCAATCGCTTTTTCAGTTATGGGGCCCTCACATGGTCAAGGTCGTCGTCATTTAATATTCCCCGACAAAGATCTAATATTCCACGACCAAAACGAATATTCCCAAACAATAATGAATATTATATCACCACTTGCTTATTTAAAATATTTGCGCATTTTACCCATAACTAACCACATTAATCAAATCCACCCTTACTATTTCAAAATAATAAATAAAGGAAATTTCTTTTTATTTAAAAAAAATTTCGGGGTCTTACATATATTATAATTTAACAACTAAAACTAATAATAAAAATAAAAATGAAACATCTATTTAAGAGGTTCTTTTTTATTCGAAAAAAAATTAAGTAATAATTATGAAAAATATTACTTATCACTATCAGTAACACCTAAATTTTCAAACACAACAGAAGGGAAAAAATTATTTATAACTAATTATTAGATATCATCTTACTTACAACTTTTCCACAAAAAAATGGTATTAAATTATTAGAACATAATTTACACATAATCACTTTCCATGTACTTGAGCTCTTAGTTAATGGAGTAAACTAATTAAAAACTAGTAATTAAAAAGTAAATAACTCTTATCATTTTGCCTCTGTGAACCCACCATCTTCAACTTTAATTGAATTAAAGTTGAAAAGATTTAACAGATCGATCACCAAAGTGGAAAAAGGTCAATAATTCATGGTAGTAATTTATATTTAAGCCTAATTTTTAATTACACGTAGGCATTGATTAGCCTAGTCAGCGAGACCATTCCATCAATTTATGACGTGTCAAGTTCAATTGAAAGAAAGTGGAAAAGATTGATAATTTAATGACATGGTTGAAAAAATTAAAAAATTCATCACCGAAATGAAAAATATTAATAATTTAGGGTAATTATTTATAATTAAGACTATTCAAAATAACTCTTTTTAATTGATTGATTTTTTTCCCTTAAAGTATATAAGCCTGATGCAGATCAAATTTGTATTGTTGGGATGATTTCATGGAGTATTTGGAATAACAAAAATGGTGCAATTCACTGGAATGCTATCTCCAATCTCTTGGATGGAATAAGGAATATAAATAATTATCTGAATTGGATCTATGTAACTTTGCAATCACAGAAACTCACAAAGTTAAATAAATTGACTAAGCAACCACAATATTTTATAAAATCAGAATAATAAGAGTTAACCCTGAAACTTATGAAAATATACTTTAAATACTAGACAATAAGTTGAAAACTCTAATTATGAAATGAATAGTTAAATTATGAAATAATCCAAATAAATTAAAAATGGTAAAAACTTTAAAAGACCCAAACATATCTTTTCAGGTCTTTTTTGGGCTTTTAATGGTGTTCATCATAGCCAAATGCGATGAGTCTTTTAGGGCTCGTCGTAAGTTTCGATTTGATATATTATGTGTCTTGTAACTTCAAATACATAAAAAATTATGTTAAAAATAGCGTCAACCTCTTTTGGACTTGGGTTTTCTTCCTTCCTTTTTGAACAGTATCACTTATATATATTTTTTAATGGGGATAAATCAACTTTTGGTACCTGTACTGGGACTCGACTTATAATTTGGTACCTGAAGTGAAAAAATTTACAAACTGGTGATTATACTCGAAAAATGTTACACTCCGTTAAACATTAGGGACACGACTTACAATTTGGTACTCGAAGTGAAAAAAGTTACAAACTGGTGATTGTACTCGAAAAATATTACACTCTGTTAAACAGTAGGGTTTCATCTTTATTCTGTTTAAAAATTAGGGTTCTCTTCTTCTGTCCTTCTTCTTCTCTCATTCTTCTTGTCTCGATTCTCCATTGATTACTGGTTCCCATATATTTATTAAAGGATTTTCAGTGTTTAATTGAAAGGATGAGCTCGTCTTAGAGTGGAATCGTAAAAGATTGTGGTTCATGCAATAAAAATGAATGGATTACACCAGAGTTCTCAAGTCGGTGCCACTGTGGAGCAATGGTGCGAATGTGGGAGGCAAGAAAAGATGGAACAAAACATCGATGATCTTCTTTGCGTCGACTTCGCTTCTCTCTCTGCATGTTTGTCTCGCCCGTTGGATCAATTTTAACGATTATTTAAAAATTCGAAAGTACAAGCACCAGATTTCAATATTTTTCGAATACAATCACCAGTTTGAAACTTTTTTTACTTCGGGTACCAAATTGTAAGTCGTGTCCCTAATGTTTAAAGGAGTGTAATATTTTTTGAGTACAATCACTAGTTTATAATTTTTTTACTTTAGGTACCAAATTAAAAGTCGTGTCCCAGTACAAATATCAAAAATTAATTTATCCCTTTTTTATTGAGTTCAAATCGGCTTGGAAATCCCTCCCCTGGACAACAAACTCATCGTGTTAAAAAATGTCAAAAGCCCCCTTTGAAAGTCAACAGTGATGCTTTTATTAGGAGGAATGATTTTATTGGTGTTGGTTTTGCGATTAGTTAGTGATAATAGTAGCTCTATTTTGAGAATACGAGTTGATAGAATCTATGGTGGTAATTTTAAAGAAGCATTGTCCTTATGTTTTGGTTGGATGATGCACGTTCATGTGAGCATCCTTCCTCTTGTTGTTTTTGGTGCAGTAAAATTTAAAGTCAGTTTCAAAAAAATAAACAAGTCAAATATAATTTTCTATATGTATTTTATGTTAGGCATAAAAATGAGTCAGTTTAATTTTTTCCCCGACGTGTTGAATTATTTTCCTTTAAAAAAGTTTTGACATAAAATTATTTACGGGAGAAGTAAATTATATGGAACTTGCCAAATTTTACATTCTTGAGAATAACTTAGGGGGTGTTTGATAAAAACTGAATGAATCTGAATGAAAAAAGTTATTTGATAATTAACATGTTTGAAACATCTATGACAGAATTTTTTTATATTACCTCTCTAAAAATATTCAAAGTTATTGTAAATTTATTTAATATTACTTAATATAATAGTTAATATATTTTTTTAATTTTTAATTTTTTTTTACTTTATTCATCTGCTCATTCAGTCATTCAGCCAAAAAAATCTGACTTAGTTTTTTCCAAAACAAACGCACTTAATGACTGACCAATTCAACTATTCAGCCATTCAGATGTATTCAGTTCTAAACAAACAACTCCTTAGACTTTTATGAATAAAATCTTGGAAATCACGACCTATAATTAACTGCCACAACATATTTTAGCTTTCCCAATCAACCCCTAGCTATATATAAAACGCGGTTATAAATCAACTTCGCGTTTCAACGACGACAACTAAGAATCCCAATTCAATTTCACATTTCAACAACGACGACGAATCTAAATCGATTTCACGTTTTAAGGACGACGAAGAGAGTCAGATGACTCTTTCGTTTCATTTACCTATCTCCACTCTTCCGCATCGTTGTCTACATATTCTCGTTTCTCCTATTTCAATTGCAGTTGCGGAACCAAATCAACACACACGAGCGACGACAACGATGAGCCCCAAAATTGGACATGAGGAATTTGATGAGGGTAAGTCTAGGCGATGAAAAAATGATGGTGATGACCTATAACTTCATACCGGTGTTGTAAATTCAAATCTCAATTTCACACTTTCCTCTCCTTAACCAACTTCCTATTATAGTTTCTCTATCTTGAATTTGATGCGAACATTTTATCAATATTTGGTGTTATAATTGTTGCTTACTTATTTTTAGTCTGTATTTTTTGTTATACTTTATTTATTTTTGTTATGTCAATATAAATCCTAACTTTGCATCACTGACAATTTTGTTGTTGGCATGTTGAAGCATGTTTTATTTTGGCTAAATGGTTACTTTAACACAAAAGACTTCAATCTTAAAAGCTAGGTCGACTGATTCCATTTTCAATTGTAGATTCTACTTAATTTCATTCGGATTCAAGGTTTGCCTACCTTCTGTTTTCTATTTTTATACTAATATGCGGGCTAGCTTTTTGTAAAAAATTACATGCTCTTGCATAGTTTTTGGACTCTAATTTGTCAAATATTCTCATCGCATATTGGATAAATTATTCAATCTATTATTTGAACTAGCTCGTGCATTGGATAGGCTATCAACTAGTGCTGTAAATGGTAACTGAAAAATTCGTATTTGTCCACATCCGTATTCAAAAAAAAGCGGATATTATTCGTATTCAAAAAAAATGAATATATCCATATTCGGTTTAAAGATATCCGCAAATAAATTGATACGAATACGGATATAGGCGTATTCGTATTCATTTAACACCCGACCGTAAATATATCCGAAAGATACCGGATATCCGGATTCGGATCCGTATCCAAATAACTTATGTGTGTGTGTGTGTGTGTGTATATATATATATATGTATATATATATATTAATTATTATATAATAAGCAAAATAATTTTTTTAAAGTGGCATTTCTTATATAATAATTAGTTTTCACTATCTTACAAAAATTATTTTAAGAATATATCATTTCACTTCTAAAAAGTAGGAAATAACACTTTTATTCTAATATTAATAAAGCTGAAATAAAATGATTTAAGTATAGTTAATAGATTTTCACTATTATAAAGTTAAAATATCTAAAATGTATCATTTACCAAAAAAATTATATACTAGAAAAACAAAACTATAGTTATTAGCTTGTTATAAGTTTTTTAATTTCAAAACTTACTTGCAATATTGGAAGGCGGGAACAATGAAAAATATAATTTTATTGTTAAAATGAGTTATGTCCGAATTAATTTAGAATTAATCTAGAAGTGGGTTGAATAATTAATTAACGTTTATGAATTTGCGGGTGGAAGGATTATTTGTCACTTTCATTTGCCCAATTATTTAAAAATAAAAGTCCAAATATTTAAAGTAAGCCCAAATAGAGGTGCTCAAAAAATTTGATTTTTCGATTTTTTTCTGAATCGAATTGAAACTGTTAAAATTAGTAAATTTTTTTTGTTTTGATTTTTTTGATGCTGGGTTTTTCGATTTTTTATACTTTTTTAATGCAGTGTAGTAATGAAAATTTTAAATTCTGTAAAAACAAAAGAATCGAAGAAAAACCGAAACTCTCTAATTAATACTTAAAGTACTTTATTTACGCTCTCACTCTATCTCTTTTAATTCTACAGAGTACAGAGCTACTTTACTCTTTCAGTCTTCACGCTCCTTTTTTCTTCAGTCTTCTACCCGTTCTTCACTAATAATATCTCCTCCATTGAAGCTTCTCCTCCATTAAAGCTCACCCTGCCGAGTGTCGGCCTGCCCTCTCTCAAATCTAAGCTAGCGCCAGCCGCCGAGCACGCAACACGCAAGTCGCAACCAAGTACCAACGTCTCCGACTAGCACCGACGGTAAGTCATTGTGACGCCCCCAAAATAGGTCCAATCCATCCAACCTATTCTGAGTCGCCAAATACATGGTACATAAAACAACTACAACTTCATTGCTACAATTGTCGTGCAAAATACAATAACACATATGTTGTGAGTTTTGATACAAATATATACCAACTGTGACTCTCATCCCAACCTTGGATAGCACGTCACAATGACACCTTACATAAAGGTACAGTCAATAACTATTTTAGAAATTAAAATCTTTGGGAAGTGCTCAAAAAAACCTTTGTACATGGGAGGCCATGCGTCTAGGTTATGCTAAATATCATATGTCCACAGAATTATCCTTGGTTGACCCAATAGACCCCAAAGAAAAATGAGAAGATTACTATCATGTTCTTTCCAATGGTGAGTCTTCTTTTGATATATAACTATCTCCACTGTCTGTAATTAAAAATTATATTTCAACCAAACTCCAAGATTATATAGGTAGTGCTCGTAGATATACTCAACAAGTGGATGTGCACAACCCTGTCTTATGATAACACGAGGTTGTATGTCATTAGACATCTTGCATGATAGTGGCAAAACACCCTTCCAACGTTGGGTTCACCTCACCCTATTCGGTTCACCAAAATTAAATATCAAATGACGTATACAATACGACACACTTATCTAAAGTTCTCAATAAAATTATTTCTATACTATTTAGGAGAACCTCAACGACTATAGACCACCATTCTATTCCCCCATTACCCCACTCAGGCCCAAATACACTCTTGTTACACGAAAGGAATTGTGAAGCAAAAGGGTGAGCACAAACTAGCCCATAAAGAAAATCATGACTAAGATAAATAATTTATCAATAGCCTTCATCAGTAATGAATCAGAGATTTAGAACACATGGTAGATGATAAAACTTTACAACCAATCCATTAGAAGAGTCAAATAGACCATAAAGTCTATTATTTTCTCCATGTTAAAAGTCCACCAACAATGTTTTATCCTTGTAACATCAATCAACAGTTCCTATCCACAATCATGTGAATAACTCATAATCATATTTGTGGTTCTAAATTCCTCTTCTCATTCAGGACGAAGATAATTTACATCACCTGTCTTTACCTAAAACATCAAAGATTATGGTTATACCAAATCACAATTCTGCTCATAATCATACTAATAAATTCATCTTTACACTACACAGCCAAAGATATTCATCAATAGTTAAATCTTTGCACTCTGCACCAAAGATATTCAACAACAGACATCTTTTCACTACGGGCCAAAGATATTCATCAATAGTTCATCTTTGCACTTCAGGCCAAAGATATTCAATAATAGGTCATCTTTGCACTACGGGCCAAAGATATTCAACAACAGGTCATCTTTACACTACGGGCCAAAGATATTAGTATCTCAAAGAAATATATAATCATTTCAGAATTTTTATAAACAATAATTATAACCATGTTGATCAATTCACCTTTGCACTTAAGCTAAAGATAATCGTTTATAAATTCAATGGTCATGACCATACCAGTCAACAATTCATCTTTGCACTACTGGCCAAAGAGAACCCATAGTCACGATTATACCAATAATCTATCCATTTTTACACTCAAGTGAAAGAGAAATTCCATCACCAGGGTTATAAAAATGTTATATATGATAATAAACACAATATGATCAAAACATGGATTTAATTTCAAGAGAAATATTCATAAATCAACGATAATTTGGTCAGAAAAAGAAACCAATTTTGTCGTGAATAGTACCCCGTGCATAGTAACTCGTGAATAGTAACTTATATTCGTACATAGTACCGTATACGTAAATAGTACCATATACATGAATAGTGTCGTATATGTGAATAGTGCCGTATACGTGAATAGTAACCCCAACACGAAAAGATAAAGTTTCACAATAAAATTCATATCAATATTTATAACACTTAGACTTTGTGTTCCTAACGATTCTGACTTGAAGCAAAAATCGATGAAGAAGGAATACTTCGAGTCAACTCTAGACTTTGTGTTCCTAACGATTCTGACTTGAAGCATAGAATCATGATGGAGGCACACAACACCCCGTTTGCAATCCATCCTGGGAGTACCAAAATGTATCATGATATTCGACATACATTTTGGTGGAACAATATGAAGAGAGAGATCGCAGAGTTTATCTCGAGGTGTTTAACTTGTCAACGTGTAAAGGCGGAGCATCAAGTACCAAAAGGTCCATTGCAACCACTTGAGATTTTGAAATGGAAGTGGGAACACATTACCATGGATTTCATTATGGGTCTTCCCAATGTTTCTCAAGGTATAGATGCGATTTGGGTTATTATTGATAGATTAACCAAGTCTGCTTATTTCTTGCCTATACGAGAAACTTATTCCCTAGAACGTCTTGCTCATACATACGTGAATGAGATTGTGAGATTACATGGCATGCTAGTATCCATAGTTTCGGATCGTGACCAAAGATTCACTTCACGATTTTGGGTTAGCTTACTGAAAAGCTATGAGCGCATTCTATCGATTGATTGACCATACCATCCTCAAACAGACGGACAATCAGAGAGGACTATTCAAACTCTTGAAGATCTATTAAGACTCTATGTCCTAGACTTTAAAGGGAGTTGGGATAAGTATTTACCATTGGTGGAATTCTCCTACAACAACAATTATCAAGCAAGTATAGGCATGGCTCCATTCGAGGCGTTGTATGGATTTAAAGTGTCGTTCTCCAAATCTTTGGGGCGAGGTGGGAGAAGCAACGTTGTTGGGACCAGAATTAGTACGCATGACTACATAAAAGATCCAAATGATTCGACAACGTATTCAACCCTCACAAGATCGACAAAAGAGTTATGCTGATCTTCATCGAAAGGACGTGGAATTTAATATTGGGGATCATGTACTATTACGTATTGCTCCATTGAAGGGAGTTACAAGATTTGGAAAGAGAGGAAAGCTCAATCCAAGGTTTGTTGGTCCATTTGAGATTCTTGACCGAATAGGAAATGTGGCCTATAGACTCGCATTACCTCCAAGTATGTCTCGTGTTCACAATGTTTTCCACATATCTATGCTTCGTAAATATGTGAAAGACCCGAACCATATTATTGAGTTAAAACCAAACGAGATAGCCGAAGATTTAACGTACGAGGAGGTACCTGTTAAAATCTTGGATATGAAAGAACATGTCCTACGCACCAAGGTTATACCACAAGTTAAGGTTTTGTGGAGGAACCATGCTATTGAAGAAATGACCTGGGAGTTGGAATCGGAAACGAAAGTGAGGTACCCTCACCTTTTCGAAACACCAAGTATGTACGTCAATTTTGAAGACGGAATTTTATAAGGAGGGGAGGTTGTAAGACCCCAACTTATTATAAATAAAATTAAATTTTTTTCTATTCATTATTCTAAATTAATAAGGTGTTAATTTGATATAATGCTTTGGTTATGGGTGAAATGTGCAAATTTTACAAAATAAGCAAGTGGTTATAGAATATTCATTTCTGTCGGGGAATATTCGTTTGGTCGTGGAATATTCTTGTTGTCGGGAATATTAAATGCGATGTATGACCATTCAGGGGCCCCATAACGAAAAACGGTTGGATGAAGGAAAACGACAAAGTATGAGTTTTTATAAATAACGGTGTAATTGTTATCGTTAACACTGTTGGAATACCTGGTGGTTAAAATACAGTAATACGCGTGATTGCACATGGTATTGCACAGTATTGTTGAATTACTGATTCTTACCTAAGAAGACATTACTCAATAATTGTTATAGTAGTTACTGTTCAATATTTTATTTTATTGATTCAATAATTGCTGCGTTGATAGTTTATATTATTGTTGTTTCAATAATTGTCACTACACAGTATTTCCCATTATCAGATCAATAATTCATATTATTTGAATAATATTATTAGATAGCATTATTGGTAGTATCTAGAAAGTTCTGTCAAGGAGAGGTTTGGTCACCTAATTGCGCGCCAGTAAGGAGAAATCCTTATTGGAAAGCCCCCTCTTTCCTGAAAACGGCCTGATTGTCATAATTGTGAATTTGTAATATTATTTGTGAATAATTAATTATTAATGTATATGATAAGGAAATATTTACTTGAGGTGGATATAAATGATGGATTTATTTATTTTATGTGGTTATTAATGAAGGAATTAATGCTGAGGTGTTTTATCAGTATTTTGTCGGAGTGGAGGTATTAAAAATCATCCGTTTGTGGATTGCGGATATTTTCTATTTGGAATTTTGAAAAACTCAAAGCTACAAAGTTGTAGAGAATTCGATTTCGTGTGGAATGGACATAAAATTCGTATTTTTCTGATAAACGGGCTATTTTTTTATGAATTATTGAAGTTTCGGAAAATAAAATAATTTTTATTAAAATTGGGTGGGACCCACTTTTTGGTTGGTGTTGAATACACATGTGGGCTGCTGATTTTTTTGTCAAAGATGGTTGCTAGATTATTCAACAAAGCATGCGTAGGAAAAAAGGATGATTAAATTATTATTTAATTATTTTAGTCTCCTATGACGTTCTAGCATTTTCCTATAAATAGATGCTTAGGTTAGAATTGAAAATCACACAAAAAATAAGTTTTCTTTCTCTCTAGATTATCGAGCGTATTTTTGTGAGTATTTTGATACTTTGAGAGTTCTTTGTTGAAAGACAAGTTTCCTTCTGCTTTTTTATCCAGATATTCATCGTCAAGTCTAGTTATTTTGAGGTAAGGGATGTTATTTTCTTCTTAAATGATATTATTTTCTTCAATTGCCAAAATATTAGTTTGAACTTTTTAATCAAATTTAGAACTTTTTGTGTCGGGTTACTTATTCACGTTATCGACTATTCACGAATCTGACATTTATTCATTCAAAAATGAAAATTTTCCTTTTTGTCCAAGATGTCTATTATGGTTACTATCTTTGATTATATCCATATTTTGATCTTTATTTTTGAATCCTGCTTCAAAATTGGTTGTTATGGAGTATTATTGATCTTGGATAAACTGTTAAACGAATCCCTAA
This sequence comes from Panax ginseng, assembly GCA_020205605.1. NCBI lineage: Eukaryota > Viridiplantae > Streptophyta > Magnoliopsida > Apiales > Araliaceae > Panax > Panax ginseng. Next base: position 54,036,796 of record CM035130.1, on the reverse strand, counting down.
TTTTTGTCCTTCTGTCTCACTGGATTCGTTTCCTTTAAAATATTTTTCATCATCCTCAGTCTTAAATGATGATATTAATGAATATCTTTGTCCTGTAGTGCAAAGATGAATGATTAACTAATGAATATCTTTGGCCCGTAGTGCAAAGATGAACAGGTGTTGAGATGAACATAACCAACTGGTGATACAAAGGAATATCTTTAGTCTGTAGTGCAAAGATGAATATTTGATTAAAGATGTATATTAATTGTTGTTATAGGAATAAAATATTGATGATGAACTTTTAAATCTTAGAGAAGATAGTAGAATTCATTCTCTACGTGACTCTTCTAATGGATTGTTATTTCCGCTATAGTTGTTGATCTAAAATTTATTGTCTATTGTATTCTAACAGATTTTTCCCTGTTGAAGACTAATGATAATTTATTGTATATTATCTTAGTTATAATATTCTTTACTGGGCTAGTTGAGCTCACCCTTTTTCCTTTTTGTTCCATTTTTCTTCTCAGGAGGTGAGAACATAGCAGGATCGAGTCGGGGTATGGAGTGATGGTTCTAGAAAGATGTTTTATGATCCTCACTATTTACGTAAAATAGTGTATGAATAATTGTAATGAGGACTTATTTGAGTGTTGATATTGTCTAAAAGACAATATTTGTATTTAAACTCACGATTATGTGTTGTCGTATTTTTACCCGACAATTGTATTATTGAAGTTCTAGTTTGCTTTCTGTACCATGTATTTGGCGACTCAGAATGGGTGTTGTATACCAATTTTGGGGGCGTCACAATATTACTCGTCTCTCCCTTCCTAGTTCTAATCCCGAATCTCCGCTTCAGATCATATCCCTAAGCTCTGATACCAACTGTGATGCCCCCAAAATAGGTCCAATCCATCCAACCTATTCTGAGTCCCCAAATACATGGTACAAAAAATAACTACAACTTTATTACTACAATTGTCGTGCAAAATACACAACACATATGTTGTGAGTTTTGATACAAATATATACCAACTGTGACTCTCATCCCAACCTTGGATAGCACGTCACAATGGCACCTTACATAAAGGTACAGTCAATAACTGATTTAGAAATTAAAATCTTTGGGAAGTGCTTAAGAAAACCTTCGTACATGGGAGACCATGCGTCTAGGTTATGATAGATATCATATGTCCATAGAATTATCCTTGGTTGACCCAATAGACTCCAAAGAAAAATGAGAAGATTACTATCATGTTCTTTCCAATGGTGAGTCATCTCTTGACATATAACTATCTGTACTGTCTGCAATTGAAAATTATATTTCAACCAAACTCCAAGATTATATAGGTAGTGCTCGTAGATATACTCAGCAAGTGGATGTGCACAACCCTGTCTTATAATAACACGAGGTTGTATGTTATTAGACATCTTGTATGATAGTGGAAAAACACCGTTCCAACGTTGGGTTCACCTCATTCTATTCGGTTCACCAAAATTAAATATCAAATAACGTATACAATACGACACACTTATCTAAAGTTCTCAATAAAATTATTTTCATACTATTTAGGAGAACCTCAACACTATAGATCACCGTTCTATTCCTCATTTTAGCTCGACCCAAATTACACTCTTGTTACCTGAAAAGAATTGTGAAACAAAAGGGTGAGCACAACTAGCCCAGTAAAGAATATCATGACTAAGATAAATAATTTATCAATAGCCTTCATCAGTAATGATTCAGAGATTTAGAACATATGGTAGATGATAAAACTTTACAACCAATCCATTAGAAGAGTCAAATAGACCATAAAGTCTATTATCTTCTCCATGTTAAAAGTCCACCAACAATGTTTTATCCTTGTAACATCAATCAACAGTTCCTATCCACAATCATGTGAATAACTCATAATCATATTTGTGGTTCTAAATTCCTCTTCTCATTCAGGACGAAGATAATTTACATCACCTGTCTTTACCTAAAACATCAAAGATTATGGTTATACCAAATCACAATTCCTGTTCATAATCATACTAATAAATTCATCTTTACACTACAGGCCAAAGATATTCATTAATAGTTCGTCTTTGCACTACAGACCAAAGATATTCAACAACAGGACATCTTTTCACTACGGGCCAAAGATATTCATCAATAGTTCATCTTTGCACTTCAGGCCAAAGATATTCAATAATAGGTCATCTTTGCACTACGGGCCAAAGATATTCAACAATAGGTCATCTTTACACTACGGGCCAAAGATATTAATATCTCAAAGAAGTATATAATCATTTCAGAATTTATATAAACAATAATTATAATCATGTTGATCAATTCACCTTTGCACTTAAGCTAAAGATAATCGTTTATAAATTCAATGGTCATGACCATACCAGTCAACAATTCATCTTTGCACTACTGGCCAAAGAGAACCCATAGCTACGATCATACCAATAATCTACCCATCTTTACACTCAAGTGAAAGAGAAATTCCATCACCAGGGTTATAAAAATGTTATATATGATAATAAAAACAATATGATCAAAACATGGATTTAATTTCAAGAGCAGTATTCATAAATCAATGATAATTTGGTCAAAAAAAGAAACCAATTTTGTCATGAATAGTACCCCATGAATAGTAACTCGTGAATAGTAACTCGTATTCGTACATAGTACCGTATACGTAAATAGTGCCATATACATGAATAGTATCGTATATGTGAATAGTATCGTATACGTGAATAGTAACCCCGACACGAAAAGATAAAGTTTTACAATAAAATTCATATCAATATTTATAACACCTTAATCCAAATGTTATAAATCACTTAATAATCTCATAATCTAATATTATTAATATTACAACAATATTTTAATCATTTCTTAAACTTATAAACAATTTATTTTAATTGTTTACATTTTACTAATTAATGCATTAATCATCCTAAAATGCCAAACTCATAAGATTTCATCACCAATAACCAAAACCCTCATAAAAAATCTGAATATACCTTATATAGGATTCTCAAGCCATAAAATTCTATTTTCCAATTTTCTTACTTCACATAACATATTTAATTCATTTACTCATAACTAGTCCATTTTCATGAAAATACCAAATCAAGACAAACAAATTTTCTTTCTCGGTATTTAGCGAATATAGTCTCATATTGAACATATATTTTTCTAGGAATTTTTAAAATTCATTTACTATTTTTCACATGGCCCAAACAGCCGAATATTTAGACATTTATCATAAACTGTACTTTTGTCCAAAAATTCCAAAATTTACAGAGTATACTACTGTTATATACATATATTCCTAATACATATTTCACCAATTTTGGAGTTAACCACAAGGAGTTATAAGGGTTTACTTTTAAAATAGTCTTTTTCCCATAAAATTCATAACTCCTAATCTATACATCCAAAAAGCGCCATTTTTGGACAAAATCTAGAAAACTCATCAAATTATCATTTCAATTTTTTTCAGAATTTTTGAAGGTCAGAAAAATTACGAAACTGAAAAACATAATAACCCTTACAATCCCTTACCTCAAAAGAGCAGTATTTCTGACTGGAATATCGGATGTAAAGCTAAAGGCAACTTGCACTGAATAGCAACTCTCAAAGTATCTAAATACTCACAAAATACACTCGATAATATAGAGAGAAAGAAAACTTGTTTCTGGTGTGATTTTCAATTCTAACTTAAGCACCTATTTATAGAAAAATTTTAGAACGCCAAAGCAGACTAAAATAATAAAATAATATTATAATTTTTCTACGCACGCATGCTTTGAAAAAAAACTCAGCCACCACAAGTGGGGCCCACTAAAAATAAGCCACTTTTCCCAACAACCAAAAGTGGGTCCCACCTTCTAAAAATCTCCACCCAAAATCATTTATAAAACTAATTTCCGAATTAGTCACCTCTTAAAATTCATAACAAATCATACGTTAATTTTTAACGGTTCAAAATTTGTGGACATATACTCAACTTATATATGTATAACATATCCAAAAATAACAACGATCCAACGGTCGGATTAGAAATTATAACTCACGCAATATATCTCAAGAACACTGATTTTTTGGATTATGAGTCATTCGGACCAGTTTCATTCAAATAGTCACCACGAAAAATCCACAATGAATATTTGGGTGATTCTAGTTTCTACGGTTAGCTTACTTTCAGGGCTTTCTTTTGATATATGGCTCATCTTCTAACTCATTATACACAAAGAGTTATAGATTTTACAAAATTAAGTAATGAACTAATTTTCTGAAAATTTCCAAATTTCGTTCTTCGTTTCGACAAAATACTAATAAAACTCTTCAGCATTAATTCCTTCATTTATATCCATATAAAAATATATATATTTCCTTATCATATAAATTAATAAATAATTATTCACAAATAATATTATAGAATCACAATAATGACAACCAGTAGTTCCCGAAAAAGGGGGCTTTAGATAAGGATTTCTCCTTCTTGCACGCAAGTAGGTGACGAAACCTCTCCTTGACAGAACTTTCTAGACATTGCCAATAATGCTATCTAATAATATTATTCAAATAATATGAATTATTGATTTGATAATGGGAAATACTATGCAATGACAATTATTAAAACAACAATAATATAAAATATCAACGTAACAATTATTGAACCTATAAAATAAAATATTGAACAGTAATTACTGTAACAATTATTGAGTAGTGCCTTCATATGTAAGAATCAATAATTCAAAAATACTGTGCAATACCGTGTGCTACTGTGCAACCACGCTTATTACTGTATTTTAACCACCAGGTAATCCAACAGTGTTAACGGTAACAACTACGCCGTTATTTATAAAAACTCAAACTTGCGTTTTCTTCATCCGACAGTTATTCTGTTATGGGGTCCACAATTGGCTACGCCATCGTACGAATATTCCTCGACAACAAGAATATTCTACGACCAAACGAATATTCCCCCGACAGAAATGAGTATTTTATAACCACTTGATTATTTTGAAAAATTTCATATATCACCTTTAACTTTAACTTTTTATCAATTTAATCATTTACTGAATAATAATTATAAGAAAAATTGAATACTTTTATTTTATAAAATTCAGGGTCTTACAGTCGTGAGATCTGTACACATCATATACATCATATACACTATACTTACATAGTTACAGTAGTACATATCTGATTTGAGTTTTCTGCACTTTGAGATCTGTATACAGTATACTAGGTGTAGACACTCGAAATTTTACGCATGATCATTACTAACATTACGGAGAGACATGATTAAGTCTTCGAGAGATTACCACGAAGACGACTTACATCTATTCCGGATACTACCAAAAGTGCGCCCAACCCGAACACAAACCGAAATTTCATCTCAAACCCGGAACTCACACAGGAATGTCATTTCAATCTCGGAGATAACCACGAGGTTTGCAAGATCAAAAGACGTGAACAACACCGAGAGAGATGTTACGTCTTGGCGATAACACCACGACGTTCAGTTCCAGTCCCAGAAACAACACTGGGAATAACAACTCCATCCTTGGTGATATTCCCAAGGGATGCTTTTGCAGTTCTGGCGATAACTCCGGAATTGTTTGTTTCAAACACATACGATCAGCTTCAAGCTCAGACCTCCTATCGAGGCAATTATACCTCAGACCCGAAGCTAACAACGGGCAGATAGGTTCTTTCATAGATGACCTTGCGGTATTCAAACACTTGCAGCAGTCCAATCTTAGATATAACCCTGAGCAACGTCTGCTTTCCGCTCTAACCAGCGATAACCCCGGTAAGGAGTCAAAAGCGTTATCTTACCGCCTCAACAAGATGATATTGTGGCGTACCAACAAGTAGTCCAATCTCAGATATAACCCTGAGCAACGTCTACTTTCAACTCAAACCGGCGATAACCCCGGTGAGGAGTCAAACATCATCTTGTCTCTTCAACACCTGCGCGTCGTCTCGACACTTCATACATACATACATATAATAATATCCCACAAGAACCGAGGAGTAACAATCCCGAGTGACTATTACGCGTGGCAGTACTTTGGATAGAATTTGAAGCTTGAAGACCATGGGCATAGACCCCTCTTCCTGACTTTGTACAACCTCTAATCCATTTCATTGCGTAACTCTTGACACAAGCGGTCCGAAGAAGGTCAGATATACCTCGTTCGGATGCTCGAATTGAAGTTCTGCAAGTTTGAGTGACATTACAGTGCACGAGTGAACATACTACGAGACAATGGGACCCGCGAGGCTCGGATGCACCACGACCGGTAGCAGGTACAAGCTGCGGTAGCCATAGTATAAATCTAGCTCATTGTAGTAGAATACCTGCCATCCGTCTATATATACAAGCCTTGGGGTCAGCCATTTGAAGAGAGAGAAGAGAGGAAAATGGCGAGGAAGCCCTGTCTATTTTACTCTACATACACATCTTTTGAGTGTTTCCTCACTTTTAAACACTTGTTAGCTCACATATAGCTATCTTTTATCCGGCGGGAGCTGAGTGTTTATCCATTTAAAGTCATAGAAGTCTACTTTGGCAGCCCACTGTAAGCTTTCTCACATTATATAAAGTCCTCTTCTCATATTAGCACACACTGTTGTACACGTTGAGAGTAGTGTGAGTGTGTTTGCCCGGACTTTGGTCTATGGTTTTCATATTTGTCTGTATATATACTTATATATATATATATATATGTATATATTTCATATATGGACTAACATTATCGAGTTATACCTCAATTGAGCCTAGACTTTGTGCAGGCATTTTATTGCTTATATATATATATATATATATATATATATATATATATATATATATGTAGAACCGTTCAGAAACGGGCCTTCTCAACGGACCAAGGGACGGACCAAGTGAAAAAAGAAGAAAAAAATGAGCGCGTCTTAAACAAATTAGGGGAAGAACGCGGGTCATATACATATTTCTTCCCTCTCTCCTAAAATTGCCGAATTTCTTCCCTCTCTCACACTTCCAAACATACAGATTCCTCTCTCACACCTTTCTTTGTAAATCTGTTTCCCCAATTCTCTCTCCATCTTCCATCTTCTCTTTCTCCTATTCTCTCTCCCTCACTCACAAAGGTTCTCTGATTTCTTGGTTTGCGTCAGAAAGGTTCTCTGATTTCTCTGATTTCGTACCAAATCCGGCGAGTTCTCTCCCATGAAGGTAAAACTGAACTTTTTCCATTCGAACCCAAGACTTGGAAAGAAAATATGGTTTAATTTTTAGGTAGGATTTGACAAAAATGAGATATAATCGGTAGTTGATTTCTCCATTGAATGTCATTAATTTGTCGAAAATCAGTTCAATTTCTTCAATTGTCATTGATTCTTTCACAATCTGCGGCTTTTGTTTCAATTAGTAAGTATTATTATGAGTAATTTCTGAACTACGTTTATAGTTTTGATTTGGTTGTTTGGAGAAATTTTATGGATTTATCATTTATTTATCATATATTTGGTTCTGGTTGCTCATAAAATTTAATAGATTTGCCTGATTATAACTAAAGTAATTTGAACCAAAGTAACAGTGTCTCAAATCAAGCGTAGTAGATATTGCAAGTTGGCCTACAAGTCTAGGGTTCCCATGAATGTTGAACACAATGGTAAAAAGGGAAGAATTTCATGCCATTCCAAATCAATACTTAGTCTGTATCACATTGATTGTCATCTTGAAACCATGTTACAAATATGGAATATATGGGCAACACAGAGATATTAAAGTGTGGACCTAGTTAGCCCAGCTTGTGGATCGTTTATTGTCTTTTCTTGTTGGTTTTCTTTGTTTATAACGTCTGATATTGCTGGTACGTGTGTTCATTATGGAATTGAGTTTTAATGGTTATTTAGAAAATTTATTTCAGAAGGCATTTTAACATGCATGAATGTTTAGTAGTAACATTGGATAGTCTCATGTTTGAACTGCTACATCATAAGAAACAAAGTTTTGGTAACAATTATAATTATTGCTTGGATCACTTGAGTGAAAATTAGTGGTGATTCACAGTATGCACATTGTCCTTTGATTTACCGAGTGTATGATTATAATACTTGATCAAAAAAGTCATTGATTATGTTTCATTTACATGGATGTTACTGGCAACTCGATTCCTTTGATAGATTAAGAAGAGAATGCCAAAGAAGCATGGGGTGGTACCGCATTTGCAAAGTTGATTGTGAAAGCGATTGGAAGGCCTGGATTTGCTCTCACAAACAAGGGAACACCGGAAGATGACTATGGATATGGTTATTAGCATCAAGCATCAGAATGCAAAGAGACAGAAATAAGTTGTTTTTGGATTTTATATAGAGCTTAATTTGGAAGGGATAACATGATAATGCAATTGTGATGGTAAATGTAAAGTATTGTCATTTTAGACCATCATTAACTCTGAATGAATGAACTTCAGTTAGTAGATTTGTTGCCTGAGGACCCAATTTTTTGTAGGGTTGGTGAGCTGTGAACATCGCGTTTTCCTTCTACTACAGCATGTTGTGTATCGTTCTTGGCAAGTGTTTGGTTGTTTTATACCATTTGCTATGTCAATTAATCAAACGAATCCAAAAGGAAGAAAAAGAGAGAGGAGGTTTCATTTTGTCATTCAATGCCTTCCATCTATATATTATTGCATCGAGACAAACATTTTTGTGTGAGCAAAATCAAGAAAAGATACCAAAATAAAATTAAACAAAAAAGGGAAAATGTTATATTTTGCCTTCTAGGAAAATATTTTGTGATTGCTCGGTGACTAAAATCAAGAAAACTTCTGCATATTTCACCTTCTAGCATAATCTTCAAAGAAATAAGCTTAGAAAATATCCTTTCATCTTTGTATTATAGCATGAAACAAGCATGTAAATTACCAAGATCAAGAAAAGATAAAAATTGGAACACCCACTTCTAATAAACATGATTGACACAATTCTGTTTGCATTTTTCCTTCTAGTTCTAGCAAATTGAAGTAGTAAAGAACTGGTTTACACACATTAGCAATTCTAACTAGTGCTCCAATAGGAAGTATTTGCCAAATACTGTCCGAAATCCACATGAGGGAGAGGAATGATTCATTGAAAATCGGGGTGGATATCGTCTTCAACTATCTGATCATTCAAGGATGTGTGAAATGCAGCATAATTCCATTTACCCTTCTGATGATTCTAAACCTTTCCCACTTTAAAGCTTCAAGTGATCATCGTTATCATCTTCTGTAATGTATTCATTCCATTTTGAAGTTGCACCTTTAATCTTCTTTGTTGCCTCTCACGCCATGGCGCTTTTCTTTGAAAGATTGTCATTGTCATCAGACTCATCACTATCTTCTTGAGTTATGTAATCTCTCCATTTGGATGCCCCCATGTCTTTTGAAGGTTGACCTCTCATTAGCACTTCTTCACCAACATGTACCATTGTAAAGTTAGCAACTCAGAAGAGGCCCCATATACTGAATACAATTACAAAACATGAGACAAACATGCAAAATTGAAAAATATGTACCATGTTATCCAAGCTAAGTAATAAGACAGATTCCTAGTTCACATTTTCCTAGTTATCGATGCAAAATTGAAAAATATGTACCTAGTTACCATGTACCAAGTTGAAAAATATGTACCAAGTTACCATGTTGAAATGTTCCTTTACTCATTATAACTATATATTGGACCATGTTCACATTTTCTTAGATATAGGTGACGTAGGTAATCAAATTGGAGAATGAAATCTAATTTTCTTCTAGTTATCACATTCTATACTTTTCAAGAGATCAGCTCAAATATGATATCAAACTATAAAGATACTTCCAGACTCATAAAGATACTTCCAGACTCACAAGCTTCAAGGTAAAATACCTACATATTTCACAAACATAATGCGAAAGGGTGTAAATTTCACAAATCTGATACAGAACCAATGCAGTAATAAAAGGCACCACAGTACAAATGATTTACCAAGTTTTTATATGTTCCAGAAGCATGCTTCTTTTTCAAGACATCTATTAGATCATCTGCATAAATGTAAAGATATGTTGGCATCCCTGGATTAACACATGACACAGCCATTATCACTTGATTGTATTCAGGTAACACCCACCCATCATATAGCAAAAACAAATTTCTCAGACTATTTAAATAAAGAACTTAACATACTATAAAAATATTAAGTTGCAGTTTCACTGAATTTTATCTCAACATTATTAATAATTGCAACAATGTAGTGCCCTCTCGAAATAACCATATTAGGCGTGAAAACCCAAACCCCACTTTTGCCTCGACTTCGTAACATGGTCAGTATGGTTTTTTACTTTTTACATACTTGTGGTACAAATGACAAACCGGAATCTAGACATGATAATTGATCGACTAATTCTGGAATCAGATTAAGAAATCCATTCCTCACCAAAGCTAATAAGCCATTATTCTTCACCCAATATATGAATGACTATGATCTGTTAAGACATCTCTAGGATTCTGCAAGAATGGTCTAATTATTATGGGTGAAAAGATCAGCTAACAAAACTGAATAAAGTTATCGATTTTTCAAGGAGCCACGACGAGCAAACTCCGGACAAAGAGGGATTTTTAAAGAACAAACCCTAGATTTTCAAATGCCTAAAAAAAAATACAAACCAAGTTATGGAGCTTTACCTTCCGATGAGAATCGCGTTCTTTGTGAGTGAGGGAGAGAAAATTGGGGAAAGAGAAGATGGAAGACCCGTGACCCGCGTTTCTTCAAATGGGGAAAGAGAATCTGTATGCTTAAAAGAAATTTACAGATTCTACAAGTGAGAGAGAATCAGTATGCTCTCTAAGTGTGAGAGAGGAAGAAATTCGGCAATTTTAGGAGAGAGGAAGAAATTGTTCCTTTTACTCTACTGTTGTGATTATGACCATGTTCTTCCCTTTTTTTTTATGACTGTAGCGTTTATTTTTCCTTCTTTTTCACTTGGTCCGTCCCTTGGTCCGGCCCTTATAGTCCGTCTCGAGATCCCCTCTCTCTCTCTATATATTTATATATATAATTGTTGTCGAGACATATTTGATGAGCCCGGATTTTACATCCTATATTTACTCATATATATATATATATATATATATATATATATATATATATATATATATATATATATAATTGTTGTTGGACATATCCGATGAGCCCGGATTCACATCCGATCGTTCTTATCGCTTTTATATATATATATATATATATTTGTATATATATATATATATTTACATTCTGTCGAACTGGAGTTTACTTACGTGGCCTTTTACAGCCTTTATTTACATTTCAATCTCTCGCCTGAGTTTACTTATGGCGCTTGATCGCTTTTACGACTTTATTTACATTTCATTCCCACCTAGAGTTTACTTCGTGGTGGTTGATCATGTCCATATATATATATATATATATATATATATATATATATATATATATATATATATTTATCGCTTTTATATATTTACATTTCCGATCCCCATGGAGTTTCTTCGTGGTGGTTGATCATGTCTCAGTATATATATATATATATATATATATATATATATATATATATATATATATATATATATATTTTTATAGCCTTTATATATATAATCGCTATCGCTTTCCATACAAATTGCAATATCATGTGAGCTAGAATCATGTGATCACAGATTCATCTCATCGAATCTAGATTCTGGTTCCCATGATGGACATATTTTTCAAATTGTATGGCGACTTATACATTATTTTACAAAGGTGTCTGAATTTCCTTGGATGACTTTCATGCCCATAAGGAGTTCTAAGACTATCAGATATTATTTTCTCAAGAATGCTTAGCATCTTGAAAATAAAAAGAAAACAAGTTAACATTTAATAATAAAATGGAAGTATGAAAAGGTCTCAATTCCTATTGAGCACAGGGTTTGAAAAATCTCTTTTACGAAACTTCATTGATATATCTTGGTTAAAACTGATTTTTTCTATAAAATTCAAACCTTGTGTATATAGGTGCGAACGAGGCCTCGTACTACTTTCAAATAATTGCACATTGAACCAAACACACACACATTCATATAATAATTTCTTTGAAAAGTGGCGGTCACTATGGTAACACGGATATTGGGAGGTTCCTAACACCTTCCCTCCGCATAATCAAGCCCCCAGACCCAAAATGAATCTCGGTTTCACAGACCCGTTTAGCAGTGTCAAAACACTGGGTCAATGTGCAAACCTTTTGGTGGTTGGTGCAACCAAATTAAATACACCAAATGGCGACTCTTAAAGTCAAATCGTCGACATTATATATGTCGGACCTTTTTCACTTGTTTTTTCAAACAAATCTCACATTAACATGAGAACACCAAGGAACAAGTAACAAAAAGGGACACTCAAAAATCCCGACGTCGACACTAGGTGTTTCAACTTTCAAGTCCAAGAGATTCGGAACAATCCCCGGTGCCGGTGGGTGGTGGTTATGTTAACTAAGTTATAACTTATAATTTTGGTATAAAGTTTGTCAAGTCCAGTCAAGTGTCATTTGACTCATTTCTAAAGTTGACCTGTTTTGTTTATACAGCTTGTCTCGTTTTGTCTCAATCTCTTTTACAGTCATTTTTTATTACTGTTGTAGATTTCCCGAAAACTGATTAGGTGTATGATTATTTTCTTCTTCTCCCCCTTGTAATTGGTGTTCTCTAAGTTCACACTCATCATGTTTCTGTCAATTGGTTGCACATCCTCTTTGTCTCCCTTTATGATAATGAGGTCCAGAAATAATTTTTATATGGTCATGAATCATAATATTTGTTTCTATTTCTTTGGTGCTTGCATTATTTTCTCTTAATTTGTATTACTTTTAGTTCATTTCGAGATCAAGTCAGCCTGGATTTAGTTTTGAGAAAGGGTATATACTTCGAAACTCGACAATTTTTTTCCTTCAATTGGTTGCACATTCTTTTTGTCTCACCTTACAATTATGTGGTGTAGAAACAATTTTTATGAGGACATGTATTTCTGTACACATCAATACATCATATACACTATACTGTCTGGGCACATCATGCAATTACAGTATTGTCTATTGTGAGAAGATGGTTTGTCAATTCTTTGTAATAATTCTGGTTGTTTTGAGCATGTGTAGGTTATAATGGCTGAGCAGCAGTCTGAGGCACCCATCAACGTGGAATCAAATGTTGAAAATCCAATTCATATTGATGAAGAGGAGTTGAAAGAAGGTGAAATTGAGCAACTTGATGCCGGTAAGACTCGTGCTAAAATTTGGACTCATTATACAAGATTTAAGCAAAATGGTCAAATTAAAGCTAAATACAAATATTGTGGAGCTATTTTTAGTGTTGATCCAAAAAATAATGGGACTAGTGGTCTAAATGCTCACAAGAGGAGATGTAAAATTTACCCCCCAAATGTGGAGTTAAGAAATCAAGCAATCTTAAACTTTAAATCTGCAAGTGCTAATAATGATGATGAGACCATGGAAGGGGAGTAAACAAATAATTGTCTTTGGAAGTTTGATGTGGAACTAACTCAGGCTGCTTTAGCATACATGATTCTAGTTGATGAACTTCCTTTTAAATTTGTCGAAAATGAGGGATTTCGACATTTTGTGTCCATCGCATGTCCTAGGTTCAATGTTCCTTCACGTCACACAATTACAAGAGATTGTTTTAAAATATATATGGAAGAGAAAAAGAAGTTAAAATCTATTTTTAACTCATCTTCTCAAAGGATATGTATTATAACTGACACATGGACATCAATGCATAAACTTAATTATATGGTTGTGACTGCTCATTACATTGCTGATAAATGGAGATTGAGAAAAAAAAATCTATAAACTTTGTTCCAATTTTGAGTCACAAGGGTGAGGCCGTTGGAATGGCAATTGAGAATTGTTTGATAGAATGGGGGATTAAGAGAGTTTTTACTATAACTGTTGATAATGCCAGTTCAAATGATGTTGCGATATCTTATTTAAAAAATCAATTGCAAGAATGGGGACATAGTGTTTGTGAGAATAAATTCATTCATGTGTGATGTATTGCTCATATTTTAAACTTGGTCGTAGTTGATGGGTTGAAAGATGTTAATATTTCGGTAGCTCGTGTTCAGAAATTGATTAGGTGGGTAAGGCAATCTCCATCTAGGATTAGAAAGTTCAAGGAGTGTGTTGACTTTGAAAAAATTGAAAATAAATCTTCATTAATCCTAGATGTTGCTAATAGATGGAACTCCACTCATTCAATGTTGAATGTTGCTAAACATTTTGAACGTGCTTTTAATAGGCTTAGGAGTAGGGATCCTTTGTTTAAACAAGAAATGATCTCATGTGAAGGGTGGCCAACGATGGAGGATTGGGGTAATGTGAAAAGAATTGTTTTGTTTTTGAAACACTTCTATGAATTATCACTTAGAATCTCCGACACATTATATGTTACATCCAATGGATTTGTTCATGAGTTTGTGGAAGTTGATGGTCTTTTGAAAGAAATGGAAGATGATGATGATTATCAAATGAGAGAAATGGCTATGAGGATGAGATCAAAGTTAATGAAATATTGGGGGGATGTTGATAAAATGAACAAGTTGTTACATTACCGTGGTTCTTGATCCAAGACACAAATTCACTTTTGTTGAGTTTGTATTTAATCACATGTTTGGTAAAGAAAGTGATTTGGCAATCAAAATGATTAGAGGGGCTAAAGATGTATTATTTGAGTTGTTCAATTATTATAATCTCAATCATTTATCGTCCCAAGGTCATTCATCTCAAACTCCAAGTGGGAGTGGAAGCGTAACTCGGAGTGGTGGCTCATCATTAGTAGAAAGTATGTCAAGAAAAAAAAGAAAAATTGACAGCTTGTTTGAACAACATGTTGAGGATGTTCAAGGTGGGGAAGTTCAAACTGAGCTAGAAATGTATTTAAAGGATCGATGTGACGCCCCCAAAAAAGGTATACATCACCTATTCTGAGTCGCCAAATACATGGTACAGAATACAAATACAATCTTTAATATACAATAAGAGAGCTGTGAGTTTTAATACAAATATTGTCTTCTAGACAATATCCACTCTCAGAATAAGTCCTCATTACATTTATTGTCACACTATTTAACAGAATAGTGAGGACTACTAATACTATCATCTGGACCGTCACTCCATTCCCCGACTAGTCCCGGCTATGTTCTCATTTCCTAAAGAGAACAGTGAAAGAAAGGGAGAGCTCAACTAGCCCAGTAAGAAATATTATGACTAAGATAATGCAGAATAAATTATCATTAGTCTTCAACAATGTTAAACTGATAAAATATAATAGACATCAAGTTCAACTACAGCGGAATAAGCAATCCATTAAAAGAGTCAAGTAGAGAATAAAATCTACCATCTTTTATGATTTAAAAGGTTTTTCATCACTTTTATCGCTGAGACTCAGCTTAATAAATAAACCACATCATCCCTGCTCTACGACCAAGGATATTCATTAGTATCACAACCACAAATTATCCATGCACTATGGGCCAAGGATATTCGTGTATTCATCAATGGTCATGATCATGCCAACAAATGTCCATCAATGCACTACGGGCTACTGAGGACTTTTACCACATCATTTGTAACATTACGGTCATGATTACACCGAATAATCCCTGGTCATAATCATACCAAGTCCATCTATGCACTACATGCCACAGATGACTTTCAACAAAATATAAACATGAGGATGATGACAATGATATAAGAATTCAATAAAACAAGTTCAAGAATTAATTTATCCAGGAACTAATAACGTCCAAATTGTCAACATGATACTTCTTTGTAGAGTAAAATTTAAGAATGCTCAGAAGAATATTTTCATGAAAGATACTGGATGAAGCGCAAATATCAAGGATATTCCACTAATTTCATGGAGTATAGAAGTCAAAACTTTAACCAACTGAGTATAATAAAGAATGGAATAATAAAAGAAATCATCATGCATGCGATACTTTGCATAGACAGGTTATTCCAACAGAACAATAAATAACTGGAACCGTGTCAGCGTAATACGACCGCATAGCATGATATTCCAACGAGTAATAATAAAGAATGGAATAACAATGTAAATCACCATGCATGCAATACTTCACATAGACAAAGTTATTCCAATGGAATAATAAATAATAACGGAACCAGTCCTGCACAAAATGCTTAGACATGATATTCCAATAGAATAATAAAGACGAAACGAAGTCCGATGTAAAATGCACATACATGATATTCCAACAGAATAATAAAGAATGGAATAACAACGAAATTTCACCATGTATGCGGTACTTTGCATGAAGACAAAGTTATTCCAAAGCAGAATAATAAATAATGGAATAACGTAAGAATTTCACCAAGTATAGGGTAGCTCAGATATCTGAGTTATTCCAATGTAATAATAAAGACCGGAATAATGTAAGTTCTCTTCATGAATATGAAAAAAAATAATACCTCTTACCTTATAAAGAAGAGTATCTCACCGGTAGAGGCGGGATATACTTGAAGAAACTTGCACTACGCTCAAAGCTTTTTAAAATGCTAAAGAAAGACGCCAAGATTATAGAAGAAGAATTCTCTCTACGCTTTCTCTAGAGTTTCAAAGAATTCGTAAAAAAAAAAGAATGAAGGAATGAGCTTCTATTTATGAAGAATGGATCAATAATAACCAATCTAATCCATGATTGATTCACTTTAAACATTGATTTACTTTTAAACGGACGGTCCAGTTAAAATCTTACAATAAAATATAATATATTCTATTTATAATCTAATAAAATGAATAACTTTATAAAAGTATTCTGCTTTATATAAAAGATTTTACTATGCAAAACACTATGCATGCACTATGCAAACACACTATGCATAATAAAATATAATATATTCTAATTATTGTCTAATAAAATGTATAACTTTATAAAAGTATTCTATTTTATATAAAAAGATTTTACTATTAGCGTAATAAAACGAATAACTTTATAAAAGTATTTTGTTTTTATATAAAAAGTTTTCTGTTTTATTACATTAATAATACTAATAAAATAAAACTTCATCATCATTATCATAATTCACACTATTAATCGACCGTGTCGCTCGCGAGAAAGAGGGGCTTTCCATAAGGATTTCTCCCTATTATGCCGCAATTAGGTGACCAAACCTCTCCTCGCGTAACTTCTAGACATCGTTAATATTGTAAATAATAATATTAATAACTCGACATCTCAATTATTGATTTAATAATATATAAAATATCGACAATAATTGAATCAAATAACGTGAGATACTATGCAATAATTATCAAGCAATAATTGAACAAAACCGAGTGACTTCTCACGTAAGCATCAATAATCAATACCGTGTGCTACTATGCAACCACGCCAGTATTCCTCGCATTTTGACATCGGGTGTTTCAAAAGTTAACGAGAAAACTTCCGCCGTTATTTTCATAAAATATTTTTGTCGCTTTCTCAATCCGATAATAATTCTCATTGTGGGGTCCACTAATGATTGTGTCGTTATACGAATATTCTCTCGTAAAACGAATATTCCCCACCAAATCGAATATTATATAACAACTTATGTACTTTTGCAAAAATTTATAAATATTACCCACAACTATAACATTATATCAAATCCACACCATAATATTAAAAAAAATATTTCGAGAAATTTAAATCTTTATTCATAAACTTTGGGGTCTCACAATCTCCCCTCCTTATGAAATTTCGCCCTCGAAATTTACGTACGTACCTGGTATGCCGAAGAGGTGTGGATACCTTGACTTCATTTCATATTCTAACTCTTGAGGTATAACTTTGAATACCTTTATCATCGAAAACATTACACGTTGCATACGTACATGCCCGATGTCCTCTGTTTGCCTCTGAATACACATCAGTCCCTAAAATAGCCATTTTAGGCCTTGATACCGACCTCAAATCTCAAAATATAAAGAATGAAAGTTATAGGTCTACTCGTTATCTTTTTGAAACATCCTGAATCACCTCAATTGGAGTTCGTATGAAAACGTTATGCCCAATTTACTAAAGGACGTCCAGACAGATTTTGGCTTAACACTTGACCAGCGCCTAGGCGCCCAGATTTGGCCTTGGGCAAGCGCCTAGGCACCCAAGAGCAGAATCTAAGCACCGAGCCTAGCGCCTAGGCGCTCGACCCTTGGCACTTAGCTCCAATTTTCTAGATTTTGTAACTTTTGACGCACATACTTCAAATCTTCATAACTTCTATGTCCGTTATCGGAATCAGTCCGTCTTTGAGGCTATGGAAAACTTGTAACATGCTCTATAAAACCCCATGATTTCATAATTTTTCAGATTCATTAATTATTCCAAAATTTGGCTCCAAAGTCCCCCAAGACTAAGTTTTTTACTAATAACGATACGTGAAAAACGTTATGAACACGCGACATACTTGGCGGTAAAACGAGTCTATAGGCCACAGTTTCTAATCGATCGAGGATTTCAAATGGGCCAATTTAATCGATGGTTAAGATAACGCCTTCTTGTACTTTCTTCCTCATATGCATCCGCTCCAGGTCTGTAGCTTGAGCAGCTTTAACTTTATCGATTAAATTCGGTTCTACTCGTATATTCGCCATCATCACGTGGGTCCCTGGAGTCTTTATCTCTATCTCCATCCTTTGCAAGTCATACAAAATGGGCTTTTGTGTTGATAATATCGCACTCGTAAACGCATATGATCTTCTACTCAATGCATCAGCTACCATGTTCGCTCTTCCACGATGATATTGAATGGTATGATCGTAATATTCAACAGCTCGAGCCAATGTCCTTGGCGTATGATACATTTGTTTTGGTTGAAGAATATTTAAGGGTTTTAGAAATGGGTTTTGTACTGGGGTCAATACAAAATTCGATTTCACGCTCTAGGGGTAGGCTAGGAAGTCTTCAAGAATACGTCAAGAAATTTATTAACCATAGAAATATCATTCAAACTGTGACTCTCATCTTAGACTTGGATAACACGCCACATTGATACCTATCAACTTGTCATCATCATTCACGACGTCGCCTACAGAAATTCTGGCTTCGGTGCATTCAACATAAGGAAGTCAACAATGAAAGGATCGGGGCTCTTTACTTTTGGCTTGATATGACAATAATTAACTTTAGTGGTTTGGTTGCTTGAATTCGCATAACAGGTTGGTTAGGAATATGAAAGCTAACAGCCTTACGAAAAACATGATGAGTAGTTAACCAATCGATTTCTAAAATCACATCAAAGGCAAGTATTTTCAAAGAGATAAGATTGACAGGTAACGTGAAAGTGTCGATTTGAATCAACAAGATTTATAAACAGTGGAGGTAACGAAGGTTTCTACTAATGAAGTTTTAACCAATAAGTCAAAGTCTAACTTCTCTGGGGTCAAATTTAAACGTTGAGCGCAAGCAAGCGAGATAAAAGAATGGGTAGAACCGTATCTAATAAGGTATAGACTTCACAAGAATTTATAATTAACTAACCCGTTAATTAACTTCGTTACAAGTTACGCTGAGAAGTCACGAAAAACAATCTTCTTGAAACCACCGATTTTGTTTTGTCCGTATCCGTATTTGGTGCCACCGTCCCAGCTGGACTTGTCTTCGGTGAACGACAAAATTGGGCTAGGTGACCTTCTCTTCCATAATTATAACATGTTTTGGAAGACATCGCGCAGTTTGGACTGATGTGTCCTTCCCCTCCGCATTTGAAACATATGATAGGTGGTCATTCTCCTTCCTTAACAATGGGTGTTGGTGCCGACGCCTTTCCATCATTGTTGAATCTCCTCTTCTTGAAATGTTCATTCTTATTGTTTTGGCCATGATTACCACCAAGTGGTTACCATTTCGCATGTTGATTCCTCCACGCTTATTGTCACCGCTTCGATGATCGCTATCACCGGTATTATCATTTTTCCTACCGCTTCTTTTGGTTGGGTTGACTCATTATCGCGTTCCAATAACCGAGCCCTATTAACAACATCCTAATACAAACACAGCTTTATTAGAGATAAGATATTGACGTATCTCGGTTTCAAACCACTTAGAAACATTCACGCTATTCTCTCCTCATTATCAACCAAATGGGACGCAAACCGATAACTCTCGGCAAACTTGGCCGTCAGATCGCGACACGGCCATGTTATTTTGCTCCAGCTTAATGAACTCTACCTCTTTCATTTGATGAATACTTTCGGGAAAGTACTTGTCGTTGAACAATTCTTGGAACTTCTCCCAAGTCATCTTCAGTGCGACAAGTTGAGTACGTTTTATAGATTCCCACCAGTAATCTGCCTCTGCACGCAACATTAAGGTGGCAAAGGGAACCTTTTGCTCCTCGGAGCATCCTAAGACATCAAATATCTTGCAGATCTACTTTATCCACGTCTCCGCCTTAAGTGGTTTTGGCTCTCCAAAAACTCGTGGTCCCAGCCCTTGAATCGCTTATGGTGACCGTCCAAGAGTTGCTGTTGTTTCCACCGCATTTTGGATGAGAGTCGATCTTGCTGATGTTGCATGAATTGCATAAAGCCTCTAAACATTCCATCGCTCATCATTTGGTCGAGTGTTGTTGTTTGCATGAGGATTATCGCCTTCATGATGCACATTATCCTCGATTATTGATCCGTGGAGACTCAACGGTCTCCTCGTGCTCCATTGTTATTCTCAACATTCTCGGATGTCATTTTCAAATACTGCCACAAAATAAGGGTTAATTAACATATCACATATTATCCCTATACTCGATCGACCAATTAAATACCAAATTAACTTAGGTAGGTCATACTAGCGAAAGGAATTCCCCGCCTCCCCTCCTAGTTCTTGTCTCACATCTCACCCGTGGATCATATCCCTAAGCTTTGATACCAATTGTGACGCCCCCAAAATAGGTATACATCACCTATTCTCGAGTCGCCAAATACATGGTACGTAATACAAATACAATCTTTAATATACAACAAGAGAGCTATGACTTTTAATACAAATAGTGAGGACTACTAATAATATCATCTCGGACCATCACTCCATTCCCACACTATAGTCCCTTAATACTATAATCCGACCATACCCGCTTCTCATTTCATTTCTCAAGAGAACAAAAGAAAGAAAGGGTGAGCTCAACTAGCCCAATAAGAAATATTATGACTAAGATAATGCGTAATAAATTATCATTAGTCTTCAACAATGTTAAACTGATAAAATATAATAGACATCAAGTTTAACTGCAGCGGAACAAGTAATCCATTAAAAGAGTTAAGTAAAGAATAAAATCTACTATATTTTATGATTTAAAAGGTTTTTCATCACTTTTATCATTTGGGACTCAACTTTAATAAATAAACCACATCATCCCCGCATTCGCCACAAATTATCCACGCACTACGAAAGGATATTCATTAGTATCACAACCACAAATTATCCATGCACCATCAATGCACTACGGGCCAATGAGGACTTTTACCACATCATTTGTAACATTACTACCATGATTACACCGAATAATCCTCATCATAATCATACAAAGTCCATCTATGCACTACAAAAGCATGCATGACTTTCAACAAAATATAAACATGAGGATGATGACAATGATATAAGAATTCAATAAAACAAGTTTAAGAATTAATTTATCCAGGAACTAATAACGTCCAAATTGTCAACATGATACTTCTTTGTAGAGTAAGATTTAAGAATGCTCAGAAGAATATTTCCATGAAAGATATCGGATGAAGGGAAAATATCAAGGATATTCCACTAATTTCATGGAGTATAAAGTCAAAACTTTAACCAACCGAGTATAATAAAGAATGGAATAACAAAAGAAATCACCATGCATGCGGTACTTCGCATGTATGTGTTATTCCAATAAATAATAAATAACGGAACCAAGTCGAAGCGTAATACGACCGGATGGATATTCCAATGTAATAATAAAAATGGAATAACAATGTAAATCACCATGCATACGGACTTCACATGATGTTTATTCCAACGTAATAATAAATAATCGGAACTGTGTCCGCGAAAACGCACCGAGATGTGTGATATTCCAACGAATAATAAAGATTTTAACTAGGTCCCACGTAAACGCGCCGAGCAGTGATATTCCAATGTAATAATAAAGAATGGAATAACAACAATTTCACCATATATGCGGTATTTGATAGATAGGTTATTCCAATAGAATAATAAATAATGGAATAACATAAGAATTTCACCAAGTATAGGGTAGCTCATGATATGTAGATTATTCCAATGTAATAATAAAGACCGGAATAACGTAAGTTCTCTTCATGAATATAAAAAAAATAATACCCTTACCTTATAAAGAAGAGTACTCACCAGAGGGGCGGGGGATATACTTGAAGAAACTTACACTACGCTCAAAGCTTTCTTAAACGCTAAAGAAAGACGCCAAGATTATAGAAGAAGAATTCTCTCTACGCTTTCTCTCTCTAGAGTTTCAAAGAATTCGTAAAAAATAATGAAGGAATGAGCTTCTATTTATAGAAGAATGGATCGAATAAGAACCAATCCATGAACGGTCCGATTGATTTACTTTACTTTTAAACTGGGATGGTCCAATATTGGTTTATTAAATAAAATATAATATATTCTATTTATAATCTAATAAAACGAATAACTTTATAAAAGTATTATGTTTTATATAAAAAGATTTTACTATGCAAATACTATGTAGGCACTATACAAACACTATGCATAATAAAATATAATATATTCTAATTATTGTCTAATAAAATAGATAACTTTATAAAAGTATTCTGTTTTATATAAAAAGATTTTACTATTAGCGTAATAAAATGAATAACTTTATAAAAGTATTCTATTTTATATAAAAAGTTTTTCTGTTTTATTACATTAATAATACTAATAAAACAAAACTTCATCATCATTATCATAATTCACACTATTAATCGACCAGGTCGTTCGCAGGAAAGAGGGGGCTTTCCAATAAGGATTTCTCCCTATTGGCGCGTAATTAGGTGACCAAGCCTCTCCATGGCAGAACTTCTAGACATCGTTAATATTGCAAATAATAATATTAATAACTCTGACATCTCAATTATTGATTTAATAATATATAAAATATCGACAATAATTGAATCAAATAACGTGAGATACTATGCAGCAATTACTGTAGCAATAATTGAACAAAACTGAGTGACTTCTCACGTAAGCATCAATAATCAATACCGTGTGCTACTATGCAACCACGCGTATTCCTATACTTTTAACACCGGGTGTTTCAAAAGTTAACGGTAAAACTTCCGCCGTTATTTTCATAAAATATTTTTGTCATTTTTTCAATCCGACAATAATTCTATTGTGGGGTCCACCAATGATTGTGCCGTCATACGAATATTCCCTGTTAAAACGAATATTCCCCGACCAATCGAATATTATATAACAACTTGCGTACTTTGAAAAATTTATAAATATTACCCACAACTATAACATTATATCAAATCCACACCATAATATTAAAAAAATATTTCGAGAAATTTAAATCTTTATTCATAAACTTTGGGGTCTCACAATCGAGTTGAAAGAAAAGATGAAAAATTTAACCTTTTAGCTTGGTGGAGATCCAACACTCATAGATTTCTTGTCCTTTCATTAATGGCTAGAGATGTCTTAGCGATTCCCATTTCTACCGTGGCTTCCGAATCAGCATTTAGCATAGGAGGACGCAAACTTGATTCCTTTATGAGCTCTTTAACTCCTAGGATGGTGCAAGGAATTATTTGTACTTAAGATTGGCTTCGCCGAAGCAACGAACCAATTGATATCGAAGAAAAGTTGGAATCCCTTGAAGAAATTGAAAAAAGGTACAACACAGTAACACTGTAACACTTTGTATTGTTTATTTATTTTTTTGTAATGTAGTTTAAATTCTTCTTAATAAATTATGATTTGCTCACATTTGTCTTTTAAAAATATCAGAATTTTCAGCAGGCGATTTAGATGCATCAATCTTGAATATGTAATATGGTTGATTTTTTCGAGATTGGAGACTTGATAGTTGAGAGAATTATGCCTAGTGCGTTGTTTGTTTTTAATCTTGGATTAGTTGGATATGTAATATGGTTGATTGAACTTTGTACGTACTGGCTAGTGGCTATTGCTTGTTTCAGCTTTGATTATGTGATATTTAATTTGGATATGTAATATGGTTTATTCATGCTTTGGTCTTTTTTAGTTTATTTGATTTAGTTTTCTTCCCCAGGTGATGGTAATGCATTACTTTAGTTTTCTGTTTCAGTTGATGAATGACTTTAGTTGATGTTTTGTCACATGGTTATGTTCAGGGAATATACTGTTCTGTTATGTTCAGTTGATGAAATGACTCTGTTTTGTCCCATGGAGTTCCTCATTCATATGGATAATGGATTTGCATTCTTGTTTTGTCACATGGAGTTCCTCATTCATATGGATAATGAAATGACTCTGTTTTGCATTCTTGTACATCTGATCAGAGTCATCTGCAGAATGTTTTGCATCATCTTAGAGTCATCTGTTTTGCCATGTAATTAATCTCATTCAGATGCAGGTAATTAAATTTTATTTTGTTTGGCTGTTGTCAAAAAAATTCTGGGTGTTTGCTTTGGTCAGCAGGTAATTAATTCATATGAATAATGAATGTGGATTTGTTAATATAAAAACCATATAAACCCAAGTTGCCAATTTTCCATCATTAAAACGAAAGGCATATAAACCAACAAGGCAACAATACATGCATATATACTGTCTATTGTCTAATAAACCAACAATAACTCATAACTCATAACTCAATTGATAATTTGATATAACAACAAGTCAACAGTACACAGTAGCCAACTACAGTCTACAAAAATAATTTCAATTGATATAACAACAAGACAACTACAGTCTACAAGTCTACAACAACAATTGATATATAATTGTATATGATTTCTACAACAACAAGCCAACTACAACAAGCCAACAGTACACAGTAGCTTGACGCCTTGACTAGCTTCAACTTCAATTGATATATAATTGTTGATGATTTCTTAGTTTTTAAAAAAATTTGTTAATATATTAAAAAAAAATTATTTAATTATTATTATTTATTAATAATTATATATATTTACCATGCATGCGGTATAACCGAAAATTGAACCGAAAAACCGATCTGATTTTTAGTACTAGAATCGATGCAGAAATCGATAATTAATTATCTGACGGTTCTATGGCGCCCCAAAATAGGTATACATCACCCATTCTGAGTCACTAAATACATGGTACAAAAACAACTACAACATCATTATTATAATTGTCGTGCAAAATACGACAACACAAATACTGTGAGTTTAAATACAAATATTGTCTTCTAGATAATATCCACACTCAAATAAGTCCTCATTACAATTATTGATACACTATTTTACAAATAGTGAGGACTACTATAACAATTGCCATGGAATATCACTCCACACCCCGACTACTCCAGCTATATTCTCGCTTCCTGAGAAGAAAAATGGAACAAAAAGGAAAAGGGTGAGCTCAACTAGCCCAGTAAAGAATATTATGACTAAGATAATGAACAAAAAATTATCGTTAGCCTTCAACAAATCAGATAAAATATAATAGACAACCAGTTTTAGATCAACATTCGCAGCGGAAATAACAATTCATGAAGAGTTAAGTAGATAATGAAATCTACTATCATCTATGAATTTAAAAGTCCATCATTAATATTTTATCCCTGTAACATCAATCAATATACATCTTGAATCAAATATTCATCTTTGCACTACGGCCAAAGATATTCATTTTATATCACCAGATTGGTCATGTTCATCTCAACACTGTTCATCTTTGCACTACGGGCCAAAGATATTCATCAGGTAATCATTCATCTTTGCACTACAGGCCAAAGATATTCATCAAGTATCACCATTAAAGACTGAGGATGATGAAAAATATTTTAGAGAACGAATCCAGTGAGATAAAAGGACAAAGATTAGAGATTCGTACTTTAGATAATTCAAGTTTAAAAATACTCTATAATAAACCATAATGGAGTAAAATTCAAGAATGATGATCAAAACATGGATTCAATTTCAAGATTAAAGGTCACAACAGATAACTGGGAAGGAGAAAATATATATATATATTTCTTTTGTGAAGCGATACACAGACCAAGAATCGTGAATAAAGATGCAAGTGAAAGATGGCAGAACAAAGAATCGCGTAATGAGCGAGTACCTATGAACAGTACCCATGAACATTAATCGTGAACAGTACCCGGACATAAAAAGTTCCAAATTTGATAAAAAGTTCAGACCAATATTCCTATGAAATGATATTAGATGAAGAAAAATTTCTAATCATTTCAGAAATTATAGAAGCAATACTTACCATAGTAAGTTCAAATTTAGGAATACGAGATGAAATAATATTGCTTACGTAATATGGAGTATGAAAAAAAAATAATATTTCTCACGAGTATTGCAATAAAATAATATCCTTTACCTTAGTAGAAACTAGATTTGACTGGAATATCGGATATTATTATGAGAAAATCTTACAGAAAAACTACACTCAAGGTATCCTTATACTCAAGAAAAATACTCACAATACTTTAGAATAAGAATTTCTAAATTTGAAAATGGTGTGATTTTAGGATGGAGGTTTTCCCTCCTTTTATAATGCAATACGGAAGCATAAAACAAAGCATTCTGCCAAATTTTATTTTTTTCTTCTTCTGCTGCCTAACTTTTCCATTCAAAGCCTAACTCTCACTTGTTTTCCATATGGGTGGGGGCCACACTTTGAAAACCATCTTTTCAGGCAACATCATATCATCTACCAAATAATTGGCCTAACAATGGAATTCTTTCTCTTCATAACCACCCACTTATTTCCACCAACCATTTCCACCAAAACAAAGTTACAACCTACTTTTTTTTTGTTTTGAAAACAAGTATTCATATACATTTTGTTTACTTCCATTTCTAATTACCACATGCTTATATATTATAATAATAATATTATTAAACAATTATAGTATATTATAATAATATATATGAATGAATATTTTATCGAGAGAAAAATAATTGCCAAACTTTCAACAATTATTTCATGCTAAAATTCCTTCATTTATATCCACATAAAATAAATATATCCTTATCATATAAATCAATAATTAATTATTCACAAATAATATTACGAGAATCACAATTATGACAACCAAAGTGTCGTTCGAAATAGGGGCTTTCCGATAAGGATTTCTCCTTCTTGGCGCCATGATTAGGTGACCAACCTCTCCTTAGACAGAACTTCTTTAGACATTGCCAATAATGCTATCTAATAATATTATTCAAATAATATGAATTATTGATCTGATAATGGAAAATATTGTGCAGTGACAATTGTTGAAACAATAATATAAAATATCAACGCAACAATTATTGAATCAATAAAATAAATATTGAACAGTAATTACTGTAACAATTATTGAGTAGTGCCTTCTTTCGTAAGAATCAATAATTCAAAAATCCTGTGCAATACCATGTGCTACTGTGCAACCACGCATATTACTGTATTTTAACCACCAGGTAATCCAACAGTGTTAATGGTAATAATTACCTTGTTATTTATAAAAACTCAAACTTGTCATTTTCTTCATCCAACCGTTTTTCGTTATGGGGCCCACAAATGGCTGCACCGTTGTACGAATATTCCCCGACAGCAAGAATATTCCATGACTAAATGAATATTTCCCAACAAAATGAATATTTTATAACCACTTGCTTATTTTGCAAAATTTGCACATTTCACCCATAACCAAAGAATTATATCAAATTAACTCCTTATTATTTCAAGATAATAAATAGAGGAAATTCAATTTTATTAATAAAAAGTTGAGGTCTTACAACCTCCCCTCCTTATGAAATTTCGTCCTCAAAATTGACGTACGTACCTGGTGTTTCGAAGAGGTGAGGGTACCTCGCTTTCATTTCCGATTCAAACTCCTAGGTCATTTCCTCTATAGCATGGTTCCTCCACAAAACCTTGACTTGTGGTATAACCTTTGGTTGTAGGACATGCTCTTTCCTATCCAAGATCTTGACAGGTACCTCCTCGTTTGGTTCTAACGCAATAATGTGGTTTGGGTCTTTCACATATTTACGAAGCATAGATATATGAAAAACATTATGAACACGAGACATGCTTGGAGGTAATGCGAGTCTATAGGCCACATTTCCTATTCGGTCAAGAATCTCAAATGGACTAACAAATCTTGGATTGAGCTTTCCTCTCTTTCCAAATCTTGTAACTCCCTTCAATGGAGCAATACGTAACAGTACATGATCCCCAATATTAAATTCCACGTCCTTTCGATGAAGATTAGCATAACTCTTTTGTCGATCTTGTGAGGTCTTTATATGTTGCCGGATCATTTGAATCTTTTCTGTAGTCATGCGTACTAATTCTGGTCCCAACAACATTGCTTCACCCACCTCGTCCCAACATATTGGAGAATGACATTTTCGTCCATACAACGCCTCGAATGGAGCCATGCCTATGCTTGCTTGATAACTATTTTTGTAGGAGAATTCGACCAATGGCAAGTACTTATCCCAACTTCCTTTGAAATCTAGGACACTGAGTCTTAATAGATCTTCAAGAGTTTGAATAGTCCTTTCCGATTGCCCGTCTGTTTGAGGATGGTATGCCGAACTGAATCGTAAATCCGTGCTCATAGCTTTCTGCAAGCTAAACCAAAATTGTGAAGTGAATCTTGGGTCACGATCCAAAAATATGGATACTGGAATGCCATGCAATCTAACAATCTCATTTACGTACATACGAGCAAGACATTTGAGGGAATAAGTCTCACGTATAGGCAAGAAATGAGCAGACTTGGTTAATCTATCAACAATAACCCAAATTGCATCTATGCCTTGAGAAACCTTAGGAAGACCCGTAAAGAAATCTATAGTAATGTGTTCCCACTTCCATTTCAAAATCTCAAGTGGTTGCAATGGACCCTTTAGCACTTGATGCTCTGCCTTTACACGTTGACAGGTTAAACACCTTGAGATAAACTCTGCGATCTCTCTCTTCATATTACTCTACCAAAATGTATATCGAAGATCATGATACATTTTGGTACTCCTAGGATGGATTACAAATGGTGTGTTATGTGCCTCCATCATGATTCTATGCTTCAAGTTAGAATCATTAGGAACGCAAAGTCTGGAGTTGACCCGAAGTATTCCATCTTCATCGATTCTTGATTACGGAATAACACCTTCTTGCACTTTCTTCTTCATACGCATCAGCTCCAGGTCTGTAGCTTGAGCAGCTTTAACTTTATCGATTAAAGTCGGTACTTGGAGCCTTTACCTCTATTTCCATCCTTTGCAAGTCATACAAAATAGGCCTTTGTGTTAACAACAT
Organism: Panax ginseng; assembly: GCA_020205605.1. Classification (NCBI taxonomy): domain Eukaryota; kingdom Viridiplantae; phylum Streptophyta; class Magnoliopsida; order Apiales; family Araliaceae; genus Panax; species Panax ginseng. The sequence continues at coordinate 54,007,262 of CM035130.1, read as the reverse complement.
TGCACTCGTACTCGCATATGATCTTCTACTCAATACGTCAACTATAACGTTTTCTTTTCTAGGATGATATTGAATGTTATGATCGTAATATTTTAACAGCTCGAGCCAACGTCGTTGCCGCATGTTGAGTTCCTTTTGGGTGAAGAAATAATTAAGGCTTTTATGATTCGTATAAATCTCCACTTTCTCCCCATACAGGTATTGTCTCCAGATTTTCAACGCAAAAACGACTGCTGCCAACTCTAGATCATGAGTAGGATAATTCCTCTCATATTCTTTGAGTTGTCGCGAGGCATAGGCTATGACTTTTCCATGTTGCATGAGAACACATCCTAACCCTTTGCCTAAAACATCGCTGTAGATAACAAATCCATACAAAACAAATGGTATTGTCAGAACAGGTGCCAAAATGAGTCCCCTCTTGAGCTCTTGGAAACTCTTCTCGCATTCCTCGCTCCATATGAATTTTGTATCTTTTCGAGTCAGCTGAGTTAACGTAGTAGCGATTCGAGAAAATCTTTCCACGAATCTCTGATAATAACCAGCTAAGCCCAAAAAGTTACGCACTTCGATTATCAACTTCGGTTGCTCTCAACATTGTATTGCTTCAATCTTCGCCGGGTTAACAGATACTCCATGTTTTGACACCACATGCCCAAGGAATGCTACTTCCTTAAGCCAGAACATTCATTTTTCAGCTTGGCATATAGCTTGTTGTCACAAAGTCTTTGAAGTACCAGATTCAAATGGTGCTCATGATCTTCACGGCTTTTGGAATAGATGAGGATGTCATCAATAAAGACAACAACGAACTGATCCAAATATTCCTTGAATACACGGTTCATTGTATCTATGAAAGCAGTAGGAGCATTAGTCAATCCAAAAGACATGACTAAGAATTCATAGTGCCCGTACCGAGTTCTGAAGGCAATCTTTGGAATATCTTCAGTTTTAATCTTTAGTTGATGATATCCAAAACGAAGATCGATCTTTGAAAAGAATTATGTTCCTTGCAACTGGTCGGAAAGGTCATCAATGCGAGGTAGGGGATACCTATTCTTGATGGTGACATGGTTCAATTTTCGGTAGTCAATACAAAGTCGCATACTCCTGTCTTTCTTCTTTACAAATAAAATAGGAGCACCCCAAGGAGATGTACTAGGACGAATGAAACCAATGTCTAACAATTCCTGTAGTTGGACTTTTAACTCCTAAAGTTCAATAGGAGCCATTCGATATGGGGTTCTAGAAATGGGCTTTGTATCCGGTTCAAGATCAATAAAGAATTCAACTTCACGTTCTGGGGGTAGACCAGGAAGTTCTTCAGGAAATACATCAAGAAATTCACTAACAACAGAAATATTATTCAAATTTGACGTGTTTTTGTTCAAGTCCATAACATGGGATAAGAAAGCTTGACATCCGTTTTTTTAATAAACGAATGGCTTTATGGCTTGATATGACAGTGATTGACTTTAGTGGTTTGGTTGCTTGAATTTGCATAACAGGTTGGTTAGGAATATGAAAACTAACAACCTTATGAAAATAATCAATTTTGGCATGATGAGTAGTTAACAAATCAATCCCTAAAATCACATCAATTGCAAGTATCATTAAAGAGATAAGATCAATAGGTAATGTGATGGTGCCAACTTGGATCAAGCAAGATTTATACACAGTGGATGTAATAAATGTTTCTCCTAACGGAGTCTCCACAGAATAGTCAAAGTCTAATTTCTCTAGAGTTAAGTTTAAACGTTGAGCACAAGTAAGAGAGTTAAAAGAATGGGTAGAACCGGTATCTAGTAAGGTATAAACTTCGCAAGAGTTCAAGATTAACTTACCCGTGATCACCTCGTTCGAGTTTCTCTCGTTTTGGCCAGTCACTACAAACGCTCTCCCTTGAACCATCGACTTTGTTTTGTCCGTAATCGCCTTTGGTGCCGCCATCCCAACTGGACTTGACTTTGCTACCAGAAAAAATCGGGCTATATGACCGTCTTTTCCATAATTGAAACACACCTTGGAAGGCTATGAACAGTTTGGACTTATGTGTCCCTCTTTTCCGCATCTGTAACATCTAACTGGCGGTCGTTCACCTCCCATAGAATTTGTTGTTGGTGCTGGTGTTGCTGCTGATGTCTTCCCGTCATTGTTAAATCTCCTCTTTTTGAAATTTCCACTTGACTCACCTCTCTTATTATCATGGCCACGATTACCACTAGAGTGGTTACCGCTTTTGTCTGTATTTTTCCCTCCTTGTTGGTTATTAATGCTCTGATGACTGTTGTCACCGATATGACCCTGGTTGTGGTCTCTCGGTTGAACATACTCATTATCTCACTCTAATAATTGAGCCCTGTTGACAACATCTGAATACAGAGAAAATTTGTGAGAGATAAGGTATTGACGAATCTCGGGTTTTAGACCTCTCAAAAACATCTGCGTCATACGTTCCTCATTCTCTACCAAATGAGGTGCAAACCTGGATAGCTCCGTGAACCTCGCCTCGTACTGGGACACAGTCATGTTGTTCTGTTCTAGTGTAATAAACTCTAACTCCTTCATATGATGAATACTTTCAGGAAAGTAATTGTCATTGAACAGTTTCTAAAATCTTTCCCAAGACATGTTGAGTCTGCGGTTGGTTTGGTGCGCTTCCACGATTTCCACCAAAGAATCACCTGCTTCACCACGGAACATAAAGGTGGCGAATGGAACCTTCTGTTCTTCCGTGCATCCCAAGACATCGAATATCTTGGTAATTTGCTTGAACCACGTTTCCGCCTTAATCTGGTGGTCCCAACTCCTTGAACTGCTTGGATGTGACAAACCGCGCGTTGCTATCATTTCCACCCGTATTTTGTACACGAGTCTCCCTCGTCTGATTTTGCATGAACTACAAAAAGCTTCTAAACATTGCATCATTCATCGTTTGCTTGGTAGTGTTGTTTACAGGAGGAATATTGCCTTCCTGTTGCACGTTATCCTGGTTGGTGATTGAAAGTTGTTCCACTGTCTCATACACTCCATTGTTAACGTTCTCAGCTGCCATTCTTAAAAACTGCCATAAAATAAGGGTTAATTAAGCAAATTAATATATCACATAATATCCCTATATTATGACCGACCAACAAATAAGTTTAGGTAGGACACACTAGCGAAGGATTTACTCGTCTCTCCCCTCCTAATTCTATACCCCGATCTCCGCCAGAGACCATATCCCTAAGCTCTGATACCAACTGTGACGCCCCCAAAATAGGTATACATCACCCATTCTGAGTCGCCAAATACATGGTATAGAAACAACTACAACATCATTATTACAATTGTCGTGAAAAATACGACAACACAAATACTGTGAGTTTAAATACAAATTTTGTCTTCTAGGCAATATCCACACTCAAATAAGTCCTCATTACAATTATTGATACACTATTTTACAAATAGTGAGGACTACTATAACAACTGCCATGGAATATCACTCCACACCCCGACTACTCCCCGCTATATTCTCGTTTCTTGAGAAGAAAAATGGAACAAAAAGGAAAAGGGTGAGCTCAACTAGCCCAGTAAAGAATATTATGACTAAGATAATGAACAAAAAATTATCGTTAGCCTTCAATAAATCAGATAAAATATAATAGACAACCAGTTTTAGATCAACGTTCGCAGCGGAAATAACAATTCATTAGAAGAGTTAAGTAGATAATGAAATCTACTATCATCTATGAATTTAAAAGTCCATCATTAATATTTTATCCCTGTAACATCAATTAATATACATCTTGCATCAAATATTCATCTTTGCACTATGGGCCGGAGATATTCATTTGTATCACCAGTTGGTCATGTTCATCTCAATATATGTTCATCTTTGCACTACGGGACAAAGATATTTATAAGGTAATCATTCATCTTTGCACTACAGGCCAAAGATATTCATCAAGTATCACCATTAAAGACTGCGGATGATGAAAAATATTTTAGAGAACGAATCCAGTGAGACAAAAGGACAAAAATTAGAGATTCGTACTTTAGATAATTCAAGTTTAAAAATACTCCATAATAAACTATAATGGAGTAAAATTCAAGAATGAAGATCAAAACATGGATTCAATTTCAAGATTAAAGGTCACAACAGATAATTGGGAAGGAGAATTTTTTTTTCTTTTATGAATAGTACCCATGAACAGTAACCGTGAATAGTACCCGGTCATGAAAAGTTCCAAATTTGATAAAAAGTTCAGACCAATATTCCTATGAAATGATATTATATGAAACGAAATTTATAATCATTTCAGAAATTATAGAAGCAATACTTACCATAGTAAGTTCAAATTTAGGAATATGAGATGAAATAATATTGCTTACGTAATATGGAGTATGAAAGAAAATAATATTTCTCACGAGTATTGCAATAAAATAATGTGACGCCCCCAAAATAGGTATACATCACCCATCTTGAGTCACCAAATACATGGTACATAATACAAATACAAACTTAATTATACAAACGTCGTGTAATATGCGACAAAATATAGCTGAGAGTTTAAACAGGAATATTGCCTTCTAGACAATATCGACTCTCAAATAGAGTCCTCATTACATTTATTGTCACACTATTTTATAGAATAGTGAGGACTACTATAACACCATCTTGGACCATCACTCCATTCCCCGACTAGTGTCGGCTACGTTCTCATTTCCTGAAGAGAACAATGAAAGTAAAAGGGTGAGCTCAACTAGCCCAGTAAGAAATATTATGACTAAGATAATGCAAAATAAATTATCATTAGCCTTCAACAATGTTAAACTGATAAAATACAATAGACATCAAGTTTAACTGCAGTGGAATAAGCAATCCATTAGAAGAGTCAAGTAGAGCATGATATCTACTATCTTCTATGATTTAAAATGTTTTCATCAATTTTTATCGCTAAGACTAAGCTTAATAAATAAACCATACCATCGAATCATCCCTGCACTACGGGCCAAGGATATTCATTAAATCATCAATGGTTATGATACAACTGTGGGCAGGAGGGGCATTTGTCACCCAACTGTCCTAACCCTAAGAAGAACCAGGGGTGTTTTATTTGTGGGTCATTAGACCACATGGCAAGAAATTGCCCGAAGAAAGGTTTAGAGGGAAATAAGGGTTCTGGTAGTGATAAATTAGCCATTACTGGACCAACACCATCGGTGGGTAGACCCTTGGCCCGTACGTTTAATATGACTGTCCAAGATGCTGTTGCATCAACGGATGTGGTAGCAGGTATCATTCCGGTCAATGAAATAAATGCTTATGTGCTATTTAACTCGGGTGCTACTTGTTCTTTTATAGTATGTGAATTTGCTAAGCGATTAGGTTTAATTCCTGAGAAGTTACCAATACCTTTAGACGTTAAGGTAGCAAATGAAGAGATAATCCCCATTGAACATCTTCATAAGGATTTTTGTGTAGATATTAGAGGGAATAAGTTATCGGTAGATTTGGTACCGATAAGGTTAAAAGAATTCGATGTAATTCTTGGTATGGATTGGTTAGTTAACCATAAGGCGATAATAGATTGCCATAGGAAAAGTGTAAACCTTCGGCTTTCTAAGAAAACCAAGGTGGTGTTCTTCGGTAGTAAATCACCGAGACGCTCTTGTTGTCTGTCGATGACATAAGCTAGGAAGATGTTGAGAAAAGGGTGTATAGGTTATTTGTGCCATGTTGTGGATATCCAAAGAGTGGGAACATCCTTGGACCAGATACATATAGTGCAAGAGTTTGCGGATGTATTTCCTGTGATAACCCGAGATTTCGAATAATTAAAATTTTGCGAACAATTTTTTTTTAAATATTGACATTGACTGTTAATATTGTGCTAAGAATTTGTGAGACAAGTCTCGAGAATTAGTCAATTTGTGTATTGACTGAGAAAATAGAGTAGAGTTGTGCTTAATAACTTTAGAAACCCTAACCCTAATTTTCGGATAGGGATTCGGTAGAAAATACAATTAAAATAATAGTATTGTTGATTATGTGTTTGGACTGTATAGAAATATTGATCAATGGTTGACTGGATAAGGTTTAATATTAATAAACCTTAATAAGGGATTTAAAACCCTAATCAAATTTAGAAAATAAATTGTACAATTAAAATCCCTAATTAGACGTTAAAAACCCTAATTTCAAAACCGGAATTATAAACCCTAATTAGGCAACCCTAATTTTTATTAGCATGCCTAAAGTATTCATTAAACTTAAATATGGTTAGAAATCTCTAATTATATTTTTGTATGGTAACTTTCTATTTTAGAAACCCTATTTTTGACAAAGGGTTATAAATTATAATGTACAAATTTGACAAATTTAAGTGCTAAATTAGCAATTTTAATTAGGATAAAATAGTCCTAATTAGCAAATAATGATTCATGATTGAAAATTACAAAATAATTAGGAAGCCCTAATTATAATTTAGAAATCAAAATTTTCTATTTTAAAATTTAATTAGAAAATTTTTGAAATCCAAGTTGCTAAATATTTGAGGGTTAAAAACCTAAACCCTAAATTTGTCCAAACCCTAAATTTTTGTATGCTCAAACCCTAAACCCTAAGGGTTTCATCAAATGAGAAAATCTAGAAATTTAAGGAAATGACCAAAATGCCCTTTATGGGATTTTATAAGATTGCTTGCAAAATGGCCATGACTTTAGTTGTTGAGCTAACCTTGACTTTATTTGGCCTACAAACACAAAGACATCACCACCTAGCTAGCCCCAAATTCGTCCCAACAAGATCGATCTAGCAACTTAGTATATTATATAAGTGTTAAAGAGAGAGAAAATGCATAGAATTTGCCATATTGCTAACCAAGCTCTCACCAACTCTCTCTATCTCAAAGCTCCGAAATATTATAGTAGATCAGTCATTTATACAGCCTTAGATCACCCAAGATCAGAAATCAAAAGTCAGAATTGAAAATCAAGCAAAAGAGGTATGAAACCCTAATTTTGAAATCCTTCAATTCTTTGTTATTTGTTGCAATTGATTGCTCAAATATGTGTAATAAGGTGTCAATTGAAGTTCTGGGTTGATAAATCATGAACCCATAACATCAAAGTTCACGAATTTAGAGTTTTTCAACATCTGGAAATCTGGAAAATTGTGTTTTTTAGTCAAATGTCAGATCTTATAGATCCGTGTGTGTTAAGTTTTTTCGATGTTTAAAACTTGTAACATGTAGCCTGATATGTGTTCTTTAAGTTGCAAAAAGAATCAGACCCAGATCTATTATAGATCAGAAGATATAATCGGTCAAAAACCCGCTTGACCGCCGACCGAGTAAAAATCTGGGTTACCCGTAAAGTGAAAAAAACGAACTCGACAAGATCTTTGAAGGTCCTTATCTGTCCGGTTGATTGTTGTTTGTTGATGTTGTTGTATGCATATTGTAGACTGTAATATCGAGTCCAAGAACCTGCCTTTATATTCCATAAACATCAAATGTATTGGATTTTATAGATGGTCAAACTAGACCACCCGAACTGATTTTATGTTTCCGGAAAACCCGTAATCGGTATGAACAAGGATTCTCGGGGTTTTTGGACCAAATGTTATCTGACGAGGTTAATATGTTTTAGGATTTGATTTGTTGGTATGGTATTGTTCCTTGACACATGGACCGGGGATTTAAACCATAAACTAGCATAAATAATTACGAAACTCATAGATAATTGAGCACGAAAGTGCTACTAAGATTTTCTGGGTTTTCGAAAACCCCGAAACCGTCTCGACACAAGATGTTTAATGACCCTTTGATCATCTTGTTGTGTTGTTGTTTGATCTAAAGTGTGAGTTGCAATGTTGTAGTGTTACATTTTGGCTACATGATCAAACTTTAAACAAGTCCGTAAACCATTTTGTCCGAGAATTAAAAATGGTCAAAGTAAGACTGAAGTCGCTGTACGTCGTCGTGTTCTTGAGCTCAAGAACACCAACAATGACGCTTTGTGTCGCTATAGGCTATTAAATGACAGATTTAATTAATTTTAATTTCGTAATTTTCTAAATTAATAAAAATTAGAAATAAATTCTAAAATTACTAAAATGGTTTTAAAAATTATTTTAAATTATGAAAAATAATTTCTAACCAATTGGAATATTTTTCTTTAATATTTATAATTATTTAAATATTAAAAGGTATTTAATTTATTTAATTAGTGTATTAAATAAATTAGAGAAAAATGATTTAATATTATGAAAAATCATTTTAAATAAGAAAATGTATTTAAAAATATTTTGAGTTATAAAATGTAACTTTTAATATTTTGGGAGAATTTTCATTAATAATTTAATATAATGATATTAGATTTATTTGATTATTAAATTAAATAAATAAGATAAAATGATTTAAATGATTTAAAAATTATTTTAATTGAGAATAAAGTGTTAGAAAATATTTTAAATTATAAAATATAATTTTCAATATTTTTGGAGAATTTTCATTAATAAATTAATATTAATGATATTTGATTTATTTAATTATGATATTAAATAAATGAATTAAAAATGATTTTATTGATTTAAAAATCATTTAACAATGAGAAAAATAGTTTAAAAATATTTTAAGTTATAATTAATGACTTTTAATATTTAGATGATAATTTCATTAATATTTATGTATTAATGGTGGTGATTTAAAAATGATTTTAATTACTTTAAAAATTATTTAAGTGGAATATTGTTGATTTAAAAATATTTTAAGTTATTGATAATAACTTTAATATTTTGACAAGTATGTTATTAATATTTTAATATTATTAAATATTAATAATGATAAGATTATTTGATAATTAAATCATTTAAAAATGATTCCGATGTTTGAAAAATTATTATAAATTATAATAATTGCTTGATAATTATTAAAAGCTTCCGAGAAATATTATAATTGATAATTGACTTATCTAAATTAATATTGAAGCTTAGAGACCAAGTTTAATGGACAATCAATGTGTTAATTGTTTGATAGGTGACCGTAATAACAGAATGGACCAAGTCCAACCAGATCGATATAGTTAGACTTGTTATGTGTTTATATAGGTTATAAACACTGATGTGATTATGTGGTAATGTGCCTAGGAGAAGTTTGACTGTGAACTACAAAGATTATTACGTGTTATAAATAATTATGCTAATTGTAAGACCGATATTATTGGTTATAGGTCTTTCAAAGAAGATAAGTATTTTGTGTAGTCGTAATCACGGAAGAGGCAAGTTTCCTAACTCAACCTTGAGTTAAATTTATTCAATTATTATAGTGGTTAATTATTGCTAATTACACCACATCCGTGGAATTTATTGTTGATTATTCGCAGCTAGTGCATGCTTAATAATTCAAATTGAATTATTGATTCGTAAATATATATTTGTAGAATAACTGTTGTTGGATATTCATATCTCAGAGAAGTTAGAATTGACAATACGATAATTCCTCGCTTATTGTCAAATTATACCGAGAAATGTCTTAGCTAATTATTCGCTAGATTTAATATTAGTTAGAACTTGATAAGTTCGAGAAGAGAATTCAATTATTATTGATTGATCGATGCCAATTATTTCGGCTAAGATCGAGAAGTAAATAGAATTTGAAATCACAGTATTTCGTTGTTAAATCAAAATCTTGATTCTGAGACTGAGAAGAACAACCTTTTATAAAAAGGGAATATCATTAAATCGTATATTCGATCATTGCGCGCGACTTAAAAATATTATGCATAATATAGGGTATAATAAGCTGATCACTTGTTATACTTGCAGAGGGGTATGATTTAATCTTTACGGTTATCTGATACACCCGGGTATATCAAAGTATAACTTTGATAGTTACTCGAGAAGAGAAGTTCAAGATCCAATGGATCGCTCATTATAAATCTGGAAAACATTCCACTTTGATATTTTGTTGAATTGATTCTTGATTATTCATTTGAATATCGTAGAAACTTTGAAAGCGTTGTACTCTTTCATTATTGAATTATTATGTTGTATAGAATACGAGAAGACTTGTTATTGAATAACGATTTGTTCAGCTATTTCAAAGTTCCCCGAACTTTGGTTTCATTCTATCAAAATAGATAGTCTGGTGATTTGAATACTTATACATTTATTGTATGTATTAACTTGCGGGGCAAATTTGTTGCTCACCCTTGCTAAATAAAACATTTTCAAATTTAGGGGACGAAGTTGCGGGAGGTGCCGCAAAAATAAAGGAAAAGGCGTAGTTATAAATTAGTTATGTTGGACATATTTATTATGTTGTATTGTAAACCCTTTTTGTATATCTAAAGGGTATGTTTGTAATGTTAAGGTTAGAGAACCTGGGTAATGTATTATAAAACTCTGATAAAAACTTATGTAAGATACTATCTATATAGATTATGGGTAGTTAAATGTTATTTATATTGTGGATCGTGAACACCAAACTCGGGAGTCAGGTAACCCGAATTTGGGGGCGTCACAGGTTGGTATCAGAGCTGTAGGTTATAAACCTTAAGTGGGCTGGGGAAAAACCCTAGGATTATAACCAAAAGCGAGATAGAGAATACTCAAATAGAGTACTAAGTGAGAGATTGCCAAAGTGCAACGATAGTGAGAAAAGTGGACACATAGTGTGAGAAGTTTGTACCGTGAAGTACTAATCAAGTTGTTTAAACCGATTGTAGGATGTCCGGAAAAGGTAAAAATGGAGTGCGGAGATGCCAACATTCACAGCACCAAAGCCCGATGGTCGAGGTGCCAAAGACATAGCTAGTCATTGAAGAAGTGGGGAAAGATGGACCAATGATCAATCTTGGGAGTGATCATGACGATTATCCCGAGATGTATCTAAGTGGAGATGAGGAGGCAGAGTCTGAGCCAGTTAAGGTGGAACTGAAGAATAAGATCAAGGTTGGTGAACAAGATCAGCTATCTGTAGAAGTCCAAGAACTCCGGAGTAAGGTATTTCTTTTGGAGGAGTTGTGGAAGACGGAGCGGGCATTACGTGAAATGACAAGAACGGAATGAGCTCAGGGCGCAGGTTGAAAGGATGAAGACCAAGGTGGAGGATCATCTCAAGGAACCAAAGAAGAAAGACAAGAAGAAAAGGAAGAGAAACAAAGACAAATGACAACTCGAAATTCAAACCCGAAGAAGAAGCAAACTTGTATCAAGTGTGGAAAGACTCACGCTGGAGAATGCATGATGTGGAAGAATGTATGCTTCAACTGCAAGCAGGAAGGACATATTTCTCTGCATTGTCCTTAGCCAAATTTGAGGAAATGTTTTTCATGTGGGCAAACGGGGCACGGATTCAATAAGTGTCCTAGCAAGAAGAAGACTGGAGAAGGCAGTGGACTTTAGATAATTAAGATATAAGTGTAGTATCTTTTGGTAGAAGCTTTTGGTATTAAGCGTTGTAATATCGAGAACACTGTGTAAACATATGTAAATATATGTTTGTAATGAATGAAATCTTTATTTTCTATATGAATATAAGATTAAGATAAATTTGTGAGTTCTTAAAACTCATACTTATGATAAATTAATGACTCATAATTATATGAAATGTTTTGAACCCCTCAGCGAATGGACGCCAAAGGTCTGACTAGGATAAGTTCATACACTAATATAATTGTGGCAAGTTAATGAACTCATAAGTGTGGTAAGTTTGATGAACTGAAAATGGTAATTTGAAAATGGAGAATGTCAACTTTTTGTGTAAAGTTGGAGAATTGCAACTTTTGTAAAGTTGTGAACGTTAATCCTAAAATATTTTAACATGATAGTAAAATGTGTTAGGTACTATAAGTACTATGTGCTATTTGAATAAATATGCGAATACTTGAAAATTATGTGTTGAATTCTTATTGTGTTAAGAATTTGTGTATAGAAAGAGAATTAATATAAGATTTTTATTTAAATCAGATCATGCCGCCTAGACGACAGAATCGAAACCAAAGAGAAGAACAGTCAGTGAATAATGAAGGAGGTCAAGCGGACCCGATGCAGAATTTTGTGGATATGCTAGCCCAAGCTATGGAAAATAGGGCTTCAGCCAGGGGAAGATCAAGGAATCAGCCAGCCGACAGATTGGCTAATTTCAAAAATTTTAAAGCGGTGGGACCGCCAGAATTCAAGGGGACTACGGATCCGATCGAAGCCCAAACTTGGGTGAAAGAAATGGAGAAAGCGTTCATGATCACAAGGTAAGTGGCGGAAGAGCAAAAGACGGCTTTTGCAACATATCTAATGAAGGGAGAAGCCAATTATTGGTGGGAGACGAACCAAGCAAGAGCTGGTACAGAGGTGGTATTGTGGACAAGATTTAAGGAGTTGTTCTTTGAGAATTACTTCTCATGAAGTATGCAAGCTTCGGATGGAAGTTAAGTTCTTGGAACTTAAGCAGAGAATATGTCTGCTTTGAGTATCTTTGCTAAATTCAACGAATTGGCATGATTTGTACCTCATCGTGGATACTGTGCGAGAAAGGCAAGAAGATTCGAGAACGGATCAAACCAGAATATTCAACAAAGTAAGCAGATTGCAGATCAACACGCTTTGCGGCTCTCACCGGAGAAAGCATTAATTGTTTGAAGGAGGAAGCGAAGTCACGCATCTCGCTTTTCATCGAGAGAGAAGAAGAAGACCAATGAAGGTGGAAGCGGTGGTGGTAGTAATCCAAACAAGAGGAAGTGGAGTGAGTTTACCCAATCGGGTAGTAAAACCAAGGGAATAGGAAAGGAGCGAGCCTTGTGCGAATTGTGGGAAGAACCATGCTTTGGGTTTGTCTAAAGAAGAAGGGGTTTGTTACAATCTGCGACAAGAGGGGCATATGTCGCCAAATTGTCCAAATCAAGAAGATACAAGGTTGTTATGCCTGTGGGATCAACCGATCATTTGGTAAGGAATTGTCCAAAGAGAAATGCCGGTAAGGAAAGCGCCAATAAGGGACCCAGAGTGGAACCTTGGCAATCCGAGGACCTCGCATAGCCAGAAGATCAACCGCCTGCACATTTAACATGATGGCCGCTGGAGGCGATGGCCACTCAGAGGTAGCAAAGAAATTCATTTTGCTTAATATTTAAATTACGCGATTGATATTGGATATGTATGACTGTGAACTGTTTTCTTTTATAGATTCAAGTCACATGTTAGAATTTGAAACACAAAGTAATATTGTGTTGTTAAAAATGAATTGATGATACAACTTTAAAAGATTGTAGAGAATAAGAAAACGGTGATTCCGAGGACGAAATCCTTTTAAAGAGGGGTGAATGTGATAACCCGAGATTTCAATAATTAAAATTTTACGAATAATTTTTTTTTTTAATATCGACATTATTAATAATATTGTACTAAGAATTTGTGAGACAAGTCTCTAGAATTAGTCAATTTATGTATTTGACCGAGAAATAGAGAGTAGAGTTGTGCTTAATAACTTTAAAACCCTAACCCTAATTTTGGGATAGGGATTCGAGAGAAAATACAATTAAAATAATTGTATTGTTGATTATGTGTTTGATCAGATAGAAATGTTGATCAATGGTTGATCGGATAAGGTTTAATATTAATAAACCTTAATAAGGGATTTAAAACCCTAATCAAATTTAGAAAATAAATTGTGCAATTAAAACCCTAATTATACGTTAAAAACCCTAATTTCAAAAACCGAATTATAAACCCTAATTAGGCAACCCTAATTTTTATTAGCATGCCTAAAGTATTCATTAAACTTAAATATGGTTAGAAATCTCTAATTATATTTTTTGTATGGTAACTTTCATTTTAGAAACTCCTAATTGTGGGTCAAAACCCTTTTAGAAACCCTAATTAATTGGGTTATAAATTATAATGTACAAATTTGACACTTAAAACCTTAATTTTTCGGGTTAAAATTATTGTACAAATTTTAATTAGGAATTTTAATTAGATAAAATAGTCCTAATTAGCAAATAATGATTCATGATTGAAATTACAAAATAATTAGGAAGCCCTAATTATAATTTAGAAATCAAAATTTTCTATTTTAAAATTTAATTAGAAAATTTTTGAAATCCAAGTTGCTAAATATTTGAGGGTTAAAAACCTAAACCCTAAATTTGTCCAAACCCTAAATTTTAGTATGCTCAAACCCTAAACCCTAAGGGTTTCATCAAATGAAAAAATCTAGAAATTTAAGGAAATGACCAAAATGCCCTTTATGGGATTTTTATAAGATTGCTTGCAAAAATGGCCATGACTTTAGTTGTTGAGCTAACCCTTGACTTTATTTGGCCTACAAACACAGCACATCAGTCTACCTAGCCAGCCAAATTCGTCCAACAAGATCAGATCTAGCAACTTAGTATATTATATAAGTGTTAAAGAGAGAGAAAATGCATAGAATTTGCCATATTGCTAACCAAGCTCTCACCAACTCTCTCTCTATCTCAAAGCTCCAAAATATTATAGTAGATCACCATTTATACAAATTTCTTAGATCACCCAAGATCAGAAATCAAAAGTCAGAATTGAAAATCAAGCAAAAGAGGTATGAAACCCTAATTTTGAAATCCTTCAATTCTTTGTTATTTGTTGCAATTGATTGCTCAAATATGTGTAATAAGGTGTCAATTGAAGTTCTGGGTTGATAAATCATGAACCCATAACATCAAAGTTCACGAATTTAGAGTTTTTCAAAATCTGAAATCTGAAAATCAGGTTTTTAGTCAAATGTCGATCTTATAGATCCGTGTGTGTTAAGTTTTTCGATGTTTAAAACTTGTAACATGTAGCCCGATATGTGTTCTTTAAGTTGCAAAAGAATCGCACCCATCTATTATAGATCGAAGATATAATCGGTCAAAACCCGCCGACCGGCCTTAGACCGAGTAAAAATCAGGTTACCCGTAAAGTGAAAACCGAACTCGACAAGATCTTTGAAGGTCCTTATCCGTCCGGCTGATTGTTGTTTGTTGATGTTGTTGTATGCATATTGTAGACTATAATATCGAGTCCAAGAACTCGCTTTTATATTCCATAAACATCAAATGTATTGATTTTATAGATGGTCAAACTAGACCACCCGAATGATTTTATGTTTCTCGAAAACCCGTAATCAAGTATGAACAAGGATTCCGGCGCATTTCACCAAATTTGGATCTGCTTACGAGGTTAATATGTTTTACCGATTTGTTGGTATGGTATTGTTCCTTGACACATGGACCGAGGTTATTTAAACCATAAACTAGCATAAATAATTACCGAACTCATAGATAATTGAGCGCGAAAGTGCTCTACTCAAGATCGCCCTCGGGTTTCGAAAAACCCGTAAACCGTCCTCGACAAGATGTTTAGGCTTTGATCATCTTGTTGTGTTGTTGTTTAATCTAAGTGTGAGTTGAATGTTGTAGTGTTACATTTTGGCTACATGATCAAACTTTAAACAAGTCCGAAACCATTTTATCTCGAGAATTAAAGGCGGCAAAGAAGACTGAAAGTCGCCGGTCGCCGTTGTTCTTGAGCTCAAGAACACCAACAATGACGCTTTAAGTGTCGCTATAGGCTATTAGCTACGTTTTAATTAATTTTAATTTCGCAATTTTCTTGAAATTAATAAAATTAGAAATAAATTCTAAAATTACTAAAATGGTTTTAAAAATTATTTTAAATTATGAAAAATAATTTCTCGACCAATTGAATATTTTTCTTTAATATTTATAATTATTTAAATATTAAAGGTATTTAATTTATTTAATTAGTGTATTAAATAAATTAGAGAAAAATGATTTAATATTATGAAAAATCATTTTAAATAAGAAAATGTATTTAAAAATATTTTGAGTTATAAAATGTAACTTTTAATATTTTGGGAGAATTTTCATTAATAATTTAATATAATGATATTAGATTTATTTGATTATTAAATTAAATAAATAAGATAAAATGATTTAAATGATTTAAAAATTATTTTAATTGAGAATAAAGTGTTAGAAAATATTTTAAATTATAAAATATAATTTTCAATATTTTTGGAGAATTTTCATTAATAAATTAATATTAATGATATTTGATTTATTTAATTATGATATTAAATAAATGAATTAAAAATGATTTTATTGATTTAAAAATCATTTAACAATGAGAAAAATAGTTTAAAAATATTTTAAGTTATAATTAATGACTTTTAATATTTAGATGATAATTTCATTAATATTTATATATTAATGGTGGTGATTTAAAATGATTTTAATTACTTTAAAAATTATTTAAGTGGAATATTGTTGATTTAAAATATTTTAAGTTATTGATAATAACTTTAATATTTTGACAAGTATGTTATTAATATTTTAATATTATTAAATATTAATAATGATAAGATTATTTGATAATTAAATCATTTAAAAATGATTCCGATGTTTGAAAAATTATTATAAATTATAATAATTGCTTGATAATTATTAAAAGCTTCCAAAAATATTATAATTGATAATTGACTTATCTAAATTAATATTGAAGCTTAGAGACCAAGTTTAATGGACAATCAATGTGTTAATTGTGGATAGGGTGACCGTAATAATTTAGAATGGACCAAAGTCCAACCGCATCGATATAGTTAGACTTGTTATGTGTTTATATAGGTTATAAACACTGATGTGATTATGTGGTAATGTGCCTAGGAGAAGTTTGACTGTGAACTACAGTGTTACGTGTTATAAATAATTATGCTAATTGTAAGACCGATATTATTGGTTATAGGTCTTTCAAAGAAGATAAGTATTTTGTGTAGTCATGTAATCACGGAAGAGGCAAGTTTCCTAACTCAACCTCGAAAGTTAAATTTATTCAATTATTATAGTGGTTAATTATTGCTAATTACACCACATCCGTGGAATTTATTGTTGATTATTCGCAGTTAGTGCATGCTTAATAATTCAAATTGAATTATTGATTCGTAAATATATATTTTTGTAGAATAACCGTTGTTGGATATTCATATCTCAGAAGTTAGAATTGACAATACGTATAATTCCCTGCTTATTGTCAAATTATAATTGAAATGTCTTAGCTAATTATTCTGCTAGATTTAATATTAGTTAGAACTTGATAAGTTCGAGAAGAGAATTCAATTATTATTGATTGATCGATGCCAATTATTTTGGCTAAGATCGAGAAGTAAATAGAATTTGAAATCACAAGATTTCGTTGTTAAATCAAAATCTTGATTCTCGAGATCGAGAAGAACAACCTTTTATAAAAAGGGAATATCATTAAATCGTATATTCGATCATCATGCTGCCGACTTAAATATTATGCATAATATAGGGTATAATAAAATCGATCACTTGTTATACTTGCAGAGGGGTATGATTTAATCTTTACTATTATCCGACATACACCCGGGTATATCAAAGTATAACTTTGATAGTTACTCGAGAAGAGAAGTTCAAGATCCAATGGATCGCTCATTATAAATCTGGAAAACATTCTACTTTGATATTTTGTTGAATTGAATCTTGATTATTCATTTGAATATCGTAGAAACTTTGAAAGCGTTGTACTCTTTCATTATTGAATTATTATGTTGTATAGAATACGAGAAGACTTGTTATTGAATAACGATTTGTTCAGCTATTTCAAAGTTCCCCGAACTTTGGTTTCATTCTATCAAAATAGATAGTCCGGTGATTTGAATACTTATACATTTATTGTATGTATTAACTTCATGGGCAAATTTGTTGCTCACCCTTGCTAAATAAAACATTTCAAATTTAGGGACGAAGTTAGCAGGAGGTGTCAGAAAGAATAAAGGAAAAGGCGTAGTTATAAATTAGTTATGTTGGACATATTTATTATGTTGTATTGTAAACCCTTTTGTATATCTAAAGGGTATGTTTGTAATGTTAAGGTTAGAGAACCTGGGTAATGTATTATAAAACTCTGATAAAAACTTATGTAAGATACTATCTATATAGATTATGGGTAGTTAAATGTTATTTATATTGTGGATCGTGAACACCAAACTCGGGAGTCAGGTAACCCGAATTTGGGGGCGTCACAGGTTGGTATCAGAGTGTTAGGTTATAAACCTTAAGTGGGGTGGGGAAAAACCCTAGGATTATAACCAAAAGCGAGATAGAGAATACTCAAATAGAGTACTAAGTGAGAGATTGCCAAAGTGCAACGATAGTGAGAAAAGTGGACACATAGTGTGAGAAGTTTGTACTGGTGAAGTACTAATCAAGTTGTTTAAACTGATTGTAGGATGTCCGAAAAGACGAAATGGAGTACGGAGATGCCGGTGGGCTGTTGCACCAAAGATGCCGAGTGGCGAGGTGCCAAAGACATAGCTAGTCTGTTGAAGAAGTGGGGAAAGATGGACCAATGATCAATCTTGGGAGTGATCATGACGATTATCCCGAGATGTATCTAAGTGGTGGTGATGAGGCGGCGAGTCCAAAGAAGCTAAGGTGGAACTAAAGAATAAGATCAAGGTTGGTGAACAAGATCAATTATCTGTAGAAGTCCGGAACTCCTAGTAAGGTATTTCTTTTGGAGGAGTTGTGGAAGACGAGGCCAGGCGTTACGTGAAATGACATAGAAGAACGGAATGAGCTCGAGGCGTGAGTTGAAAGGATGAAGACCGAAGGTGGAGGATCATCTGAAGGAACCAGCAAGAAAGACAAGAAGAAAAGGAAGAGAAACAAAGACAAATACAACTCTGGAAATTCAAACCCGAAGAAGAAGCAAACTTGTATCAAGTGTGGAAAGACTCACTGTTGGAGAATGCATGATGTGGAAGAATGTATGCTTGCCGCAAGCGGGAAGGACATATTTCTCTGCATTGTCCTTAGCCAAATTTGAGGAAATGTTTTCATGTGGGCAAACGCAGGCACAGATTCAATAAGTGTCCTAGCAAGAAGAAGACCGAGAAGGCGGTGGACTTTAGATAATTAAGATATAAGTGTAGTATCTTTTGGTAGAAGCTTTTTGGTATTAAGCGTTGTAATATCGAGAACAACGTGTAAACATATGTAAATATATGTTTGTAATGAATGAAATCTTTATTTTCTATATGAATATAAGATTAAGATAAATTTGTGAGTTCTTAAAACTCATATTTATGATAAATTAATGACTCGTAATTATATGAAATGTTTTGAACCCCTCAAATGAATGGACGCCAAAGGTCCACTAGGATAAGTTCATACACTAATATAATTGTGGCAAGTTAATGAACTCATAAGTGTGGTAAGTTTGATGAACTGAAATGGTAATTTGAAAATGGAGAATGTCAACTTTTTGTGTGTAAAGTTGGAGAATTGCAACTTTTGTAAAGTTGTGAGCGTTAATCCTAAAATATTTTAACATGATAGTAAAATGTGTTTAGGTACTATAATAAGTACTATGTGCTATTTGAATAAATATGCGAATACTTGAAAATTATGTGTTGAATTCTTATTGTGTTAAGAATTTGTGTATAGAAAGAGAATTAATATAAGATTTTATTTAAATCGGATCATACCGCTTAGGCAATGAGAATCGAAACCAAAGAGAAGAACAATCGATGAATAATGAAGGAGGTCAAGCGGACCCGATCACGAGAATTTGTGGATATGCTAGCCCAAGCTATGGAAAATAGGGCTTGACCGAGGAAGATCAAGAAATCACCAAATGTAAGATTGGCTAATTTCAAAAATTTTAAAGCGGTGGGACCGCCAGAATTCAAGGGGACTACGGATCCGATCGAAGCCCAAACTTGGGTGAAAGAAATGGAGAAAGCGTTCATGATTGCGCGGGTGGCAGAAGAGCAAAAGACGGCTTTTGCAATATATCTAATGAAGGGAGAAGCCAATTATTGGTGGGAGACGAACCAAGCAAGAGCTGGTACAGAGGTGGTATTGTGGACAAGATTTAAGGAGTTGTTCTTTGAGAATTACTTCTCACGAGTATCTGAGCTCGGATGGAAGTTAAGTTCTTGGAACTTAAGCAGGAGAACATGTCTGTTTCGGAGTATGCTGCTAAATTCAACGAATTGGCATGATTTGTACCTCATCAGGTGGATACAGAAGCGAGAAAGGCAAGAAGATTCGAGAACGGACTGAAACCAGGAATATTCAACAAAGTAGCGGTATTGCAGATCAACACGTTTGCGGCTCTACTGGAGAAAACATTAATTGCTGAAGGAGGAAGCGAAGCTGCATCTCGTTTTCATCAGGAGAAGAAGAAGAAGACCCATGAAGGTGGAAGCAGTGGTGGTAGTAATCCAAACAAGAGGAAGTGGAGTGAGTTTACCCAATCGGGTAGCAAAACTGAAGGGAATAGGAAAGGAGCAGAGCCTTGTGCGAATTGTGGGAAGAACCATGCTGGAGTTTGTCTAAAGAAGAAGGGAGTTTGTTACAACTGCGGACAAGAGGGGCATATGTCGCCAAATTGTCCAAATCCGAAGAAGATACAAGGTTGTTATGCCTGTGGATCAACTGATCATTTGGTAAGGAATTGTCCGAAGAGAAATGCTGAGAAGGAAAGCGCCAATAAGGGACCCGGTAGTGGAACCTTGGCAATCCGAGGACCTGCATAGCCAGGAAGATCAACCGCCCGTACATTTAACATGACGGCGCTGGAGGCAGTGGCCACTCCGGAGGTAGCAGCAGGTAACGATTTTGCTTAATATTTAAATTACGCGATTGATATTGGATATGTATGACTGTGAACTGTTTTCTTTTATAGATTCAAGTCACATGTTAGAATTTGAAACACAAAGTAATATTGTGTTGTTAAAAATGAATTGATGATACAACTTTAAAAGATTGTAGAGAATAAGAAAACGGTGATTCCGAGGACGAAATCCTTTTAAAGAGGGGTGAATGTGATAACCCGAGATTTCGAATAATTAAAATTTTGCGAATATTTTTTTTTTTAATATTGACATTGACTGTTAATATTGTGCTAAGAATTTGTGAGACAAGTCTCGAGAATTAGTCAATTTGTGTATTGACTGAGAAAATAGAGTAGAGTTGTGCTTAATAACTTTAGAAACCCTAACCCTAATTTTCGGATAGGGATTCGGTAGAAAATACAATTAAAATAATTGTATTGTTGATTATGTGTTTGGACTGTATAGAAATGTTGATCAATGGTTGACTGGATAAGGTTTAATATTAATAAACCTTAATAAGGGATTTAAAACCCTAATCTGAAATTTAGAAAATAAATTGTACAATTAAAACCCTAATTGTACGTTAAGAAACCCTAATTTCAAAACCGGGAATTATAAACCCTAATTAGGCAACCCTAATTTTTATTAGCATGCCTAAAGTATTCATTAAACTTAAATATGGTTAGAAATCTCTAATTATATTTTTGTATGGTAACTTTCTATTTTAGAAACCCTAATTTTTGGGTTATAAATTATAATGTACAAATTTGACACTAAGTGCTAAATTAGCAATTTTAATTAGGATAAAATAGTCCTAATTAGCAAATAATGATTCATGATTGGGAAATTACAAAATAATTAGGAAGCCCTAATTATAATTTAGAAATCAAAATTTTCTATTTTAAAATTTAATTAGAAAATTTTTGAAATCCAAGTTGCTAAATATTTGAGGGTTAAAAACCTAAACCCTAAATTTGTCCAAACCCTAAATTTTTGTATGCTCAAACCCTAAACCCTAAGGGTTTCATCAAATGAAAAAATCTAGAAATTTAAGGAAATGACCAAAATGCCCTTTATGGGATTTTTATAAGATTGCTTGCAAAATGGCCATGACTTTAGTTGTTGAGCTAACCCTTGACTTTATTTGGCCTACAAACACAAAGACATCGATCTACCTAGCCACCAAATTAAATCCAACAAGATCGATCTAGCAACTTAGTATATTATATAAGTGTTAAAGAGAGAGAAAAATGCATAGAATTTGCCATATTGCTAACCAAGCTCTCACCAACTCTCTCTCTATCTCAAAGCTCAAAATATTATAGTAGATCACCATTTATACACCTTAGATCACCCAAGATCGAAATCAAAAGTCGAAATTGAAAATCAAGCAAAAGAGGTATGAAACCCTAATTTTGAAATCCTTCAATTCTTTGTTATTTGTTGCAATTGATTGCTCAAATATGTGTAATAAGGTGTCAATTGAAGTTCTGGGTTGATAAATCATGAACCCATAACATCAAAGTTCACGAATTTAGAGTTTTTCAACATCTGGAAATCTGGAAAATTGTGTTTTTTAGTCAAATGTCAGATCTTATAGATCCGTGTGTGTTAAGTTTTTTCGATGTTTAAAACTTGTAACATGTAGCCTGATATGTGTTCTTTAAGTTGCAAAAAGAATCAGACCCAGATCTATTATAGATCAGAAGATATAATCGGTCAAAACCCGTTGACCGGGCTTGACCGAGTAAAAATCTGGGTTACCCAGAAAGTGAAAAACCGAACCTGACAAGATCTTTGAAGGTCCTTATCTGTCCGGTTGATTGTTGTTTGTTGATGTTGTTGTATGCATATTGTAGACTGTAATATCGAGTCCAAGAACCTGCCTTTATATTCCATAAACATCAAATGTATTGGATTTTATAGATGGTCAAACTAGACCACCCGAACAGATTTTATGTTTCTTCGGGAAACCCGTAATCAGTATGAACAAGGATTCTGCTGAGGTTTGACCGAAATTTGGATCTCGAGAGGTTAATATGTTTTAGCCGATTTGTTGGTATGGTATTGTTCCTTGACACATGGACCGAGGATTTAAACCATAAACTAGCATAAATAATTACCGAACTCATAGATAATTGAGCACGAAGTGTGCTATCAAGATCGTTCTGGGTTTCGGAAAACCCGAAACCGTCTCGACAAGATGTTTAATGTTGACCAGATCATCTTGTTGTGTTGTTGTTTGATCTAAGTGTGAGTTGCATGTTGTAGTGTTACATTTTGGCTACACGATCAAACTTTAAACAAGTCCAGAAACCATTTTGTCTGAGAATTAAAAAGCGTTCAAAAAGCACCTGAAAGTCGCCGTATTTGCAATCGTTGTTCTTGAGCTCAAGAACACCAACAGCGACGCTTTGTGTCGCTATAGGCTATTAGCGACAGTTTTAATTAATTTTAATTTCGAATTTTTAAAATTAATAAAAATTAGAAATAAATTCTAAAATTACCAAAAATGGTTTTAAAAATTATTTTAAATTATGAAAAATAATTTCTAATTAATTGAATATTTTTCTTTAATATTTATAATTATTTAAATATTAAAAGGTATTTAATTTATTTAATTAGTGTATTAAATAAATTAGAGAAAATGATTTAATATTATGAAAAATCATTTTAAATAAGAAAAATGTATTTAAAAATATTTTGAGTTATAAAATGTAACTTTTAATATTTTGGGAGAATTTTCATTAATAATTTAATATAATGATATTATATTTATTTGATTATTAAATTAAATAAATAAGATAAAAATGATTTAAATGATTTAAAAATTATTTTAATTGAGAATAAAGTGTTAGAAAATATTTTAAATTATAAAATATAATTTTCAATATTTTTGGAGAATTTTCATTAATAAATTAATATTAATGATATTTGATTTATTTAATTATGATATTAAATAAATGAATTAAAAATGATTTTATTGATTTAAAATCATTTAACAATGAGAAAAATAGTTTAAAAATATTTTAAGTTATAATTAATGACTTTTAATATTTAGATGATAATTTCATTAATATTTATGTATTAATGGTGGTGATTTAAAAATGATTTTTAATTACTTTAAAAATTATTTAAGTGGAATATTGTTGATTTAAAATATTTTAAGTTATTGATAATAACTTTAATATTTTGACAAGTATGTTATTAATATTTTAATATTATTAAATATTAATAATGATAAGATTATTTGATAATTAAATCATTTAAAAATGATTCCGATGTTTGAAAAATTATTATAAATTATAATAATTGCTTGATAATTATTAAAAGCTTCCGAGAAATATTATAATTGATAATTGACTTATCTAAATTAATATTGAAGCTTAGAGACCAAGTTTAATGGACAATCAATGTGTTAATTGTTTGGATAGGGTGACCGTAACAGAACGAGAATGGACCGAAGTCCAACGATCGATATAGTTAGACTTGTTATGTGTTTATATAGGTTATAAACACTGATGTGATTATGTGGTAATGTGCCTAGGAGAAGTTTGACTGTGAACTACAGTGTTACGTGTTATAAATAATTATGCTAATTGTAAGACCGATATTATTGGTTATAGGTCTTTCGAAAGAAGATAAGTATTTTGTGTAGCTGTAATCAGCGGAAGAGGCAAGTTTCCTAACTCAACCTTGAGTTAAATTTATTCAATTATTATAGTGGTTAATTATTGCTAATTACACCACATCCAGGGAATTTATTGTTGATTATTCGCAGTTAGTGCATGCTTAATAATTCAAATTGAATTATTGATTCAGAAATATATATTTGTAGAATAACTGTTGTTGGATATTCATATCTCAGAGAAGTTAGAATTGACAATACGAGATAATTCCCTGCTTATTGTCAAATTATCTTTGAGAAATGTCTTAGCTAATTATTCGCCTGATTTAATATTAGTTAGAACTTGATAAGTTCGAGAAGAAATTCAATTATTATTGATTGATCGATGCCAATTATTTCGGCTAAGATCGAGAAGTAAATAGAATTTGAAATCACAGTATTTCGTTGTTAAATCAAAATCTTGATTCTGAGACTGAGAAGAACAACCTTTTATAAAAAGGGAATATCATTAAATCGTATATTCGATCATTGCGCGCGACTTAAATATTATGCATAATATAGGGTATAATAAGCTGATCACTTGTTATACTTGCAGAGGGGTATGATTTAATCTTTATGGTTATCTGATACACCTGGGTATATCAAAGTATAACTTTGATAGTTACTCGAGAAGAGAAGTTCAAGATCCAATGGATCGCTCAGTATAAATCTGGAAAACATTCCACTTTGATATTTCGTAGAATTGATTCTTGATTATTCATTTGAATATCGTAGAAACTTTGAAAGCGTTGTACTATTTCATTATTGAATTATTATGTTGTATAGAATACGAGAAGACTTGTTATTGAATAACGATTTGTTCAGCTATTTCAAAGTTCCCCGAACTTTGGTTTCATTCTATCAAAATAGATAGTCTAGTGATTTGAATACTTATACATTTATTGTATGTATTAACTTGCGGGGCAAATTTGTTGCTCACCCTTGCTAAATAAAACATTTCAAATTTAGGGAAGAAGTTGCGAGGAGGTGTCTTTGCAAAGGACAAGGGAAAAGGCGTGAGTTATAAATTAGTTATGTTGGACATATTTATTATGTTGTATTGTAAACCCTTTTTGTATATCTAAAGGGTATGTTTGTAATGTTAAGGTTAGAGAACCTGGGTAATGTATTATAAAACTCTGATAAAAACTTATGTAAGATACTATCTATATAGATTATGGGTAGTTAAATGTTATTTATATTGTAGATCGTGAACACCAAACTCGGGAGTCAGGTAACCCGAATTTGGGGGCGTCACATTTCCGAAGGAGTTATCGGGTATTCCACTGGACAGGGAGGTTGAGTTTGTAATTGATCTGTTACCTGGAACGGCGCCAGTTTCAAGGGCACCATAACAGATGGCGCCAGTTGAGATGAAGAAGTTAATGGTTCAGTTGCAATAACTATTAGATAGAAAGTACATTCAACCGAGTGTGTCTCCTTGGGGAGCACCAGTGTTGTTTGTCAAGAAAAAGGATGGGTCATTAAGACTTTGTATTGACTATCGAGAGTTGAACAAGTTGACGATTAAGAATAAATACCCGTTGCCCAGGATCGATGATCTATTTGATCAGTTGAAAGGGGCAAAGTATTTTTTTAAGATAGATTTGCGCACGGGGTATCATCAGTTAAACGTGAGAAAGGAGGATTTACCTAAGACGGTGTTCAGAACTCGTTATGGTCATTACGAGTTTCTGGTAATGTCGTTTGGGTTGACTAATACGCCAGCCGCATTTATAGATATGATGAACAGAGTGTTCAAATAGTATTTGGACAAGTTCGTCGTAGTGTTCATTGATGATATTTTAGTCTATTCTAAGACGTCAGAAGATCGTGCCGAACATCTAAGGATAGTGTTGGAAACACTAAGAAAGGAAAAGTTGTATGCAAAATTCACAAAGTGTGAATTTTGGCTCGAGAGAGTGTAGTTTCTAGGACATGTTATTGATAAAGATGGCATTTCCGTGGATCCAGCAAAAGTAGAAGCAGTTAATGTGTGGGAGCAACCGAAAATGCCAACCGTGGTTCGGAGTTTTCTGGGGTTAGCGGGATACTATAGAAGGTTCATTCTGGACTTTTCTAAAATAGCTACTCCATTGACAAATCTGACAAGGAAGTCGGTAAAATATGTGTGGACTGAAAAATGTGAGAACAATTTTCAGGAGTTGAAGAAGAGGTTAAGTGAGGCACCTGTATTATCCTTACCAGACGATACAGGAAACTTTGTAGTGTATAGCGATGCTTCACATAAAGGACTGGGTTGCGTGCTCATGCAGCATGGCAAGGTCATTGCGTATGCGTCACGTCAATTAAAGGATTATGAGAAGGTTTATCCTACTCATAATCTGGAATTGGCAGCTGTAGTTTTTGCCTTGAAGATATGGATGCATTATCTATATGGTGAGAAGTGTGAGATATACACAGGCCACAAAAGTCTAAAATATATCTTCACACAGAAGGAGTTGAATATGAGACAGAGAAGGTGGTTAGAGTTAATAAAAGATTATGACTGTGATATCTTATATCATCCGGGGAAAGCAAATGTAGTAGCCGATGTGCTAAGTAGAAAGGGTAAAGAGAAAATGTCAATGTTAATAACTCAGAATGAGTTAATAACAGCGATGGCAAGAATGGAGTTAGAAGTTAAGTTACCGGAGGAAGCGGTGGAAATGTTATTTTCCATGGAAACCCAACCGACCATAGTGGAATGGGTTAGGGGAGTACAGTTGAGTAACGAAGAATACAAGCAGATGAAGAAGAGGATAGAAGATGAAGAAAAGACTAGGTATAACCTCGATAAGGAGGGATTACTTCATTTTGAAGGAAGAATTTGGGTTCCAAATGATTCCAGATTGAAAGAGGAGATAATGATGGAGGCTCATAGTTCGAGGTACTCGATACATCCCGATAGTACAAAGATGTATCAAGACCTTCGTCAGAACTTTTGGGGCCGAACATGAAAAAGGAGATAGCAGAATATGTTAGTAGGTGCTTAACATGTCAAAAAGTTAAGGCTGAACACCAACGACTGAGTGGGTTGTTGCAACCGTTAGAAATTCCAGAGTGGAAGTGGGAGCATATCACAATGGACTTTATGGTGGGACTTCCAACAACAAGAAAAGGATACGATGCTATTTGGGTGTTAGTGGATCGATTGACGAAATCAGCTCATTTTCTACCAATAGGAGTTAGGTATAACCTAGATCAGTTAGCTAAGCTGTATGTTAAGGAAATTATTTTCAGACATGGAGTATGTAAGACCCCAGTTTTTATGAATAAAGATGATTTTTCTATAATTATTATTTTTGAATATTATGGAATGAATTTGTTATAATGTTATAGTTGTGGGTAGTATTTATAAATTCTGCAAAGTATGCAAGTTGTTATATTATATTCGATTGGTGGGGAATATTCGCTTTTAGCGAGGAATATTCGTGCAAACTAAGTAATCATTGGTGGACCCCACAATAATGTAATTATTGTCGAATTGAGAAAACGACAAAAATATTTTTATGAAAATAATGGCGGAAGTTTTACTGAATTATCTTGCTGAACTACTCAAGTAGTAAAAGTACAAAGATGTCTGCGTGGTTGCATAGTAGCACATGGTATTGATTATTGATGCTTACGTGAGAAGTCACTCGGTTATACTCAATTATTGCTACAGTAATTGTTGCATCATATCTCTCATATTATTGATTCGATTATTGTCACAGTATCATCTGCATTATATGATATATTATTAAATCAATAATTGAGACGACGAAGTTATTCATATTATTAAATTGCAATATTTACAATGTCTAGAAGTTCTGCCAAGGAGAGATTTGGTCACCTAATTGCGCGCCAATAGGGAGAAATCCTTATTGGAAAGCCCCATCTTTCCTGGGAATGACCTGGTTGTTAAATATTGTGAGTTATAATATTAATGATGAATAAGTTCGTGTTGATTAAAAATGAATTTGATAGTTCCATTGTGTTGGGATTATTAGTGTTTGTGGAAATTAACATCTATTCCGATGATAATTGATGTCTGAGGGTTATATTGATAAATTAGGGAATTTATCATGAGAAGTTAATTGCTACTAATTCACATGCTTATATAACTATTTGTTCACATGTGTGTACTATTGAATCACAGTCTTATACTATTAGGGGAGTTGGTGCAAGATTGATAATACTTGCATGATTAAATTAAAGATGGAGGTACTATACCGTAATTCGTATTTTCACATGATTATAACTATTGATTCACATGATTGAACTATTGATTCACATTATTTACTATTAGGGGAGGTGGTGCAAGTTTTATAATACTTGCAGGACTAAATTAAAAATGAAAGAAAAGTTGGGGGTATTGTACTGTAATTTTTTGAGCCCCAAATCGTGCACTTATCGAAACTATATTTTTCTATAAATAGAAGCTCATTCTCCTTCATTTCTCACCAATTCACTAAAGCTATAGAGCAATTATTATAGAGATAAATTATAGAGAGAAGCTATAGAGAGAAAATCTATAGAAGAAGAGAAGCATGCTACCTCACTATTCCAGTATCCAGTTTCTTCTGAGGTAAGGGGTATTATTCCTTTTGTAGTCATGAAGAAAACTTCTGTTATTCCATTCTTTATTGTTCTGTTGGAATATCGCGTCTGTGTGTTTTACGCCGGACCTGGTTCCGTCTTTATTATTCTGTTGGAATAACCTGCCTGTGCGGTCTATCGCATGCCTGGTTGATTTCTTTTATTATTCCATTCTTTATTATACTCAGTTGGTTAAAGTTTTAACTTCTATACTCCATGAAATTAGTGGAATATCCATGATATTTGCGCTTCATCAAGTATCTTTTCATGGAAATATTCTTCTGAGCATTCTTGAATTTTACTCTACAAAGAAGTATCATGTTGACAATTTGGACGTTATTAGTTCTTGGTTAAATTAATTCTTGAACTTATTTTATTGAATTCTTATATCATTGTCATCATCCTCATGTTTATATTATATTGAAAGTTATCTGTGGCCTGTAGTGCATAGATGGACTTGGTATGATTATGACTAGGGATTATTCGGTATAATTATGATCGTAATGTTACAAATGATGTGGTAAAAGTCCTCATTGGACCGTAGTGCATTGGTGGACAGTTGTTGGCATGATCATGACCATTAATGAATACACGAATATCCTTGGCCCGTAGTGCGTGGATAATTTGTGGTCGTGACCCTAATGAATATCCTTGGTCAGTAGTGTGCGGGGATGATGTGGATTATTTATTAAAAGTGAGTCTCGGCGATAAAAAGTGATGAAAACCTTTTTAAATCATAAAAGATAGTGGATTTTATTCTCTACTTGACTCTTTTAATGGATTACTTGTTCTGCTGCAGTTAAACTTGATGTCTATTGTATTTTATCAGTTTAACATTGTTGAAGGCTAATGATAATTTATTCGCATTATCTTAGTCATAATATTTCTTCTTTGGGCTAGTTGAGCTCACCCTTTCTTTCACCGCTTTTCTTCAGGAAATGAGAATATAGTTGGAGCAGTCTGGGAAACGGAGTGACGGTCCAAATGATAGTATTAGTAGTCCTCACTATTCGTGAAATAGTGTGATAATAAATGTATTGAGGACTTATTTTGAGTTTGTATACGATTGAAAGACAATGATTGTATTAAAACTCACAGCTCATGTTGTATATTTATGTTTGTATCTGAATTTTGTACCATGTAAGTGGCGACCTAAGATGGGTGATGTATACCTGTTTTGGGGGCGTCACAGAGTACCTGTTTCGATTGTGTCAGATCGTGATCCACGATTCACATCGAACTTTTGGAGAAGTTTGCAAGAGCAAATGGGAACGCAATTAAGATTGAGTACGGCGTATCATCCT
The DNA here is from genome assembly GCA_020205605.1 of Panax ginseng. Taxonomy (NCBI): domain Eukaryota; kingdom Viridiplantae; phylum Streptophyta; class Magnoliopsida; order Apiales; family Araliaceae; genus Panax; species Panax ginseng. The sequence goes on along the minus strand of CM035130.1, from coordinate 53,977,041 downwards.
TAGACGGATGGTCTGAGTTAACGGACAATTCAAACGCTAGAAGATATGTTAAGATCTTGCATTATTGATTTCAAAGGGAGTTGGGACGAGTATCTACCTTTGGTGGAATTCTCGTACAACAATAATTTTCACGCTAGTATAGGCATGCCGCCTTACGAAGAGTTGTATGGAAGGAAGTGCTGAACTCCATTGTGTTGGGATGAGGTGGGTGAACGTTGTATGTTGGGACCTGAGATGGTATAGCAAACGGTGGCATGGTGGAGATAATATGTGCTCGATTAGTTGTGGCTCAAGATAGACATCGGAAGTATGCAGATCCTCACAGAGAAAATAGAGAATTTGATGTAGGATCTTGTCTTTTTGAAAGTATTGCCTTGGAAGGGGAAGATACATTTTGGAAAGAAGGGGAAGTTAAGTCCAAGGTTTGTAGGACCTTTTGAGATTTTAAGAAGGGTAGGAGAGGTGGCTTATGAAGTAGCCTTACTTCCAGAAATGGAACGTATTCATAATGTGTCCGTGTTGCGTCCCTATAAACCAAACTATGGACACGTAATAGAGTATGAATCTATTCAGATAGAGAAAGATTTGTCCTATGAGGAACTTCCAGTTCAAATTATGGATAGGAAGGAACAAGTTTTAAGAAATAAGTTCATACCTTCAGTGAAGGTGTTATGGAGAAACCACAATGATGACGAAGCAACATGGGAGCTCGAGAGTAAAATGAAGGAAGATTTTCCTCATTTGTTCATGTAATTATAAGCTAAGATTCTGGGGACAGAATCCTTATAAGGGGGAGAGAATGTAATGCCCGAGAAAATCGGATTTTTATGACAATTAAATTTTTATTTGATTATGTGAATTAAATGAATTTAATTGATTTATTATGTGAGTAAGCTATGTGAAGGTCGTTCTATGACCTAGAATGTGTTTATATGTGAGTAAGTTATTCGAACTATCTTAAAGGGGCTTATATCACTCTGCTTAAAGGGAAGTTCATTCGTCTGGTTCCAGAAATTCCCAAACCAATACCTCCTACTTCACTGCCTTCCTCCCCTGAAATTCTCACTATCCTTCACACAATCGCAAACAATCAAGCCCAAATCACTTCTGATATCAAAGACATCCAACTCCGTCTCTCCGTTCTTGAAAAAGGCAAACTCCCCATTCGTTGTGATGATCTTCATGCTATGTTTCGCAATGTGGAAGATGAGTTTATTAACCTTAAGGATGGTTTCGAGTTGCACACTCGGGCAATGGTTGAAGCCCTGCAACGGAAGATGAACCGCAACGCCTGTCAATTGAGTACTGAGCTAAAATTCATCAATAACCAAATTGGGACTCTGGGATGTTTTACGAGTGCCGCATGAATGATCTTAATGAGGAGTTACAAGCAGACCAAGTCCAAGCAAGCATACCCGAATGGCCCCAATGCAATTGGATAACCGAATATCAAGGTGACTTTCTAGACCTGCACTTACCTCCTCCTACCTTCATTGCTCGTCCACCCTAATTTGCCAACACAATGTCCCTGGAAGAGATCATGCACCGCAGGCTTCACCGACCCTATTTCACCGCCCGTGAAGCAAATCATGTGAATCTTGAGGAGGAAGATGCTTAGCTGCTCTGTCATTTTTTTTGGCATTCCAGACACTCCTTTTTGATTGATGCCAAAGGGGGAGAAGACTTATGTTTTTTTGCATTTTCTCTGCTCCCAAAGATAATTTTTTAAAAAAATTCTTGTGCTATTAAGACTATGGTTTAAATTTGTTGATGGATGCTGGTTTAATCATTACCTATATTTTTGTCTTAAACATATTATGGACTAACCAGAAAATGCAGGGCTACTTTGAATGTGACAGGGTTGTCCAAACACTGAATATATGCAGTTAACAGCATGCATAAATTAAGGGGGAGTTGTAACTCTCTTGAAATGCATGGTTTTAGGGGGAGCCATAATTACTTTGTTGTCATAATCAAAAAGGGGGAGAATGTTGACTTATGTCACACCCTATGTTTTGATGATGACCATATTTGTTTACTAACCATGCCCTATAACGTTTCAGGAACATCAAGAAAAAAAGTCCAAAGTCAAGGCGTCTTTGAAGAAAGAAAAGATATATGGAGTCCTAGGAATATATGTAAGATGTTAGTATTTATTACTTTCCAAAATAAGGCTATAGCACATGTGCATTACATATATATACTAGCATTCATATTTGAAGTTGCATGATTAATAATATGCATGGCCAAATTTGCTCAACATAAGGAATCAAATCCTGATTGAATAGACCCACACGGTAGAGCATGAAATGGGGTAGATAAATTATCATAAATTATGCATTAAATCTCTCCATCAATCTAAGATCACGGTTAAGACAACAATGAGATAGCAGGAGTCATGAATTACAATTCAAGAAATCTAATTGGTTATCTCCAACGGTCTAATGCGTATGAACACCGTCTAGGAGATAATTATGGTAAGCACAAATCATGACATCATAGATCTTGCATCATAAATCATGCTACACGAACTATGGGTCATAAATCAGGGGTCTTATTTCTAGGAAAGTAATTAAGAAATCTAGTGGATTGATTACCATATGCAGTACAGGAATCATGAGCCATGATTTGGGAAATCTAATTGGTTGGGTCTAACGGTCCAATATATATTGAGAAATATGGAAACTTTGTGATAACCCGGGATTTCGAATAATCAAAATTTTACGAATAAATTTTTTTTTTATTTAATATTAACTGTTAATAGTGTACTGAGAATTAGTGAGACAAGTCTCGAGAATTAGTCAATATATGTTTTGACTGAGAAATTAGAGTAGAGTTATGCTTAACAACTTTAGAAAACCCTAACCCTAATTTTCGGATAGGGATTCGGTAGAAAATACAATTAAAATAATTGTATTATTGACTGTGTGTTTGGACTGTATAGAAATGTTGATCAATGGTTGACTGGATAAGGTTTAATATTAATAAACCTTAATAAGGGATTTAAAACCCTAATCTGAAATTTAGAAAATAAATTGTACAATTAAAACCCTAATTGTACGCCGGGAAACCCTAATTTCAAAACCGGGAATTATAAACCCTAATTAGGCAACCCTAATTTTTAATAGCATGCCTAAAGTATTCATTAAACTTAAATATGGTTAGAAATCTCTAATTATATTTTTATATGGTAACTTTCTATTTTAGAAACCCTAATTTGTGGGTTGAAAACCCTAATGACCATTTTGAACCCTAATTATGCAAAAGGTGGATTTAATTGCTATAATTGCAATGTTAATCGTGAAATATAAATCCTAATTATCAAGTTAGTAGAAACCCTAATCTAATTGGGAAATCTAATTTCTAAAATTGAAATTTTATTTTTCTATTTAAAACCCTAATTTTTGGGTTATAAATTATAATGTACAAATTTGACCCTAAGTGCTAAATTAGCAATTTTAATTAGGATAAAATAGTCCTAATTAGCAAATAATGATTCATGGTTGAAATTACAAAATAATTAGGAAGCCCTAATTATAATTTAGAAATCAAAATTTTCTATTTTAAAATTTAATTAGAAAATTTTTGAAATTCAAGTTGCTAAATATGTGAGGGTTAAAACCTAAACCCTACAAGTTGTCCAAAACCCTAAATTTTAGTATGCTCAAACCCTAAACCCTAAGGGTTTCATCAAATGAGAAAATCTAGAAATTTAAGGAAATGACCAAAATGCCCTTTATGGGATTTTTATAAGATTGCTTGCAAAATGGCTATCACTTTATTAGGTCACCAACTCTCTTGACTTTGTGACTCTAAAACTCACCAAATTCAAATCCCCAAATTAAAATACATCAAATCCAAGCAACATCAAGCAATATATATAAGATTCAGAGAGAGAAATTTCATAAAAATTAGCCATATTGCTAACTTACTCTTACCAACTCTCTCTCTCTCAAAGTCTCAAATATTATAGTAGATCACCATTTATACAAATTTTTTATCACCCAAGAACAGAATCAAAAGTCATAATTGAAAATCAAGCATAAAAGGTATAAAACCCTAAATTTTGAAATCCTTCAATTCCTCGTTAAATGTTGTAATTGATTGTTCAAAGATATGTAATAAGGTGTCAATTGAAGTTCTGGGTTGATAAATCATGAACCCATAACATCAAAGTGCATGAATTTAAAGTTTTTCAAAATCTGGAAATCTGAAATCTGATTTTCACCAAATGTCGATCTTATAACTCCGTGTTTAGTAAGTGTTTTTGATGTTTAAAACTTGTAAATTGTATCCTTATATGTGTACTTTAAGTTGCAAAAGAATGAAAGCCGATCATTTGTAGATCAAAAGTTATACACTGGGCCAAACTAGCGCCGACTGTCTGCTTTTCAAGAATTCTCGAAAACCCGTAATTGGCCCAAGAACAGCTTCAACTCTACTTTGACCGCCATATCTTGTTCATGCTTTGTGATGGTTTTGTGTTATTATTCTTGATAGTTGTAGTACTACATGTTTTCTACAAACCGGAGTTGATATATCACATAAATTGAACACGTAATGAAAGTTATAAGGACCCAAAGTGGGTACTTGGGTTCTCGTAAACCCGTAAAAATGAAGAACACGCTTGTCGACTTTTTGGAGACTTAGATCTCTATGATCTGTTGTTGTTTAGTGATGAAACTTGTTATTTAGTTGTAGTATTACATTTATACTACAACATGAAAGCAATTACGAGATCGAAAGTAAGAGGAACACGATTAAATCATGCGGTCAAACAAGGCACTTCATTTACCGGTGATTTTCCTCGGCTTGAAGCTCAAGAACACCTATAATGATGTAAAGTGTCGCTATAGGCTTTTAGCTTACAGTTTAATTTATTTTATTTTCCAATATTCCTAAATTAATAAAAAATAGAAATAAATTCTAAAATTACCAAAATGGTTTTAAAAATTATTTTAAATTATGAAAATAATTTCTAACCAAATTGAATATTTTTCTTTAATATTTATGATTATTTAAATATTAAAGGTATTTAATTTATTTAATTAGTGTATTAAATAAATTAGAGAAAAGTGATTTAATATTATGAAAATCATTTTAAATAAGAAAATGTATTTAAAAATATTTTGAGTTATAAAATGTAACTTGTAATATTTTTGGGAGAATTTTCATTAATAATTTAATATTAATGATATTAGATTTATTTGATTATTAAATTAAATAAATAAGATAAAAATGATTTAAATGATTTAAAAATCATTGTTATTGAGAATAAAGTGTTAAAAATATTTTAAATTATAAAATATAATTTTCAATATTTTTGGAGAATTTTCATTAATAAATTAATATTAATGATATTTGATTTATTTAATTATGATATTAAATAATGAATTAAAAATGATTTTATTGATTTAAAATCATTTAACAATGAGAAAAAATAGTTTAAAAATATTTTAGGTTATAATTAATGACTTTTAATATTTAGATGATAATTTCATTAAAATTTATATATTAATGGTGGTGATTTAAAATGATTTTAATTACTTTAAAAATCATTTAAGAGGAATATTGTTGATTTAAAAATATTTTAAGTTATTGATAATAACTTTAATATTTTGACAAGTATGTTATTAATATTTTAATATTATTAAATATTAATAATGATAAGATTATTTGAGAATTAAATCATTTAAAATGATTCCAATGTTTGAAAAATTATTATAAATTATAATAATTGCTTGATAATTATTAAAAGCTTCCAAAAATATTATAATTGATAATTGACTTATCTAAATTAATATTGAAGCTTAGAGACCAAGTTTATTGGACAATCAATGTGTTAATTGGTTTGATAGGTGACCAAAACACCGAGAATGGACCAAGTCCAACCAGCATCGATATAGTTAGACATGTTATGTGTTTATATAGGTTATAAACACCGATGTGGCTATGTGGTAATGTGCCTAGGAGAAGTTTGATCGTGAACTACAAAGTATTACGTGTTATGAATAATTGTGCTAATTGTAAGACCGATATTATTGGTTATAGGTCTTTTGAAAGCGATAAGTATTTTGTGTAGTCAGAATCGCAGAAGAGGCAAGTTCCCTAACTCAACCTCGAGTTATTTCATTCAATTACTATTGGTGGATAATTATTGCTAATTATGCCACGTCCGTGGATTTATTGTTGAAATTAAATTATTGAATTAGAATATATATATTCGCTGAATTATCGTTGTTGGATATTCATATCTCAGAGAAGTTAGAATTGATGTGATGATAATTCTTGTTTATTGTCAAATTATACTTTGAGAAATGTCTTAGCTAATTATTCGCTAGATTTAATATTAGTTAGAACTTGATAAGTTCGAGAAGAGAATTCAATTATTATTGATAGATCGATGCCAATTATTTCGCTAAGATCGAGAAGTAAATAGAATTTGAAATCACAAGATTTCGTTGTTAAATCAAAATCTTGATTCTCGAGACCGAGAAGAACAACCTTTTATAAAAAGGGAATATCATTAATTCAGATATTCGATCATTACGCCTGTGACTTAAAAATATTATGCATAATATAGGGTATAATAAGTCGATCACTTGTTATACTTGCAGGAGGGGTATGATTTAATCTTTACTATTATCCGATACACCGGGTATATTAAAGTATAACTTTGATAGTTACTCGAGAAGAGAAGTTCAAGATCTAATGGATCGCCAAGATAAATGGAAAACATTCCACTTTGATATTTCAGAGAATTGATTCTTGATTATTCATTAGAATATCGTAGAAACTTTGAAAGCGTTTGTACTCTTTCATCATTGAATTATTGTGTTGATTAGAAAACGAGAAGACTTGTTATTGAATAACAATTTGTTCAGCTATTTCAAAGTTCCCCGAACTTTGGTTTCATTCTATCAAAATAGATAGTCTGGTGATTTGAATACTTATACATTTATTGTATGTATTAACTTGCGGGGCAAATTTGTTGCTCACCCTTGCTAAATAAAACATTTCAGCTAGGGACGAAGTTGCAGGAGGTGCTGTGAAGCAGAACAAAGGCAAAGGCGTAGTTATAAATTAGTTATGTTAAACATATTTAATATGTTGTATTGTAAACCCTTTTTGTATATCTAAAGGGTATGTTTGTAATGTTAAGGTTAGAGAACTCCGGTAATGTATTATTAAACTCGATAAAAACTTACGTAAGTTACTATCTATATATTATGGGTAGTTAAATGTTATTTATATTTGGATCGTGAACACCAAACTCGGGGGTCAGGTAACCCGGATTTGGGGGTGTCACAAACTTGCTTGTAAATGTGTATGGTAATATAAAGTGTTGACTTCCGGCTTTTTAGAAATTGGGACAAGCCTAAATCAATTAGTCTTAAAAATATTGACAGCGTGATATCTCAGATAATGGAAATGGAAATCAAGCTGAGTATATCATGATTGACATAGACTGCAAGATTTGTGCTAAGTGTTTTTAAACGTGCATATTACTACATCAAATCTGTGCAACGGAAATATTCTCGAGAGGTCTATATAAACGGAACTCGTTAACATATTCAAATACGAAAAACATACACAGAAATTCATTGCTTACAAGCTACTAAATTGTTTTTCACTAAGACAAACATTGATTGCATTAAGAATAGAATTGCAGCTATGAAGAACGTATAGAAAACATTCTGGTAATATTCTTCTTGCATATCATTTCATTTCATATTAGAGCCTTGAGTTGGTGAGTAATATATTGCTTGATCATTAGACCTCTAGTGTGTATCTTATTTTCCCTATCTCAATCAATATTACATGTAAGTCTGTTTTGAATTGGTAACTTATTACAGTCAAGTTTGAGGGAAGCATAGGTGCTTAAGAGTGCATAGGTGCACAGGGAACAAAGGTGTTCAAATTACTAGAACTTGTATTGTAATTGAAAGAGTTTAATAAAAGTGAGTCTCAAATACTAGTTGGTATTGGACGTGGATTAGGCTATTATTCTAGAGGGTAGTAGTTAAACCACATAAAAATTCTGGTGTTTGTGTGATTGCATTCTGTGCTTGAATATCTTGTTGTTTATCTAGCAGCCTGCATTCTATTCATATCAGTAAAATTGGTTAACTAAATAATATCCTGATTTGGTAATCCAGCTAGCTGCATTAAACATCCGAAGGATTTTTGATAAGAAATAAAAATTGGACATAGTTTGTGCCTACACTTATTCAACCCCCCCCCCCCCTTCTAAGTGTACCTATTTAAATTTCATTCGGTGAAGGTGTTATGGAGAAACCACAATGCTGACGAAGCAACGTGGGAGCTCGAGAGTAAAATGAAAGAAGATTTTTCTCATTTGTTCATGTAATTATAAGCTAAGATTCTAGGGAAAGAATCCTTATAAGGGGGAGAGAATGTAACGCCCGAGAAAATCGAATTTTTATGACAATTAAATTTTTATTTGATTATGTGAATTAAATGAATTTAATTGATTTATTATGTGAGTAAGCTATATGAAGGTTGTTCTATGACCTATAATGTGTTTATATGGTTAGTAATCTGGCTATGTGCTAGAATTAATTGTTTAGTATTTCCAAGACGAAAATAAATGTTTTCCGAGAAATTTCCGTAAAAACACTATTCATCCATTTCTGTTCGGGGAATTATTTTGAGATTCTGAGAAACGCGTAATGATAGAATATCGAGATAAGATGAAATATCTAATAATATTTCATTTATGGCAAACAAATTTTTCGCATGCGGACTTAAAACCTAAGGGTTGAGTGTATGGATTTTCGAGAAGGAAATGAAATGCGTAGAAGGAGTTTCATTATTTTAATGTGTGTGTTATACTAGGATGATACTGTTTAGTATCTGTGTATAATACAATGAGTTAATACGAAGTACAATACGATTATCGTACTAGTATTATACGGAGAGAATACGTGAATTATACGTATAGAATACGATTTGTATTATGGAATTAAGTTAAGACTTAATGTTAATTCATTTGGGTTGGATTATGCTTAGTCCAATCAATTGAATGAGCAAGCCTAATGGATTAGTTGGTTAAGCCCAATTCAAGGCCAATATTAGATTGGTTAAGCCCAATGCATGAAAACCAAACCGTGGATCGAACCGGTGGGTCACCGAATGGGTAAAACTCATGGGGCAACCCATGGGGATAACCCATGGGCAAGGGTGGGTCGGCCCTTGGTGTGCAAGGAAAGATTGATGATTGGTCACCAAGCATTTTACTTGGTGACCAAGTGTGAATACTAAGGAGGTGGGTTGTTTATTGTCTAGATTTCCCTCCATTTCATTTTCTATAAATAGAAAGCCAAGGTCCAATTGCCCAACCTAGATTATTTGAGAGAGAAAGAGAGCTAGACTCACAAATCATACACTTTGGAAGCTTTGACTTAGAGTTTTCCAAGAGATTTCATAAGAGTTCTTGAGGTAATACTCCTTGTTTCTCATTTTCATCTCTTTTGATTTTCTTTTATCATGGAGAATCATAAATAGGTGGCATGTGTCTTGTATAGTGGATTAAAGATGAATTAATATAGATTCAAACTCTATAAGTCATGAGATCATAAGAATTATGAGGTTCGATATAGTTTCAAACCATGAAAATATTGATTGTTGAGATCGATTATTGATAAACGATTGAACTCCATCAATACATTAATATGTGCATCTTGCTTGGTTAGGATGTAGATATGGAATCCATGGAGTATTCCATGTGATTTGGCTTAGAGAACATTAGTAACGAAGTTATGGCGAATTTCACGGAAATAGACGCTAAACGTCGAAAATGTAGAAATTTTGGATTGGTGGTCGAAAGTTGTCGTGAGACTTGAAAATGTTGTTTTTCAATGTCAACACGAGAGATAGGGTAAGTAAGAGTTATGGGTTCAAGAATTGTCGGATTCCAGCTTAAAACGAACAAAACAAGCATTGAACGCTCATTAACGTTTACGGACGCTTAGAAAATGAACTTAATAGTGAATTTTGAGTTAACGGATTTGAAAGTGTCGAATTCTTATATGAATGCGTAGAGTATGTCATTTATGACGTGTAGGCTTTTGAACGGACCAAATCGGGCGTATAACGAAGAAATTATGGCTCCGGGAATTTCACAAAATTTTCAAACTGTTGGAATTATCAGGTACTGAGGTCTAGCGCCGCGGCGCCAAACGTAGCGTTAAATGCCGCGCCACAACGCTGCGATAAAGAATGTTGGCTATCATGTAAATAAGCGCGCATATACGCTTTGGTAGAAACAAAGTCTCGCGTCAGAACGCCGAGATCGGAACCAGCATTCATCGTTAATCGATGCCGCAGTACGCCAGCCTTTGTGCTAAGGTTATCACGTCGCTGCCTTGAAAGGTGTGGATTTTGATAGAGAACTTAGGTTTTGAACTTTAATTATTCATAGATCTATAAGAATAATGTTTGTACACTTCATAAGTGTATTGAAACTATTCCTATACTACCTATACTAAGGTATATGGTATTGAACTTAGGAATTGAATGCATGTTCGTAAGTGATGAATGATGAACAAGAAGTGTTATCGATGAACCCTAATCGATAAACCACGATGGTACTTTGCCAATGATAATAGAGTCCGGTTAAGAACGTAAGTAAATTAATAAGCCGGAACGAAAGGTAATAAGTCGAGTTGACTTTATTAATGATATTAAGTTAACAAAGACATAGAAGAGAAAGAACTTGGTAGGAACAATGTGAGTAATTGTTTGATAGCTAATTACAGTGTGCTATGTGAATATATCATGTAGATTCTGTAAAGGCTGTGGTCAGTCGATTAAGTTATTTGAAGACGCTGAAAGGCAAGTTTTCTTAACGCTTGTCTAACCTTCAAGTTAGTCAAGTTTTTATGTGATTCATTGTACTGAATTGCACGATTGGTTTTAAAGAAATGGTCAATGCCAGATCGGCTAGACTACTCGTAGTATATAGATTGATTGATATTCATATCTTTCTATATAAAAATGTTAACGCTATCCTATGCCAAGTAATTGGTACGGATGTGAAGGTAAGGTTTGTCTATGAACAAACAAAAGTATTTTTCATCGATTATTCGATAGGCACGCGAGTTTGCCAAATATTAAACGTAAATATGTTTAACGAATGAGTGTTGATCAACATAGAGTACTATAGGCTGATCACCTAGAAGTGCTCATAAGTAATGCGGATGTACAACCTTAGTGCTGTGATATCCTTTTCAAGTATGAAAACAAAAAGTTACTATTCATGGTCTATCGACAGGTTCAAAATTCCTAATCTACTCTATACTTTGGGAATTGATGATATGAAATGTTAAAGTATTATTGTTTTATAATACTTCATAACTATTTGTTCAGTTATGTATGAATTGTCATATAATTTACGAATGTAGTATTACTGTTATCCTTTTTTAAAACTTGTTGAGCTTGTTATGCACACTTCTTGCATGAATTATATGACTGCAGTTAAGGATGAACGCACTGAGAATGCTAAGAGAGATAAGGGCAAAGCTAAGATGGATGCCTAGCCATCGTGTAATAGATTAGTATATTTGTATGTATTATACATTATGAACAACAAACGATGTAATCGGTTTATGAACCTGGGAAGGATTATACTTTGATTATAATGAGAAGATAGTAATTACATTCATTATGTTGTATTTCAATGGAATGATTGTATAGTTATAAGTACCGTGTAACACCATATGTCGGGTTGGAAGATACCCGAATTTGGGGGCGTCACACATACCAAAAACTGTTCATCAATGCACTACAGGCCACTAAGGACTTTTATCACATCATTTATAACATTATAGGTCATGATTATACCGAATGATCCTTGATCATAATTATACCAACAACTGTCCATCAATGAACTAAAGTACCCCATGAATAGTACCCCGACATGAAAAGTGTCCCGAATACCCAAGTAAATGATACTAAAGTGAATAGTAACTAGGTGAATAGTAACCCATGAATAGTAACTCGTAAAAGAAAAATACCAAAGAAAATGATATTTCATGACGAGAACAAAAAAAATGATATCTCGATTTAGTATAATAAAAATATACTGAAATCGCAAATAGATTTTCACCCGCCATGTAAGAATCCACGTAGATGCATCATTTTCACAATTTAATAAAGAATGAATACGAAGGATCATTCACCATGCATGTGGTAATCTACATAGACAGGTTATTCCAACAAAATAATAAAGAATGGAATAACATAAGAATTCATCATGCATGCGGTAGTCCGTGTAGACAGGTTATTCCAACAGAATAATAAAGAATGGAATAACAGCATAATTCACCAGGCATGCGATAGACCGCATAGACAGGTTATTCCAACAGAATAATAAAGAATGGAACCAAGTCATGCGTAATCCGCACAGACAGGATATTCCAACAGGATAATAAAGAACGGAACCAGGTCATGCATAATTCACACAGAAAGGATATTCCAACAGAATAATAAAGAATAGAATAATAACAGAATTCACCAGGCATGCGATAGACTGCACAGACATGTTATTCCAACAGAATAATAAAGAATGGAATAACAAAAGAATTTCACCATGTATGCGGTACTTCGCATAGACAGGTTATTCCCAACAGAATAATAAAGAATGGAATAACAATCCTTACGAGTATTGAAAGAAAATAACTCTCTTCATGAATACGAAAGAATAATACTCCTTACCTCAAAAGAAGACTAGATACTGGAATAGTGAGGTAGCAGACTTCTCTTCTTCTTTCTCTCTATAATTTCTCTCTATAATAATTGCTCTATAGCTTTAGTGAATTGGTGAGAAATGAAGGAAGAATGAGCTTCTATTTATAGGAAAATATAGTTTCGATAATTGCACGTTTTGAGGCTCTAAATATTACAGTATAATACCTTCCTCTTTTCCTTCATTTTTAATTTAGTCCTGCAAGTATTATCAAACTTGCACCATATCCCCTAATAGTAAATAATGTGAATCAATAGTTCAATCATGTGAATCAATAGTTATAATCATGTGAAAATATGAATTACAGTATAGTACCTCCATCTATACCTCTATTTTTAACTTAGTCATACAAGTATTATAAATCTTACACCACCTCCCCTAATAGTACAAGAATGTGAATCAATAGTACACACATGTGAACAAATAGTTATAATCATGTGAATTAATAGCAATTAATTGCTCATTTATCTGATGAATTACCCGATTAGTCAATATAACCTCCAGACATCAATTATTATCGAAATAAATGCTGATTTCCACTAACACTAATAATTCCCACACAATGGAACTATCAACACCATCTTTAATCAACACGGACGTATTCATCATTAATATTATAATTCACAATATTTAACAACCAGGTCGTTCCCAGGAAATAAAGGGTTTTCCAATAAGGATTTCTCCCTATTGGCGCGCAATTAGGTGACCAAACCTCTCCTTGACAGAACTTCTAGACATTTTCAATATTGAAAATAATAATATGAATAACTTTGCCATCTCAATTATTGATTTAATAATATATAAAATGTTATGTAGATGATACTGTGACAATAACTGAATCAATACTGTGAGAGATATGATCGATTATTGTAGCAATAATTGAGTATAAGCGAGTGACTTCTCACGTAAGCATCAATAATCAATCTGAGTGTACTACTATGCAACCACGCCAGACATTCTTGTACTTTTACTACTACGGGTAGTTCAACAGTTTAACGGTAAAACTTCCGCCGTTATTTAAAAAGATAATTTTATCGTTTTCTAACTACGACAATACTTCCATTGTGGGGTCCACCAATGATTGTGTCGTCGTACGAATATTTCCTGTTAAAACGAATATTCCCTGACCAATCGAATATTATATAATCACTTGCTTACTTTGCAAAATTTATAAATATTACCGACAACTATAACATTATATCATATCCACACCATAATATTTAAAATATATATTTCGAGAGAAATTAATCTTTATTCATAAAATTTGGGGTCTTACAAATAATATCCTTTACCTTAGTAGAAACTAGATTTGACTGGAATATCGGATATTATTCTGAGAAAATCTTGCAGAAAAACTACACTCAAGGTATCCTCATCCTAAAGAAAAATACTCACAATACTTTAGAATAAGAATTTTTGAATTTGAAAATGATGTGATTTTAGGATGGAGGTTTGCCCTCCTTTTATAGTGCAATACGGAAGCATAAAACAAAGCATTCTGCAAATTTTATTTTTTTCTTCTTCTGCTGTCTAAATTTTCCATTCAAAGCCTAACTTTCACTTGTTTTCCATATGGGTGGGGGCCACACTTTGAAACCCATCTTTGCAGGAAACATCATATCATCTACAAAATAATTGGCCTAACAATGGAATTCTTTCTCTGCATAACCACCCACTTATTTCCACCAACCATTTCAACCAAAACAAAGTTATAACCTACTTTTTTTTGTTTTGAAAACAAGTATTCATATACATTTTGTTTACTTCCATTTCTAATTACCACATGCTTATATATTATAATAATATTATTATTAAATAATTATAATATATTATAATAATATATATGAATGAATATTTTATAGGAGAAAAATAATTGCCAAACTTTCAACAATTATTTCATGCTAAAATTCTTTCATTTATATCCACATAAAATAAATATATCCTTATCATATAAATTAACAATTAATTATTCACAAAAAATATTACAGAATCACAATTATGACCTCAGTCTTATCATATAATTCCGCACCAAAATAATTTAGTTGGAAAATTTCTTTCAATGAACACTTTAGAGTTTTCATAAACATAGTTCACCTAGCTGAATCGAATAGCATAGACTCATATCAATAATTCAATTCAATCAAATTATTTGGGTGTAGCCAAACCCCGTTGGCAAATTAAATTTTTTGAAAATATTTTTGAGAATGACGTCATGATGTCGTACTGTATTAATCGTCTGTTTGAGGATGCCGTCATCGTATGACTTTGTCGTAACACATCATACAATAGTGGAATAACAATTTTAGATCAAATTCACACTAAGTATTCCTGTATTTATAACTCCACCACCTTTTTATCATCTCTGCACCATGTTACATGGTACATAAGTGATAAATAAAATATATTTTGATATTTCAAATCATTTGCGTCTAGCCGAAATAAGTAGCATAGACTGTACTTTAAACCGTTTCAAAAATGATTACGAGTCTATATTTTTTTTAAAAGCACATAGTGCGTATTTAGCTTGATGTCAAAATTTCGAAGTCTAGCATAGCTAGGAGTTTTGGAAAAACTTATGTCTCCACTAATAATCATTTGCTTAAACAGTCTACCTATTCCTATTATTCTCAATATTTCATTCACACTTAATTCTACCCAGTTCATCAAACTTAAGAACTCGTTCTTAACCTTATATTCTCTACCTATAACCTATCTATTTGTTATACACACGAGAAAGGAATCATCGTCATAACATGCATATAAAAAATAGCACGACACAAATATTTCAAAGATTATTAGTGCCGGAAACTAACTAGTTTTTACACCAAGTACAATTCCCCGTCCACACAAGGAATCATACAACTCAGCTGCTGACACGAGTCCTCAATTGAAATCCCCATCTAATCTTATCCACCTTCTCAATACAAATTTCATTCAATTCGTATTCATAATCCTTTCCTGAATCTGTACCAATTCACACATCAATCTTGCTGTAAACTTTCCAATCATCAGATTGATTCTTTTACCTACTAGGTCCTTATCAGATCACGGGGTGATCTCATCATATATATTACGATTCATTTCTATACTATGATCATTTTGTTTGACGATATCTTATTCCTGCATTTTCAGTCTTTTAGACCCAATCTATTCATCACTACTGTTCAACTTTATTAGCAGAGTTAGAGAACTCTGTATCTTATAGCTCGCCGAGATTCATCTTTGAATCTTACCGACCAAATAACTCTATGTGAGTTAGATCTTATCCTAATCACTGCAGTTATTGGTCTCAGGTATTCCTACCTAAGGTTCATAACCAACAACTTTGATACCAACTGTGAGAGCCCCAAATTCGGGTCCTAAATCACCACGGATCTGGTACAATCATTCTATAACTATTGCAGAAGATATAAACATAAATTGTTTATACAATACACTTTACACACTATTCCCCAAAATTAAGTAACCTTAACTTATACAAAAATCGTAACTTATCTAACACATAACATTATTATCATACAACAGTATTACAAATCTAATCGCGCACATTAACTTTAAGTTGGAACTGTCTTTAACCTTTCATTGTATCCAATGCATTTGTCTTTATCTGCAATGTTTATCATGATATAGCAAGGGTGAGCATGAAAGTTGCCCAGCAAGTTTAAATTTATTTAAGGATATATCATGATTGAAATAGTGAATAATAAGCTAGCTATAATTCCACAATATAATTGTGAATTAGCACGAACAAACTTTTGACTGAACAAGTATTAAATATGAACAAATATATCTGGACCAAATGGTAATGAAGGTGATCAGCCTGTCACACCTGACTTATACATGCAATATGTACAGAGTACAATTCTACATGGCAATCAGCAATGATTAACCATAAGCATATCTGAATGAAACAACTCTTAGTAGAGTTAAGAAACTTGCCTCGAACTGCTGATTACTGAATTCGCATTTTATATCGCTTTATCCGAAGACCTAATATTAGTAATATAGATCTCCAATATTAGAATAATATTATCACAATATAATACTACTATATATATATACATAGAATAACCTAAACACATAGCACATAACCCTATCAGTCTACAATACACATAAGACTTAGCATAAAGTCAGACTATTACAGTCTGAGTTGAAACCGGCACAAATCTGACATCACGATGGTCTAGTCGGACAAAACTCGAGTTTAATTTCAATTAAACTCTGCCTAAAAACTTAACAATATCTTAGATAATTTTATTATCAGTCAAAATATTTTTCATAAGCCTGTAAAAATGTTCAGATAATTATTACTATTTATCATAATTTTTCAATCATTTATATCGTATTTATATAATATAAATACCTCATAATTCCTTAATCATTAATATTTATTTAATATTAAATATTAATAAAAATCCTAATATAAATATTATAATATATTTATAAAATCATGAAGTATTTTTAATACTTTAAAATTATATTTATATGATTTTAAACAATTTAAATTCATTATTTGATAATTGATATTCATATTAAAATATTAATATTTTCATGACAAAATATCAAAAGTTATATTTTATAACTTCAAATATTTTTATAACACTTAAATCACTTTTATATGATTTTTAAATCATTAATTCTATTTTTCTATAATTTATTTAATATATTTATTACATAAATTAATTACCATTAATAATAAATTATTAATGAAATTCATCACAAAATATTAAAAGTCATCAAAAATAACTTACACTATTTTCTAATATCATAATATATTTTTTCATGATTTTCATGAATTAAAACTATTTTTAAATAATTTATTTAATATTATAATTAAATAAATAAATACCTTTTATATGCCAAAATATTAAATATTTTGAAATATACCCAAAATAATTAAAAACTAATTTTCTGACTTTAAAATAATTTTTAAGAATTTATTTTGTATTTTTAATAATTTAAAACTATTTTTCTCTAATTATTAATTAAAATAATTAATTTTCAAAAATTATCTGTCGCTAAAGGTACTATAGGCGACAAAACCGTCGCTAATGGTGTTCTTGGGCATGTTCTTGAACATTCATCAGCAAACCTAGAAATCATGTCAGTGCTAAAGGTACTAAGTTTGACTGGTTTTTAATCTATGTTCTTGTTGATTTCTAGACTGGTAATGGTGTTATTATTTTAGTACTAATGTAATACTACAACCATAAACCAAATTCATGGAGATCCTGCATCAAATCAAGAAGATACAGTGCATCAAAGTCTTGTCAGACACTGTTCTTCAATTTTTGGGTTTTCCAGAAATTGAACAACAGTCGAGGTGCCTCTTTTGAAGCTTTGTAACTTTGATTCTGGTCATTCTTTTTGTGATCTAAAAGTTCACACATGAAGTATACATAACAAGGTACAATTCTATTACATTACATCAACCTAACAACATCACAGCTGAGAGATCAAAGCCGGTTAAAAGCTTGTCAGAAACGTGTTCTTGAGAAATCTGGGTTTTCCAGATTTCGTCAGAAGCTGGTGGTCAACGATGGTTTGACCGCTCATTAATTTGATTCTATGCACGATCTGAGTGATCTATTAGCATGATTGTGTATTACTTATACCAGTCTACAAGATTAAAACCACAACTTGTCAAAACTAACCAAACACAGCAAGATTAAGAGCCTTGAAAAGCTTGTTAGACGAAATCTGGGCTGCCCAGATTCCATATTTCGTGGTTGGTCAAAGGGTTTTGACTGCTTATAACTTTAAATATACACCCGTTCTGGACTTGATTCAAGTTGGAGAGGAAAGATCACATAAAATACTACACTTTAAAACATTTAAAACACAAAAATAATTAATGTATTACCAATCTATCTAGGGTCTAACATTTGCTTGTCGAGATGATGTTTAGAAATTTTCCAGATTTAAGAAATCTTCAATTTCGAGCTCTTTGATGTTATTAATCCATGTTCTAGCAACCCAGATCAACAAGTGACACCTTCTAACATAACTTTAAACATCTAACAACAACATCTAACACAAAATACATAGATCTACAAGTTTAGGGTTTTATACCTTTTGAATGCCCAATCTTTGAATCTGATACTTAATGATCTGATATTGGAAAGCCAAGTAGTGATAAAATCTTATCTTATCTCTCCCTTTCCACTCACAACCCCGAAAATATAGAGAGAGAAGGGACTTGGTTGGTTTGAGAATATAGTAAGTGATTTTTTTTCTTACTTTTCTCTATTTAATCTATTTGATCCATTAAATGGAGCTGATATAGCTGCTAGTTTCCTGATACAAGTCACATGCCCAGGGATTAAGGTTAGTGAACAACCCATAATAAGTCAAGATCTACTTACCAACTCCTTAAAGAATTGCAAAAAATGGCAATATAGGCTTTTCCTTCCAATTTTAATGGCAAATTGGTCCTTTGATGCAACCCTTAGGGTTAAAACCTAAGGTTTCCAAAAATACAAATTTCTAGGATTTTCAACTTAGGTTTTCTAAATAGCAAATTATGATTTTTAAATTATAATTAGGGTTTCCTAATTATATTATAATTTCCTAATCACATTAGGACTTAAAAAAAATTAGGATTAATATTTCCCAATTAAAAATTAAAAATTACATAATTATCAATCAGGGTTTCAAATTTACAAATTAGGGTTCCTAATAATTAGGGTTTTTAATTATTAGAATTTCTAATTAATCAATTAGGGTTATCCCTAATTAGGTTTGAAATTAATACACAGAAATCTTATTCATAGCATTTAAATTCCCAGATTAGGGTTCTAATATCCGAATTAGGGTTTTAAATAATCTTTCTAATTTAAAAATTAGGTTTTCTAATTAGATTTGTGATTAATACACAAAAACCTTATACCTTGTATTTAAATCTCCAAATTAGGGTTTTCAATATCCGAATTAGGGTTTCAGATTTCTGAAACTGAAATTAGGGTTTCCAGAACCGGTTTATAGGGTTTTTTTATCCATTGCTAGGGTTTTCTAACTGAACGTTGATGTTCTTAATATATACCTAGGGTTTGACACTGATAAAATTTATCGGGTCAAACCTTGACCCTTAACCACATTTTGAACACATATACAACCATATACACAGAAAATATACACATATACACTTAATCCTGAATAATTCTCCAAAATCTTTCACAGTATTTTGAAATCCTCAAAATTCCTTAACAAAAACATCAAACGCATACACTTATTTTTTGTCTAGGTCTATTATTTGACTTTAAATCCATCATTTAATATTTTAATAAATTGTCTAAATTCTCGAGTTGTCACATTCACCCCTTCTTCTAAGAATTTCGTCCCCGAAATTCACCTTACACCATACTGCTTACACCATTCACACATATCATCACATGCTACCCAATACACCACTCACAAGAGTAAAAGTTTTCAAATTGTGCTGAGGGATCATATAGACCATGAACACATAGTTTTAACGGTAGTCATACCGCAAAACAATACATTACTCGGTATGTTTACAATCACAAAGAAGGTAAACTACCATTACTAGTACTTTAGGTGATTAGCCTATCGTACTCTTACGTCCTGCATAACATATTAATCATGTCTAGCGAATATTTACGCTACCCGATTGGATTATTTATCCAAACAACATAGTTCACCTCAGTCGTATCATATGATTCCGTACCAAAACAATTTGGTTCGGGAAATTTCTTTCAATGAACACTTAGAGTTTTCATAAACATTAGTCTAGTTGAATCGAATAGCATAGACTCATATCAATAATTCAATTCAATCGAATTATTTAGGTGTAGCCAAACCCCGTTGGCAAATTAAAATTTTTGAAAATATTTTTGAGAATGACGTCATGATGCCGTACTGTATTAACAGTCCGTTTGAGGATGCCGCCATCGTATGAATTTGTCATAACACATCATACAATAGTAGAATAACGATTTTAGATCAAATTCACACTAAGTATTCCTGTATTTACAACTCCATCACCTTTTTATCATCTCTGCACCAGGTTACATGGTACATAAGTGATAAATAAAATATATTTTGATATTTCAAATCATTTGCGTCAGCCGAAATAAGTAGCATAAACTGTACTTTAAACCGTTTCAAAAATGATTACGAGTCTACATTTTTTAAAAAAAAACACATAGTGCGTATTTAGCTTGATGTCAAAATTTTAAAGTCTAGCATAGCTAGGAGTTTTAGAAAAACTTATGTCTCCACTAATAATGATTTGCTTAAACAGTCTACCTATTCCTATTATCCTTAATATTTCATTCACACTTAATTCTACCTAGTTTGTCAAACTTAAGAACTCGTTCTTAACCTTATATCCTCTACCTATAACCTATCTATTTGTTATACACACGAGAAAGGAATCATCCTCATAACATGCATATAGCAAATAGTGCGACACAAATATTTCAATGATTATCAGTGCCAGAAACTAAGTAGTTTTTACACCAAGTACAATTCCCCGCCCACACAAGGAATCATACAACTCAGCTGCTGACACGAGTCCTCAATTGAAATCCCCACCTAATCTTAACCCCCTTCTCAATACGAATTTCATTCAATTCGTATTCATAATCCTTTCCTGAATCTGTACCAATTCACACAAAAATCTTGTTGTAAACTTTCCAATCATCAGATTGATTCTTTTACCAGCTAGGTCCTTATCAGATCATGGGGTGATCTCATCGTATATATTACGATTCATTTCTATACTATGATCATTTTGTTTGACGATCTCGTATTCCTGCACTTTCAGTCTTTTAGACTCAATCTATTCATCACTACTGTTCAACTTTATTATCAGAGCTAGAGAACTCTGTATCTTATAGCTCGTCAAGATTCATCTTTGAATCTTACCGACCAACTAACTCTATGTGAGTTAGATCTTATCCTAATCACTGCGGTTATTGGTCTCAGGTATTCCTACCTAAGGTTCATAACCAACAACTTTGATACCAACTGTGAGAGCCCCAAATTTGGATCCTAAATCACCACGGATCTAGTACAATCATTCTATAACTATTGCGGAATATATAAACATAAATTGTTTATACAATACACTTTACACACTATTCTCCAAAATCGAGTAACCTTAACTTATACACAAATCATAACTTATCTAACACATAATATTATTATCATACAACACTATTACAAATCTAATTGCGCACATTAACTTTAAGCTGGAACTGTCTTTAACCTTTCCTTGTATCCAACACATTTATCTTTATCTGCAATGTTTATCATGATATAGCAAGGGTGAGCATGAAAGTTGCCCAGCAAGTTTAAATTTATTTAAGGATATATCATGATTGAAAAAGTGAATAATAAGCTGGCTATAATTCCACAATATAGTTGTGAATTAGCACGAACAAACTTTTGACTGAACAAGTATTAAACATGAACAAATATATCTGGACCAAACGGTAATGAAGGTGATCAGCAATATGTACAGAGTACAATTGTACATGGCAATCAGGAATGAATAACCATAAGCATATCCGAATGAAACAACTTTTAGTAAAGTTAAGAAAAACTTGCCTGAACCGTTGATTACTGTTACGCATTCTATATCTCTTTATCCGAAGACCTAATATTAGTAATATAGATCTCCAATATTAAAATAATATTATCACAATATAATACAATTATATATATATATATATATACACATAGAATAACCTAAACACATAACACATAATCCTATCAGTCTACAATACACATAAGACTTAGCATCAAGTCAGACTATTGCAGTCTGAGTTGAAACCGACATAAATCTGACATCCCGACGGTCTAGTCGGATAAAACTCAAGTTTAAGTTCAATTAAACTCTGCCTAAAAACTTAACAATATCTTAGATAATTTTATTATCAGTCAAAATATTTTTCATAAGCTTGTAAAAATTTTTCAGATAATTATGACTATTTATCATAATTTTTCAATCAGTTATATCGTATTTATATAATATAGATACCGCGTAATTCCTTAATCATTATTATTTATTTAATATTAAATATTAATGAAAATCCTAATATAATATTATAATATATTTATAATATCACAAAGTATTTTTAATACTTTAAAATCATATTTATATGATTTTTAAATAGCTAAATTCATTATCCGATAATTGATATTAATATTAAAATATTAATATTTTCATGACAAAATATCAAAAGTTATATTTTATAACTTAAAATATTTTTATAACACTTAAATCACTTTTATATAATTTTTAAATCATTAATTCTATTTTAACATAATTTATTTAATATATTTATTAAATAAATTAATTACCATTAATAATAAATTATTAATGAAATTCATCACAAAATATTATAATTCATCAAAATAACTTAAAATATTTTTTAATATCATAATATATTTTTTCATGATTTTTCATGAATTAAAACTATTTTAAATAATTTATTTATATTATAATTAAATAAATAAATACCTTTTATATTCCAAAAATATTAAATATTTTTGAAATATACCCAAAATAATTAAAAACTAATTTTCTGACTTTAAAATAATTTTTAAGAATTTATTTTGTATTTTTAATAATTTAAAACTCTTTTTCTCTAATTATTTATTAAAATAATTAATTTCCAAAAATTATATGTCGCTAAAGGTATATAGGCGACAAAACCGTCGCTAATGGTGTTCTTGGGCATGTTCTTGAACATCCATCAGCAAACCTAGAAATCATGTCAGTGCTAAAGGTACTAAGTTTGACTAGTTTTTAATCTATGTTCTTGTTGATTTCTAGACTGGTAATGGTGTTATAGTTGTAGTACTAATGTAATACTACAACCATAAACCAAATTCATGGAAATCCTGCATCAAATCAAGAAGATACAGTGCATCAAAGTCTTGTCAGACACTGTTCTTCAATTTCTGGGTTTTCCAGAAATTGAACAACAGTCGAGGTGCCTCTTTTGAAGCTTTGTAACTTTGATTCTGGTCATTCTTTTTGTGATCTAAAAGTTCACACATGAAGTATACATAACAAGGTACAATTCTATTACATTACATCAACCTAACAACATCACAGCTGAGAGATCAAAGCCGGTTAAAAGCTTGTCAGAAACGTGTTCTTGAGAAATCTGAGTTTTTCAGATTTCGTCAGAAGCTGGTGGTCAACGATGGTTTGACCGCTCATTAATTTGATTCTATGCACGATCTGAGTGATCTATTAGCATGATTGTGTAGTACTTATACCAGTCTACAAGATTAAAACCATAACTTGTCAAAACTAACCAAACACAACAAGATTAATGTAAGACCCCGAATTTTATGAAATAAAATTATTCAATTTTCCTATTTAGTAAATGGTTAAATTGATAAAAAGTTAAAGTTAAGGGTGATATATATAAAATTTTCAAAATACGCAAGTGGTTATAAAATACTCATTTCTGTCGGGGAATATTCGTTCTATCGTGGAATATTCTTGTTGTCGGGGAATATTCGTATGACGGCGCAGTCATTTGTGGGCCTCATAACAGAATAACTGTCGGAAGAAGAAAACGACAAGTTTGAGTTTTTATAAATAACGACGTAGTTGTTACCATTAACACTGTTGGAATACCTGGTGGTTAAAATATAGTAATACGCGTTCTTTGCACAAAGAGTACCACGGTATTGCACAAGATATTTTGAATTATTGATTATTACGTGAAGGGCACTACTCAATGGTTGTTACGGTAATTACTATTCAATATTTTATTTTATTGGTTCAATAATTGTTGCGTTGATTGTGGCGACCCCAAATCCGGTACTTGAAACCCTAACTCTCGGTTCTCCACGATACCATTTCTTTAAGTTGAATAATACTAAATAATAATACATTCAACTTAATTTACATACATCAAAGTTTACTTCCCAGTGCACGTGACCTTCAAATACATTCCTTATAATACGACAATAGATTCCATTGTCTTACTAACTATAACCATTAACTCATAATATAAACTCATTCAATGCGACTTTCCTTTCCCTTGTTCGTGTACGAGCCTTCAAAGTTGCTCATACATAATCGAGAACATTTAATTTAAGCAAGGATGAGCATTTGAGTGCCCAAAGAAGTAATAGCAATTATATATATAAGTTTGAAAGAATATAAGTATTCTCTTTCCATAACACTTCTACAACGAATCGAAAAGTTGTGAAGTAATCAGACTTGATAAAAATTCACATAACAATTCTCTTTCAATTTCTTGAAATTAGGCTCCACCCATGAATAGGGTTTAAGAAACATACTATGAACATGGTTTTTATTTTCGAAAAGGTTTAGCGAAATTCATCCGCAAACCCGTCATAACTTCTGAAGTACCTGAGGGGTGATCAAATTTCAAGTACCTTCAGATTGATCAATACTACATAACTTGAACGAAATTCATCGCTCACCCTTTGTCCGTAAGCACATAAAAATTTTCCCATTATCGGGATGTTCATACATGCACTGGGTTCCAAACCCGAAGGTTTTTAATCTTGCTCAACAATAATATGTAATTCAACATATATGTATACGAGTAATTGACAAAGGTATATCAACATGTGAATAAATGCCATGATTATCCAAGTGGGGACACTTGTATAACCATTTAGAAATCAACTTAATGTAATATATATCCGAGCTAACATGTTAATAATCAAAGCGTATATAATGCATGCAGAATAGAATAATTCTGAAACTTCTTACTCATGTCCATTGCATAAAGAAAATGCAAAGGTAGGATACTTGCCTGATTTGCTGATTACAAATCTCAACTTAGGTTTTATCTCTTTATCACAACCTATCAAGAATCAGATCATTCGTTCGATTTAGAACAATATATCATAACACATAGTACTATCTATTACAGTCAGCACATAGTCTAATCACGTCATCACATAATCGCAGTGATCATACTTTTAGTTCATATTCTACACTTGAAATATTTTTATTCATTTTTCAAATATCTCATCCATGTTCTTACAGTAGCCTTTTCTTTCTTTTATAGGGTCTGACATTTGTCGGCGTACCGACAGCTTTATCGGGTAAATACTGAGTCTAAGACTCTTATCCTATACCTCAACATCTGTAAATATCAAACATTTTATTTTTAATCATTTTCGAATTTTCCAGAAATTGAAAATTTTAAAATAATTCAAATCATCACTACTGGGGCCTATAGTGATATAAGCTGCTACTATAGGTGTTCCTCAAAACTTCATAACTTCATAATCGGTTCTCAAGTCACTAGTTTGGTAAATTATAACTTTCAAACATCTAATCATAATTAAATGATTTAAACATTAAACAATTCCATTATCATTAATAATTAATTTATATTTAAACTATTAATGAAACCATTGCCAAAATATAAAAGTTATTTATAATAACTCAAACTATTTTTAAAACATTTATATTACCCTTAAATGATTTTTAAAACAATTAAAATTATTTTAAATAATCACCATTAATATATAAATATTAATGTACTATTCATCCAAATATTAAAAGTCATTAATTATAACTTAAAATATTTTTAAATCCTTAATATCCTCTTTAAATGATTTTTAAATAAATAAAACCATTTTAAAACTATTTATTTAATAATAATTATTAAATAAACTAAATATCATTAATATTATCTTAATATCATTAATATTAAATTATTAATAAATTATCCTTTAAATATTAAAAGTTATATTTTATAACTTCAAATATTTTTAAATACCTTAATTTCATTTAAAATGATTTTTATAATATTAAAATCATTTTTAAACTAAATTATTTAATATAATCATTAAATAACTTTAATATCATTAATATATAATTAATTAATGAAATTCATCACAAAATATTAAAATAACTTAAAATATTTTCTTATACCATAATATAATTTTTCATGAATTAAAACTATTTTTAAATAATTTATTTAATATTATAATTAAATAAATAAATACCTTTTATATTCCAAAAATATTAAATATTTATGAAATATACTCAAAATAATTAAAAACTATTTTTCTTACTTTAAAATAATTTTTCATAATTTATTTGGTATTTTTAATAATTAAAATCTAATTTTTCTAATTTTTAAATCATTTTTTGAAAAATCGAAATTAAAATAATTAAAAGCGTCAAGAAAGGCCCCTATAGTGACAGTAAGTGTCGCTATAGGTGTTCTTGAGCCTACCCAGATCTTCATAAGGCGTAACCGAGTAGCCTACTTTGACCGTGTGAATAACTCTCTCATCTTAACAAATTTGGACAATCTATAAATTGGGTCTTGTAGAGGAAATACAAGAATATAAGATCCAACAATCATAACCTCTAAACAAACATCGATCCGGATAAATCGTACCATCAAAGTAGCTACCAAAGTCGTTTTTCACGAAGAACAGATTCGAGGTGCCTACTTTGGACCTCTATAACTTGATGATCGTGTAACGCTTTATGTGATCTATCAATTCCAAAGGTGTGTAGACAACATGTAGGACTACAACTCTAACACTTAACATCATCATAACAACAAGAAATCAAGCATCTAAAGTATGGTCAAACCTTGTCGGAAAATTAACACTTAAAAAATTCAAAATTGCCCAAAATTTTTTACGGTCAATCTTAGGTCAACCCACTTTGACCTTAAATAACTCTTAATCCATAATATATATGGACCTGATTCGTTTGGAGGTTAAATACCGCATAACAAGCTACACATATCAACCTTTAGAACACAAAACACATTACGGATGACCAGAGATATAAGGCACGACATTTGCCAAAAAAAATTTTACGGACACTTAGTATTTTTTCTCGGGTTTGAAGAATAAATAGGCATCAATGCTTGGGGTCAACCCACTTTGACCGCTTATAAATCCCGATATACAATAGCTATGAACTTTATTCCTTTTGGAGATTAAAGACCACATATCGTGCTACCTATAACAACTTTTAAAAACAAAACTCGAGATCGACCAAAGATTTATAGCCTCGACATTTGGTGAAAAATAACGAAATTCGGTTTTCCAACTTGTTTAAATCTTCAAATTCGTGCACTTTGATGTTATGGGTTCATGATTTTACAACCCGAACATTAATAGACTCTCTATTACACTACTTTAAACAATCAATTGCATCAATTAACATCGAATCGAAGGATTTCTAGAATTTAGGATTTCTACCTTTTCAAGCTTGATTTTTGATTTACGGCTTCTTGATGCTTCTGATTTGTTGTTTGTGATGGTTGGGCTTTGATTAGGAGCTTATGGGCAAGATAATTTCGTTGGTAAGAGGTTGGGAGAGATATGGCCAAGTGTTTGTGAATAAATAGGCTAAATAATGTACATTTCTCTCTCTTAAATTATGTAAATCATGTATGCAATCATGTAATGGCTGATTATTGGTGGTAGTAATGTTATAGTGTCATGGTAAATTCTAGAATAAAGTTAGATGTCCAGATTTTGCAAGATTGCTAGCAATAATACACTAATAATACATTAAATGGACAAAAAGGGCATTTTAGTCATTTCTACTCTAATAATTGGTTTCTTCCTTTAATAATGCACAAGGGTAGTTTAGACTTCTCATGTCTACCATGAAGGGCATTATAGACATTATCCATAACCATTAGGGTTTATCACTTTAGATTTTAAAATTCCATAAATAATATAACTAATAATACATTAAAAGGGTATTTTGGTAATTTCACATATAATTTCATGGGCATTTTTGTACATAGCAATTAAATGTAGTATTTAATCACTAGATGGTAATTCTTATCATTTACCAATTAATTCTATCCTTTGGTAAATTAAAACTTTTATACATTAGCATCGTAATTAAACCCGATAATTTTAAATTATGGTTTTGATTGAAAAATTAGGGTTTTCTAATTAGGGTTTCTTAACGTCATCAATTAGGGTTTCTAATTGACCATTAGGGTTCTCTAATTATCGTGTATGTTCTAACAACACGGTCATTACGATCTCTAACTTCAACCGATTAGGGTTATAATAATTAGGGTTTGTCTAATTATCGACATCTGTGATAATTAGGGTTTTCTTCTAATTACCAGCATCTTATACACGGTAACCTTCATATACCACATCACTACTCGGTCATATCTCAGAATCGAGTTTAATAATTAGGGTTTCACAAAGACGGTAATATGCTTTATGACCTAATTGGTATCGTTTACTTTCAATATTATCGGTCACTTACATACGAGTACATAATTATTGTCTTTGTAAAATCATTATAACAATAATATAATATTATTATTCTCATCTCTTGATCACAATCCCAATTCGTGGTTTGGATCTCATATTTGACTTCTCTTTTCGCATATCAAGTTAAAATACTTGATTTAAATATTCTCGAACAATTCATATAATAAAATATTTATTATATAATTCCAATTATCACTTCATATATTATTTTCAATCATGTTTTCATGGAAAATAATTAATAAAAACATTTCGCTTCTGTAAATTAATTACCATAAAAATATAATTTGTAGTAATTAATAATTCCAAAATTATTTCTAATTTTTCAAGTAATAAATATATTCGCATTTATCGTTCATATTACTAGACACTTATTCTCGTCATTAAATAAAAAAAAAATTTATACGCAAATTTCTTATTTATTTTATTTAGGAAATCTCGGGTTATTACATTGATATTTTATATTATTGTTGTTTCAATAATTGTCATTGCACAATATTTCTCATTATCAGATCAATAATTCATATTATTTGAATAATATTATTAGATAATATTATTGGCAATGTCTAGAAAGTTTTGTCAAGGAGAGGTTTGGTCATCTAATTGCACGCCAGTAAGGACAAATCCTTATCGGAAAGCCCCCTCTTTCCTGGGAACTGCCTGGTTGTCATTATTGTGATTCTGTAATATTATTTGTGAATAATTAATTATTGATTTATATGATAGGGAAATATTTATTTTATGTGGATATAAATGATGGATATATTTATGTGGATATAAATGAAGGAATTAATGTTGAGGTGTTTTATCAGTATTCTGTCAGATTAGAGGTATTAAAAGATCAAATCGGTGTTCCTAAAGCTCTATTGCGTGAGTTATAATTTTTAATCCGACCGTTGGATCGTTGTGATTTTTGGATATGTTATACATATATAAGTTGAGTATATGTCCACAAATTTTGAACCGTTAAAAAAGAACGTATGATTTGTTATTAATTTTAAGAGGTGACTGGTTCAGAAATTGTTGAAGTTTCTAAATTTATCAATTTGGTGGAAAATTCTAGAATGTGTGGGCCCCACCTATGGTTGGTGAAGAAATGTGTTAAAATTCTATTTCAAATATGGTGGGTGGGAATAGTAGCAGGTAAAATCATCAGGTTACAGGTCAAGTCTGCTTCAGCGGGCTAATATTTTCCTATAAATAGAGGGCTAAGTTAGAATTGAAAATCACACCAGAAACATAAGTTTTCTCTCTTTCTCTCTCTATATTATTAAGAGTATTTTGTGAGTATTTAGATATTTTGAGAGTTCCTATTCAGTGCAAGGTTCCTTCGGCTTTACATTCCAGTCAGAATTACTGCTCTTTCGAGGTAAGGGATTTTAAGGGTTATTATGTTTTTCAGTTTCGAATTTTTTTTGAACCTTCAAAAATTCTGGAAAAATTTGAAATGATAATTTGATGAGTTTTATTGATTGTGTCCAAAAATGACGATGTTTGGATGTATAGATTAGGAGTTATGGATTTTATGAGAAAAGACTATTTTAAAAGTAGACCCTTATAACTCCTTGTGGTTAACTCCAAAATTGATGAACTTTTTATTGGGAGTACATCTATATAATATCAGTATACCCTGTAAATTTCAGAATTTTTGGATAAGATTACAATTTATGATAAATGTCTAAATATTCGGCAGTTTTGGCCATATGAAAAATAGTAATTGAATTTTAAAAATTCCGAGAAAAATATATGTTCAATATAGGACTATATTATGCTAAATCCCAGAAAAGAAATATTTTTGGTAATGATTTGATATTTTTCATGAAAATGGAATAGTTATGAGTAAATGAATTAAATATGTTATGTGAAGTAAGAAAATTAGAAAATATGATTTTATGGCTTGAGAATCATATATATGGTATATGCAGATTTTTGATAATGGTTTTGGTTATTGGTGATAAAATCTTATGAGTTTGACATTTTAGGATGATTAAATACATTAATTAGTAAAGTGTAAATAATTAAAATAAATTGCTTATAAGTTTAAGAAATGATTAAAATATTGTGCTAATATTAATAATATTAGATTATGAGATTATTAAGTGATTTATAACATTTGGATTAAGGTGTTATGAAATCATTGATTTATGAATCTTACTCTTGAAATTAAATGCAGTTGTTGATCATATTGTTTTTATATATTATCATATATAACATTTTTATAATTTCGGTGATGAAATTTCTCTTTGACTTAAGTGTAAAGATGGGTAGATTATTGGTATGATCGTGACTATGGGTTCTCTTTGGCCAGTAGTGCAAAGATGAATTGTTGACTGGTATGATCATGACCATTGAATTTACAATTGAATATTTTTAGCTTAAGTACAAAGGTGAATTGATCAACATGATTATAATTATGGTTTATATAAATTTTGAAATGATAATGTATTTCTTTGAGATATTAATATCTTTGGCCTGTAGTGCAAAGATTTATTATTGATGAATATCTTTGGCCCGTAGTGCAAAGATGACCTGTTGTTGAATATCTTTGGTCGTAGTGCAAAGATGACCTGTTGTTGAATATCTTTGGCTGTAGTGCAAAGATGACATGTTGTTGAATATCTTTGGGCGTAGTGAAAAGATGACATGTTGTTGAATATCTTTGGCCCGTAGTGCAAAGATGATCTGTTGCTGAATATCTTTGGCATGTAGTGCAAAGATGAACTGTTGATAAATATATTTGGCCCGTAGTGCAAAGATGTATTTATTAGTATGATTATGAACAGGAACTGTGATTTGGTATAACCATGATCTTTGATGTTTCAGGTAAAGACAGGTGATGAAAATTATCTTTGTTTTGGATGAGAAAAGGAATTTGGAATCACAATTATGATTATGAGTTATTCACATGACTGTGGACATGAACTGTTGATTGATGTTACAGGGATAAAACATTATTGGTGGACTTTTAACATAGAGAAAATAATAGACATTATGGTCTATTTGACTCTTCTAATGGATTGCTCGTTCCGCTACAACTATGGTTGAAAAGTTTTATCATCTACCATATGTTCTAAATCTCTGATTTATTACTGAAGAAGGCTATTGATAATTTAATTATCTTTAGTCATGATATTCTTTACTGAACTAGTTGTGCTCACCCTTTTGCTTCACAATTCCTTTCAGGTAATAAGAGTGTAGGCATTTGGGTTGAAAGCGGGGATAACAGGGAATAAAACGCGGTCTATAGTCATTGAGGTTCTCCCTAAATAGTATGGAAATAATTTTATTGAAAACTTTAGATAAGTTTGTCGTATTGTATACATCATTTGATATTTAATTTTGGTGAACCGAATAGGGTGAGGTGAACCCAACTTTGGAAGTGTGTTTTGCCACTATCATACAAGATGTCTAATGACATACAACCTCGTGTTATCATAAGACAGGGTTGTGCACATCCACTTGCTGAGTATATCTACGAGCACTACCTATATGATCTTGGAGTTTGTTTGAAATATAATTTTTAATTACACACAGTGGAGATAGTTATATGTCAAGAGAAGACTCACCATTGGAAGGAACATGATAGTAATCTTCTCATTTTTCTTTGGGGTCTATTGGATCAACAAAGAATAATTCTCTAGACATATGATATCTATCATAACCTAAACGCATGGCCTCCTATGTACGAAGGTTTCCTTGAGCATTTCCCAAAGATTTTAATTTCTAAAACAGTTCTAGATTGTACCTTTATGTAAGGTATCACTGTGAGGTGTTGTCCATAGTTGGGACATGAGTCACAGTTGGTATTAAAACTCACAGTATATTTGTTGTTGTATTTTGCACGACAATTGTAGTAATAAATTGTAGTTGTTTTCTGTACCATGTATTTGGCGACTTAGAATAGGTTGGATGGGTTGGACCTATTTTGGGGGCGTTACAATTAAGAGCCTTGAAAAGCTTGTCAGACGAAATCTGGGTAAATCTGGGCTGCCCAGATTCCATATTTCGTGGTTGGTCAAAGGGTTTTGACTGCTTATAACTTTAAATCTACACCCGTTCTGGTCTTGATTCAAGTTGGAGAGGAAAGACCACATAACATACTACACTTTAAAACATTTAAAACACAAAAATAATTAACAGACACCAATCTATGAGGTCTGACATTTGCTTGTCAAACGATGTTTTAGAAATTTTCCAGATTTAAGAAATCTTCAATTTCGAGCTCTTTGATGTTATTAATCCATGTTCTAGCAACCCAGATCAACAAGTGACACCTTCTAACATAACTTTAAACATCTAACAACAACATCTAACACAAAATACATAGATCTACAAGTTTAGGGTTTTATACCTTTTGAATGCCCAATCTTTGAATCTAATACTTAATGATCTGATATTGAAAAGCCAAGTAGTGATAAAATCTTATCTTATCTCTCCATTTCCACTCACAACCCCGAAAATATAGAGAGAGAAGGGACTTGGTTGGTTTGAGAATATAGTAAGTGATTTTTTTCTTACTTTTCTCTATTTAATCTATTTGATCCATTGAATGGAGCTGATATAGCTGCTAGTTTGCTGATACAAGTCACATGCCTAGGGTTTAGGGTTAGTGAACAACTCACAATAAGTCAAGATCTACTTACCAACTCCTTAAAGTTGCAAAAATGGCAATATAGACTTTTTCTTCCAATTTTAATGGCAAATTGGTCCTTTGATGCAACCCTTAGGGTTTGACCGTTAGGGTTTAACCCTTAAGGTTAAAACCTAAGGTTTCCAAAAATACAAATTTCTAGGATTTTCAACTTAGATTTTCAAAATAGAAAATTATGATTTTTAAATTATAATTAGGGTTTCCTAATTATATTATAATTTCCTAATAACTTAAAAAAATTAGGATTAATATTTTCCAATTAAAAATTTAACATTACCTAATTATCAATTAGGGTTTCAAATTTACAAATTAGGGTTCCTAATAATTAGGGTTTCTAATTATTAGAATTTCTAATTAATCAATTAGGGTTATCCCTAATTAGGATTGAAATTAATACACAGAAATCTTATTCATAGTATTTAAATTCCCAGATTAGGGTTCTAATATCCGAATTATGGTTTTAAATAATCTTTCTAATTTAGAAATTAGGTTTTCTAATTAGATTTGTGATTAATACATAAAAAACCTTATACCTTGTATTTAAATCTCCAAATTAGGGTTTTTAATATCCGAATTAGGGTTTCGGATTTTCGGAATTGAAATTAGGGTTTTTAGAACCGATTTCTAGGGTTTCTTATCCATTGTTAGGGTTTTCTAACTGAACGCTAACGTTCTTAATATATACCTAGGGTTTGACACTGATAAAACTTATCTGGTCAAACCTTGACCCTTAACCACATTCTGAACACATATACAACCATATACACATAACATATACACATATACACTTAATCCTGAATAATTCTCCAAAATCCTTCACAGAATTTTGAAATCCTCAAAATTCCTTCCCAAAAACATCAAACGCATACACTTATTTTCTGTCTAGGTCTATTATTTGACCTTAAATCCATCATTTAAGATTTTAATAAATTGTCTAAATTCTCGGGTTGTCACAGAAATAATAATATAAAATATCAACGCAACAATTATTGAATCAATAAAATAAATATTGAATAGTAATTACTGTAACAATTATTGTGTAATGCCTTATTTCGTAAGAATCAATAATTCAAAAATACTATGCAATACTGGTAATACTTCTTTGTGCGACCACGCCATTCATCGTATTTTAACCACCGTGAAATCCAATAGTGTTAATTCGTGAACAATTACGTCGTTATTTATAAAAACTCAAACTTGTCGTTTTCTTCATCCGACTGTTTTTCGTTATGGGGCCCACAAATGGTTGCGCCGTCGTACGAATATTTTCCGACAACAAGAATATTCCACGACCAAACGAATATTCCCCGACAAAATGAATATTTTATACCCACTCGCTTATTTTATAAAATTTGCACATTTCACCCATAACCAAAGCATTATATCAAATTAACTCCTTATTATTTCAAGATAATAAATAGTGGAAATTCAATTTTATTAATAAAAAGTTGGGGTTTCGGTTCTTATTTTTTCGGTAATTTCGGATCGTACCGGTTCGATTTTTTACTGATGAGCACCTCTAAGCCCAAAGTAAATTTTGGATCAAGTTGAATTAACTAATTGTCAGTTGTCACATATACATTATAACTTGCACTCTCCATAAATATAATGAAATAAAATAAATTTTTTATAACTATGTAAATTTTAATATATGTATTGAGGATAAATTATAAAAAAAGTTCTCATAAACATATTATTAAAGTTTTAATCAAATATTTGAGAAAAAATAATTAAATATTCAATGTAAACTTGTGATTCTAATTATAAATTATAAATATTCAGACACACTACATTATTACTCCACACACATAAAATGGACATTAACATACTTATCTCATATGTTCTCTCTCATCTGTAACATTTTCTCATAATGGATAATTTTAAAAAGATTATAGTTAATTCTCCAAAATTATATTAAACGACAAATAATTTAGGAAAAATAAAATCACCTAAAACATCATATATATATATATATATATATATATATATATATATATATATAGTTCAGATCTTAAACTCACCCCTTATCTAACTCACCCGAGCTCTCCCCACTTTAGCAGCGGACTTTTTACGGCAACATTTTGATTCGTTATATAAATAATAAATACTATACTTTTAGCAACGGACAACATATAGCGTTGCTAAAAGTATAGACGACAGTTGGGTCATCTTGATTGCTAAAAGTATAGACGACGATTTGTATGACCCACCCAATCGTCGCAGTCCGGTCATTAAAGAGGGGGTGAGCTCGGGTGAGTTGAATAAGGGGTGAGCTTAAGATCCGGACCGTATATATATATATATTCATTCTCCGACAACAATCCTTCTCCGACCGGTCTATTGACCGGTCCAATTTATTTTTTTTTGCTATTGCCTCTCAAAAAAATATATAATATTTATTTCAACTGCAAGTTTTACAGAATTCAGTATTTTAAGTGTAATTTGAATACATATATAAAATATGATTGTACACTCTGTATAACCTTATTTTGTATATGTATTCAAATTATACCTAAAATATTAGATTTTATAAAATTTATAGTTAAAATAAATATTATATATTTTTTGGGCGATAATAACATAAATTTTTTTTTGAACCGGTAGCTAGGGATCGGGAAGAAGGACGTTCCCCTTAGAATTATTGATATAGTATATATTATGGGACGACGAGGGATTAGAGAGAAATTAGAAAGAAAGAAAACTTTGATTTGACTTGTGAAGTTGAAATGTAAAGATGTAAAGGCTCGAGTCCGATGCATAAAGTTGGTCTTTGGTCGGAATAAAATCCACTGGCAGGTGGCGGCAGCTTACTTTTATGGATCTTATGATCCAAGCTGGGTCTTATTGTTGAACAACTCTTTTTGATGGGACTTGGTTTGTCTTTTTTTCCCCTCCATATTTAGGAGTAAATTGGGTCAAGCGTTCCCACTTCAATTGATAAAGGTTGTAAAATATTGCCTCCGGTTTCCCAAGTAAATTGGTGTTAGATAAAAATGAATAATTAAAATTTGAATAGTTAATATTTAAATAGATTAGATCATTCTTTTTTTTTGTTAAGAATTTAAATAAAAAAAATATTGTTTTATAACTAATGTGTGTAAAATATTTAAATGACAGTATTGTATAATTTTCACCCTCTTAAGAGATAGAAAAAAGTGAAATCAGAGCTAAAATAATATTAAAGATAAAGAGGAATAAAGTAATGTTATTGAGGTTATAAAATAAAAATTTTGCTCATTTTATGAAAGATAACTAAAATCAAGATCAAAGATGATTAGAGAAAAGAGTGTACTTTTATAATATTTTGTATCTTCATTAATTACTATACAATTGTCTTATTTATAGAAATAAGAACATCAATACAACTAGGAAGTTACAAAACTCAAGAGTCATGAGTTTCAAAACTCAATGGACATGGGAGTTACATGTATCTAGACATCCATAATATTATGAATCTAGACATACATAATTTTATAACACTCCCCCTTGGATGTCTATTGTATAGCTATACGCATTGAAAGCTGCCTCATTAAAAACCTTACCAAGAAAAATCCAATGGAAAAAACCTTGGTTAAGGAAAAAAGAGTGCAACGCGTATTAGCTCCCCCGCATGAATGTATCCTTAAGTCCTTTAGTTATCGCATTCCAATATTGCGACGCAATCCTTCAAACGTTGCAGTTGGTAATGCTTTGGTGAATAAATCTGCTAGATTATCTTTTGATCAAATTTGTTGAACATCAATGTCACCACACTTATCAAGGTCATGTGTGGAAAAGAATTTCGGTGAGATATGCTTTGTTCTATCTCCTTTGATGTATCCTCATTTTAATTGAGCTATACATGCAGCATTGTCTTCATACAGAATGGTTGGAGTTCCTCTGCTGGAGGATAAACCGCATGTTTCACGAATATGTTGAGTTATTGATCTCAACCACATACATTCTCGATTTGATTCATGGATTGCAAGTATTTCAGCATGATTAGATGAAGTGGCAACTAAATGTTTGCTTTGTAGATCTCCATGATATAGCAGTATCACCACACTTAAAAAGATAACCTGTTTGAGATTGACCTTTATGTGGATCAAATACATATCCTGCATCAGCATATCTAGATAATTTATGATTATCATTATTTGAATAAAATAAGTCCATATTCATAGTTCCTCGTAGGTAACAAAAAATATGTTTAACTCTATTTCAATTTCTCCAGGTAGGATAAGAGCTATATCTTGCTAACAAATTCACAAAGAATGTTATATCAGGTCGTGTATTATTAGCAAGATACATTAATGCACCAATTGTACTGAGATATGGTACTTCAAGACCAAGTAATTCTTCATTATTCTCACAAGGTCTAAAAGGTTCCTTTTTCACATCTAGTGATCTAACAACCATTTGGGTACTCAATGGATGAGCTTTATCCATATAAAATCTTTTAAGGACCTTCTCTGTGTAAGTTGACTGATGAATGAGAATTCCATCTGCTAAATGCTCGATCTGCAGGCCGAGACAAAATTTTATTTTTCCTAAATCTTTCATCTCAAATTCTTTCTTTAAATAATTCATTGTCTTTGGAATCTCTCCATGAGTTCCAATAATATTTAAATCATCAACATACACAGCAATAATAGCAAAACCAGATTCTGACTTTTTTATAAAAATACATGGGCATATAGGGTTATTATTATACCCTTTTTTCAATAAATATTCACTAAGACGATTGTACCACATGCGTCCTGATTGCTTTAACCCATATAGGGACCTTTGCAACTTGATTGAATAAACTTCCCGGGGATTTGAATTATATGCTTCAGGCATTTTAAATCCTTCAAGTTTTCATATAAACATCATTATCAATTGACCCATATAAATTGGCTGTAACAACATCCATTAGACATATATCTAGTTTTTCATGAGTTGCTAGGCTAATAAGATATCGCAATGTAATTGCATCTACCACAGTAGAATATGTTTCATTGTAATCAATGTCAGGTCTTTGTGAAAACCCTTGTGCCACAAGTCGTGCTTTATATCTTACGATTTCATTTTTCTCATTTCTTTTTCGTACAAATACCCAATTGTATCTAACTGGCTTTACTTCTTTGGGTGTTTGGACTACAGGTCCAAAAACTTTACGTTTTGCAAATGAATTTAATTCTGCATGTATTGCTTCTTTCTGTTTTGGCCAATCATTTCCGTGTCTACATTCTTCGACAGAATTAGAATCAGAATCCTCGTTTTCATTAATGATATCAAGCGATATATTATATGAAAAACTGTTGTCAACAACTATCTCACTTCGGTTCCATATTTTTTTTGTAGAGACATAACTTATCGAGATCTCATCATTTTTATTATTTTCAGATACTTGAACCTCTTCTGGGGTTTTATGATTAGTTATGTCTATATCCTCATAAATATTTTTCTCCTCAATAATGTCAACTTGTTTATTTACTTTTTTATTTTCCGAGAATTTTTGTCTTTCGAACCGATTGGTCTACCACGCTTCTGGCGTGCCTTAGACTTATTTGCTACAATTTTTACGGATTATCCTATTGGGACTTCAATCCGAGCTGGAGCATTTACAGCTGGTATATGAGATTTGATTACTCCTTTTGAGTCAGTGAATGCATTCGGTAGCTGATTTGCTATATCTTGCAAATGAAGTATCTTTTGAACTTCTTGTTTACATTGTTTTATACGAGGATCAAAATTCAATAATGACAATGCATTCCATGTAATATCTTTATCCAGCTATTTAATTTCTCCCCCTAATGCTGGGAACATTGTGTCATCAAAATGACAGTCGGCAAATTGTGCCGTAAATGAATCACTTGTTAAGGGTTCAAGATATTTAATTATTAATGGGGACTCAAACCCAATATATATTCCCAGCCTCTTTCGAGGACCCATCTTTGTGTGTTGTGGAGGATAAATTGGAACATATACCGCACAACCAAATATTCTTAGATGGGAAATATCTGGCTCATGACCAAAAACTAATTGTATTGGGGAGAATTTATGATATGATGTTGGCCTAATGCGAATAAGTGTTGCTGCATGTAAAATAGCATGCCCCCAAATAGAGACAGGAACTTTTGTTCTCGTGAGCAATGGTCTTGCAATTAACTGGAGGCGTTTAATAAATGATTCAGTAAGACCATTCTGAGTATGAAATGGGCAACAAGATGTTCATTATTTATCTCAAGTGACATACAATAATCAATAAATGTTTGGGATGTGAAATCACCAACATTATCAAGACAAATAGTCTTGATTGTATGATCCGGAAATTATGCTCGTAATCTAATAATTTGAGCAAGTAATCTCGCAAACGCCAGGTTGCGAGTTGATAATAAGCACACATGTGACCATCTTGTAGATACATCTATTAAAATCGTAAAATATCTAAATGGTCCACTTGGTGGGTGAATAGGCCCACAAATATCTCCTTGAATACGTTCTAGAAACCTTGGGGATTCAGTCCCAATTTTAGCTGGTGATGGTCTAATGACCAATTTCCCTTGAGAACAAGCAGCACATGAGAATTCCTTAAATTGAAGAATCTTCTGGTTCTTTAATGGATGGCCATGTGAATTATCAATAATTCTTTGCATCATTATTAATCCAGGATGACCCAACCGATCATGCCAAATAATAAAATTATTTAGTTCATTGAACTTCTGGTTCATTATTGCATTGACTTCAATTATACTAATACTTCTATAGTACAAACCTGAAGATAAAACGGGTAATTTTTTCAATATTTGTTTTCCAGTAGAGACATTTGATATAATATAAAGATATTCAATACAATTTTCATTGGCTGTCTCAATATGGTACCCATCAAGTCGTATATCTTTAAAACTTAGCAGATTCCTCCTTTATTTAGTGGAAAATAAAGCATTATCAATAATAAATTTTGTTCCACTAGGAAGCATTATATTGGCTCTTTCAGAGCCTTCAATCAAGTCTGCTGAACCTGATATTGTATTTA
Organism: Panax ginseng; assembly: GCA_020205605.1. NCBI lineage: Eukaryota > Viridiplantae > Streptophyta > Magnoliopsida > Apiales > Araliaceae > Panax > Panax ginseng. The sequence goes on along the minus strand of CM035130.1, from coordinate 53,936,370 downwards.
CTTTTGCTTTCATCATTCTTAGATTTGAAAAATATTGCTTATGTTTGAGAATGGTATGTGTTGTTGCACTATCTGCTAAGCATATATCTCTACCATTGATATTAGGCTCATGTATAGCATGACGCATATCCATATTTTCTTCATAAAAGGAATAAATATATAATAAATTCATAATAAGACATAATATTATATATATTTAATAACACAATTCTTTATGAAACGAAAAAAACAAAAACTCATTAAATAAGCCAAGATGAAAAGAAAATACATTAGCATAAAATAAACACACTTAAAAGGACTAACATAATTCTGAACTAATTATTTTTATTACAAGAAATATTAACTTGCGCATTATTAAAGAAATATGCAATGTCAAGGTGTGTCATATCTATAGGATCAAAATAGATATCATCGTTATCTTGATGTGGATGAGAAAAATTTATCTCTATGTTCTTCTCATTTCCTTTCAATGAGGATTGATATAAATCAACAAGATGTTTGGCGGTACGATAGGTACAAGACCAATGTGTTTCATTCCACACCGATAACAAATATTTTTTTCCTTCTTGGTATCTCTGTTATTTATTTTCTTCCCCTTTTCTTATTTCTCCTCATTCTGGTATCATGGTTGCGTTAATTAAAACTTCCTCACCCGTGGCCACGACCACGACCACGACCTCTATTACGTCCACAACCACGACCATAATTATTATTATATCTTAAAACATTCACTTCAGGGAATGGAGCTGAACCAGTTGGTCGTGATTCATGATTTTTCATTAAAAGCTCATTATTTTGTTTAGCCACAAGAACACATGAAATCAGTTCAAAATATTTCTTAAATTCTCGTTCTCTATATTCACTACAAAAAAATGGGGCTTCAGCAACAACCGATTTTCGTTGCTAAAGGTGCCAAATTTCGTTGCAAAAGGGTTTTGGCAACGACTTTACTGTCGTTGCGTCTTTCGTTGCGCAATGAGCATTGGTAATTGTTCCGCAACGAACGTATTTTTTTCGTTGCCAAAAGTAATACATTTTGTAACGAATTTTTTCTTTCATACAGAGACATCGATCCTTTAGCAACAAAATGTATTGTTGTAGAATAATTAAAATTTCATTGCTAAAAAGCCCATTTCGTTGCAAAAGCCTTCTAATCGACAATGAAATAAACTCTTTTTTTCTGCAACGACCATGCATTTTCGTTGCAATTGACACCATTTTGCAACGACATTTTTCGTTGCAGTAAATTATGAAAATTGTTGCCTAAGCTTGCTTTCGTTGCGGAATGTAAACTTTTTAGCAACGATTTTCGTTGCTGATTATATTATTTGGCAACAACATTATGCTGAATCAGCAACGAAAATGTTTGTTGTTGGTTATTTTTCAATAGCAATGAAAGTCGTCAATTAGCAACAACATTATATGTTGTCGTTTCTTTATATGTGCAACGAAAGTTGATATGATTTGCAACGATAAAAAATGTTGCCTTTTATTTTAGTATTAGCAACAATATCCTCTCCGTTGTTATTAGGTTAATTTTTTGTTGCCAAATATTATATTTTTAATGCCATTAGCAACGAAAATTTGTTGCTAAATATATAAAAAATTGTTGCTATATTAAAACTTGTTCAATGCTTTGGTAACGAATTGCCAAATCAAAATTTGACATTCTTTTTGTGTACCTGGCTGGCTCAATGTCCCCATAGCAAATAATGGCAAAAATAAAAAAAACTAAAATATTATTTACTTAATAAAATCATCCACTACATAAGCATTCATTATCTTTATAATTAACCATTTAAAGCTACCACAGTTCTTCAATCAAAGTATATATCTACATATATAGAGAGAGTACACTTCATAATTTCGTCTTTTGTCTTCTGTAAACGTAGTACGAAAATTTGATACCCAAAGATTGTAAGGCGGTGTCGTAGAAGTAGTCTTCCTGCACATATTTAAAAATAATAGCAAGTTAGGAAAATGAAGTAAATAGGTCACCAGAAGCACTTAGTGCCAAAATTAATACACAAAGACAATAGAGTTGCTACGTGGTACCAATGTACACCATATTGCTCATAAGCAGAAAAAGACAAATAGGCAATCAAAATATCATAAGAAGGCATACCATGTTCTCTCACTAATGCCTGGGAATAAAGAAAATTTTAGTTGGCTCAAGCAGGTTTTGAAGTGGTCCACATTTGAATATAGATTAGTTAAATTTTGACATAATTATTATTTTTAGGCCTAGAATTAAAGAGTTTGTTTTCCTGGGACTAAAAGAGGTTTTAGTCTCCTATGTACTATATAATGAACAAATTGGAATTTCGAACATCATGCATGAAAGAGGACTAATAAAGTAACAATGAACTTCAACACAATCAGCATTCTGGGATAACAAATTACCAATTCTTCAATACTTGCCAAAAATATATATTATCAATTTTTAAAAAGTTCATGGCATATTGACCCTTTTATGCCATAAGATTTTTTAGGACTAAATAACAAACATGATGAATATAGGAGCTCAGTAATCCATGACGTTACTAACCACACATCGATAAAAACTCCTTCCATTTCCAAATTATTATTAACTTTTAAAAATCAATTTGAGATATTTTTAAACTCAAATGATAAGATTCATTAAAATTTATGAAAATACAAATCTTATAATTAGTAGTACCTTTTAAACTAGTTTACAATATTCATCATTGTATTGACTAAAATTAAATAAATTTACCCGAGTATGAAAAAAATGTCTCAAATTGACTTCAAGAAGTCAATATTCTTATATTTGTTCCAAACAGAGTATTAAACTGAACATTTTAATAGTAAAAATATTAAGAAGCCTCCTAAAAAAGATGGAAAGAGTATACCTCTACAAACTTGGCTGCTATCAAAACCCCTTCAATACTGCAAGAAAAGTATCAAACCCCAATTTTACAAACATGAATAACAAAAGATTTATTATGAGACCCCATATTTAAAGAATAAAGATTTAATTTTCTCAAAATATTTTTTTAATATTATGGCGTGGGTTTGAGATAGTGTTATAGTTGTGGGTAGTATTTATAAATTTTGCAAAGTATGCAAATTGTTATATAATATTCGATTGGTTGGGGGATATTCGTACAACGGCACAATCATTGGTGGACCCCACAATGGAATTATTGTCGGATTGAGAAAACGACAAAAATATTTTATGAAAATAACGGCGGAAGTTTTACCATTAACTGTTGAAACACCCTAGTGTTAAGAGTATGATGTCGCTGTATTGCATAAGTAGTAGTAATACGATATTGATTATTGATGCTTAAGTGAGAAGTCACTCGCTTTTGTTCAATTATTGCTACAAATAATTCTTTGACAAGTATCTCACGTTATTTGATTCAATTATTGTCAATATTTTATATATTATTAAATACATAATTGAGATGACAAAGTTATTAATATTATTATTTGCAATATTAACAATGTCTAGAAGTTCTGTCAATGAGAGGTTTGGTCACCTAATTGCGCGCCAATATGGAGAAATCCTTATTGGAAAGCCCCCTCTTTCCTGAGAACGACCTGATCGATTAATATTGTGAATTATAATAAAGTTGATAAGTTTTGTTTTATTATTATTATAAATGTAATAAAACAAAAATTTTTTTATATAAAACATAATACTTTTATAAAGTTATTTGTTTTATTAGACTATAAATAGAATATATAATATTCTATTATGCATAGTGTTTGCATAGTGCCTGGATAGTATTTGCATAGTAAAATCTTTTTATATAAAAATGTAATACTTTTATAAAGTTATTCGTTTTATTAGATTATAAATAGAATATATTATATTTTATTTAAAAGATTTTGTTTTATTAGAATACTTTATTAATACTTCATAGTAAATCAATATGGACCGTCTGCTTTTAAAAGTAAATCAATCTGGACCGCTCATGAATTAGTTACTATTCAGGTCCATTCTCCTATAAATAAAGCTTATTCCTTCATTATTTCTTACGAATTCACTGAAACTCTAGAGAGAGAAACTATAGAGATAAAGAAGAAAAGTATTCTGCTACTTCACTACTCCTATATCTAGTTTCTTCTAAGGTAAGGGGTATTATTTCTTTCGTATTCATGAAGAGAACTTCTGTTATTCCATTCTTTATTATTCTGTTGGAATAACCTGTATACGCGAGCTACCCTATACTTGGTGAAATTCTTCTGTTATTCCATTCTTTATCATTATGTTGAATAACATGTTTATCTTAAAGTACCGCATACATGGTGAAATTCTTCATTATTCCATTGTTTATTATTCATTGGAACATCTTGTATGTGCGTTTACGCATGACCAGTTTCCGTTATTTATTATTCCATTAGAATATCTTGTCGCATGCGTTACGTATGACTGGTTCCATTATTTATTATTCTTTTGAATAACTCTGTCTGCGTATGGTCTATCGTCGCATGCATGGTGAATTCTTCATTTATTCTATTCTTTATTATTCTGCTTGGAATAACTTTGCCTATGTGGATTACCACATGCATGGTGAATGACCCTTACGTATTCATTTCTTATTAAATTGTGGAAATGATTTGTTCACGTGGATTACTGCATGGCGGTGAAAATCCATCAGCGCTTTCATATATTCTATGATACTCATTTGGTTAAAATTTTGGCTTCTATACTCCATGAAATTAGTAGAATATCCTTGATATTTGCGCTTTATCCAGTATCTTTTCATGTAAATATTCTTTTGAGCATTTTTGAATTTTACACTACAAAGAAGTATCTTGTTGACAATTTGGACGTTATTGGTTCTTTGATAAATTAATTCTTGAACTTATTTTATTGAATTCTTATATCATTGTCATTATCCTCAAGTTTATATTATGTTGAAAGTCATCTGTGGCCTGTAGTGCATAGATGGACTTAATATGATTATGACCAAGGATTAATCGGTATAATCATGACCGTAATGTTACAAATGATGTGGTAAAAAGTCCTCATTGACCCGTAGTGCATTGATGGACAGTTGTTGGCATGATCATGACCATTAATGAATACACGAATATCTTTGGCCCGTAGTGCATGGATAATTTGTGGTCGTGATACTAAAGAATATCCTTGGCCGTAGTGCAGGGGTGATGCGATGATGTGGATTATTTATTAAGCTCAGTCTCAGCGATAAAAATTGATGATAAACTTTTTAAATCATAGAAGATAGTAGATTTTATTCTTTACTTGACTCTTCTAATGGATTGCTTGTTCCGCTGCAGTTAAACTTGATGTTTGTTATATTGTATCAGTTTAACATTGTTGAAGGCTAACGATAATTTATTCTACATTATATTAGTCATAATATTTTTTACTGGGCTAGTTGAGCTCACCATTTTTCTTTTATTATTCTCTTCAGGAAATGAGAACGTAGCAGGGATTAGTCAGGGAACGGATTGACAGTCCAGATGATAGCATTAGTAGTCCTCACTATTCTGTTAAATATTGTGACAATAAATGTAATGAGGACTCCATTGAGTGTGGATATTGTCTAGATGACAATATTCTTATTAAAACTCTTAGATTATGTTTCGTCGTATTTTACACGATTGTTGTATAATTAAGTTGTATTTGAATTTTTTACCATGTATTTGGCGACTCAAGATGGGTGATGTATACCTATTTTGGGGGCGTCACAGTTGGTATCAAAGCTTAGGGATATGATCCCTGGCTGAGATGTGAGACAAGAACTAGGAGGGGAGAGATGGGGAATTCCTTCGTTAGTATGACCTACCTAAGTTTATTTTGTATTTAATTGATCGGTCATAGTATATTGATAATATGTGATATGCCAATTAACCCTTGTTTTGTGACAGTGTTTGAAAATGGCATCTGAAAATGTTGAGATCAGCAATGAAGCACATGAGACCGTTGAGTCACCAACGATCAATACCCAGGATAATGTGCAATAGGAAGACAATAATCCTCAAGTAAATAAAAACACCGATCAAATGATGAACGATGGGATGTTTAGAGGCTTTATGTAATTCATGCAACATTAGGTGAGAGAGATTCTTGTTCAAAATGTCGGTGGAAATAATGGCAACCCACGGTCGGTCACCGCTAAACAGTTCAAGGAGCTGGGACCACCGGATTTTTTGGGAAAGCCAGAACCACTTAAGGCGGAGACGTGGTTAAAGTAGATCATAAAGAAATTTGATGTCTTGGGATGCTCCGAGGAGCAAAAGGTTCCATTCGCCACCATTATGTTGCGTGAAGAAGCAGATCATTGGTGGGAATCTGTAAAATGTACCCAGCCTGATGCACTCAAGATGTCTTGTGAGAAGTTCCAAGAACTATTCAACGACAAGTACTTTCCCGAAAGTATTCATCACATGAAAGAGGTAGAGTTCATCAAGTTGGAGCAAAACAACATGACCATGTCGCAGTACGAAGCCAAGTTTGCCGAGTTATTCTAGTTTTCATCCCATTTGGTAGATAATGAGGAGCGAAGGACGCGAATGTTTCTAAGAGGTTTGAAACCTGAAATACGTCAATACCTCATTTCTCACAAAATTTGTTTATATTCAGATGTTGTGAATAGGGCTCGATATTGGAGTAGCGATAATGAGTCAAGACAACCAAAAAGACAACGACCAACAACACGATAATAATCGTATTCTGGGCAACGACCATCAAAACAATGATAACCATCGTGGGGGAAATTATCATGCCAAGAATGGTAACCACTTCTGTGGTAATCATGGCCAAGATAATAGAAGTGGAAATTTCAAGAAGAGAAGGTTCAACAATGACGTGAATACGTCGGCACCAGCACCCGTTTCAAAGGAAGAAGAACGACCACCGGTCATATGATTCAAATGCGGACAGGAGGGACACATCCGTCCAAACTGTACGCAATAACCCAAAGCGTGTTTTAATTGCGGAAGAGAAGGTCACCTAGCTCGATTTTGTCGTATGGTGAAGTCAAGTCCAGCTGGGATAATGATGCCAAAGGATGTCCCAGATAAGCCAAAGCCGATAGTTTAAGAGAGAGCATTTTTTTTCGTGACGAGAAACCTAAATAAAATTATCACGGGTAAGTTAATCATAAACTCTTGCGAAGTCTATGCCGTGTTAGATACCAGTTCTACTCACTCTTTTATTTCACCTAGTTGTGTTCAATGTTTGAATTTAACTCCGGAGAAGTTAGACTTTGATTTATCTGTTAAAACTCAGTTGGGAAAAACCTTTGTTACCTCCACTATTTATAAATCTTGTTTGATTCAAATTAACACTTTCACATTACGTGTCGATCTTATCTCTTTGAAAATACTTGCCTTTGATGTGATTTTAGAAATCAATTGGTTAACTACTCATTATGCTTTTAGTAAGGTTGTTAGCTTTCATATTCCTAACCAACCTGTTATGCGAATTCAAGCAACCAAACCACTAAAGTCAATCACTGTCATATCAAGCCATAAGTAAAGAGCCCCAAGCCTTTCGTTGGTGACTTCCTTGTGTGAAATGCACCGAAGCCAGACTTTCTGTAGGGAAAGCCGTGTATAACGATGACAAGTTGATAGGTATCAATGTGACGTGCTATCCAAGTCTTGGATGAGAGTCACAATTTTGAATGATATTTCTATTGTTAATAAATTTCCTGACGTATTCTTGAAGACTTCTTAGCCTACCCCTAGAGCGTGAAATCAAATTTTGTATTGACCCCAGTACAAAAACCATTTCTTAAACCCTCAAATATTTCTTCAACTAAAATGAACGTAACATTCGCCAAAGACGTTGACTCGAGCTGTTGAAGATTACGATCGTACCATTCAATACCATCGTAGAAAAAGCGAACATGGTAGCTAACGCGTTGAGTAGAAGATCGTATGTGGTCACAAGTGCGAATATACGAACCCACGTAAGGATAACGAATATAAGAGTAGAATCGACTTTAATCGATAAAGTTAAAGCCGCTCAAGCTACACACCCGGAGCTGATGAATGTGAAGAAGAAGGTTCAAGAGGGCGTTATTCTAGAAGCAAGAATAGACGAAGAGAGGAAATTTCAACCCTCGATTTAATTGGCCCATTTAAAATCCTCGATCGAGTAGGAACTGTGGCCTATAGACTCGTTTTACCGCCAAGTATGTTGCGTGTTTATAACGTTTTTTTTCTTATCGATGTTACGTAAATATGTGGACGAACCGAACCACATTATTGATTTAGAACCGGATGAGATAGCAGAAGATTTAACGTATGAGGAGATACATGTTAAAATCTTGGATAAGAAGGATCATATTCGACACTCAAAAGTTATACCTCAAGAGTTAGAATCTGAAATGAAGTCAAGGTATCCTCACCTCTTCTACATACCAATGCGTCGTAAATTTTGAAGGTGAAATTTCATAAGGAGGGGATATTGTGAGACCCCATTTTATGAATAAAGATTTAATTTTCTCAAATATTTTTTAATATTATGGTGTGGATTTGAGATAGTGTTATAGTTGTGGGTTGTATTTATAAATTTTGCAAAGTATGCAAGTTGTTATATAATATTCGATTGGTGGGGAATATTCGCTTTTAACGGGGAATATTCAGACAACTAAGACAAACATTGGTGTACCCCTATGATGGAATTATTGTCGGATTGAGAAAACGACAAAAATATTTTATGAAAATAACGGCGGAAGTTTTACCGTTAACTGTTGAAACACCCGGTGTTAAAAGTATAGTAATACGCGTGGTTGCATAGTATCACACGGTATTGATTATTGATGCTTACGTGAGAAGTCACTCAGTTTAGTTCAATTATTGCTACAGTAATTGCTGCATAGTATCTCACGTTATTTGATTCAATTATTATCAATATTTTATATATTATTAAATCAATAATTGAGATGACAAAGTTATTAATATTATTATTTGCAATATTAACGATGTCTAAAAGTTCTGTCAAGGAGAGGTTTGGTCACCTAATTGCGCCGCCAATAGGGAGAAATCCTTATTGGAAAGCCCCTCTTTCCTAGAAACGACACAGTGGAATTAATATTGTGAATTATAATAAAGGTGATAAGTTTTGTTTTATTATTTTTATAAATGTAATAAAACAAAAATCTTTTTATATAAAACATAATACTTTTATAAAGTTATTTGTTTTATTAGACTATAAATAGAATATATAATATTCTATTATGCATAGTGCCTGCATAGTATTTGCATAGTAAAATCTTTTTATATCAAATAGAATACTTTTATAAAGTTATTCGTTTTATTAGATTATAAATAGAAACTGAAGAAACTCTAGAGAGAGAAACTATAGAGATAAAGAATAAAAGTATTCTGCTACTTCACTACTCCTATATCTAGTTTCTTCTAAGGTAAGGGGTATTATTTCTTTCGTATTCATGAAGAGAACTTCTATTATTCCATTCTTTATTATTTTGTTGGAATAACCTGTATACGCGGACTACCCTATACTTGGTGAAATTCTTCTGTTATTCCATTCTATATTATTATGTTGGAATAACATGTCTATGCGAAGTACCGCATACATGGTGAAATTCTTCTGTTATTCCATTCTTTATTATTCTGTTGGAACATCTTGTCTGTGCGTTTACGCATGACCTGGTTCCGTTATTTATTATTCTGTTAGAATATCCTGTCTGTGCGTTTACGTATGACCTGGTTCCATTATTTATTATTCTTTTGGAATAACCTGTCTGTGCGGTCTATGGCATGCATGGTGAATTCTTCTGTTATTCTATTCTTTATTATTCTGTTGGAATAACCAGTCTATGTGGATTACCACATGCATGGTGAATGACCCTTCGTATTCATTTCTTATTAAATTGTGGAAATGATTTGTCTACGTGGATTACCGCATGGCGGGTAAAAATCCATTGCAGTTTCATATATTCTATGATACTCATTTGGTTAAAATTTTGGCTTCTATACTCCATGAAATTAGTAGAATATCCTTGATATTTAAGCTTTTATCCATAGATCTTTTCATGTAAATATTCTTTTGAGCATTTTTGAATTTTACACTACAAAGAAGTATCTTGTTGACAATTTGGACGTTATTGGTTCCTGGATAAATTAATTCTTGAACTTATTTTATTGAATTCTTATATCATTGTCATCATCCTCAAGTTTATATTATGTTGAAAGTCATCTGTGGCCTGTAGTGCATAGATGGACTTGGTATGATTATGACCAAGGATTAATCGGTATAATCATGACCGTAATGTTACAAATGATGTGGTAAAAAGTCCTCATTGACCCGTAGTGCATTGATGGACAGTTGTTGGCATGATCATGACCATTAATGAATACACGAATATCTTTGGCCCGTAGTGCATGGATAATTTGTGGTCGTGATACTAAAGAATATCCTTGGCCGTAGTGCAGGGGTGATTCGATGATGTGGATTATTTATTAAGCTCAGTCTCAGCGATAAAAATTGATGATAAACTTTTTAAATCATAGAAGATAGTAGATTTTATTCTCTACTTGACTCTTCTAATGGATTGCTTGTTCCTACCGCAGCTTAAACTTGATGTTTGTTATATTGTATCGCTTTAACATCATTGAAGGCTAACGATAATTTATTCTACATTATCTTAGTCATAATATTTCTTCTTGGGCTAGTTGAGCTCACCATTTTTTTTTTTTATTGTTCTCTTGAAATGAGAACGTAGCAAGGATTAGTCCAGGAACGGAGTGACAAGTCCAGATGATAGCATTAGTAGTCCTCACTATTACATTAAATAGTGTGACAATAAATGTAATGAGGACTCCATTGAGTGTGGATATTGTCTAGATGACAATATTCTTATTAAAACTCTTAGATTATGTTTCATTAAGTATTTTACACGATTGTTGTATAATTAAGTTGTATTTGAATTTTTTACCATGTATTTGGCGACTCAAGATGGGTGATGTATACCTATTTTGGGGGCGTCACAGTTGGTATCAAAGCTTAGGGATATGATCCCTGGCTGAGATGTGAGACAAGAACTAGGAGGGGAGAGACGGGGAATTCCTTCGCTAGTATGACCTACCTAAGTTTATTTTGTATTTAATTGATCGGTCATAGTATATTGATAATATGTGATATGCCAATTAACCCTTGTTTTGTGATGTTGTTTGAAAATGGCATCTCAAAAATGTTGAGATCAAGAATGAAGCACATGAGACCGTTGAGTCACCAACGATCAATACCGGTGATAATGTGCAATAGGAAGACAATAATCCAAAAGTAAATAAAAACACCGATCAAATGATGAACGATGGGATGTTCAGAGGCTTTATGTAATTCATGCAACATTAGGTGAGAGAGATTCTTGTTCAAAATGTTTGGTGGAAATAATGGCAACCTACACCGGTCACCACCGCTAAATGATTCAAGGAGTCGGACCACCGGATTTTTTGGGAAAGCCAGAACCACTTAAGGCGGAGACGTGGTTAAAGTAGATCATAAAGAAATTTGATGTCTTGGGATGCTCCGAGGAGCAAAAGGTTCCATTCGCCACCTTTATGTTGCGTGAAGAAGCAGATCATTGGTGGGAATCTGTAAAATGTACCCAGCTTGATGCACTCAAGATGTCTTGTGAGAAGTTCCAAGAATTATTCAACGACAAGTACTTTCCCGAAAGTATTCATCACATGAAAGAGGTAGAGTTCATCAAGTTGGAGCAAAACAACATGACCATGTCGCAGTACGAAGCCAAGTTTGCCGAGTTATTCTAGTTTGCATCCCATTTGGTAGATAATGAGGAGCGAATGACGCGAATATTTCTAAGAGGTTTGAAACCTGAAATACGTCAATACCTCATTTCTCACAAAATTTGTTTATATTCAGATGTTGTGAATAGGGCTCAGTTATTGGAGCGCGATAATGAGTCAGCACAACCAAAAGACAACGACCAACAACACGATAATAATCGTACCGGTGGCAACGACCATCAAAACAATGATAACCATCGTGGGGGAAATTATCATGCCAAGAATGGTAACCACTTCTGTGGTAATCATGGCCAAGATAATAGAAGTGGAAATTTCAAGAAGAGAAAGTTCAACAATGACGTGAATACGTCGGCACCAGCACCCGTTTCAAAGGAAGAAGAATGACCATCGGTCATATGATTTAAATGCGGACAGGAGGGACACATCCGTCCAAACTGTACGCAACAACCCAAAGCGTGTTTTAATTGCGGAAGAGAAGGTCACCTAGCTCGATTTTGTCATATGGTGAAGTCAAGTCCAGCTGGGATAATGATGCCAAAGGATGTCCCAGACAAGCCAAAGCCGATAGTTTAAGAGAGAGCATTTTTTTTTTCGTGACGAGAAACCTAAATAAAATTATCACGGGTAAGTTCATCATAAACTCTTGCGAAGTCTATACCGTGTTAGATACCAGTTCTACTCACTCTTTTATTTCAAATAGTTGTGTTCAATGTTTGAATTTAACTCCGGAGAAGTTAGACTTTGATTTATCTGTTAAAACTTCAAATGGGAGAAACCTTTGTTACCTCCACTATTTATAAATCTTGTTTGATTCAAATTAACACTTTCACATTACCTGTCGATCTTATCTCTTTGAAAATACTTGCCTTTGATGTGATTTTAGAAATCGATTGGTTAACTACTCATTATGCTTTTCGTAAGGTTGTTAGCTTTCATATTCCTAACCAACCTGTTATGCGAATTCAAGCAACCAAACCACTAAAGTCAATCACTGTCATATCAAGCCATAAGTAAAGAGCCCCGAGCCTTTCGTTGGTGACTTCCTTGTGTGAAATGCACCGAAGCCAGACTTTCTGTAGGGAAAGCTGTGTATAACGATGACAAGTTGATAGGTATCAATGTGACGTGCTATCCAAGTCTTGGATGAGAGTCACAATTTTGAATGATATTTCTATTGTTAATAAATTTCCTGACGTATTCTTGAAGACTTCTTAGCCTACCCCTAGAGCGTGAAATCAAATTTTGTATTGACCCCAAAGACAAAACCATTTCTTAAACCCTCAAATATTTCTTCAACTAAAATGAACGTAACATTCGCCAAAGACGTTGACTCGAGCTGTTGAAGATTACGATCGTACCATTCAATACCATCGTAGAAAAAGCGAACATGGTAGCTAACGCGTTGAGTAGAAGATCGTATGTGGTCACAAGTGCGAATATACGAACCCACGTAAGGATAACGAATATAAGAGTAGAATCGACTTTAATCGATAAAGTTAAAGCCGCTCAAGCTACACACCCGGAGCTGATGAATGTGAAGAAGAAGGTTCAAGAGGGCGTTATTCTAGAAGCAAGAATAGACGAAGTGAGGAAATCTCAACCCTCGATTTAATTGGCCCATTTAAAATCCTCGATCGAGTAGGAACTGTGGCCTATAGACTCGTTTTACCGCCAAGTATGTTGCGTGTTTATAACGTTTTTTTTCTTATCGATGTTACGTAAATATGTGGACGACCCGAACAACATTATTGATTTAGAACCGGATGAGATATCAGAAGATTTAACGTATGAGGAGATACATGTTAAAATCTTGGATAAGAAGGATCATATTCGACACTCAAAAGTTATACCTCAAGAGTTAGAATCTGAAATGAAGTCAAGGTATCCTCACCTCTTCGGCATACCAGGTACGTACGTAAATTTTGAAGGTGAAATTTCATAAGGAGGGGATATTGTGAGACCCCAGATTTTATGAATAAAGATTTAATTTTCTCGAAATATTTTTTTAATATTATGGTGTGGATTTGAGATAGTGTTATAGTTGTGGGTTGTATTTATAAATTTTTCAAAGTATGCAAGTTGTTATATAATATTCGATTGGTCGGGGAATATTCGTTTTAACAGAGAATATTCGTACAACGGCACAAACATTGGTGGACCCCACAATGGAATTATTATCGGATTGAGAAAACGACAAAAATATTTTATGAAAATAACGGCAGAAGTTTCACCGTTAACTGTTGAAACACCCGGTGTTAAAAGTATAGTAATACGCGTGGTTGCATAGTATCACACGGTATTGATTATTGATGCTTACGTGAGAAGTCACTCAGTTTTGTTCAATTATTGCTACAGTAATTGCTGCATAGTATCTCACGTTATTTGATTCAATTATTGTCAATATTTTATATATTATTAAATCAATAATTGAGATTACAAAGTTATTAATATTATTATTTGCAATATTAACGATGTCTAAAAGTTCTGTCAAGGAGAGGTTTGGTCACCTAATTGCACGCCAATAGGGAGAAATCCTTATTGGAAAGCCCCCTCTTTCTTGAGAACGACCTAGTCGATTAATATTGTGAATTATAATAAAGGTGATAAGTTTTGTTTTATTATTTTTATAAATGTAATAAAACAAAAATCTTTTTATATAAAACATAATACTTTTATAAAGTTATTTGTTTTATTAGACTATAAATAGAATATATAATATTCTATTATGCATAAATGCTCGTGTAGTATTTGCATAGTAAAATCTTTTTATATCAAATAGAATACTTTTATAAAGTTATTCGCTTTTATTAGATTATAAATAGAAACTAAAGAAACTCTGAGAGAGAAACTATAGAGATAAAGAATAAAAGTATTCTCGCTACTTCACTACTCCTATATCTAGTTTCTTCTAAGGTAAGGGGTATTATTTCTTTAGTATTCATGAAGAGAACTTCTATTATTCCATTCTTTATTATTACATTGGAATAACTTTTATATGCTGTGGACTACCCTATACTTGGTGAAATTCTTACATTATTCCATTCTATATTATTATGTTGAATAACATGTCATCTCAAGTACCGCATACATGGTGAAATTCTTCTATTATTCCATTCTTTATTATTACATTGGAACATCTTGTCTGTAAGCGCTTACGCATGACTCGATCCGTTATTTATTATTCTGTTAGAATATCCCGTCATGCAATGCGTTTACGTATGACCTGGTTCCATTATTTATTATTCTTTTGGAATAACCTGTCTGTGCGGTCTATGGCATGCATGGTGAATTCTTCTGTTATTCTATTCTTTATTATTCTGTTGGAATAACCAGTCTATGTGGATTACCACATGCATGGTGAATGACCCTTCGTATTCATTTCTTATTAAATTGTGGAAATGATTTGTCTACGTGGATTACCGCATGGCGGGTGAAAATCCATTGCAGTTTCATATATTCTATGATACTCATTTGGTTAAAATTTTGGCTTCTATACTCCATGAAATTAGTAGAATATCCTTGATATTTGCGCTTTATCCAGTATCTTTTCATGTAAATATTCTTTTGAGCATTTTTGAATTTTACACTACAAAGAAGTATCTTGTTGACAATTTGGACGTTATTGGTTCCTTGATAAATTAATTCTTGAACTTATTTTATTGAATTCTTATATCATTGTCATCATCCTCAAGTTTATATTATGTTGAAAGTCATCTGTGGCCTGTAGTGCATAGATGGACTTGGTATGATTATGACCAAGGATTAATCGGTATAATCATGACCGTAATGTTACAAATGATGTGGTAAAAAGTCCTCATTGACCCGTGCAGTGCATTGATGGGCCGATTGTTGGCATGATCATGACCATTAATGAATACACGAATATCTTTGGCCCGTAGTGCATGGATAATTTGTGGTCGTGATACTAAAGAATATCCTTGGCCGTAGTGCAGGGGTGATTCGATGATGTGGATTATTTATTAAACTCAGTCTCAGCGATAAAAATTGATGATAAACTTTTTAAATCATAGAAGATAGTAGATTTTATTCTCTACTTGACTCTTCTAATGGATTGCTTGTTCCGCTGCAGTTAAACTTGATGTTTGTTATATTGTATCAGTTTAACACTGTTGAAGGCTAACGATAATTTATTCTACATTATCTTAGTCATAATATTTCTTACTGGGCTAGTTGAGCTCACCATTTTTCTTTTATTGTTCTCTTCAGGAAATGAGAACGTAGCAAGGATTAGTCAGGGAACGGAGTGACAGTCCAGATGATAGCATTAGTAGTCCTCACTATTCTGTTAAATAGTGTGACAATAAATGTAATGAGGACTCCATTGAGTGTGGATATTGTCTAGATGACAATATTCTTATTAAAACTCTTAGATTATGTTTCGTCGTATTTTACACGATTGTTGTATAATTAAGTTGTATTTGAATTTTTTACCATGTATTTGGCGACTCAAGATGGGTGATGTATACCTATTTTGGGGGCGTCACAGTTGGTATCAAAGCTTAGGGATATGATCCCTGGCTGAGATGTGAGACAAGAACTAGGAGGGGAGAGACGGGGAATTCCTTCGCTAGTATGACCTACCTAAGTTTATTTTGTATTTAATTGATCGGTCATAGTATATTGATAATATGTGATATGCCAATTAACCCTTGTTTTGTGACAATGTTTGAAAATGGCATCTGAAAATGTTGAGATCAGCAATGAAGCACATAAGACCGTTGAGTCACCAACGATCAATACCCAGGATAATGTGCAATAGGAAGACAATAATCCTCAAGTAAATAAAAACACCGATCAAATGATGAACGATGGGATGTTCAAAAGCTTTATGTAATTCATGCAACATTAGGTGAGAGAGATTCTTGTTCAAAATGTCGGTGGAAATAATGGCAACCCACGGTCGGTCACCGCTAAACAGTTCAAGGAGCTGGGACCACCGGATTTTTTGGGAAAGCCAGAACCACTTAAGGCGGAGACGTGGTTAAAGTAGATCATAAAGAAATTTGATGTCTTGGGATGCTCCAAGGAGCAAAAGGTTCCATTCGCCACCTTTATGTTGCGTGAAGAAGCAGATCATTGGTGGGAATCTGTAAAATGTACCCAGCTTGATGCACTCAAGATGTCTTGTGAGAAGTTCCAAGAATTATTCAACGACAAGTACTTTCCCGAAAGTATTCATCACATGAAAGAGGTAGAGTTCATCAAGTTGGAGCAAAACAACATGACCATGTCGCAGTACGAAGCCAAGTTTGCCGAGTTATTCTAGTTTGCATCCCATTTGGTAGATAATGAGGAGCGAATGACGCGAATGTTGTATAATTAAGTTGTATTTGAATTTTGTTCCATGTATTTGGCGACTCAAGATGGGTGATGTATACCTATTTTGGGGGCGTCACATTTACTGGCAAAACTTAAATTAAGCTACGAGTTACTCTAAAAGATTAGTTTCAACTGCGCGCCTACCCTCACAAGTGAATACAACTTGATTAAATATTCCTAATCAAGTATATTGAGAGATGCTCACACAAAATTATCGTGCAAGGTACTGATTTCAGGATGAATAGGAAATCTACTGAGTAAATTCAAATCTACTCAGAATAAGTTATTATTGATGCTTACTGTGACGCCCCCAAAATAGGTATACATCACCTATTCTGAGTCGCCAAATACATGGTACAGAATACAAATACAATCTTTAATATACAACAAGAGAGCTGTGAGTTTTAATACAAATATTATCTTCTAGACAATATCCACTCTCGAAATAAGTCCTCATTACATTTATTGTCACACTATTTAATAGAATAGTGAGGACTACTAATACTATCATCTGGACCGTCACTTCATTCCCCGACTAGTCCCTTACGCTCTCATTTCTGAAGAACAAAGTGAAAGAAAGGGTGAGCTCAACTAGCCCAATGAAGAAATATTATGACTAAGATAATGCGTAATAAATTATCATTAGTCTTCAACAGTGTTAAACTGATAAAATACAATAAACATCAACTTTAACTGCAACGGAACATGCAATCCATTAAAAGAGTCAAGTAGGGAATAAAATCTACTCTCTTTTATGATTTAAAAGGTTTTTCATCACTTTTATCGCTGGGACTCAGCTTAATAAATAAACCACATCATCCTCAAGACTACTACCAAGGATATTTATTAGTATCACAACCATAAATTATCCATGCACTACGGGCCAAGGATATTCGTGTATTCATCAATGGTCATGATCATGCCAACAACTCGTCCCATCAATGCACTACAAAGCCAATAAGGACTTTTACCACATCATTTGTAACATTACTGTCCATGATTACAATCATAATCCTCAGTCATAATAATACCCTTTACCTTATAAAGAAGAGTACTCACCGGTAGGGTGGGGATATACTTGAAGAAACTTGCACGACGCTCAAAGCTTTCTTGAACGCTAAAGAAATACGCTCAAGATTATAGAAGAAGAATTCTCTCTACAGTTTCTCTCTCTAGAGTTTCAGTGAATATGTAAGAAATAATGAAGGAATAAGCTTCTATTTATAGAAGAATGGACTGAATAGTAACCAATTCATGAACGGTCCAGATTAATTTACTTTTAAATAGACGGTCCAGATTGGTTTATGATAAAATATAATATATTCTATTTATAATCTAATAAAACGAATAACTTTATAAAAGAATTCTGTTTTATATAAAAAGATTTTACTATGCAAACATTATGCAGGCACTATGCAAAACACTATGCATAATAAAATATAATATATTCTAATTATTTTTTAATAAAATGTATAACTTTATAAAAGTATTATGTTTTATATAAAAGATTTTACTATTAAATTAATAAAACGAATAACTTTATAAAAGTATTATGTTTTATATAAAAAGCTTTTCTGTTTTATTGCATTAATAATACTAATAAAACAAAACTTCATCATCATTATCATAATTCACACTATTAATTGACCAGGTCGTTCCCAGGAAAGAGGGGGCTTTCCAATCAGGATTTCTCCCTATTGGCGCGCAATTAGGTGACCAAACCTCTCCTTGGCAAAATTTTTAGACATCGTTAATAATGCAAATAATAATATTAACAACTTTGTTATCTCAATTATTAATTTAATAATATATAAAATATTGACAATAATTAAATCAAATAACATGAGATACTATGCAGCAATTACTGAAGAAATAATTGAACAAAACTGAGTGACTTCTCACGTAAACATCAATAATCAATACCGTGTGCTACTATGCAACCACGTGTATTCCTGTACTTTTAACAGTGGGTGTTTCAACAGTTGTGGGGTCCACCAATGATTGTGCCGTCGTACGAATATTTCCTGTTAAAACGAATATTCCCCGACCAATCGAATATTATAAACAACTTACGTACTTTACAAAATTTCTAAATATTACCCACAACTATAATATTATATCAAATTCATTCCATAATATTTAAAAATGATAATTATAGAAAATTCATCTTTATTCATAAAAGTTGGGGTCTTACACTTACGTAAGAAGTCACTCAGTTATACTCAATTATTGTTACAGTAATTGTTGCATCATATTTCTCATATTATTAATTCAATTATTATCACAGTATCATCTGCATAATATGTTATATTATTAAATCAATAATTGAGACGACAAAGTTATTCATATTATTATTTACAATATTGACAATGTCTAGAAGTTCTGTCAAGGAGAGGTTTGGTCACCTAATTGCGCACCAATAAGGAGAAATCCTTATCTGAAAGCACCCTTTCTGGAACGACCAGTTGTTAAATATTGTGAGTTATAATATTAATGATGAATAAGTTCGTGTTGATTAAAGATGAATTTGATAGTTCCATTGTGTTGGAATTATTAGTGTTAGTTGAAATCGACATTTATTTCGATATTAATTTTTGTCTGGAAGTTATACTGACCAATCGAGTAATTAATCGGATAAATGAGCATTTAATTGCTATTAATTCACATGATTATAACTATTTGTTCACATGTGTGTACTATTGATTCACATTCTTGTACTATTAGGGGTGATGGTGCAAGATTGATAATACTTGCATGACTAAGTTCAAAATGGAGGTATGGATGGAGGTACTATACTGTAATTCATATTTTTACATGTCTAGAACAATTGATTCACATGATTTACTATTGATTCACATTATTTACTATTAGGGGAGGTGGTGCAAGTTTGATAATACTTGCAGGACTAAATTAAAAAAATAAAAAAAAGAGGAAGGTATTATACTGTAATATTTTGAGCCCCAAAACATGCAATTATTGAGACTATAATTTTCTATAAATAGAAGCTCATTCTTCCTTCATTTCTCACCAATTCACTAAAGCTATAGAACAATTATTATAGAGAAAAATTATAGAGAAAGAAGAAGAGAAGTCTGCTACCTCACTATTCCAGTATCCAGTCTTCTTCTAAGATAAGGGGTATTATTTCTTTCGTATTCATGAAGAGAGCTATTGTTATTCCATTCCTTATTATTCTGTTGGAATAACCTGTATACGCGGACTACCATATACATGGTGAAATTCTTCTGTTATCCCATTCTTTATTATTATGTTGGAATAACCTGTCTATGCGAAGTACCGCATACATGGTGAAATTCTTTTGTTATTCCATTCTTTATTATTCTATTGGAATAACATGTCTGTGCGGTCTATCGCATGCCTGGTGAATTTTGTTTGTTTCCATTCTTTATTATTCTTTTGGAATATCCTATCTGTTCGGATTGCGCATAACCTGGTTCCGTTCTTTATTATTCTGTTGGAATATCCTGTCTGTGCGGATTACGCATGACCTGGTTCTATTATTTATTATTCTGTTGGGAATAACCTGTCTGTGCGGTCTATCGCATGCCTGGTGAATTCTTTTGTTATTCCATTCTTTATTATTCTGTTGGAATAACATGTCTATGTGGATTACCGCATGCATGGTGAATGACCTTTTGTATTAATTCTTTATTAAATTGTGGAAATGATCTGTCTACGTGGATTACCGCATGACGGATGAAAATCCATTTGCAGTTTCGTATATTCTATTATACTCGTATGAGATATTATTTCTTTTGTACTCGTCATGAAATATCATTTTATTTGGTATTTTTCTGTTACGAGTTACTATTCATGGGTTATTATTTACCCAGTTATTATTCACTCTAGTATTATTCACTCGGGTATTCGAGGCACTTTTCATGCCGGAGTATTATTCACGGGTTACTATTCACCATTACTATTCACCCGAATATTATTCACTCGGGTATTTGGGGTATTTTTCATGCCGGGGTACTATTCACGAAGTACTATTCCTGAAGTACTATTCACGATGAAAAATTGATTCTTTTCTGTCCAAATTATTTTTGGTACATGAATATTATTCTTGAATTTTACTCTACAAAGCAGTATCATGTTGATAATTTGGACGTTATTGATTTCTGGATAAATTAAATTATAAAACTTTAAAATTTATCCTTGAACTTGTTTTATTGAATTATTATGTCATTGTCATCATCCTCATGCTTATATTGTGATTAAAGTCATCTTTGGCTTACGCATATAGATAGATGGACTTGGTATGATTATGACCCGTGGATTATTCGGTATAATCATGACCGTAATGTGACGAATGATGTGGTAAAAGTCCTCATTGGCCTGTAGTTCATTGATGGACAGTTGTTGGTATGATTATGACCAGGGATTATTCGGTATAATCATGACCATTGATGGTTACAAGAATATCCTTGGTCATGGTGCAGGGATGATTCGATTTTATTTATTGTTTGAGTCTCAAATGATAAAGTTGATGAAAATCTTTTTAAATCATAGAAGATAGTAGATTTTATGCTCTACTTGACTCTTCTAATGGATTGCTTATTCTGCTGTAGTTGTTGATCTAAAACTTGTTGTCTATTATATTCTATCAGTTGTTATACTATTGAAGGCTAATGATAATTTATTCTGCATTATCTTAGTCATAATATTTCTTACTGGGATAGTTGAGCTCACCCTTTCTTTCACTGTTCTCTTCAAGAAATGAGAATATAGCTGGGACGAGTCGGGGAACGGATTGACGGTCCAGATGGTTGTTTTAGTAGTCCTCACTATTCTATAAAATAGTGTGACAATAAATGTAATGAGGACTCCATTGAGTGTGGATATTGTCTAGATGACAATATTCTTATTGAAACTCTTAGATTATGTTTTGTCGTATTTTAATGACAGTTGTATAAAGTTTGTATTTGAATTTATGTACCATGTAAGTGGCGACCCAAGATGGGTGATGTATACCTATTTTGGGGGCATCACAGTTGGTATCAAAGCTTAAGGATATAATCCCTGGCTGAGATGTGAGACAAGAACTAGGAGGGGAGACGGGGAATTCCTTCGCTAGTATGACCTACCTAAGTTTATTTGGTATTTAATTGGTCGGTCAGAGTATAGGGATAATATGTGATATGTTAATTAACCATTGTTTTGTGATAGTATTTGAAAATGGCATCCGAAAATGTTGAGATAAGCAATGAAGCACATGAGACCATTAAGTCACCAACGATCAATATCCAGGATAATGTGCAATAGGAAGATAATAATGCTCAGGTAAACAATAATACCGATGAAATGATGAACGATGGGATGTTCAGAGGCTTTATGCAATTCATGCAACATCAGGCAAGAGAGACCACTGTTCAAAATGCAGGTGGAAACAATGGCAACCCACGGTGATCGGTCATCGCTAAGCGCTTCAAGGAGCTGGACCATGGAGTTTTTGGGAAAGCTAGAACCACTTAAGGCAGAGACGTGGTTAAAGTAGATCACCAAGATATTTGATGTCTTGGGATGCTCCAAGGAGCAAAAGGTTCCCTTTGCAACCTTTATATTGCGTGAAGAGGCAGATTACTGGTGGGAATCTGTAAAATATACCCAGCCTGACGCACTCAAGATGTCTTGGGAGAAGTTCCAAGAGTTGTTCAATGACAAGTACTTTCCCAAAAGTATTCGTCACATGAAGTAGATGGAGTTTATCAAGTTAGAGCAAAACAAGATGACCGTGTCGCAATACGGGGCCAAATTTGCGGAGTTATCCCAGTTTGCATCCCATTTGGTAGATAATGAGGAGCGAATTACGCGAATATTTTTAAGAGGTTTGAAACCCGATATAAGTCAATACCTTATTTCTCACAAACTTTGTTTATATTCAGATGTAGTGAATAGGGCTCAGTTATTGGAAAGCGATAATGAGTCAGTCCAACCAAAGGATAACGACCAACAACAAGATAATAATCATACCGGTGGCAACGACCATCGGAACAACGATAACCATCATGGAGGAAATTATCATGCCAGAAATGGTAACCATTTCGGTGGTAATCATGGCCAAGATAATAGAAGTGAAAGTTTCAAGAAGAGGAGATTCAATAATAATGGAAAGACGTCAGTACCAACACCTGTTGTTAAGGAAGGAGAACGACCGCCGATCGTATGTTACAAATACGGAGGAGGGACACATCATCAAACTCAGACGCTAGCAAGTTCAAAGCGTGATTTTGTCGTGCACCAAAGTCAAGTCCAATTTGGGACGGTGGCACCAAAGGCGGATACGGACAAAACAAAGTCGGTGGTTTCAGGAAGAGCGTTTTTCAGGACTTCTCAAAAAGCGAGTAACCCAAACGAAGTTAGCACGAGTTAGTTAATTATAAATTCTTGCGAAGTCTATACCTTATTATATCGGTTCTACCCATTCTTTTATTTCTCCTACTTGCGCTCAACGTTTAAATTTAACTCCGGAGAAATTAGACTTTGATTTATCGGTTGAAACTCCGTTAGTAGAAACCTTCATTTCATGTGCTATCCAAGTCTTGGATGAGAGTCACAGTTTTAAATGATATTTCTATTGTTAATAAATTTCCTGACGTATTCTTAAAGACTTTTTAGCCTACCCCTAGAGCGTGAAATCAAATTTTATATTGACCCCAGTACAAAACCCATTTCTAAAACCCTCAAATATTTCTTTACTTAAAATGAACGTATCATGCGCCAAAGACGTTGGCTCAAGCTGTTGAAGATTACGATCGTACCATTCAATATCATTGTGGAACAGAGAACGTGGTAGCTAACGCGTTGAGTAGAAGATAGTATGCGTTTACAAGTGCTATGTTGTTAACACAAAAACCCATTTCGTATAACTTACAAATGATGAAGATAGAGTTAAAGACTCTAAGGACCCACGTGATGATGTCAAATAATACGAGTAGAATCGACGTTAACCGATAAAGTTAAAACCGCTCAAGCTACACACCCAGAGCTGATGAATGTGAAGAAGAAGGTTCAAGAGGGCGTTATTCTAGAAGCAAGAATCGACAAATAGAGGAAATCTCAACCCTCGATTTAATTGGCTCATTTGAAATCCTAGATCGAGTAGGAACTGTGGCCTATAGACTCGTTTTACCGCCAAGTATGTCGCGTGTTAATAACGTTTTTCACGTATCGATGTTACGTAATTATGTGGACGACCCGAACCACATTATTGGATTAGAACTAGACGAGATGGTAGAAGATTTAACGTATGAGGAGATACGTGTTAAAATCTTGGATAAAAATGATCATATTTGACACTCAAAGGTTATACCTCAAGAGTTAGAATCTGAAATGAAGTCAAGGTATCCTCATCTCTTCAGCATACCAGGTACGTACGTAAATTTCGAGGGAAAAATTTTATAAGGAGGGAAGATTGTGAGACCCCAAATTTTATGAATAAAGATTTAAATTTCTCGAAATATTTTTTGAATATTATGGTGTGGATTTGATATAATGTTATAGTTTGTGGGTAATATTTACAAATTTTGCAAAGTAAGTAAGTGGTTATATAATATTCGATTGGTTCGAGAATATTCGCTTTTAACAGAATATTCGATGCGACGATACAATCATTAGTGGACCCCACAACGAAAAGTAATCGCCAGTAGTTATAGAATCGACATAATTATCATTTTATAAAAATAACTACGAAAGTGTTACTGTTAAAAATTGTTGAACTACCCTAGTAAAAAAACAAGATGTCTGGCGTGGTTGCATAGTAGCACACCGGTATTGATTATTGATGCTTACGTAAGAAGTCACTCGCTTATACTCGATTATTGTTACAATGAATTGCCGCATCATATCTCTCATATTATTGATTCAATTATTGTCACAAGATTATCATCAGATAATATGTTATATTATTAAATCAATAATTGAGACGACAAAGTTATTCATATTATTATTTACAATATTGACAATGTCTAGAAGTTCTGTCAAGGAAAGGTTTGGTCACCTAATTGCGCGCCAATAAGGAGAAATCCTTATCGAAAATCCCCCTCTTTCCTGGGAACGACCTGGTTGTTAAATATTGTGAGTTATAATATTAATGATGAATAAGTTCGTGTTGATTAAAGATGAATTTGATAGTTCCATTGTGTTGGAATTATTAGTGTTAGTGGAAATCGACATTTATTTCGATATTAAATTTTGTCTGGAAGTTATACTGACCAATCGGGTAATTAATCGGATAAATGAGCAATTAATTGCTATTAATTCACAAGATTATAACTATTTGTTCACATGTGTGTACTATTGATTCACATTCCTGTACTATTAGGGGTGATGGTGCAAGATTGATAATACTTGCATGACTAAGTTAAAAATGGAGGTATAGATGGAGGTACTATACTATAATTCATATTTTCATATGTCTAGAACTATTGATTCACATGATTTACTATTGATTCACATTATTTACTATTAGGGGAGGTGGTGCAAGTTTGATAATACTTACAGGACTAAATTAAAAATGAAAAAAAAGAGGAAGGTATTATATTGTAATATTTTGAGCCCCAAAACGTGCAATTATTGAAACTATAATTTTCTATAAATAGAAGCTCATTCTTCCTTCATTTCTCACCAATTCACTAAAGCTATAGAACAATTATTATAGAGAGAAAGAAGAAGAGAAGAATGCTACCTCATTATTCCAGTATCCAGTCTTCTTCTAAGGTAAGGGGTATTATTTCTTTCGTATTCATGAAGAGAGCTATTGTTATTCCATTCCTTATTATTCTGTTGGAATAACTCAGATCTGCAGTATCACCGTATACATGGTGAAATTCTTCTGTTATTCCATTTTTTATTATTATGTTGGAATAACCTGTCTATGCGAAGTACCGCATACGTGGTGAAATTCTTCTATTATTCCATTCTTTATTATTCTGTTGGAATATCCTGTCTGTAAGACCCCAACTTTTATGAATAAAAATGTATTTTCTATAAATATCATTTTTGAATATTATGGAATAAATTTGATATAATGTTAAAGTTGTGGGTAATATTTATAAATTTTGCAAAGTACGCAAGTTGTTATATAATATTCGATTGGTCGAGGAATATTCGTTTTAAACAGGGAATATTTGTACGACGACACAATCATTGGTGGACCCCACAACGGAATTATTGTCGGATTGAGAAAACGAAAAAAATATTTTTATGAAAATAACGGCGAAAGTTTTACCGTTACCTGTTGAAACACCCGGTGTTAAAAGTACAGGAATACGCGTGGTTGCATAAGTAGCTACGGTATTGATTATTGATGCTTACGTGAGAAGTCACTCAGTTTTGTTCAATTATTGCTTCAGTAATTATTGCATAGTATCTCACGTTAATTGATTCAATTATTGTTGATATTTTATAATTGAGATGACGAACTTATTAATATTATTATTTGCATTATTAACGATGTATAGAAGTTCTGCCAAGGAGAGGTTTGGTCACCTAATTGCGTGCCAATAGGGAGAAATTCTTATTGGAAAGCCCCCTATTTCCTGAGAACGACCTGGTCGATTAATAGTGTGAATAATAATAATGATGATGAAGTTTTGTTTTATTAGTATTATTAATGTAATAAAACAGAAAAACTTTTTATATAAAACAGAATACTTTTATAAAGTTATTCATTTTATTAGACAATAATTAGAATATATTATATTTTATTATGCATAGTGTTTGCATAGTGTTTGCATAGTAAAATATTTTTAAAAGTTATTCGTTTTATTAGATTATAAATAGAATATATTATATTTTATTGTAAACCAATCTGGACCGTCCGTTTAAAGTAAATCGATCTGGACCGTTCATGGATTGGTTACAATTCATCCATTCTTCTATAAATAAGCTCATTCCTTCATTATTTCTTACGAATTCACTTTGAAACTCGGAGAGAGAAACGGTAGAGAGAATTATTCTTCTATCTTGGCGTATTTCTTTAGCGTTTAAGAAAGTTTTGAGCGTAGTGCAAGTTTCTTCAAGTATATCCCCACCCTACCGTCGTGAGTACTCTTCTTTATATAGGTAAGGGGGTATTTTTTTTTCATATTCATGAAGAGAACTTCATTATTCCATTCTTTATTATTCATTGGAATAACTTTGATACGCCATCTACCCTATACTTGGTGATTTCGTTTGTTTTCCATTCGTTATTATTCGTTGTAACATCCCGTCTCATGCATGCTTTTATGCCAACTCGGTTCCATCTTTATTATTCTGTTGAAATATCCTCGTCTGCGTTTTTTTCGCTAGACTGGTTCCGCTCTTTACTATTCTGTTGGAATAACTCTGCTCATCAAGCACCGCATGCATGGTGATTTCTGTTGTTATTCCATTCTTTATTATTCTCGTTGGAATATCCCAGCTTGCATGATTACGCTGACCTAGTTTCGTTATTTATTATTACATTGGAATAACTTTGCCTATCTGATACTACATGCATGGTGATTTCTTTTTGTTATTCCATTCTTTATTATACTCGGTTGGTTAAAGTTTTGACTTCTATACTCCATGAAATTGGTGGAATATCCTTGATATTTGCGCTTTATCCAAAGATCTTTTTCGTGGAAATATTCTTCCGAGCATTCTTAAATTTTACTCTACAAAGAAGTATCATGTTGACAATTTGGGCGTTATTAGTTCCTAAATAAATTAATTCTTGAACTTGTTTTATTGAATTCTTATATCATTGTCATCATCCTCATATTTATATTTTGTTGAAAGTCATCTCGTGGCTGTAGTGGTGCATAGATGGACTTGGTATGATTATGACCAGGGATTATTCGGTGTAATCATGACCGTAATGTTACAAATGATGTGGTAAAAGTCCTCATTAACCCGTAGTGCATTGATGGACAGTTATTGGCATGATCATGACCATTGATGAATACACGAACATCCTTGGCCCGTAGTGCATGGATAATTTGTGGTTGTGATACTTATGAATATCCTTGGCCGTATTGCAGGGATGCGGTGGATTATTTATTAAGCTGAGTCCCAGCGATAAAACTGATGAAAAACCTTTTAAATTATAAAAGATAGTAGATTTTATTCTCTACTTGACTCTTTTAATGGATTGCATGTTCCGTTGCAGTTAAAGTTGATGTTTATTGTATTTTATCAGTTTAACACTGTTGAAGACTAATGATAATTTATTCTGCATTATCTTAGTCATAATATTTCTTACTGGGCTAGTTGAGCTCACCCTTTCTTTCACTGTTCTCTTCAGGAAATGAGAACGTAGCCGGGACTAGTCGGGGTATGGAGTGACGGTCCAGATGATAGTATTAGTAGTCCTCACTATTCTGTTAAATAGTGTGACAATAAATGTAATGAGGACTTATTTTGAGAGTGGATATTGTCTAGAAGACAATATTTGAATTAAAACTCAGTGCTTTCTTGTTGTATATTAAAGATTGTATTTGTATTCTGTACCATATATTTGGCGACTCAGAATAGGTGATGTATACCTATTTTGGGAGGGTCATAGTTGGTATCAAAGCTTAAGGATATGATCCCTGGCTAAGATGTGAGACAAGAACTAGGAGGGGAGAGACGGGAAATTCCTTCGCTAGTATGACCTACCTAAGTTTATTTGATATTTAATTGGTCGGTCAGAGTATAGGGATAATATGTTATATGTTAATTAACCCTTATTTTGTGGCAGTGTTTGAAAATGGCATCCGAGAATGTTGAGAACATCAATGGAGCACAGGAGACCGTTGAGTCTCCACAGATCAATAACTAGGACAATGTGCACCAGGAAGGCAACAATCCTCATGCAAATAACAACACTGACCAAATGATGAACGATGGAATGTTCCGAGGCTTCATGCAATTCATTCAACATCGGTGAGCGGCGGCTCATCCAAAATGCGGTGGAACATCACCACTTTCGACGGTTGCCGCCAAACAGTTCAACGAGCTGGGACCACTTGAGTTTTTTGGAGAGCCAAAACCACTTAAGGCAAAGACGTGGATAAAATAGATCAACAAGATATTTGATGACTTGGGTTACTCCGAAGAGCAAAAAGTTCCCTTTGCCACCTTCATGTTGCGTGGCGCGAGGCAAATTCTTTGGTGGGAATCAGTAGCGTACTCAACTTGCCGCACTGAAGATGTCTTGGGAAAAGTTTCAAGAACTGTTCAACGACAAGTACTTTCCCGAAAGTATTCGTCATATGAAAGAGGTAGAGTTCATTAAACTGGAGCAAAACAACATGACCGTGTCGCAGTACGAAGCCAAGTTTACCGAGCTGTCCCGGTTTGCGTCCCATTTGATTAATAATGAGGAGAGAATAACACGAATGTTTCTAAGAGGTTGGAAACCCGAGATACGTCAATATCTTATCTTTCATAAATTGTGTTTGTATTCAGATGTTGTTAATAGGGCTCAGTTATTGGAGCGCGATAATGAGTCAACCCAACCAAAAGAGAGCAGCCGACAAAATGATAATACCAGTGATAATAGTCATCGAAGCGGTGACAATAAGCGTGGAGGGAATCAACATGCCAGAAATGGTAACAACTTCGGTGGTAATCATGGCCAAAGCAATAAGAATGGACATTTTAAGAAGAGGAGATTCAACAATGATGGAAAGACGTCAGCATCAGCCCCTGTTGTTAAGGATGGAGAACGACCACCTATCATATGCTTCAAATACGGAGGGGAGGGACACATCAGTCCAAACTGTGCGATGCCGACCAAAGCATGTTATAATTGTGGAAGAGAAGGTCACCTAGCCCGATTTTGTCGTTCACCGAAGACAAGTTCAGCTAGGATGGAGGCACCAAAGGACGCCCCAGAAAAGTCAAAGCCAATGAAAGCAAGGAGGCGTTTGTCATGACCTCCCAGAAAGCAAGGAACCCGAATGAGGTCATCACGGGTAAGCTTATCATAAACTCTAGCAAAGTATATACCTTATTTGATACCGGTTCTACCAATTCCTTTATTTCTCCTACTTGCGCTCAACGTTTAAATTTGACTCCGGAGAAATTGGACTTTGACTTATCTATTGAAACTCCGTTGGGAGAAACCTTCATCCGCTGTTTATAAGTCTTGTTTAGTTCAAATCGGTACCCTCACATTACCTGTCGATCTAATTTCATTGAAAATACTTGCATTTGACGTAATTCTAGGGATTGATTGGTTAATTACTCATCATGCAAAAATTGATTGTTTTCGTAAGGTTGTTAGCTTTCATATTTCTAACCAACCTATTATGCGAATTCAAGCAACCAAACCATTAAAATCAATCACTGTCATCTCAAGCCATAAAGCTATTCTTTTATTGAAAAACTATGTCAAGCTTTCTTAGCTCATGTCACGGATCTAAACAAAATACGCCGCTTTTGAATGATATTTTTATTGTTAATGAATTTCCTGACGTATTCCCTGAAGAACTTCCTGGCCTACCCCCAGAACGTGAAATTGAATTTTGTATCGACCTTGAACCCGATACAAAACCCATTTCCAAAGCCCCATATCGAATGACTCCTATTGAACTTCAGGAGTTAAAGACCTAACTGCAGGAATTATTAGACATTAGCTTTATTCATCCTAGTACTTCTCCTTGGGGTGCTCCTGGTCTATTCGTGAAGAAGAAAGATAGGAGTATGCGACTTTGTATTGATTATCGGGAGTTGAATCATGTCACCATCAAAAATAGGTACCCATTGCCACGTATTGATGAATTATTTGACCAGTTGCAAGGCGCCAAATTCTTTTCAAAGATTGATCTTCGTTCCGGATATCACCAATTAAAGATTAGAACCGATGACATTCCAAAGACGGCTTTCAGAACTCGGTACGGGCATTATGAATTCCTAGTCATGTCTTTTGGATTGACTAATGCTCCTGCTGCCTTCATGGATATGATGAACCGAGTATTCAAGGAATATTTGGATCACTTTGTTGTCGTCTTTATTGATGACATCCTTATTTATTCCAAAAGCCGTGAAGATCATGAGCAACACTTGAGGCTGATACTCCAAAAGCTTCGTGAAAATAAGCTTTATGCCAAGTTGAAGAAATGCGAGTTCGGCGAGGAAGTAGCATTCCTTGGGCACGTGGTATCAAGTCATGGAATATCATTGACCCAAAGAAAGATTGAAGCTATTCAAAGTCGAGAACAACCTAAATCGATGATCGAAGTACGTAGCTTTCTACGGCTTAGTCAAGTTATTATCGGAGATTCGTATAAGGGTTTTCTAGAATCGCTACTCCCTTAACTCAGCTGACTCGGAAAGATACAAAATTCGGTTAGAGCGAGGAATGTGATAAGTGTTTTCAAGAACTCAAGAGAAGACTCATTTCAGGACCTATTCTGACAATACCATCTGGTTGGGAGGGATTTGTCATATACAGTGATGCTTCAGGTAAAGGGTTAGGATGTGTTCTCATGCAACATGGGAAAGTCATAGCCTATGCCTCTCGACAACTCAAAGAATATGAGAGGAATTATCCTACTCATGATCTAGAGTTGGCAACTGTTGTCTTCGCACTTCAAATTTGGAGGCATTACTTGTATGGGGAGAAAGTGGAGATCTTTACGGATCATAAAAGCCTCAAATATTTCTTCACTCAAAAGGAACTAAACATGCGACAACGACGTTGGCTTGAACTGTTAAAAGATTATGATCATACCATCTAATACCATCCTGGAAAAGCGAACGTGGTAGCTGACGCATTGAGTAGAAGATCATATGCAGGTACGAGTGTGATATTGTCAACGTAAAGGCCCATTTTGTATGATTTACAAAGGATGGAGATAGAGATAAAGACTCCAGGGACCCAAGTGATGATGGCGAATATACGAGTGGAACCGACTTTAATCGATAAAGTTAAAGCTTCTCAAGCTACGGACACGAGGCGATGCATATGAGGAAAAAAGTACAAGAAGGTGCTATGCCGGAAGCAAGAATCGATGAAGAAGGAATACTTCAAGTCAACTCCAGACTTTGTATTCCTAACGACCCTGATTTAAAGTATAAAATCATGATGGAGGCGCACAACACACCATTTGTAATCCATCCTGGGAGTACTAAAATGTATAATGATCTTCGACATACATTTTGGTGGGGCAATATGAAGAGAGAGATAGCGCTGTTTATCTCAAGGTGTCTAACGTGTCAACGAGTTAAGGCGGAGTATCAGGTACCAAAAGGTCCATTGCAACCACTTGAAATTCTAGAATGGAAGTGGGAGCACATTACCATGGATTTCGTTACTGGTCTTCCCAAGGTTTCCCAGGGTATAGATGCAATTTGGGTCATTGTTGATAGATTGATCAAGTCTGCTCATTTCTTACCTATACGAGAAACTTATATACTTGAACGTCTTGCTCGTATATACATAAACGAGGTTTTAAGATTGCATGGTATGCTAGTATCCATAGTTTCTGATCGAGACCCAAGATTTACTTCACGATTTTGGGTTAGTTTGCAAAAAGCTATGGGAACGGATTTACGATTTAGTTCGGCATATCATCCTCAAACGGACGGACAATCAGAGAGGACTATTTAAACTCTTGAAGATTTATTAAGACTCTGTGTCCTTGACTTCAAGGGAAGTTGGGACAAGTTCTTACCATTGGTGGAGTTTTCCTACAACAACAATTATCAAGCAAGTATTGGCATGGCTCCATTCGAAGCGTTGTATGGAAGAAAGTGTCGTTCTCCAGTATGTTGGGATGAGGTGGGTAAAGCAACGTTGTTGGGACCGGAGTTGGTACGTATGACTATGGAAAAGATTTAAACGATCCGACAACGTATAAAAACCTCACAAGACCGACAAAAGAGTTATGCTGATCTTCATCGAAATGACGTGGAATTCGATATTGGAGATCATGTGTTGTTACGTGTTGCTCCATGGAAAGGAGTTACGAGATTTGGAAAGAGAGGAAAGCTCAATCCTTGATTCATTGGCCCATTTTTAATCCTTGATCGAGTAGGGACTGTAGCCTATAGACTTGCTTTACCGCCAAGTATGTCTCGTGTTCATAACGTTTTTCATATATCCATGTTACGTAAATATGTGAAAGACCCGAACCACATTATTGAGTTAGAACCGGACGAAATAGCGAAAGATTTAACGTATGAAGAGGTTCCTGTTCAAATCTTGGATAAGAAGGAACATATTCTACGCTCCAAGGTTATACCTCAAGTAAAAGTTTTATGGAGGAACCACGATGTTGAGGAAATGACCTGGGAGTTAGAATATAAAATGAAATCAAGGTATCCTTACCTCTTCGACATACCAAGTATGTATCCTAATTTCGAGAGCTAAATTTCATAAGAAGGGGAGATTGTAAGACCCCAACTTTTATGAATAAAAATGTATTTTCTATAAATATCATTTTTGAATATTATGGAATAAATTTGATATAATGTTATAGTTGTGGGTAATATTTATAAATTTTGCAAAGTACGCAAGTTGTTATATAATATTTGATTGGTCGGGGAATATTAGTTTTAAACAGGGAATATTCGTACGACGACACAATCATTGGTGGACCCAACAACGAAATTATTGGCGAATTGAGAAAACGAAAAAAATATTTTTATAAAAATAACGGCGGAAGTTTTACTCATTAATCTGTTGAAACACCCGTTTAAAAGTACAGAATACGCGGTTGTATAAGTAGCACACGGTATTGATTATTGATGCTTACGTGAGAAGTCACTCAGTTTTGTTCAATTATTGCTTCAGTAATTGTTGCATAGTATCTCACGTTAATTGATTTAATTATTGTTAATATTTTATAATTGAGATGACGAAGTTATTAATATTATTATTTGCATTATTAACGATGTCTAGAACTTCTGCCAAGGAGAGGTTTGGTCACCTAATTACTCGCCAATAGGGAGAAATCTTTATTGGAAAGCCCCCTCTTTCCTGAGAACGACCTGGTCGATTAATAGTGTGAATAATAATAATGATGATGAAGTTTTGTTTTATTAGTATTATTAATGTAATAAAATAGAAAAGCTTTTTATATAAAACAGAATACTTTTATAAAGTTATTCATTTTATTAGACAATAATTAGAATATATTATATTTTTTTATGCATAGTGTTTGCATAGTACCTGCATAGTGTTTGCATAGTAAAATCTTTTTAAAAGTTATTCATTTTATTAGATTATAAATAATATATATTATTTTTTATTGTAAACCAATTTGGACCGTCCGTTTAAAGTAAATCGATCTGGACCATTCATGGATTGGTTACTATTCAGTCCATTCTTCTATAAATAGAAGCTCATTCCTTCATTATTTCTTACGAATTCACTGAAACTCCAGAGAGAGAAACTGTAGAGAGAATTATTCTTCTATCTTGAGCGTATTTCTTTAGCATTTAAGAAAGCTTTGAGCATAGTGCAAGTTTCTTAGTATATCCTCGCCCTACCATCGGAGTACTCTTCTTTATAAGGTAAGGGGTATTTTTTTTTATATTCATGAAGAGAACTTCTGTTATTCCATTCTTTATTATTCTGTTGGAATAACCTGTATACGCGGTCTACCCTATACTTGGTGATTTCTATTGTTATTCCATTCGTTATTATTCTGTTGGAGCATCATGTCTGTGCGTTTTACGCAGGACCTGGTTTCGTCTTTTTATTATTCTCGCTGGAATATCCTCATGCATGCATTTTACTGTGGGACCGATTTCGTTATTTATTATTCTCGTTGGAATAACTTTACATATCTGAAGTACCGCATGCATGGTGAATTTTGTTGTTATTCCATTCTTTATTATTCGTTGAATAACTTTTATCATCGCAAGTACCGCATGCATGGTGATTTCTTTTGTTATTCCATTCTTTATTATACTCAGTTGGTTAAAGTTTTAACTTCTATACTCCATGAAATTGGTGGAATATCCTTGATATTTGCGCTTCATCCAGTATCTTTTCATGAAAATATTCTTCTGAGCATTCTTAAATTTTACTCTACAAAGAAGTATCATGTTCACAATTTGGACGTTATTAGTTCCTGAATAAATTAATTCTTGAACTTGTTTTATTGAATTCTTATATCATTGTCATCATCCCCATATTTATATTTTGTTGAAAGTCATATGTGGCTTGTAGTGCATAGATGGACTTGGTATGATTATGACCAGGGATTATTCGGTGTAATCATGGCCGTAATGTTACAAATGATGTGGTAAAAGTCCTCATTGGCCCGTAGTGCATTAATGGATAGTTGTTGGCATGATCATGACCATTGATGAATACACGAATATCCTTGGCCCGTAGTGCATGGATAATTTGTGGTTGTGATACTTATGAATATCCTTGGTAGTAGTACGGTGGATGAGGTGGATTATTTATTGTCGAGTCCCATCGATAAAAGTGATGAAAAACCTTTTAAATCATAAAAGATAGTATATTTTATTCTCTACTTGACTCTTTTAATGGATTGCATGTTCCATTGCGCAGCTAAACTTGATGTCTATTGTATTTTATCAGTTTAACACTGTTGAAGACTAATGATAATTTATTCTGCATTATCTTAGTCATAATATTTCTTGAGCTCACCCTTTCTTTCACTGTTCTCTTCAGGAAATGAGAACGTAGCCGGGACTAGTCGAAGAACGGAGTGACGGTCCAGATGATAGTATTAGTAGTCCTCACTATTCTGTTAAATAGTGTGACAATAAATGTAATGAGGACTTACTCTGAGAGTGAATATTGTCTAGAAGACAATATTTGTATTAAAACTCACATCTTTCTTGTTGTATATTAAATATTGTATTTGTATTCTGTACCATGTATTTGGCGACTCAGAATAGGTGATGTATACCTATTTTGGGGGCGTCACACTGTCTGCGCAAATTACGTATAACCTGGTTCTATTCTTTATTATTCTGTTGGAATATCCTGTCTGTGCGAATTACAAATGACCTGGTTCTATTCTTTATTATTCTGTTGGAATAACCTGTCTATGTGGATTACCGCATGCATGGTGAATGACCTTTCGTATTCATTCTTTATTAAATTGTAGAAATGATCTGTCTACGTGGATTACCACATAGCAGATAAAAATCCATTTGCACTTTCGTATATTCTATTATACTCATATGAGATATAATTTCTTTTGTACTCGTCATGAAATATCATTTTATTTGGTATTTTTTTGTTACGAGTTACAATTCACGGGTTACTATTCACTCTAGTATTATTCACTCGGGTATTCGGGACACTTTTCATGTCGGAGTACTATTCACGAGTTACTATTCACCCAAATTACTATTCACCGGAATATTATTCACTCGGGTATTATTCACTCGGGTATTTGGGGTATTTTACATGTCGGGGTACTATTCACGAGGTACTATTCCCGAAGTACTATTCATAGGATACTATTCACGACAAAAAATTGATTCTTTTCTGTCCAAATTATTTTTTGTACATGAATATTATTCTTGAATTTTACTCTACAAAGCAGTATCATGTTGACAATTTGGACGTTATTGATTTCTGAATAAATTAAATTATAAATCTTTAAAATTTATTCTTGAACTTGTTTTATTAAATTATTATGTCATTGTCATCATCCTCATGCTTATATTGTGATTAAAGTCATCTTTGGCTTACGTGCATAGATGGACTTGGTATGATTATGACCAGGGATTATTCGGTATAATCATGACCGTAATGTGACGAATGATGTGATAAAAGTCCTCATTGGCCTGTAGTTCATTGATGGATAGTTATTGGTATGAATATGACTAGGGATTATTCGGTATAATCATGACCATTGATGATTACATGAATATCCTTGGTCGTGGTACAGGGATGATTCGATTTTATTTATTAAGCTGAGTCTCAGTGATAAAGTTGATGAAAATCTTTTTAAATCATAGAAGATAGTAGATTTTATGCTCTACTTGACTCTTCTAATGGATTGCTTATTCTGCTGCAGTTGTTGATCTAAAACTTCTTGTCTATTATATTCTATCAGTTGTTATACCGTTGAAGGCTAAGGATAATTTATTCTGCATTATCTTAGTCATAATATTTCTTCTTTGGGCTAGTTGAGCTCACCCTTTCTTTCACCGTTTCTCTTGAAATGAGAATATAGCTGGGACGAGTCGGGGAACGGATTGATGGTCCAGATGGTTGTTTTAGTAGTCCTCACTATTCTATAAAATAGTGTGACAATAAATGTAATGAGGACTCCATTGAGTGTGGATATTGTCTAGATGACAATATTCTTTGTGACACCCCCAAATCCAGGTACTTCATTCCCACAGGATTTGGTGCTCGCTTATCAAAATTATTACATCTAACTACCCATCAATAAAGGATAAAGACATAATTTAAATCACTTAAACAATAATCTCTCCCATTAAAGGGTTACATCATCATCTCAAATTAAATCCCAGGTAATCTAACCTTCAATTATTACATCAGTTTGCGGAATACATCACATATTAAAACAAGTCTTGAAACATAAAATATTTAAATAAAATTATCATAAGTCTTCATCATTTGGACATCTTGCCCTTGCCTTTTGCTAATCGATTTTACCATCAACTTTCTCCACTTTAGTTGCAAAGTTAATTGCAAGAGTGAGCAAACAAATGCTCACCGATATAGAACATAGCAATGATAATAACATGAGAGTGAACAACGAAAGCTGAACAATAAGGAACTTGTTCTACATATCTAACTAGAAAACAAGTTCAAACTTTAATTATCTGAGGGTCTTAAGACCACGAACTATGTCCCCGGTACTTAGGTATTATTACCCAACCTTAACAGTCATTTAGACTATACGGACCCTTCTTAACGTACTTAGGAGGATCAACCCTTTGTACCATGTATTGTGCACAAACATCTAAACGTTACACGTACAAAATCCCCTATGTTAGGGTTGTTCGTCTCAGTTTGGATTTAGAATTTCCACACTAAAGAAAGTTTAGTTTGGAACTAGCTTATCAGTGTTTCTAGAATTTTAGAACACTATTCGATTTACATCAGTAAAGGTTTAATACAAAAATTTATAACTGAACAAGGCTATCAAAGTCAAAGATCGAATATCAACAATAGATACAATTGAATTACATGATATACATACAAAATGCTATAACCAAAAGAGTTAGAACAATCTCATTTGAATCGGTGTATTAGAACAATATGTGCTTTGAATAATAATTAGAAAAGTAAAACTCGCTCGATATAACGAATTAGGTTATAAGAGCTTGTACAAACATATTCAAGATAGATTAAGTTTTCTCAATTTTAAGAACTTGAACAATAATAATATAGGAATGGAAACTTGCATTCAATATGAAAAGAATGAAGTTTGAAAGCTTGCTCAAATGTAAAGAGATAAGGTTTAGAAACTTGCTCAATAATAACAAGGTGGAGTTAGAAAACTTGCTTTGCTTGTAAGCTACACAATGAAAAATAATCTCCAATTACCCTACATACATCATTGAAATCGCAATAACAATTAATTGCATGAATATTAACTTTTAGGGTTTAAACCATCATTTAGGTCATAACCCTAACTTAGCACCTAACCATTTAGGCTAACATACTTAACGCTTCTGAAATTACACATTGATCAACATAACTTAATCGTTCAACTCTATCTTTCGAAAACATCTCATTTGTTTTCATTATGTAACTCAATTAACAATCACTTCAAAATCTTTTATACTTTGTATTATAACACATGACAATCTACTATTATAGTTTATATTATGCCACAACATCAATAACATGCTTACTAAACTAATATAAGTCCATTATGCTTGACCTGCAAACAAGCAGACCTCACTGTCTCAGATTAGGGTGTGGCGCTGCGCCACACTTAGGCTTGGAACCGTGGCAATTTGCCGGTGCTCGACAGACGCAGAGACAAGAAGTGAATGAAGAGTGGTGCTTTTAGCCCAACAAACACAAATTTCACCCATCAAAAGGTGATAACAACATGTAAAATAAATATACAACTAACATAAACATGATTGCTAACATATTCAACCACTTAGTACAATTTAACAACAATTAGAACTATTTTAATTTCTCAATTGTCATGTTTTTCATATAAAACTCCATTTTTGATAGTCTATCCCAAAAATCATCACTGCGAATTCGCTATTTGGCCAAATCATTCCATTCAAATTGCGCCATGTTTGTATCTCAACGAACTAACATATTCAAGCGTCAATTTACAGTTTAACATAAGAATTGGCCATCAAAATTGATACTTTTCCATGAACCATATGAAAATACATACAAATATACACTGTGATTTTCCTTTTTCTTCCTACACCCAATTTCTCACGAATTTGATAACTAATATCAAGTATACATGATGACAAGCAGAGTTATGCAGAACTATATGAACACACATACATATCACAATTCACGTGATTTCTAACCACATAGAATATATATATATATATATATATATATATATATATATATATATATATATATATATCTAGAAGCTAAAAGTTAGAATGGAAATAGTTTATACCTTGATTTCCTACTAGCAAGATGATAATCTCTCAAAACCACTGTGATCTTCTAAAATCTCATGTTCTCTTCTTCCAAGCTCTCTCTCTCTCACTCTCGCTTTTCTCCTTAGCCAAATACGAGAATAAGAAGAAACTAGACGCTAGCCTTAGGTATAATATGTGTAAACATAACCTCAAACCCACGCTTCTTTTTCAATTATAAAACCCCAACAAGTCACAACAAATAAGCCAAAGGCCACAAGGCCCTGTTTGGCTAACAAAAAACTCTCCCAACTAAATTATTTTAATAACATTTATATTATATAGTTTTATGTCACACTTTTAGTTGATTAATTTAAATAACTTAGTTTAGTTAATTTAAATAACTTATAATACTTATAATAAAAAATCTTGTTATCATTAATAAATAATTATATATCTAATTTAATTAATAAATTAGACACATCACTTTATTTAATTTATTTATTTCCTTTAAATTAAACAATTCATTTAATTTAACTAATTTCTTAAATATTAAGCAATTGATTTAATTTAATTATCTCCTTAAATTAAATCCAACAAATAAAATTATCATTACTCGATTCAATTAACATTAATTAATTTAGTTACTAAATTAATTCATCAATTATTTATTTTTCTCAATAAATAAATTATTTAAAATATTTATTTAATTCCATAAATATTTAAATTAAATTACAAATTTCTCGATCGTTACATCCTTCCCTCCTTAAAAGGATTTTGTCCCCAGAATCACAACTCGAAAAATTTATTCGTTACATTCTTCTCTCCTTAACAAGATTCTGTCCTCAGAATCGCTATACAAAATCAAGCAAACAACTGATGATAATTTTTCATCATAACACTTTCGAGTTCCCACGTAGCTTCTTCAGCATTGTGGTTCCTCTAGATTACCTTAACAGAAGGTATCACTTTATTCCTCAGTACTTGCTCTTTTCTGTCAACAATTTGAACAGGGACTTCTTCATATGATAAATCTTTCTCAAACTATAAAGGCTCATATTCGATAACATGTTTATAGTCAGGCTTATATGGTCTCAATACCGAAACATGGAAAACATTGTGAATATGCTCTAACTCCGGAGGTAAGGCTACCTCTTACGCCACTTTGCCAACTCGTCGAAGCACTTCGAAAGGTCCTATAAATCTAGGGCTCAATTTTCCTTTCTTGCCAAATTGGATTTTCCCCTTCTAGGGAGACACTTTCAAGAAAACATAACTACTGACATCGAATTCCCGATTCTGTCGATGTTGATCGACATATTTCTTCTGTCTATCTTGTGTTGCTATCAATCTTGCTCAATTACTTTAATGATCTCGACGATCATTGTACCAATTACGACCCAATAGGCGACGTTCAAAGAACCTCGTCCCCAATATAATGTAGTTCTCAAGATTTCTGTCAGATAACGCTTCGTAAAGCGGCATGCCAATACTCGCGTGATAACTATTATTATAAGCAAATTCCATCAATGGCAGATGGTCATCCCAATTTCCTTAAAATCCATAATACATGCTCGAGCATATCTTCTAGTGTTTGGATGGTTCTCTCACTCATCTGCTTGGCGAGGATGGTACGATGTGCTCATTCTCAGCTTGTGTTCCCAAACACTCTTGTAATCGCTTCCAAAATTAGATGTGAAACGTGGATCTCTATCTGATACAATAGACACAGGTACATCGTGTCTTGACACAATCTCTTTCACGTACAGTTTTGCTAACCGATCTAGGGTAAACCGAATCTTTATTGGCAAAAAGTGTGCCGATTTCATTAGTCGATCAACAATCACCCAAATGGCGTCGTAACCTTTGCCGAAGTTTGGGGCCTACCACAAAATCCATTGTGATATGTTACCATTTCCATTCTCGGTATCTCCAACATTTGTAACAATCCACTTGGCCTTTGATGTTCAAATTTTTGACTTTTTGTCACGTTAAGCATTTCACCACACACTCGTACCACATCCTCTTCATATTCAGCCACCAAAAATGTGCTTAAGATCCTGGTACATCTTTTTACTCCCAGGGTGAATAGAATATCGTGAGTTGTGAGCTTCATTCAGAATTTCGTCTTTAACCTCTATTACTGGCGGAACCCAAATTCTCCCTTCGAATTGAAGTAACCCTTCCGAATCGATTTTGAATTTGCTTTCCTCACCTTCAGATATCCTCTGTTTTATCTTTTCGCAGTCTTCATCCTGAAGTTGCGCATTTTTCACCTTATCTACCAATGTTGAACTATTTCCCATCTGGAATAACTTTTCATCGAATTCTATCGGATATTTTATTTCTAACTCCATCTTAGCCATTTCCGACACTAGCTTCTCTTGATCAGTTAACATCATTAACTTCTCCCGTCCCTTCCTACTTAAGTCATCAGTAACAACATTCGCCTTTCCGGGATGATATAAAATTTCATAGTCTTTGATCAGCTCCAACCATCTTCTTTGTCGCATGTTCAAATCTTTTTGTGTAAAGATATACTTCAGACTTTTATGGTCGGTATATATCTCACACCTCTCTCCATAAAGATAATGTCTTCAAATTTTCAGGGCAAACACTACTGTCGCCAACTCCAAGTCATGAGTCGGATACCCTTTTTCGTAATCTTTCAACCGACGTGATGCATACGTAATAACTCGCTGCTTACGCATAAGCACACACCCTAGTCCTTTTATGCGATGCGTCACTATATACCACAAAATTCCACAGATCATCGTGCAACGACAACACAGGTGCTGAACTCAACCTCTTCTTCAACTCTCGAAAACTTTTCTCACACTTCTCTGTCCAAACAAACTTAACCGTTTTTATAGTTAAATTAGTCAACGGAGTCGCGATCTTGGAAAAGTCTTGAATAAAACGCCTGTAGTAACCCGCCAATCCTAAGAAACTCCTCACTTCTGACGGTATCTTCGGCTGATCCCAGTTTATTACAGCTTCAACCTTTGATGGATCTACCGAAATTATGTCCTTA
Source organism: Panax ginseng (assembly GCA_020205605.1). NCBI lineage: Eukaryota > Viridiplantae > Streptophyta > Magnoliopsida > Apiales > Araliaceae > Panax > Panax ginseng. The sequence goes on along the minus strand of CM035130.1, from coordinate 53,893,730 downwards.
TCAATAACGTGCCCGAGAAACTGTACACGTTCCAACCAAAATTCACATTTTGAGAACTTAGCGTACAACTTCTCTTTTCTCAACGTCTCCAACGTCAATCTCAAATGTTCCACATGTTCCTCCTTGGTTTTGGAATAAACCAATATATCATCAATAAACACCACCACAAACTTGTCTAAGAATGGTTTAAACACCCTGTTCATCAAGTCCATGAACGTTGCAGGTGCGTTGGTTAAACCAAAAGACATAACCAGAAACTCGTAATGACTATACCGAAGTTCAACACCACTTTTTGAGTACATCCTCCTACTTTCACCTTCAACCGATGATAACCACTTCTCGTGTCTATCTTGAGAAATACCTCGTTCTTTCAACCGATCGAACAGTCATCGATTCTAGGTAATGGATACTTATTTTTAATTGTTACCTTATTCAATTCTCTGTAATCAATGCAAAGCCGCATCGTTCCGTCTTTCTTCTTAACAAACAACACCATTTGGGTGATGTAGAGTCTCACGAATTTGATAACTAATATCAAGTATACATGATGACTAAGCAGAGTTATGCAGAACTATATGAACACACATACATATCACAATTCACGTGATTTCTAACCACATAGAATATATATATATATATATATATATATATATATATATATATATACCGAAACTAAAAGTTAGAATGGAAATAGTTTATACCTTGATTTCCTACTAGAAGATGATAATCTCTCAAAACCACTTGTGATCTTCTAAAATCTCCGTGTTCTCTTCTTCCAAGCTCTCTCTCTCAACACTCTCTTTTTTTCTCCTTAGCCAAATACGAGAATAAGAAGAAACTAGACGCTAGCCTTAGGTATAATATGTGTAAACATAACCTGAAACCCACGTTCTCTTTCAATTATAAAACCCCAACAAGCGTCAACTCAAATAAGCCAAAGGCCACAAGGCCTGTTTGGCTAACAAAAAAAACTCTCCCAACTAAATTATTTTAATAACATTTATATTATATAGTTTTATGTCACACTTTTAGTTGATTAATTTAAATAACTTAGTTTAGTTAATTTAAATAACTTATAATACTTATAATAAAAATCTTGTTATCATTAATAAATAATTATATATCTAATTTAATTAATAAATTAGACACATCACTTTATTTAATTTATTTATTTCCTTTAAATTAAACAATTCATTTAATTTAACTAATTTCTTAAATATTAAGCAATTGATTTAATTTAATTATCTCCTTAAATTAAATCCAACAAATAAAATTATCATTACTCGATTCAATTAACATTAATTAATTTAGTTACTAAATTAATTCATCAATTATTTATTTTTCTCAATAAATAAATTATTTAAAATATTTATTTAATTCCATAAATATTTAAATTAAATTACAAATTTCTCGATCGTTACATCCTTCCCTCCTTAAAAGGATTTTGTCCCCAGAATCACAACTCGAAAAATTTATTCGTTACATTCTTCTCTCTTTAACAAGATTCTCGCCCTCGAAATCGCTATACAAAATCAAGCAAACAACTGATGATAATTTTTCATCATAACACTTTCGAGTTCCCACGTAGTTTCTTCAGCATTGTGGTTCCTCTAGATTACCTTAACAGAAGGTATCACTTTATTCCTCAGTACTTGCTCTTTTCTGTCAACAATTTGAACAGGGACTTCTTCATATGATAAATCTTTCTCAAACTATAAAGGCTCATATTCGATAACATGTTTATAGTCAGGCTTATATGGTCTCAATACCGAAACATGGAAAACATTGTGAATATGCTCTAACTCCGGAGGTAAGGCTACCTCGTACGCCACTTTGCCAACTCGTCGAAGCACTTCGAAAGGTCCTATAAATCTAGGGCTCAATTTTCCTTTCTTGCCAAATTGGATTTTCCCTTTCTAGGGAGACACTTTCAAGAAAACATAACTACCGACATCGAATTCCTGATTCTGTCGATGTTGATCGACATATTTTTTCTGTCTATCTTGTGCTGCTATCAATCTTGCTAGAATTACTTTGATGATCTCGACATTCTGTTGTACCAATTCTGGACCCAATAGCTGACGTTCAGCAACCTCGTCCCAATATAATGTAGTTCTGCATTTCCTGTCGTATAACGCTTCGTAAGGCGGCATGCCAATACTCGCGTGATAACTATTATTATAAGCAAATTCCATCAATGGAAGATGGTCATCCCAATTTTCTTTAAAATCCATAATACATGCTCTGAGCATATCTTCTAGTGTTTGGGTGGTTCTCTCACTCTGTCTCTCGGTCTGAGGATGGTACGATGTGCTCATTCTCAGCTGTGTTCCCAAACACTCTTGTAATCGCTTCCAAAAATTAGATGTGAAACGTGGATCTCTATCTGATACAATAGACACAGGTACATCGTGTCTTGACACAATCTCTTTCACGTACAGTTTTGCTAACCGATCTAGGGTAAACCGAATCTTTATTGGCAAAAAGTGTGCCGATTTCATTAGTCGATCAACAATCACCCAAATGGCGTCGTAACCTTGCTGAGTCGGTGGAAGACCTACCACAAAATCCATTGTGATATGTTTCCATTTCCATTCTGGTATCTCCAACGGTTGTAACAATCCACTTGGCCTTTGATGTTCAGCTTTGACTTTTTGTCACGTTAAGCATTTCACCACACACTCAGCCACATCCCTCTTCATATTCGGCCACCAAAATGATGCTTAAGATCCTGGTACATCTTTGTACTCCCAGGGTGAATAGAATATCGTGAGTTGTGAGCTTCATTCAAAATTTCGTCTTTAACCTCTATTACTGGCGGAACCCAAATTCTCCCTTCGAATTGAAGTAACCCTTCCGAATCGATTTTGAATTTGCTTTCCTCACCTTCAGCTATCCTCTGTTTTATCTTTTCCCAGTCTTCATCCTGAAGTTGCGCATTTTTCACCTTATCTACCAATGTTGAACTATTTCCCATCTGGAATAACTTTTCATCGAATTCTATCGGATATTTTATTTCTAACTCCATCTTAGCCATTTCCGACACTAGCTTCTCTTGATCAGTTAACATCATTAACTTCTCCCGTCCCTTCCTACTTAAGTCATCAGTAACAACATTCGCCTTTCCGGGATGATAAAAAATTTCACAGTCTTTGATCAGCTCCAACCATCTTCTTTGTTGCATGTTCAAATCTTTTTGTGTAAAGATATACTTCAGACTTTTATGTTCGGTATATATCTCACACCTCTCTCCATAAAGATAATGTCTCCAAATTTTCAGGGCAAACACTACTGTCGCTAACTCCAAGTCATGAGTCGGATACCCTTTCTCGTAATCTCTCAACTGACGTGATGCATATGTAATAACTCTGCCATTCTGCATAAGCACACAGCCTAGTCCTTTATGCGATGCGTCACTATATACCACAAAATTCCCTGTATTATCAGGCAACGACAACACAGGTGCTGAACTCAACCTCTTCTTCAACTCTCGAAAACTTTTCTCACACTTCTCTGTCCAAACAAACTTAACCGTTTTTCTAGTTAAATTTGTCAAAGTAGTCGCGATCTTGGAAAAGTCTTGAATAAAACACCTGTGGTAACCCGCCAATCCTAAGAAACTCCTCACTTCTGACGGTGTCTTCGGTTGATCCCAGTTTATTACAGCTTCAACCTTTGATAGATCTACCGAAATTCTGTCCTTATCAATAACGTGCCAGAGAAACTGTACACGTTCCAACTAAAATTCACATTTTGAGAATTTAGCGTACAACTTCTCTTTTCTCAACGTCTCCAACGCTAATCTCAAATGTTCCACATATTCCTCCTTGGTTTTGGAATAAACTAATATATCATCAATAAACACCACCACAAACTTGTCTAAGAATGGTTTAAACACCCTGTTCATCAAGTCCATGAACGTTGCAGGTGCGTTGGTTAAACCAAAAGAAATAACCAGAAACTCGTAATGACTATACCGAGTTCTGAACGCTGTTTTTGGCACATCCTCCGGCCTCACCTTCAACTGATGATAACCACTTCTCAGGTCTATCTTCGAGAAATACCTCGTTCCTTTCAACTAATCGAACAGGTCATCGATTCTAGGTAATGGATACTTATTTTTAATTGTTACCTTATTCAATTCTCTGTAATCAATGCAAAGCCGCATCGTTCCGTCTTTCTTCTTAACAAACAACACCATTTGGGTGATGCAGAGTCTCACGAATTTGATAACTAATATCAAGTATACATGATGACTAACAGAGTTATGCAGAACTATATGAACACACATACATATCACAATTCACGTGATTTCTAACCACATAGAATATATATATATATATATATATATATATATATATATATATATATATATATATATATACCGAAACTAAAAGTTAGAATGGAAATAGTTTATACCTTGATTTCCTACTAGCAAGATGATAATCTCTCAAAACCACTGTGATCTTCTAAAATCTCTGTGTTCTCTTCTTCCAAGCTCTCTCTCTCAACACTCTGCTCTTTCTCCTTAGCCAAATACGAGAATAAGAAGAAACTAGACGCTAGCCTTAGGTATAATATGCGTAAACATAACCTGAAACCCACGTTCTCTTTCAATTATAAAACCCCAACAAGCGTCAGCTCAAATAAGCCAAAGGCCACAAGGCCCTGTTTGGCTAACAAAAAAACTCTCCCAACTAAATTATTTTAATAACATTTATATTATATAGTTTTATGTCACACTTTTAGTTGATTAATTTAAATAACTTAGTTTAGTTAATTTAAATAACTTATAATACTTATAATAAAAATCTTATTATCATTAATAAATAATTATATATCTAATTTAATTAATAAATTAGACACATCACTTTATTTAATTTATTTATAAATTTCTCGATCGTTACATTCTTATTAAAACTCTTAGATTATGTTTTGTCGTATTTTGCACGACAGTTGTATAAATGAAGTTTGTAGTTGATTTCTATACCATGTATTTGGTGACTCAAGATGGGTGATGTATACCTGTTTTGGGGGCGTCACAGACACTCTGCCACTGTCTTGGTAAGATAACTTCATTAAGCTTTCAATTCAATATGCCAAATTTGAGGAAGTTGAGACTTGAAAGAGTTTCATGATATCAACAACAAACCAAGCAATAACAAACAATAAACAACTTAGAAACAGATCAACAAGCATCATATGCATGAACACACCAAGCAATAACAACATGAGCGTGAGAAAGAAAAAGCAAAAGAGCCCAACTAAACAAATGGGAACCCATATCCACAAACAACTCATAGCCAAGAAACAACTTAGAAACGGATCAACAAAGGCGGGAAAGAAAAACCCAATAGACCACATAGCAAATCCGAAAGGAACATATATAGTTCATATAGTTCTAAGAAGAAATATATATAAAATTGAATACAAGTATATTTCATTTCAAGAATGAATTTACATTTAGCAGTAATGAAATTTTTTTCTTCATAAAACACACAGAACTTTTAAAGTATCCTATCTATAAGTACTATGTATGTTTATTGATGCCAAAAATGTAGACAATAGTACTTACAAAATGTCATCAAAAGGGTAAAAAAAAATGAGGATAAACATGTGTAAAATCTAACTGGAGTTGATATTTAATTCTACACCTGAGTAAGTTTACCTTCATTTCCAGAATAGTGAGCTTCAAATTTCTTGGCCTTACTTCTATTGTATTGTTTTCATTCCGTTCAGTTTTGTATGACTTTTGCTTCACTAAAGTAGCAACTGCACTTGCAAAATGTGACAAATTGAACAAACTGCTTAGTCTGAATGTGAGACGAACAAATGATTTATCTTCCATGAAAAGACTCAAGATATGAAAATTATATCGTTAACTCCGCCAACAGCTTGGTGGTGATACAACATAAGTCTTTGAAACCCGTAGGTGGAACAGATGCTATAAAATGCAAGCTAATACTTGGGGTAACACTTGGAAATCTTCCCAAATATGCAATAGTGTAGAAGTTTACGATACCTATAGAGGCACTAGTGAATAAGAAAAAGTTTGTATTAAATTGCATTGCCTTTTGAATCTAAAAGCGCAACATTCTCATTGATAACTTTGTTACACATTTGTAAAGAATCCTTTTAGATTTAATATGTATCTTGTCAAGTTATACAGTCAAAGAAATGGGCGTGATAGGGAGGATAATTGAGGCCCGGGAGGTAATAAAAGGTGGAAAATATCCCATAGGACCCTTCTTTTCAGTTAATCCACAATTAGTTAACAATCATGACAGTGAGCCTAATGAATATATTACAGGATATACTAGAACCATCCACTAGTTTTCTACAAGGGAAACATAGAGATTCTAATTACTAAACAAACATGTATCTAAATAAAAACACAACTTTTCTTCACTTCTTGTGGGCAGAAGGATGGTAACAAACTTTTCACACACATGACATCACTCCTTCATTCTTGTAATGATTTTTAAGGGGAGTTGATTTAGAGTGGGGAAAGTGAAATCAATGTAAAAACAACTATTTGGAACAAATCCATCAAAATTATAAATTAAAAAAGAAATTTATGAGCTATAATTTTTTCGTTTTATGGAACTCGTATAGTAAGAAGCACAGCTCTTCATAGAGACTTTATTTGTTCTGTTTCCACATTAATCTATTTAAAGGTAATTCCAAAATAAGGTTCCATACTGCTTATAATGTTTGATATTACCAATCAAAAAGGTAACCTTTTTTTACTTATTAATAAAATGTAAAAAATTTATTATTGAATGCATGTTATGTACTCTGTTCATACAAACAGTTGTGTAATATATTGAAAAATACCAAATTTTACGAATAAAGATTTAATTTTCTCAAAATATTTTTTTTAATATTATGGTGTGGATTTGAGATAATGTTATAATTGTGGGTAGTATTTATAAATTTTGCAAAGTATGCAAGTTGTTGTATTATATTCAATTGGTCGGGGAATATTCATTTTAGCGAGAATATTCGCATAACCTGAGCAATCATTGGTGGACCCATAACGGAATTATTGTCGAATTGAGAAAAACGACAAAAATATTTTTTATGAAAAAATAACGACGTAAGTTTTACCGTTAAAACATTGAACTACCCGTAGTAAAAGTAAAAAGAATACGGCGTGGTTGTATAGTAGCATTACCAGGTATTGATTATTGATGCTTACGTGAGAAGTCACTTAGTTATACTCAATTATTGCTTCATCATATCTCTCATATTATTGATTCGATTATTGTCACAGTATCATCTACATTATATGTTATATTATTAAATCAATAATTGAGACGACAAAGTTATTCATATTATTAAATTACAATATTTACAATGTTTAGAAGTTCTGTCAATGAGAGGTTTGGTCACCTAATTGCGCGATAGGAGAAATCCTTATTGAAAGCTCTCTTTTCACAGAACAACTTTGGTTGTTAAATATTGTGAGTTATAATATTAATGATGAATAAGTTCGTGTTGATTAAAGATGAATTTGATAGTTTCATTGTGTTGGGATTATTTGTGTTACTAGAAATCGACATCTATTCCGATGATAATTGATGTCTAGAGGTTATATTGTTCAATCGGGTATTCGGGACACTTTTTGTGTTAGAGTACTATTCATGAATTACTATTCACGAGTTACTATTCATGAGTTACTATTCACAAGTTACTATTTATGAGTTACTATTCACGAGTTACTATTTACGAGTTACTATTCATGAGTTACTATTTACGAATTACTATTCAGTAGTTACTATTCACCCGAACAATATATATTTTTTCGGTCCAAATTATTTTTGGGTACAATATTATTCCATGAGGAGATGTGCTAATTTTTTAGACCGTTGGTTGAATTTATAATAGTAAATCAATATGGATCGTTGGTTTAAAGTTTTAATAGTAAATCAATTTGGATCGCTGGTTTAAAGTTTTAATAGTGAATCAGTATGGACCGTTGCTTTAAGTTTTAATATGGACCGTCCGTTTAAAAGTAAATCAATTTGGACCGTTCATGAATTAGTTACTATTCAATCCATTTTCCTATAAATAGAAGCTCATTCCTTCATTATTTCTTACGAATTCACTGAAACTCTAGAGAGAGAAATTTTAGAGAGAAAGAAGAAGAGTATTCTTACATTTCACTACTTGATATCCGGTTTCTTTTTACTTGTAAGGGGTATTATTTCTTTTGTATTCATGAAGAGAACTTCATTATTCCATTCTTTATTATTCATTGAATAACTCAGATACGCTGCTACCCTATACTTGGTGAAATTCTTTTGTTATTCCATTCTTTATTATTCGCTGAATATCCATGTCTGCGTTTTCTTTACGCCAGTACTTGGTTCCGCTCTTTATTATTCTCGTAGGAATATCCTCGTCTATGCGCTTTTCACGCCGGACCGTTCCGCCTTTATTATTCTTAGAAGAATAACTCGTATACGCGCTTTTACGCCGGACCTGGTTCCGTTATTTATTATTCTGTTGGAATAACCTGCCTTGCGGTCTATCACATGCCTAGTGATTTCTTTTGTTATTCCATTCTTTATTATACTCAGTTGGTTAAAGTTTTGACTTTTATACTCCATGAAATTAGTGGAATATCATTGATATTTGCGCTTCATCCAGTATCTTTTCATGGAAATATTCTTTTGAGCATTCTTGAATTTTACTCTACAAAGAAATATCATGTTGACAATTTGGACGTTATTAGTTCCTGAATAAATTAATTCTTGAACTTGTTTTATTGAATTCTTATATCATTGTCATCATCCTCATGTTTATATTTTATTGAAAGTCATATGTGGCTCAGAGTGCATAGATGGACTTGGTATGATTATGACTAGGGATTATTCGGTATAATCATGGCCGTAATGTTACAAATGATGTGGTAAAAGTCCTCATTGGTCCGTAGTGCATTGATGGATGGACGATTGTTGGCATGATCATGACCATTGATGAATACACGAATATCCTTGGCCCGTAGTGTATGGATAATTTATGGTCGTGATACTAATGAATATCCTTAGGTAGTAGTATGAGGATGGATGATGTGGATTATTTATTAAAATTTGAGTCTCAAATGATAAAAGTAATGAAAAATTTTTTAAATCATAAAAGATAGTAGATTTTATTCTCTACTTGACTCTTTTAATGGATTGCTTATTCCGCTGCAGTAAAACTTGTTGTCTATTGTATTTTATCAGTTTAACAATGTTGAAGGCTAATAATAATTTATCCTGCATTATCTTAGTCATAATATTTCATACTGGGCTAGTTAAGCTCACCCTTTGTGACGAACGAGATTTTTGTAAATTAATTTTAATATTTATTGAATTAAATAAATATTTTTCGATGATTTAATTATTGGATTAAATAATTATTTGATGCAATTGTGGTAGATTAATTTAATTATGTGTTACATTTATTAAATTAATGTAGAGAATAATTATTATTCAAATATGTAATTATGTGAGCTTATCGAATTAAATGAAATATTTAATTAAGCATGATGTTATTTAATTAATTTAATTATTAATTAGAGAGTTAATAATTTGACATTATTTATTAATGAGAGAATTAATAATGTGACTATGTGAAATTATGAGAAATTATTATATTTTATTTAAAATAAATTAAATAAGATATTGATTTATTTTATGAAGGAGTGTGACATTAATTAAACTATATGATAAAGTTTTATTAAATTAAATGTTTTTTTAAATCTATTTTGTTAGCCAAACAAGGCCCTATGGGGAGTTGGAGCAGATTACCCATTATTGGGTTAATCGACCACTCGATCGCGCGATTCTCTTATTATATCATACGTCTTCTTTTCTTTCTTCATTTTTCCTAAGTCTAGAAAAGTAGAAACAGAGAGAGAGTTTCGAGAGAGAGATTGAGAAGTGTTGAGAAATAATTTTGATTGAAGAAGAGTTGAGAAGAAATTATTCCCTACTAATCTATACTTATTCTCGTGGTAATCTCCTCTTTCCCAAATTCTAAATTTCACGTCATTAGTTTTTATAAAATGGCTTTCATACATTTTGTAAAATCTACGTAATTGAGAAAGGGTTTGATTATGAGTTTATATATAGGTTAAGATGTATCAAATCGTATTTGATTATATATATATTATGTGAATTATCATGTCATCGGTTTCATAATACTATGAATTGCTATTTCAAAAATTTACAGAGTATGGGTTTTGGCCTTATGGCCTTATACGTAATATTTTATGTATTGATCGTATGTTATCCTAAATTTTACACTCGTATATTATTATGCATGTTGATACGAAGAGACCAAAGTTTAAATAAACGAATTGATTGTTATAACGAATCAGTAGTGACAATTTTCATGTTTTATTTTCAAAACCTTCAAGAACATCAAAACGATGAAAGTAAATGTGTTGATTTTGCAAATTATGTGTTGTAACTTGTTAAAAATCATGCTAGATGGGTTAAGTAATGATTATATATGTATTACAATGATTGGGTAAGTCTAAATTAGTAAAAATAACTAATTGGAAGTTATGGCCATATTCATGTATAATTTTACGTGCGATTGATTTTTGGCCTAATTTGGCCTTGTTATGTTCAAGCGAATCTAGCTATTGCAAAAGCTACAGAAAATGAGCTGGGTAACTTTATTTCCCCGTGGCGTTACTAAACTAAATTACCACATACCCTGATCAAAAAAAAAATAAAATAAATAAAAATAAATAAATAAATAAATAAAATAAAAAAATAAAAAAAATAAAAAATAAATATTCGATAAAAATTATTATTAAAATATTTATAAAATAAATTAAATATTTTAATTGAGATATTTATGGAATAAAATAAATATTCGATGAAAATTATTATTAAAATATTTATAAAATAAATTAAATATTTTAATTAAGATATTTATGGAATAAAATAAATATTCGATGGAAATTATTATGAAATAATTTATTAAAGTGTAATAATAGTAAGAGAATGAAAATATTCTAATTTAATTAAGTAATTAAATTAGAAGGGTAATGATTTGTTAAATAAAGTGGAGTTTATATTAAATAAATAAGTGAAAATGTAACTAATGAATGTCGTGAATACATATAGTATGTGTGTAGGATTTGTGGTGAGCGAGTAATAATCGTTTAGCATACTTACATGCGAGGCAAGTTTCCTAACCCTACTTGTCATTATTGTTCAAGTTATTAGTTACCTCGAGTAAATTATCATTACTATTATTCAAGTTCAATTGTTATATTAAAGATTTATTATCTTTTCAAGCATGATTCAGATTATACAATAATTGTTCTATTGTATACTTCTTGAGATTATTATTCAAATTGAATATCATTATTGTTGAACCTTATTAGACTAGTGAACTTTATTGATTCAACTAGTCCTTAGTTGATGAAACGTTCTAAATTTGAAACCCTTATTGAATTATCCAAACCAAACTTCCTTTAGTGCGGACTCGAATGTCAAACCGAGATGAACAACCTCAGTAAAGGAATTTACTTATGCGTTAGCGTTAAGATATTGTGCGATGATGTGATACTAAGGGTGATCCCCTAAAATGCGAGAAGAAAGGTCCATAGTCTTATGATATTTAAAGGTTTCAAGTATAATCCTTGTTAACTTAGGACATAGTTCAAGGTCTTATGACCCTTAGAATTCTTTTGATTCTTGTTATTCATTCTTGATTCAAAAGTTGAGCTTTTATTCGGATGTCTTTGATTCACTCACATGTTATTATCTTTGTTATTTCATTGTTATACTTGTGGGCAATAGTGCTCACTCTTGCTTTATAATAACATTGCGATTAAGAACGAAAAGAACCCACGAACCTTCCACTAAAAAGGCAAGGGCAAAGTTAGCAAGTGTTGAAGACTTGTTATTTTATTTGATGATGTATTTATGTTAGACTTGAGTTAATGATGTTGTTTAAGACTTATTATTTATATTTCCATACGGATGTTTAAGGTTAGTTCAACTGGGATTATGTTTATGATTAGGATGTTGTAACCCTATAAAGGGAAGATTTTTATTTCTATCTATTGCATGGTTTGCATTTATTATGGGTAGATAGATAGATGATATTTGTACAGTGAACACCAAATCCCGTGGAATCGAAGTACCCGGATTTGGGGGTGTCACAAGTTAGTATCAAAGTCATGGGTTATGAACCTTAGGTGGGGAACAACCTTAGGTAGTAGCCTTATAGAAAGAAGATAGTGATGGAAAATTCTTATCGAGTTATAAGAAATGAATTTATGTAATTCATTGAAGATAATAAAAGACCTTATGTGTTTATGTGTTAAAGTATCGTTAGATGATACGACTTAGTAACTAAAACTTAAAATTTTGTTGTTAGGATGTTGAATGTTGGAGAAGCTAGTCAAGTTTGGGAGGAAGAACCCGTGTACCTATAGTACTGAAGCGGAGGAGGAGCCCCAGACATTCATGTCGTTAGGGAAGCAACAGTGCGAGAGGGAGTCATCTCCATTGATCACCGTTGTTGGTCGGGAGCATGAGCAGGGCGATCTGATGAGGATCCCGAGGAGGAATTTGTTGAGGAAGAGGAAGAGGAAGAAGAAGAGTTACCACGATACAGATTGATGCGGAGATGTATGACCGTTATCTGGCCAAGTAGCGTGGAGTTCTGAGGACGAGGTCCGAGGATTTGTGAAGCGAAGGTTATTGATTCAAAGATATTACTCTAGGGGGGAAGGAGGGAGATTTCGACTCTTCATTCTCGATTGGCAAATATGGAATGGGATTTGGTCCATGAGAAGGGACAAACCAAGATAAGACCAGGAGAGATAGAAAAGTGAAGAAGGAATCAAGAAGAAACCTCCAGAAAGGCCGAACATAGCGAGAAGAGGATGGGTAAGAGAATCGCGTCGAAATGATCGTCAAAAAGATGATAGTCGTGCAAAGAAGGCAAAAGCTTGAAGAGACATATTCTACACTTAATCATGCAATGGATGAGGCCCAAGATCAAGTTTTGAGGTACCCCATTCGATTCGAAGGACTTCCATCGTATATCTTTGGATCGTGAGGGACGATGTCTCGTGATCATAGATGAGGAGCGTGGCAAGGCTATTCAAAGACACCTTGACGATGAAGTGATAGAATTTGTTTAATTATGTGAAAGACTTAATTAGTTTTATATATGTAAATTATAGCGTGTTTATGAGCGAAAAGAATATTTGAATGTTTTAAATCCATGGATTCTTTATTCGAGGATAGTTGATGTAAATAGCGGTTATCTTTATTGTTTAATGTTAAAACTTTGATTTGAATGCAAATATATCAAGTTGTTTGAGATGATGTGTTAAGTGATATGTTAAATTGTTGAGTAATGCCTTAACTATTTAGAGAAATAAATAAAGTTCTAATAAAGCGTTTATTTAACGAGAAAAATGCCACCAAGAGAGAAGACAACAACGTCAACCTAAACTCGGAAGAAATCAACCAATAATAACAATTATGCTAACGCTAATCCCGTGCGGCGGTTGGTGAACTTCTTATTTGAGCCATGAATAACCAACCTCAAGCTCCACCAAACACAACGTTTAAGGACTTGGCGGGTGGGACCGCCAGAGTTCAAAGGTTCCATGAATCCAATCGAGGCTCAAACGTGGATTATGGAAATGGAGAAGGTTTTCGGCGTTGCTAGGGTTAGAAGACCGAAGACCGCTTTTGCAACGTTTATGCTAAAAAGTGCGAGGCTAGCTCTTTGGTGGCAAGCAAACAAAGTGCGACGAGGTGAAGGTATAATTACGTGGGAGAGATTTAAAGAGATGTTTTTGAAATGTATTTCCCAACTAGTTCACGAAACCGTGGAGGTTCAATTTCTAGAGTTGAAGCGAGGGAAATATGGCGTGCTGCTGACTATCTTGGCTAAATTCAACGAATTGGCAAGGTTTGCCCCGTATCAAGTTCACGGATGAGAGGAAGGCGAGATTTTTGAGCAAGGACTAAAGCCTTGGGTGTACACAAAGGTATCAATGTTTCACTAAACATGTTTCTTTGAGTCTTTGAAAAAGGCCATCCTCATTGAAGGAGGAAGCGATCACGGTGACCAAGTACAATCAAGATCAAAAGAAGAAGAAGAGTGAAGGTGAAGGAAATAACAAGGTCAGTGGAAGTGGCACAGGAGGTGGAAATTTCAATCAGAAGAAAAGGTGGAACGACAGCTCATCATCGGGGAATCAACAAGGTAGTCAGAAGAAAAGAATCGAAGCATGCCCAACTTGCGGGAAAGCCCATCTGGGAGTTTGTATGAAAGAAAAAAGAGTGTGCTACAATTGTGGACAAGAAGGCCACACAGCACCAAAATGTCCTAACCCAAAGAAGGGTACTTGTTTTACTTGTGGTTCGAAGGACCATCTGGCAAGAGATTGTCCCAAGAAGGGATCAGGAGGGTCGGGATCGAGGAGGAAATCGGGAAATAACGGTGGAAATGCCTTAACCATCACCGGACCAACATGCAACAAACCCAAATAAATGCTTGGGACTTTCAATATGACGGTGTAGGATGCAATCCGGTCTCGTGATGTGGTGTCGGTATCATTCCGATCAATGAAATTAATGCTTATGTTTTATTTGATTGGTGCTACTTGTTCCTTTATATCCAAGACTTTGCTAATAGTTTAGATTTAGCGTATGGATGAGTTGGAATATCCCATGAATATAGAAATTGCGAATAGAGATAATTCACATTAAATGCGTGTTTAAGAACTGTAGAGTGGATATTAAGGGTAATATCATGAGCGTAGATCTTATCCTATTCGACTTGGGGAATTTGACGTTATTTTGGGAATGGATGGTTATTCAATTACGGGTCATAATTGATTGCCAAAAAAAGCGTATTAACCTTATGACTCAAAATCGAAGGTTATATTTTATATAGTAAGAAGTCGCCTAGAACAAGCGAGTTGTTTGGCGATGATGCGAGCCGGGAAGTTATTGAGACAAGGCCGTGTGGGATACTTAGCTTACATAGTCGATAGTCGAAAAGAGAATCCGAAGGTAGAAGAAATACCGATTGTGAGGGACTTAATCGACGTATTTCAAGACGATTTACGGGACTTCCACCAGATAGAGAGTAGATTTAAATCGATCGATTTGGCGCCGGAATTGCTCCAATATCGAAGGCACCACCATACCGAATGGCACCAGATGAGATGAAGGAATTAATGGTACAACTACAAGAATTATTGGACAAGAAGTACATTCAATAGAGCGTATCGTCGTGGGGAGCGCCCGGTGTTGTTTAATGAAAAAGAAGGATGGATCGATCGACTGCTGCATTGACTACTGAGAACCGAATAAGGTCACGATTAAGAAACGGATATCCATTACTGAGGATCGACGACTGTTTGATCAATTGAAGGGAGCGAGATACTTTTCCAAGATAGACTTGAAGCGATTATCATCAATTGAAGGTGAGGCGGAGGATGTACCAAAGATTGCGTTCGAGCGCGATCTGAAGGACTCTGAATTTTTAGTAATGTCGTTTGGTCTTACGAATGCTCCTGCAGCATTTATGGGACTAATGAATGGTGTGTTCAAGCCATTTTTGGACAAGTTCGTAGTGGTATTTATAGATGACATTTTGGTCTATTCGAAAACCAAAGAAGAACACGAAGAGCATTTGAGATTAACGTTGGAAGTATTAAGAAGGAAAAGTTGTATGCGAGTTTTTCAAATGCGAATTTTGGATTAAGCGAGTGCAATTTCTTGGGCGCGTGATCGATAAAAAGCGGAATTTGGTAGATCCATCCAAAGTCGGCCGTGATTAATCGGGATCAGTAGGGGCCGCCCGTCGAATCTGAAGTTTTCTTAGATTGGCGGGGATATTATAGAAGGTTCATACAAGACTTTTCCAAGATCGCAACTCAGTTAACGAATTTAACTCGAAAAAGTGTGAAATTTATTTGGACGGATAAGTGTGAGAAAGTTTTCAAGAATTGAAGAAGAGTTTAGTCTGACCCTACTGTGTTATCTCTTCCGGATGATACAGAAATTTTGTTGTTTATAGTGATGCATCGCATAAAGGACTTGGGCGTGTCTTTGATGCAAAATGGCAAAGAAAGTCATTGTGTATGCATCACGACAATTGAAGGATTACGAGAAGGATATCAGGCCCATGACTTGGAGTTAGTTGCGATTGTTTTTGCTTTGAAAATATGGAGGCACTATCTCTGAGGGAGAAGTGTGAAATATATCTACGGACCATAAGAGTCCGAAATATATTTTCATCATTGAAAGGACTTGAATATCGTCGAAAGAAGGTGGTTGGAGTTAATTAAGGACTACGACCGAGATTTTATACCATCCGGGTAAAGGCGAATGTGGTTGCCCACGCCTTAAGTAGAAAAGGGTCATGAGAAATTGATGATGTTAATCGCTTGCTCGGAGGAGCTAATTACAAAAATGGAGCTGGAGTTGGAAGTGAAGTATCCTATGGAGATTGATGAGAAGCTATTTGGGATGCGATGCGGTACAACTCTACTAGATAAAGTAAAGGAGGCTCGACTTCGTGAATGAAGAGAATGTAAAAAGGTGACAAAGAAGATATCTGAAGGAAGAACCAAGATTTAAGATGGATAAGGAAGGAATCTTGAGATTTGAAAATAGAATCTGGATTCCGCCAATCTGAAAAATAAGGAAGAAATTACGAGTGAGGCTCATAGTTCGAGATATTCGATTCACCCGTGTAGTACAAAGATGTATCAAGATCTTCGACAACATTTCGGTGGCCGATTTGAAACGCGATGTTGCGAGAATGTGTTGCCAAGTGTCGACACATCGAGAAAGTAAAAGCGAGAACATCGAGAGGCCGAGGTGGATTGCTACAACCGTTAGAAATCCCGAGAATGGAAATGGGAGCATATTACAATGGACTTCGTGGTTGGCCTTGAAACGACTTAGAAAGGCTACTGACCTTGATATGGGTTATCGTTAATGGTAGACGAAATCCGCACACTTACTTCCAATCAAAATCGAGATTCAACTTAGATCGGTTGGCAAGGTTATATGTGAAAGAGATTGTTTGAGACACGCGAGTCTTCGGTATCAATTGTTTCGATAGAGATCCGTGCTTCACATCAAATTTACGGAAACGTCTTGAGGAATGCATGGAGTGCGTAATTGCGAATGAGTCTGACTTACCACCCTCAAAGCAGACCGGACGAGTGAGAGAATGATTCAAACATTAGAAGATATGATGAGAGCACATGTGATGGACTTCAAAGGAAATTGGGATGATCACCTATTGTTAGTAGAGAGTTCGGTTACAACAACAGATTACCACGCTAGTATTGGCATGCCGCTATACGAAGCGTTATCACGGTAGAAAAGTCTGAAACTCCACTTCTTTGGGATGAAGTTGGTGAAAGACAATTGCTAGGGGCGAAATTGAGTACAAAGCAGAATGGCGAAATAGTCAAAGTGATCCGAGCACGAATCGTGGTAGCGGCTCAAGATCGACGAGAAAAAATCTGATCCACCACATCGTAAATATATCGAGTTTGAATCGGTAGTTATGTTTTCTTGAAGGTCTCTCCTGGAAGGGAAGATCGAGTTCGGAAAGAAAGGAAATTGAGCCCAAGATTTATTGGACCCTTTGAAGTCTTGAGAAAAATAGGAGAAGTTAAATGCGAGTAGCCTTACCTCCATCACTCGAGAATGTCCACAACGTATTCCATGTTTACGTATTACGACCATACAAAGCCGATTACAAGCATGTAATTGAATATGAACCCTGCATTTTGAGAAAGACTTGTCTTTACGAAGAAATTCTGTCCAAATTATCGTATGAAAAAAGAATAAGTTCTCAAAATAAAGTTATACCTTACATTAAGGTAATTTGGAGGAACCACAATCATTTGAAGAAGCTACGTGGGAACTCGAAGAGAATATGATGAAGAATTACCCTCATTTATTTACTTAAATTATGTATAAGCGATTCTGGGGACAGAATCTTTGTAAGGAGGGGAGAATGTAGCGGGTCGAATTTATTGAGTCGTGATTCTGAGGGATAGAATCCTTTTAAGGGGGAAAGGGAGAAATTAATTTTATGTGACGAATGAGATTTTTGTAAATTAATTTTAATATTTATTGAATTAAATAAATATTTTTCGATGATTTAATTATTGGATTAAATAATTATTTGATGCAATTGTGGTAGATTAATTTAATTATGTGTTACATTTATTAAATTAATGTAGAGAATAATTATTATTCAAATATGTAATTATGTGAGCTTATCGAATTAAATGAAATATTTAATTAAGCATGATGTTATTTAATTAATTTAATTATTAACTAGAGAGTTAATAATTTGACATTATTTATTAATGAGAGAATTAATAATGTGACTATGTGAAATTATGAGAAATTATTATATTTTATTTAAAATAAATTAAATAAGATATTGATTTATTTTATGAAGGAGTGTGACATTAATTAAACTATATGATAAAGTTTTATTAAATTAAATGTTTTTTTAAATCTATTTTGCTAGCCAAACAAGGCCTATGGGGGAGTTGGAGCAGATTACCCATTATTGGGTTAATTGACCACTCGATCGTCGATTCTCTTATTATATCATCGTCTTCTTTTCTTTCTTCATTTTTCTAAGTCTAGAAAAGTAGAAACAGAGAGAGTTTTTAGAGAGAGATTGAGAAGTGTTGAGAAATAATTTTGATTGAAGAAGAGTTGAGAAGAAATTATTCCCTACTAATCTATACTTATTCTCAGGGTAATCTCCTCTTCCCAAATTCTAAATTTCACGTCATTAGTTTTTATAAAAATGGCTTTCATACATTTTGTAAAATCTACGTAATTGAGAAAGGGTTTGATTATGAGTTTATATATAGGTTAAGATGTATCAAATCGTATTTGATTATATATATATTATGTGAATTATCATGTCATCGGTTTCATAATACTATGAATTGCTATTTCAAAAATTTACTGAGTATGGGTTTTGGCCTTATGGCCTTATCGTGATATTTTATGTATTGATCGTATGTTATCCCTAAATTTTACACTCGTATATTATTATGCATGTTGATACGAAGAGACCAAAGTTTAAATAAGCGGATTCGGTTGTTATAACGAATCCGTAGTGACAATTTTCATGTTTTATTTTCAAAACCTTGAAGAACATCAAGAACGGTGAAAGTAAATGTGTTGATTTTGCAAATTATGTGTTGTAACTTGTTAAAAATCATGCTAGATGGGTTAAGTAATGATTATATATGTATTACAATGATTGGGTAAGTCTAAATTAGGTGTAAAAATAACTAATTGGAAGTTATGGCCATATTAATGTATATAATTTTACGTGTGATTGATTTTTGCCTAATTTGGCCTTGTTATATTCATGAATCTGAAATTATGCAAAACTATGAGAAAATGAGCACAGGTAACCCACTTTACCCGTGCTACGTACCAAACTAAATTACCACTTGAAATGATCAAAAAAAAAAAAAAAAAAAAATAAATAAATAAATAAATAAAATAAAAAAAAAAAAAAAATAAAAATAAATATTCGATAAAAATTATTATTAAAATATTTATAAAATAAATTAAATATTTTAATTGAGATATTTATGGAATAAAATAAATATTCGATGAAAATTATTATTAAAATATTTATAAAATAAATTAAATATTTTAATTGAGATATTTATGGAATAAAATAAATATTCGATGGAAATTATTATGAAATAATTTATTAAAGTGTAATAATAGTAAGAGAATGAAAATATTCTAATTTAATTAAGTAATTAAATTAGAAGGGTAATGATTTGTTAAATAAAGTGGAGTTTATATTAAATAAATAAGTGAAAATGTAACTAATGAATGTAAATGAATACATATAGTATGTGTGTAGGATTTGTGGTGAGCGGAAGTAATAATCGTTTAGCATCTGACGAGCGAGGCAAGTTTTTTAACCCTACTTGTCATTATTGTTCAAGTTATTAGTTACCTCGAGTAAATTATCATTACTATTATTCAAGTTCAATTGTTATATTAAAGATTTATTATCTTTTCAAGCATGATTCGATTATACAATAATTGTTCTATTGTATACTTCTTGAGATTATTATTCAAATTGAATATCATTATTGTTGAACCTTATTAGACTAGTGAACTTTATTAATTCAACTAGTCCTTAGTTGATGAACGTTCTAAATTTCAGAACCCTTATTGAATTATCCAAACCAAACTTCCTTTAGTGCGGACTCGAATGTCAAACCGAGATGAACAACCTTGTAAAGGAATTTACTTATCGTTAGCGTTAAGATATTATTGCGATATGTACTAAGGGTTGATCCCCTAAATACGAGAAGAAAGGTCCATAGTCTTATGATATTAAAGGTTTCAAGTATAATCCTTGTTAACCTAGGACATTGTTCAAGGTCTTATGACCCTCGAATTCTTTTGATTCTTGTTATTCATTCTTGATTCAAAAGTTGAGCTTTTATTCGGATGTCTTTGATTCACTCGCATGTTATTATCTTTGTTATTTCATTGTTATACTTGTGGGTAATAGTGATCACTCTTGCTTTATAATAACATTGCGATTTAAAAACGAAAAGAACCCCACGAACCTTCCACTAGTAAAGGCAAGGGCAAAGTTAGCAAGTGTTGAAGACTTGTTATTTTATTTGATGATGTATTTATGTTAGACTTGAGTTAATGATGTTGTTTAAGACTTATTGTTTATATTTCCATACGGATGTTTAAGGTTAATTCAACTCTTGGATTATGTTTATGATTGAGGATGTTGTAACCTATAAAGGGAAGATTTTTATTTCTATCTATTGCATGATTTGCATTTATTATGGGTAGATAGATAGATGATATTTGTACAGTGAACACCAAATCCCGTGGAATCGAAGTACCCGGATTTGGGGGTGTCACACCCTTTCTTTTACTGTTCTCTTCAGGAAATGAGAACATAGCAGGGACTAGTCGGGGAATGGAGTGATGGTCCAGATGATAGCATTAGTAGTCCTCACTATTCTGTGAAATAGTGTGATAATAATTGTAATGAGGACTTATTCTGAGAGTGGATATTGTCTAGAAGACAATATTTGTATTAAAACTCACAGCTCTTGTTGTATATTTAAGATTGTATTTGTATTATGTACCATGTATTTGGTGACTCAAGATGGGTGATGTATACCTATTTTGGGGGCATCACAGTTGATATCAAAGCTTAGGGATATGATCCCTGGCTGAGATGTGAGACAAGAACTAAGAGGGGAGAGACGGGGAATTCCTTCGCTAGTATGACATACCTAAGTTTATTTGTTATTTAATTGGTTGGTCAAAGTATAGGGATAATATGTGATATGTTAATTAACCCTTATTTTGTAGCAGTGTTTGAAAATGGCATCCAAGAATGTTGAGGACATCAATAGAGCACAGGAGACCGTTGAGTCTCAACAGATCAATAATCAGGACAATGTGCATCTGGAAAGCGACAATCCTCATGCAAATAACAACACTGACCAAATGATGAACGATGGAATGTTCAGAGGCTTTCTGCAATTCATGCAACATCAGGCAAGAGAGACTCCCGTCCAAATGCGCAGGTGGAAACACTGGCAACTCTCGGACGGTCACCGCTAAATGATTCAAGGAACTGGGACCACTGGAGTTTTTGGAGAGCCAAACCACTTAAAAGCGAGACGTGGATAAAGCGGATCTGCAAGATATTTGATGTCTTGGGATGCTCCGAGAGCAAAGGTTCCTCGCCACCTTCATGTTGCGCGGAGCGGGATTCTTCGGTGGGAATCAGTAAGCGTACTCAACTTCGCCGCATGATGAAGATGACTTGTGAGAAGTTCCAAGAATTGTTCAACGACAAGTACTTTCCCAAAAGTATTTGTCACATGAAAGAGGTAGAATTCATCAAGTTGGAGCAAAATAACATGGCCAGTATCACAAAGACGCGAAGCGAAGTTCACGAGTTGTCCTTGGCCATATCCCATTTGGTTGATAATGAGGAGAGAATGACGCGAATGTTTCTAAGAGGTTTGAAACTTAGAGATACGTCCAATATCTTATCTCTCATAAACTATGTTTGTATTCGGATGTTGTTAATAGGGCTCAGTTATTGGAGCGCGATAATGAGCCAACCCAACCAAAAGAGAGCAGCCGGCAAAATGATAATACCAGTGATAACAGTCATCGAAACGGTGACAATAAGCGAGGTGGGAATCAACATGTCAGAAATGGTAACCACTTCGGTGGTAATCATGGCCAAAACGATAAGAATGGACATTTCAAGAAAAGAAGATTCAACAATGATGGAAAGACGCGTCGATCAATCGACTTTTGTCGTTATTAAGGAAGGAGAACGACCACCTATCATATGCTTTAAATGTGGAGGAGAGGGACACATCAGTCCAAACTGCGCGATGTCAGCCAAAGCATGTTACAATTGTGGAAGAGAAGGTCACCTAGCCCGATTTTGTCGTTCACGAAAGACAAGTTTAGCTAGGATGGAGGCACCAAAGGCCGTTCCAGAAAAGTCAAAACCGGTAGTGCAAGGGAGAGCGTTTTTGTGACTTCTCAAAAAGCGAGTAACCCAAACAAAGTTAGCACGAGTTAGTTAATTATAAATTCTTGCGAAGTCTATACCTTATTAGATACATGATCTACCCATTCTTTTATATCTCTTGCTTGCGCTCAACGTTTAAATTTGACTCCGGAGAAGTTAGACTTTGACTTATTGGTTGAAACTTCGTTAGTAGAAACATTCGTTACCTCCACTGTTTATAAATCTTGTTGATTCAAATCGACACTTTCACGTTACCTGTCGATCTTATCTCTTTAAAAATACTTGCATTTGATGCGATTTTAGAAATCGATTGGTTAACTACTCATCATGCTTTTCATAAGGTTGTTAGCTTTTATATTCCTAACTAACCTGTTATGCGAATTCAAGAAACCAAACCACTAAAGTCAATCACTGTTATATCAAGCCATAAGTAAAGAGCCCGGATCTTTTTTGTTGACTTCCTTGTGTGGAATGCACCGAAGCCAAACTTTCTGTAGGCGACGTTGTGAATAACGATGGCAAGTTGATAGGTATCAATGTGATGTGTTATCCAAGTCTTGGATGAGAGTCACAGTTGTGAATGATATTTCTATTGTTAATAAATTTCCTGACGTATTCTTGAAGACTTCTTAGCCTACCCCAGAGCGTGAAATCGAATTTTGTACTGACCCCAGTACAAAACCCCATTTCTAAAACCTTAAATATTTCTTTAACTAAAATGAACACAACATGCGCCAAAGACGTTGGCTCGAGCTATTGAAGATTACGATCGTACCATTCAATACTATCATGAAAAAGTGAACGTGGTAGCTGACACGTTGAGTAGAAGATCGTATGCGTTTACGAGTGCGAATATACGAACCTATGTGAAGATAACGAATATACGAGTAGAATCAACTTTAATCGATAAAGTTAAAGCCGCTTGAGCTACAGACCCAGAGCTGATGAACACGAAAAAGAAGGTTCAAGAGGGCGTTATTCTAGAAGCAAGAATCGATGAAGAGAGGAAATCTCAATCCTTGATTTAATTGGCCCATTTGAAATCTTCGATCGAGTAGGAACTATGGCTTATAGACTCGTTTTACCGCCAAATATGTTACGTGTTCATAACGTTTGTCACGTATCGATGTTACGTAAATATGTGGACGACCCGAACCACATTATTGATTTAGAACCGGACGAGATAGCGGATAATTTAACGTATGAAGATGTACCTGCTAAAATCCTGTAATATATTCTACGCTTAAAGGTTATACCTTAAGAGTTAGAATCTGACAAAGTGTACTCATCTGTTCGGCATACCAGGTACATACGTAAATTTTTAGGGCGAAATTTCATAAGGAGGGGAGATTGTAAAATCCCAAATTTTACGAATAAAGATTTAATTTTCTCAAAATATTTTTTTTAATATTATGGTGTGAATTTGAGATAATGTTATAATTGTGGATAGTATTTATAAATTTTTCAAAGTATGCAAGTTGTTGTATTATATTCGATTGGTTCTGAAATATTCGTTTTAGCGGGGAATATTAAATGCATGGCTACAATCATTATCATGGACCCATAACGAAATTATTGTCGAATTGAGAAAACAACAAAAATATTTTTATAAAAATAACTATGAGAAGTTTTACCGTTAAAACCGCTGAAACTACCCTAGTAGTAAAATACGATGTCTGGCGTGGTTGCATAAGTAGCACACCAGTATTGATTATTGATGCTTACGTGAGAAGTCACTTAATTATACTCAATTATTCACGCATCATATCTCTCTCATGTTATTGATTCGATTATTGTCACAATATCATCATCCATTATATGTTATATTATTAAATCAATAATTGAGACGACAAAAGTTATTCATATTATTAAATTGCAATATTTACAATGTCTAGAAGTTACACAAGGAGAGGTTTGGTCACCTAATTGTGTGCCAATAGGGAGAAATCCTTATTGGAAAGCCCCCTCTTTCCTGGGAACAACCTGGTTGTTAAATATTGTGAGTTATAATATTAATGATGAAGAAGTTCGTGTTGATTAAAGATGAATTTGATAGTTTTATTGTGTTGAGATTATTTGTTACTAGAAATCGACACCTACTCCGATGATAATTGATGTCTGGAGGTTATATTGTTCAATCGGGTATTCAGGACACTTTTTGTGTCAGAGTACTATTCATAAGTTACTATTCACGAGTTACTATTCACGAGTTACTATTCATAAGTTACTATTCACAAGTTACTATTCATGAGTTACTATTTATGAGTTACTATTCACGAGTTACTATTCACCCGAACAATATATTTCTTTTCGGTCCAAATTATTTTTGGGTACAATATTATTCCATGAGGAGATGTGCTAATTTTTCGAATGGTTGGTTGAATTTATAATAGTAAATCAATATGGATCATTTGGTTTAAAGTTTTAATAGTAAATCAATATGGATCGCTGATTTAAAGTTTTAATAGTGAATCAGTATGGACCGTTGGTTTAAGTTTTAATATAGACTGTCTGTTTAAAAGTAAATCAATCTGGATCATTCATAAATTAGTTACTATTCAATCCATTCTCCTATAAATAGAAGCTCATTCCTTCATTATTTCTTACGAATTCACTGAAACTCTAGAGAGAGAAATTATAGAGAGAAAGAAGAAGAGTATTCTGCTACTTCACTACTTCGATATCCAGTTTATTTTACGGTAAGGGGTATTATTTCTTTTGTATTCATGAAGAAAACTTCATTAATCCATTCTTTATTATTCATTGGAATAACCTATATCTGCTGCCTACCTATACTTGGTGAAATTCTTACATTATTTCATTATTTATTATTCTATTGGAATAACTCAGATACGCTGCTACCCTATACTTGGTGAAATTCTTACATTATTCCATTCTTTATTATTACATTGGAATATCCTGTCTGCAATGCGTTTTACGCTGCACTGGTTTCGTCTTTTTATTATTACATTGAAATATCCGTCATGCATGCGCTTTTACACCGGACTGGTTCCGCTCTTTATTATTACATTTGGAATATCCTCATACATCGCGTTTTACGCCGACCGGTTCCGTTATTTATTATTCTATTGGAATAACTCCACATGCATGCGATTACATCACATGCCCGGTGATTTCTTTTGTTATTCCATTTTATTATACTCAGGTTGGTTAAAGTTTTGACTTCATACTCCATGAAATTAGTGGAATATCCTTGATATTTGCGCTTCATCCAAAGATCTTTTATGGAAATATTCTTCGAACATTCTTGAATTTTACTCTACAAAGAAGTATCATGTTAACAATTTGGACGTTATTAGTTCCTAGATAAATTAATTCTTGAACTTGTTTTATTGAATTCTTATATCATTGTCATCATCCTCATGTTTATATTTTATTGAAAGTCATATGTGGCCTATAGTGCATAGATGGACTTGATATGATTATGACCGAGGATTATTCTAAGATAATCATGGTAGTAATGTTACAAATGATGTGGTAAAAGTCCTCATTGGCCCGTAGTGCATTGATGGACAGTTGTTGGCATGATCATGACCATTGATGAATACACGAATATCCTTGGCCTGTAGTGCATGGATGATGTGGATTATTTATTAAGCTGAGTTTCAGCGATAAAAGTGATGGAAAAAATTTAAAATCATAAAAGATAGTAGATTTTATTCTCTACTTAACTCTTTTAATGGATTGCTTATTCCGTTGCAGTTAAACTTGTTGTCTATTATATTTTATCAGTTTAACATTGTTGAAGGCTAATGATAATTTATCCTGCATTATCTTAGTCATAATATTTCTTACTGGGCTTGTTGAGCTCACCCTTTCTTTCACTATTCTCTTTAGAAAATGAGAACGTAGTAGGGACTAGTCGGGGAACGGAGTGATGGTCCAGATGATAGCATTAGTAGTCCTCACTATTCTATAAAATAGTGTGATAATAATTGTAATGAGGACTTATTCTGAGAGTGGATATTGTCTAGAAGACAATATTTGTATTAAAACTCACATCTCTTGTTGTATATTTAAGATTGTATTTGTATCATGTACCATGTATTTGGCGACTCAAGATGGGTGATGTATACCTATTTTGGGGGCGTCACATATATACTCCCTTTTCTCCAGTAAAAGGAGTCCTATTTCCTTTGTAATTTCTTTGGATATTACAGTGCTGGCAATTACATATCATCAAATATGATAAAAATATTTTGCTTACTTGGGCATTAGTATATTGGGACAACAAACATTTGCTAGATATAGGAGTTGAAGGAATGATATTGATTTAATGTTCAATAATTAATCTCTTGAATAGAGTCTTGAATAGCTAATGGATCCCTAATCAACAAATAGATGAAGCAATTATGTTAATCAGTTAATGTTTTTCCATATTTGAGTTTTAGACCACCAGATAGAAGTTTTATAGTCCTTACAGTACACTTATTATAGTCAAAAAAATTCAAACTTTTAATACAAATTCAGTTCCATAATTTAAATAAGATGCAGTTCAGCCTTGTGAGATATTTATCTTAATAGAATGTAAAATACCCTATGTTTACCCAAAATTCTAGTTGATTGTATAGAAGATGCTTGAAAGGGTATAGAGGAATGAATCTTTGTAAACTAAGAAACAACTGAAATATAAATATGCTATTTGACATGTCCAACCATTTGACATGTCCAACCGATATCCTGTCTCCATTTTTATTAGCAGAAATGCTCACATACTAAAACAAACCAATAACCAAATTGCATTCTGACAACTCATCTACTTTTCTATCATTAAGCATTTTTTATGTGTCACTGATATAATAAAGAAAATAAGAATTGTGAAAACATAGAGATCAAGTTGAATGTATTCAAATATCAACTTGATCACTGCATAGACCAGTTGCTTATTCATTAATATAAGTTCTTAATCATTTCTCTGCTAAAACACATTGCTTAACCAACTAGACTTCAACATATTTTATACGACATACCATCAACCACTCTAATGAAGTAAATGAGAAACAAAGAGGATAGATATAAAAGAGCACATACAAGATGCTTAAGGTATATAGGATGGATTATTATCATCGAGGTCAAACTCCACTTTGGCTCCCACACAACAATATCAACATCGTTCCCAACCGTGATGGCACCTGCATATGTTGATAATTGCAGTAAACTCCTTCATCCACAAGCAAACAATCTTTTTACCTAATGATAAAATTTTACTAAGACAGAGCTATACATAAATAAAGGATAATTTTTTATACTATTATTAGTATTAATCAAGATGATAAAATCTTCATTTGCTAAATGTTTCTATATTTTTTAGCTGATCAATCATTTGAAAATTAGGGTTAATTACAATTGAATCTTATATTTGTCTAAAACCTAATCTATTAAAATCAGCCTAATTCTGAGGTAATACACAATATTTTCTCTGTATGAGCTATGACTATCGGAACAAATTCACCATCAAATTCTCAAAACATGTAAAGATTTATATTTTGAAAATAATATACATAAGGTAAATGTAGGGCAGAAATGTGGAGAAAAGAATATTGAAGAGCGAAGCTTAGAGTACAATGTCATCTCGTTGAATCTGAACTTTCTGGAACTGTGAGGAGTTAAAGTCCGCCATTGAAAAGAGCTTTAATCCGCTTAGAACCAGATAGAGGAACGATAGTCCGAACGAAGTTGGAAGAAGCGGACATGGCGATAAGGGTTTTAGTTGTGAAGATTCTAGAAAACAGTCCCAAATCGCCCAAATTGCTTAAATCGCAAAAATTGTATATACCTAGTAATTGTGCGTGCGGCGAAGACAAAAATGAAGAGGGAGAAGAGTTTAGTAGACGCCGCCGGTAAGAGATGCAAGATAGTACCACCGGTGAATAGGTCGGGGAAGAGGGAGAGGGGAAAATTAAGTGCCCTGAAATTTGGAAGAAGAGGTATAAAATTGAGTCAGTCGATAACGAGTACCCATATATGGTCCACATTATATGATTTGTCCGGGTAATATTTACTACGATTATAAGTAGATATTTATTTTATGTGTGTGGAGTAATGTTGTAATGTGTTTGAATATTTATAATCTATAATAGATTCAAAAGTTTATAATGAATATTTAATTATTTTTTTCAAATATTTGATTAAAACTTTAATAATATGTTTATGAGGAATTTTATTTATTATTTAACCTCAATATATAGATTTACAGTCGAATGTTAAACGAATATGAATACGTCTACATTCGTATATTTTCGGATACCTTTAAACTGAATACGGATATATCTTTTTTTTTTTTTGAATACGGATGCAGACAAATATAAATTTTGAAGTTACTATTTACAGCCTTATATCCAATAAGCAGGAGCAATTAAAGCCCAAATTTAGATAGACAAGAGATTGAGTTCCACATAGGTCCAATACCCAATAACAGTTGAAGAGAAGAGACACAATTATTTTTTATTATTTTTTGTATTAAAATTTTTTAATATTAAAATTAATCACATTTAGTAATATTGTAACTCAACTTTATTATGTTTTAGTTCATAAAAAATGAGATTTTATTTAAAATTTTATTAATTACTAATAATATATATATATATATATATATATATTTATATTTATGAAGTCGTCGGTTCAATAATGGTTTAACACTGGTACCCATCCATCTGATAACGTGTTCGGTTCGATGAACGGTTTTCTTAAAACACATTGGTTTCTAGAATAACAAGTACCTCTAGACACATGCAGGACCACTCGATCAGACGTCTTTCCACCAAAGTATTTGGAGAGAGAATTCTTTCATCTTCTCTACATATACAGTGGCGCACTCGATCCTCCACCATTAAGGTACGATCTAAAACTGTGAGACCCGAGAATATTGTACAATGTATATTTGTGAAAAAAATAAATTTTTATTTCAAATATATGGTAATTTAATATAACTATAAGTGTGATATATAGTAATAATGGTGTTATGAATTATTTAAAATAAAAATAAATGAAAATAAGATTAATTAATTAATTTGTATTGGTTAATTATTTTATAAGGAAAATATTAAGTTTATTAAATAACTTAATATTTAAATAGGTAAATAAGAAATTATTTAATTATAGGAGAAATGGTATTATATATGTATTTATTGGCATGATATATGTAAATAAATAAAATAAATAAAAATCAAACTATTTATTTGATGAAGTAAATAATTTATATGTTAATGTTAAAGATCAATTTAAAGGTCAATATTGTACATGTTATTATTATAAAACTATTTAAGTATAATAAATTATTTGTTGATGTGAAATATGCACTTGTTATATATATACAATATATATTATGTGTGGAGGAGGTATTATATAAATAATGTATTAATGTAATGTATGTGTAAGTATTGATATACGTAGAGATAAATGATAAAGGTTATGTAAGCATGATGTGGCCATAAGTTATTCAATTAGAAATCAACTAAGCTAACTACAAGTGGGAGTTGGCAATTTTATATGTTGATGATGAGTTGTTAGTGTTATTACTAATATTATAATTTCTATTATTATTATGAATTATTATTATTATTATTATAATTATTATTATAATAATAGTACTAAAAATACTCATCATTGTCAAATTAGTATTTTTTTATTATTAGTATTAATATAATAATTATTATAATAATAATAGTACTAAAAATATTAATCATGTTAAATTAATTAAAATTTTCATTAGTAGACTTTTTGAAGAGTTACACAATATATTATAAGGGTAAAATGCAAAGTTGACCACTGAACTTTAGGAGTTTTTGGGTATTGAGATATTTTCTTTTGGTCAACGCAAATTGAGCCCCTTTCTATTAAAAAATTGGGACTTCGAGCCCCAGGCGCCACATGTGCGTTGACCTGCACACGTGGTGCCTACGTGGCACATGTGGCAGATCTGCGTGGGTATTTTTTTATTTTATTTTACACGTGGACAGGCTGACGTGGCGAATATTGAACTTCATCCCAAAAAATAGGTTGATACAAAGATTCGAACCCAAGACCTCCAATTTGAAATATTGATCTAATGACCACCCGAGCACATGGGCCTAATTGCTATTATTTTGCAAGGATTAGTATTTATAACTAAACAAAGCATTATTATTATTATTATTATTATTATTATTATTATTATTATTATTATTATTATTATTATTATTATTATTATTATTATTATTATTCATTTAAGGCAACATGTTAATAATCGTTGCAAAAAGTAGTATAAAATATGCAACAAAAATAAAAATTGTTTCCAATGAATGTGGTCCATATTAGGCAACGAAATATAGCAACAAAAAAACTTTCGTTGCCCACGATGAGGAGAAATTAAGTGGTTAGAAATTTTGCAACGAATTTCTAACGAATTTTGTTTTCAAATTTTGCAACTACTTATGAATTTCGTTGTAAAAAGTGAAAGTTTGACTCAATCTGCAACGAAGGACAAGTTTTGTTGCTAAACATACCCTTTTAGCAACGACTTATAACTCGTTGCCTAAAAAATTATTGTTAAAGCCCCATTTTTAGCAACAAAAAAACTTTCGTTGCCCATAATGACGGGAAATCAAGTGGCCGCAAATTTTGCAACGAATTTCTATCAAAAAATTTTCTTGCTAATGAATTAGCAACGAAATTTTGTAACGACTTATGAATTTCGTTGCAAAAAGTGAAAGCCTGACACAATCTGTAACGAATGACAAATTTTATTGCTAAACATATACTTTTAGCAACTAACTTATAAAGTCGTTGCCCGAAAAATCGTTGCTAAAGGCCCATTTTTTGTAGTGATTGCTGCAGGAGCACATTCGAGGCATGAAAAGTAGAGAATATTTTTTCTAACATATCTCCATCAGTGATATTATCTCCACATAATTTCAATTTAGAACTGATTTTAAACATTGCAGAGTTATATTCACTTACTGATTTAAAATCCTGCAATCATAAATGTATCCAATCATAACGAGCTTTGGGGAGAATAACTGTCTTTTGATGGTCATATCTTTCTTTCAATTTTTTCCAAAGAATAAAAGGATCTTTTATTGTGAGATACTCTAATTTCAACTTCTCATAGAGATGATGGCGTAAGAAAATCATGGCCTTTGCCTTGTTTTGACTAGGTGTTTCATTACCATCTTTAATGGTGTCTCCAAGACCCATGGCATCAAGATGAATTTCAGCATCAAGGATCGATGAAAAATAATTCTTACCCGTAATATCAAGTTCCACGAACTTAAGTTTGGCAAGGTTCACTACAAGAAAAAGGTCTAACAGCAACCAATAATATCAGCGACTGCATATCTGGTCGCTGATATTCGTAATAGCGACCGACATCAGCGACCAATCTATAATCCAGTCGCTATGTTATATCAGTGACCGCATGCGATCGTAAATTGGTCGCTAGAACAAATTTCCCTCCCAAAATTTGGCAGAAAATATTGGCGCGTAGGTTTTTTGCGACCACTTATAATCAGCGACCGCATGCGGTCGCTGATAAGTCCATGTCATTAAAATTCAAATGACCGCATGCGATCACGATCAAACTTAATGTTATCGATAACGATATTAACCGACGACGTAATGAGAGAAGGAAAAAGAAAAGAGGGAGGCCCGAAATAGAGAGAAGAGGGAGAAAGCGGGGAGAGGAGAAGGAGTTCGGCCGCCGCCGCCACCTGCCATCGGCCACCTAGGTTCTCAAGAAATTTTTGCCTCTATAAAGGTAACTCACTTCAAATCCACTAGAAACCTTGAATCTGTTGTTAATTTGTTAATTGAATGTGGTTTAGACAAAACCTAGATCAAAAAAATTGTTTATCTGTACCTGCACTTTTATTACATGACAAGATTTGATGCATTGTAATGGGTCTTGTTAATTTTCTCAAAAGATAGGGGAATTATAAGGACAATGGCTATCACGAAATTGTATTGGTGCATCACCTTCTAAATTTTTATGTTTTGCTCGTTGCTGATTGATTAATATCATGATATGGGAGATATTTATAAAGAAAATTCCTGTTCTCTAAACCTCACAGAGATTTCAAGTGTGTAAAAAATTTGTTGGTTAAATTATGCTTAATTTACCAATAACAACTAGTTAGACTACACAATGGAAGAATTTGTTGGTTAATTTATGTTAAATTGAAGGTGTAATTTTTTGTTTATTTACTTAAAACTTCCTCCTCCTAAAAACTAACCAAAAACACAGAATTTTTCATGGATACTTTTACAGAATCCAATTGATGTTGTAATTTATAACAGTTAACAACACTACGAGAATATGATTACGAGTATAACAAATTAGGTGGGGGTGAATGGGTGATGAAGACGATGTACTAATAAAAAGTTTGGAAGCGTGGCGTGATTGTACTAATAAAAGGTAGTGATTTAGTGATATAGTATTAGTATTAGTATTAGCATGTCAAATCAAGACTCCTCCTTGAAATTGTTACTAGTATTTAAGTTAGATGTGGCACTGGCAATGTTCCATTTCCTTTTAAAACGTGGATTGGATAGGATAGGATAGGATAGGATATAAATTAATCTAGACATAAACGTGGATAAACTTCACTTTTAAGGTCCCCATGAATGAAATAAATAAATAAAGGCAAACAGAATTCCAACTTCCTCCTCCTCCCAACCACCCCACTTCACTTGCTACTATTAGCTACTAGAACCAAAAGCAAGCACCAAAATATGATTTTCCTTCCTAAAAAAGAACAAATTCTAATTTATACACCCTCCCTCCTCCGGAGGCAATAATAGTATAGATAATTTTTAGATAGGGTAAATTATTAAAAGTATTGATTATGTAACAACAAATAGAATCAATTTTATGATTCCATATTAACCACAACACACAAAAATTATATAAAGAATAGAAAGTAAATAACATATGATATATTTAGATTCATTAAATTATGACTAATTTTATATGCCTGATTTATTTATTAATATGTCTAGCACACTCTAAAATAATTAACACATCAAACATCGATTATAAGTAACTAAAAACTCATAATTGCTATAACATGAGTTCAAATACATAAAACTTAAATTATTAAATAAGCTCAAGATTGACTTGCTAATAAATCACCAAACTCAAATCCACATGATTTAGTGATATCCCGACTACCCTGTCGTAGCGACTATTATTCGGAACTATTGGAGTATGTACGTGTCAATCCTAACAATACTTCCTCAATAGGTACTTTAAGTTTGCCATTACAAATGGGGGAAATATATATTTTGTGATTTTGGCTTCATTCCAGATTTATATGACTGTGTCTGATTCAAAATCCATGAGTGTTCAGTAAGACATAAAATAGAGTCCTTTCTAACATCCTTATCTTAACAAAGAATTTGATTTAATTTGCTAAATTTTTTACTGCTTTAATTTTCATTCAATCGTTATTGTTTTGGTCTTATTGTATTGGGAATTTGTATATTTCTCTTGGTTTGTGTCTTGGGTGCCTAGAAATGACCATATATGCATGCCGTCGTGCATGTGGCTAGTCTATATTGTAGGGGAGACTCTGTCCAAATTTTTTTGTTTGTTGGGTAGTTAAGAACATTTATAATATTAACGAGCTCTTTATGTTGTGGGAGATTAACGAGCTCTTGAAAGTACTTGCTACCCGAATTTAGATGTCCTTAATAGTTAGTCCCGCGCGTATGCTCAAGTCATATGGTTACAAGTATGCTCTCAAGTCATATGGTTACAAGTATGCTCTCAAGTCATATGCTTACAAGTATACTTAAATGTTAATCATATGCTTACAAGTATGCTCAAGTCATATGGTTACAAGTATGCTCTCAAGTCATATGCTTACAAGTATACTTAAATGTTAATCATATGCTTACAAGTATGCTTAAGTCATATGCTTACAAGTATGCTCAACTCATATGCATACAAGTATGCTTAAATGTTAATCATATGCATGCTTACAAGTATGCTCAAGTCATATAGTTACAAGTATGCTCAAGTCATATGTTAACATTTATAATGTTGTCTGTAGTAGGTACCGTGGAATCATGGACCTCTATTCAGACTGTAGTTAGATGGCACGACGAAAGTCAACTGCCCAGATAGGTGCTATAACTGAATTTAGAGCTGGTTGCCAAGTGTTTTTGGAGTATGCGTATTGTGACGCCCCCAAAACAGGTATACATCACCCATCTTAAGTCGCCAAATACATGGTAAAAAATTCAAATATAACTTAATTATACAACAGTCGTGTAAAATACGACAAAACATAATATAAGAGTTTTAATAAGAATATTGTCATCTAGACAATATCCACACTCAATGGAGTCCTCATTACATTTATTATCACACTATTTAACAGAATAGTGAGGACTACTAATGTTATCAACTGGACCGTCACTCCGTTCCCCGACTAGTCCCAGTTATATTCTCATTTCCTGAAGAGAACAATGAAAGCAAAGGGTGAACTCAACTAGCCCAGTAAGAAATATTATGACTAAGATAATGCAGAATAAATTATACTTAGCCTTCAACAGTATAACAACTGATAGAATATAATAGACAACAAGGTTTAGATCAACAACTGCAGCGGAATAAGCAATCTATTAGAAGCAAGTAGAGCATAAAATCTACTATCTTCTATGATTTAAAAAGTTTTTCATCAACTTTATCGCTGAGACTCAGCTTAATAAATAAAATTGAATCATCCACGCACTACTGCAAGCGAGGATATTCATGTAATCATCAATGGTTATGATTATAACGAATAATCCTTGGTCATAATCATACCAACAACTGTCCATCAATGAACTACAGGCCAATGAGGACTTTTACCACATCATTCGTCACATTACGGTCATGATTATACCGAATAATCCTCAGTGTCATAATCATACCAAGTCCATCTATGCACGTAAGCCAAAGATGACTTTAATCACAATATAAGCATGAGGATAATGACAATGACATAATAATTCAATAAAACAAGTTCAAGGATAAATTTTAAAGATTTATAATTTAATTTATCCAGAAATCAATAACGTCCAAATTGTCAACATGATACTGCTTTGTAGAGTAAAATTCAAGAATAATATTCATGTACCAAAAATAATTTGGACAGAAAAGAAATATATTTTTCAGGTGAATAATACTCCGTGAATAGTACTTTGGGAATAGTACCCCGTGAATAGTACCCCGACACGAAAAGTGTCCCGAATACCCGAGTGAATGATACTAGAGTGAATAGTAATCTGGTGAATAGTAACCCGTGAATAGTAACTCGTGAATAGTACTCTGGCACGAAAAGTGCCCCGAATACCTGAGTGAATAATACTAGAGTGAATAGTAATCAGGTGAATAGTAACCCGTGAATAGTAACTCGTAAAAGAAAAATACCAAATAAAATGATATTCCATGATTTTACAAAAAGAAATGATATCTCATACGAATATAATAGAATATACAAAAGCTAAATGGATTTTCACCGCCATGCGGTAATCCACTTAGACAGATCATTTCCACAATTTAATAAAGAATGAATACGAAGGATCATTCACCATGCATGCGGTAATCCACATAGACAGGTTATTCCAACAGAATAATAAACAATGGAATAACAAAAGAATTCACCGGGCATGTGATAGATCAAGCGAGCGAGTTATTCTAACGAATAATAAAAAGAATGGAACTAGGTCATGCGTAATCCGCATAAAGCGTGATATTCCAACGAGAATATAAAGAATGGAACCGGTCATGCGTAATCCGCATGATGCGGATATTCAACGAGAATAATAAAGAATGGAATAACAACGAGAATTTCACCATGTATGCGGTACTTAGCATGACAAAGTTATTCCAACATAATAATAAAGAATGGAACCGTCAGTCATAAGTAATCCGCTTGCAGAATGGATATTCCAACGAAATTTCACCATGTATGCGGTACTTCACATGACAAAGTTATTCCAACATAATAATAAAGAATGGAATAACGTAAGAATTTCACCATGTATGCGATTTGTTGGCATAAACGAGTTATTCCAACATAATAATAAAGAATGGAATAATGTAAGAATTTCACCATATATACGGTGTCCATGTATACTGAGTTATTCCAATGAGAATAATAAGGAATGGAATAATAATAGCTCTCTTCATGAATACGAAAAGAAATAATACCCTTACCTCAAAAGAAGATCGGATCTTTGGAGTAGTGAGGTAGCGAGACTTCTCTTCTTCTTTCTCTATAATTTCTCTATAATAATTGCTCTATAGCTTTAGTGAATTGGTGAGAAATGATGGAAGAATGAGCTTCTATTTATAGGAAAATATAGTTTCGATAATTGCACGTTTTGGGGCTCAAAATATTACATTATAATACCTTCCTCTTTTTCTTCATTTTTAATTTAGTCCTACAAGTATTATCAAACTTGCACCACCTCTCCTAATACTAAATCATGTGAATCAATAGTAAATCATGTGAATCAATTGTGAGACCCCGAATTTTATGAAATAAAAGTATTCAATTTTTCTATTTTGGTAAATGGTTAAATTGATAAAAGGTTAAAGTTAAGGGTGATATGTGAAAATTTTTCAAAGTAAACAAGTTGTCATAAAATACCCGGTTACTATTCACTCTAGTATTATTCACTCGCGTATTTTGGGCACTTTTTGTGTCGAAGTACTATTCACGAATTACTATTCATGGGTTACTATTCATCCAAATTACTATTCACCCAAATATTATTCACTCGGGTATTTGGGGCATTTTTTGTGTTAGAGTACTATTCACGAGTTACTATACACGGGGTACTATTCCCGAAGTACTATTCACCCAAAAAATATATTTCTTTTCGGTCCAAATCATTTTTTAGTACAATATTATTCCATGAAGAGATGTGCTAATTTTTCAGACCGTTGGTTGAAATTATAATAGTAAATCAATATGGATCGCTGGTTTAAAGTTTTAATAGTAAATCAATATAGATCGTTGGTTTAAAGTTTTAATAGTAAATCAGTATGGACCGTTGCTTTAAGTTTTAATAGTAAAATCTTTTTATATAAAACAGAATACTTTTATAAAATTATTTATTTTATTAGACTATAAATAGAATATATAATATTCTATTATGCATAGTGTTTGCATAGTAAAATCTTTTTATATAAAATAGAATACTTTTATAAAGTTATTTATTTTATTAGACTATAAATAGAATATATAATATTCTATTATGCATAAATATTTGTATAGTGCATGCATAGTGTTTACATAGTAAAATCTTTTTATATAAAACAGAATACTTATAAAATTATTCGTTTTATTAGATTATAAATAGAATATATTATATTTTATTTAAAAGATTTTGTTTTATTAGAATATTTTATTAATATTGCATAGTCAATCAATATGGATCGTCCGTTTAAAAGTAAATCAATCTGGACCGTTCATGAATTAGTTACTATTCAGTCCATTCTTCTATAAATAGAAGCTCATTCCTTCATTATTTTTGACGAATTCACTGAAACTCTTGAGAGAGAAACTATAAAGAGAAAGAAGAAGAGAAGTCTACTGTGACGCCCCCAAAATAGGTATACATCACCCATCTTGAGTCGCCAGAAAATACACTATAAAAATTATTTACAACTTCATTTATATAACTGTCGTGCAAAATACGACGACGTGTATACTGTGAGTTTAAATACAAATACATATACCAACTCTGAATCATGTCACAATTGCACCTTACATAAAGGTACAGTCAAAAACTGTTTTAGAAATTAAAATCTTTGGAAAGTGCTCAAGGAAACCTTCGTACATAGGAGGTCATGAATCTAAGTTATGATGGATATCATATGTCTAGAGAATTATCCTTGGTTGACCCAATAGACCCCAAAGAAAAATGAGAAGATTACTATCATGTTCCTTCCAATGGTGAGTCTTCTCTTGACATATAACTATCTCCACTGTCTCGAAGTGAAAATTATATTTCAAATAAACTCCAAGATCATATAGGTAGTGCTCGTAGATATACTCAGCAAGTGGATGTGCACAACTGTGACGCCCCCAAAATAGGTCCATTCCATCCAACCCATTCTGAGTCGCCAAATACATGGTACAGAAATAACTACAACTTTATTAATACATTTGTCGTGCAAAATACGACAATACATCTTTGTGAGTTTGAATCTGAGATATTGTCGTGCAGACAATATCCACATGCAAATAAATCCCCATCATAATTATTGATACATTATTTTACAAAATGGTGAGGACTACTAAACAACTCTCTCTAAACCTTCATTCCATACCACAAGCTAGTACTCATTACATTCTCGTCTCTGAGAAGAAAAATGGAACAAAAAGGAAAAGGGTGAGCTCGACTAGCCCGATAAAGAATATTATGACTAAGATAATATACAACAAAATTATCGTTAGTCTTCAACGAGGAAAAATGTAATAGAATACAATAGACAACAAGTTTTAAATCAATATTCGCATGTGAAATAATAATTCATTAGAAGAGTTAAGTAGAGAATGCAAACTACTATCTTCTATGTATGAATTTTAAAGTTCATCGTCTATTTTATCCTGTAACATCAATCAATATATATCGAGATCAAATATTCATCCTTGCACTACTGAGCCAAGGACATTCACCATTAGGTCATGTTCATCTAAACACTGTTCATCTTTTTGCACTACGGGCCAAAGATATTCATCGAAATCATTCATCTTTGCACTTCATCTTGAGCCAAAGATATTCATCGAAATCATTCATCTTTGCACTACTGGCCAAAAGATATTCCATAATATCATCATTTAAGGCGAGGGATGATGAAAAATATTTTTAAAAAAGCGAATCTAGAATAAATGACAAGGATTAAGGATTAAGGATTAGTACTTTGTTTTATCCACGTCCAAAAATACCTCAAAAATAATCATAGTGGTGTAAAATTCAAGAATGATCAAAACATGGATCTGATCAAAGCTAGTATCCATAATAGATATTTTGGATAAAAGAAGAAATTTTATTTTTCGGTGAATAGTCTTAGTATTAAATGAATAGTCTTGTAGTATCGTGAATAGTCTTGGTATCGTGAATAGTAATTCCGACACCAAAAGATAGAAATTTCACAAAAAAAACATCTTCACGCTTAAGTGAATAGTACTACGTGAATAGTAACTTCGTGAATAGTAACTCATGAATAGTAACTTCATGAATAGTAACCCGACATGAAAAAGTTTCAAATTTGATAAAAAGTTCCAACCAATATTTCGACATAATGATATTGAAGAAATAATATCATTTGAGAAGAAAATAACATCCACTTACCTCGAAAGACAAGTATTTCTAGTTGAAACACCTGATATAGGCTCGACTTGAACTTTCACCGTATAGCAATACTCAAAGTATACTCAAAATACTCACAAGAATACGCTCGATAATATAGAGAGAAAACTTGATTTACGGTGTGATTTTCAATTCTAACCTAAGCACTATTTATAGGAAATTGCTTAGAACACCAAAGTAGAAAATTTAATATAATATTAATATATTATATAACAATTCCTCACGCACTCATTCTAGAGTTTTATTTCAGCCACTTAGCATTTCTCACATGCCACCTTCTAGAAAAACTAATAAAAAAACGTTTTTTATATAATAAATAATTAAAACTTCCAAAAATCAATTCTTCCAGAACTTGAACTTCAATAATTCATAATAAATAGTCCTTTTATCAGAAAATTTGAATCTACATGAGTTTTTATAGGAAATTCAATTCTCTACAACTTTGCGGAAGAAAGTTTTTCCAAATTCCAAACAAAAATTGGCCAAATCACAAGCGGGCGATTTTACAGCTATAATCAAATTTCGATCAATAAATGGGGTCCACCGAGCATGTTTAACATGTTTTAAACATTTTTGGTAACAAAAATACTCCTCCTCCATATATACTCATATATCTCACATTCATCGTAAAAATATCATCGTTAATATATTATTAAAATAATATATTTAAATGAATTATTTTATCGAAAAAAGATAAAATATTAATTTTCAACAATTGTCACATTAAAATTTTCTCCATCTATATCCTCATAAAATCAATATTTTCCTCATCGTATGAATCAATAATTAATTATTCACAAATTATATTACGAGAATCACAATATTGATGACCGAGCGGTTCCGGGAAGAGGGGCTTTCGATAAAATTTCTCCTTCTTGGGCGCAATTAGGTGACCAAACCTCTCCTTAGACAAAACTTTCTTGACATTGCCAATAATGTTATCTAATAATATTATTCAGATAATATGAATTATTGCTTCGATAATGAAAAATCTTGTGTAATGACAATTATTGAAACAACTGACAATATATAAAATATCAACGCAAAGAATTATTGAATCAATAAAATAAAATCTTTGAGCAATAATTCACGTAACCATTATTGAGTAGTGCCTTCTTACGTAAGAATCAATAATTGGTGCAATCTGGTGTCTTCTTTGTTCAACAACGGCGTATTAGTGTGTTTTAACCAAATGGGTATTCCAACGATTAATAGCCAGAATAACTACTTCTGTAGTTATTTTTAAACAACTTATTTTTGTCGTTTTCTTCCTCCAATCGCTTTCCGTTATGGGGCCCACACATGGGCTGCTAGCCGTCGTCGTGCGAATATTCCCAAAGCATTCTGAATATTCCACGACCAAACGAATATTCTCCGAACAATAATGAATATTATATCACCACTTGCTTATTTAAAATATTTATGTATTTACCCATAACTATCCACATTAATCACATCAACCCTTACTATTTCAAAATAATAAATAAAGGAAATTCCTTTTATTTAAAAAAATTGAAGGTCTTCTGACCCTCCCTCCTTATGAAATTTAAGTCCTCGAAATTGGCGTCGATACTGGTGTTTGAAAAGATGAAAATACCTCGCTTTCATTTTCGTTTCCAACTCCCGTTATTTCCTCAATAACATGGTTTCTCCACAAAACTTTAACTTGTGGTATAACCACGATACATAGGACATGTTCTTTCTATCCAAGATCTTGTGGTACCTCCTCGTGCGTTAAGTCTTCTAATATCTTGTCGGTTCTAACTTCAATGGCGTGGTTTGGGTCGTCCACATATTTACGTAACATCGATCGTGAAAAACGTTATGAACACGCGTCATACTTGGTGGTAAAAGCGAGTCTATAGGCCACAGTTCTATTCGATCGAGAATTTCAAATGGATTAATAAATCGAAGGTTTGAGTTTTCCTCACCTCACCGATTCTCGCTTTTGAAATAACAACTTCTTGCACCTCCTTCTTCAAATTCATCGACTCGATTGTGTAGCTTGAACGACTTTAACTTTATCGATTAAAGTCGATTATACTCGTATATCATCACGTGGGTACCTAGAGTTTTCATCTCCATCTCTATTATTTGTAAATTATCTGAAATTAGTTTTTGACAATATCGTTTTCGTACTTATGTACGATCTTCTACTCAACACGTCGGCTACCACGTTAAACTTTTCGAGGATGGTATGGTGAACATGTCTTTGAAATGAGTCTCTCTCTTGAGTTTTGAAGCTCTTCCCACATTCTTTGCTCCATTCGAATTTTGTATCTCTACTGAGTCAATTTGCGTTAATGGAATAGCGATTCGAGAATATCCTTCAACGAATCTCCGATAATAACCAACTAAGCCTAAAAAGCTACATATTTTGATTACCAACTTAGGTTGTTCTCAATTGTGACTCACATCCCAATCTTGGATATGCGTTACAATGACACCTATCGGTTTACTATCGCACGAATATGGTGTCCCCTACGGAGAGTCAGCTTTGGTGCATTCCACAAAGGAAGTCACCGGATAAAGGCTCGGTATCAACTTCTGATTGGGTTTTAACTCACGAAGTTCAATAGGAGCCATTCGATATGAGATTTTAGAAATGGGTTTTGTCTGGGATTCAAAGTCGATACAAATTCAATATCACGCTCTGAAGTAGGCCAAGAAATTCTTGAGAAATCGTCGAGAAAAATCAATAACAACGGAATATTATTCAAATCGGCGTGTCTTTATTCAAATCCATAACATGGACTAAGAAAACTTGACATTAGTTTTTCAATAAGCGAATGACTTTCTGACTTGATATAAAAGAGTTTGACTTCAATGGTTTGGTTGCTTAAATTCGAATAACAGGTTGCTTAGGAATATGAAAACTAACAACCTTACAAAAGCAATCAATTTTGGCATGATGAGTGGTTGACCAATCAATCCCTAAAATCACATCAAAAGCAAATATCTTTATAGCAATAAGGTTAACAGGTAATGTGATAGTGCCAACCTGAATCAAGCAAGATTTCTAAACAACGGATGTAATAAAAGTTTCTCTTAACGGAGTCTCCACAGATAGGTCAAAGTCTAATTTCTCCATAGTCAAGTTCAAGCGTTGAGCGCAAGCAAAGAGATAAAATAATGGGTAGAACCGATTATCTAGTAAGGTATAAACTTCACAAGAATTTATAATTAACTAACCCGATGCTAAACTTCGTTCGGGTTCTACGCATTTTGGTGGTCACGACAAACGCTCTTCTAGGAACCGTTGACTTTGACTTTTACGGGACATCCTTTTGAGTCACCATCCCATTGGACTTGGTTTCGCTTCTGCAAGTACACTCTCGAGCTATATGTCCTTCCTTTTCCACAATTATAACATACACAGGCTGTTGTGGGGCGGTTTGGTGATATGTCCCTCTTTCCGCATTTATAGCATATAATGGGTGGTCGTTCTCCTCCTTGGAACCGATTCTTCTTTGGCCGACGTCTTCACATGGTTATTGTTGAACCTTCTCTTCTTGAAATGTCCACTTGAGTCACCTCTCCTATTATCATGGCCACGATTACCACCCGGTGGTTCTGCCTTTGTCCGTATTATTTCCTCCCCGTGGTTATCATCGTTTTGATGATACTTTGTCACCGAATATGACCACAGTTTGTGGTCCTCGTTTGAACATACTCGTTATCACGCTCTAATAATTGAGCCACATTTACAACATCTGAATATAAAGAAAATTTATGAGAGATAAGATATTGTCGAATCTCGGGTTTTAGACCCTCGAAAACATCTGCGTCATTCGTTCCTCATTTTCCACCAAATGAGGTGCAAACACAGACAACTCATGAAACTTAGCTTCATCTTTGAGATCTTGAAATCATGTTGTTACGCTCCCGTCTAATAAACTCCACTTCCTTCATATAATGAACACTTTCGGAAAGTATTTGTCATTAAATAGTTCTGAAAGCGTCTCCCAAGACATCTTTGGCCGGTTTGGATGGAGTGCGCTTCACGAGACTCCCACAAGTAGTCTGCCTTTCGCCACGGAACATAAAAGTGGCGAATGGAACCTTCTGTTCTCTGTGCATCCCAAGACATCGAATATCTTGGTAATTTGCTTGACCCATGTTTACGCCATGATCGGATCGGCTTTCCCTTAAATTCGGTGGTCCAAACTCTTTGAAGCTGCTTGGTGTGACAACCCGTGAATTGCTATCATTTCCTCCTATGTTTTGAACACGAGTCTCCTCGTGCGATTTTGCATGAGCTGCAAAAGCTTTTAAATATCCCATCATTCATCATCTTTTCGCTGGTGGTGTTGTTCACGGAGGAACATTGCCCGACTGTTGCACGTTCTCCTCGTTGGTGAGTTGAGCGTCTCCACGGTCTCATTTCCATTGTTAATATTCTCGATCGACATTCTCAAATCTTGTCCATAAAACAAGGGTTAATTAAGGAAATCAATCTATCACATAATATCCTATATCTTGACCAACTATCAAATAAGCTTAGGTAGGACACACTTTAGCGAAGGATTTACTCTCTCCCCCTCTAGTTCTATTCCCGATCTCCGCCATGAGATCATATCCCTAAGCTCGATACCAAGCTGTGGCGCCCCAAAATAGGTCCATTCCATCCAACCCATTACGAGTCGCCAAATACATGATGCGAAATAACTACAACTTTATTAATACATTTGTCGTGCAAAATACGATAATACATCTTGTGAGTTTGAATCTGAGATATTGTCGTCTAGACAATATCCACCACAAAATAAATCTCCATCATAATTATTGATACATTATTTTACAAAATGGTGAGGACTACTAAACAACTCTCTCTAGAACCTTCATTCCATACCCAGAGCTAGTACTTTCATTACATTCTCGTCTCTGACGAGAAGAAAAATGGAACAAAAAGGAAAAGGGTGAGCTCGACTAGCCCGGTAAAAGAATATTATGACTAAGATAATATACAACAAAAT
Source organism: Panax ginseng (assembly GCA_020205605.1). Taxonomy (NCBI): domain Eukaryota; kingdom Viridiplantae; phylum Streptophyta; class Magnoliopsida; order Apiales; family Araliaceae; genus Panax; species Panax ginseng. The sequence goes on along the minus strand of CM035130.1, from coordinate 53,848,767 downwards.
TATCGTTAGTCTTCAACGAGGAAAAATGTAATAGAATACAATAGACAACAAGTTTTAAATCAATATTCATGGTGAAATAATAATTCATTAGAAGAGTTAAGTAGAGAATGCAAACTACTATCTTACATGTATGAATTTTAAAGTTCATCGTCTATTTTTATCCTGTAACATCAATCAATATATATCTATTCAGATCAAATATTCATCCTTGCACTCTGAGGCCGAGGACATTCACCAGATTGGTCATGTTCATCTAAACACTGTTCATCTTTGCTCTACTTCGCCAAAGATATTCATCGAAATCATTCATCTTTTTGCACTACGGGCCGAAGATATTCATCGAAAATCATTCATCTTTTGCACTTCAAGCCAAAGATATTCCATAATATCATCATTTAAGGCGAGGATGATGAAAATATTTTTTAAAAAAGCGAATCTAGTGAATAATGACAAGGATTAAGGATTAAGGATTAGTACTTTGTTTTATCCACGTCCAAAAATACCTCAAAAATAATCATAGTGGTGTAAAATTCAAGAATGATCAAAACATGGATACAATCAAAGCTAGTATCCATAATAGATATTTTGGACAAAAGAAGAAATTTTATTTTTAGATTGAATAGTGCTTAAGTATTAAGTGAATAGTCTTGATATCGTGAATAATGTGTGTATCGTGAATAGTAATTCAGACACCAAAGATAGAAATTTCACAAAAAAACATCTTCACGCTTACGTGAATAGTACTAAATGAATAGTAACTTTCGTGAATAGTAACTCGTGAATAGAAACTCATGAATAGTAACCCCAGACATGAAAAAGTTCCAAATTTGATAAAAAGTTCCAACCAATATTTGACATAATGATATTGAAGAAATAATATCATTTGAGAAGAAAATAACATCCACTTACCTCGAAAAGCAATCTTTCTACAGTTGAAACAGGATATAGGCTATGACTTGAACTTGCATAGTATAGCAATACTCAAAGTATACTCAAAATACTCACAAGAATAAACTCGATAATATAGAGAGAAAACTTGAGTTTACGGTGTGATTTTCGATTCTAACCTAAGCACTATTTATAGGAAATTGCTTAGAACACCAAAGTAGAAAATTTAATATAATATTAATATATTATATAACAATTCCTACACACTCATTCTAGAGTTTGATTTCAGCCACTTAGCATTTCTCACATGCCACCTTCTAGAAAAACTAATAAAAAAACGTTTTTATATAATAAATAATTAAAACTTCCAAAAAATCAATTCTTTGAGACTTTAGAACTTCAATAATTCATAATAAATAGCCCTTTTATCAGAAAATTTGAATCTCGCGAGTTTTTATAGGAAATTCAATTCTCTACAACTTTGCAGAAGAAAGTTTTTCCAAATTCCAAACAGAAATTGGCCAAAAATCCACAAGCAGGCGATTTTACAGGTATAATCAAATTTCAGTTAATAAATGGGGTCCACCGACATGTTTAACATGTTTTAACATTTTTGGTAAAAAAAATACTCCTCCTCCACATATACTCATATATCCCACATTCATCGTAAAAATATCATCGTTAATATATTTTTAAAATAATATATTTAAATAAATTATTTTATCAAAAAAAATAAAATATTAATTTTCAACAATTGTCACATTAAAATTTTCTCCATCTATATCCACATAAAATCAATATTTTCCTCATCATATGAATCAATAATTAATTATTCACAAATAATATTCTGAGAATCACAATATTGACAACCGTGGCGGTTCAGGGAAGGGGGCTTTCGATAAAATTTCTCACTTCTTGGCGCGCAATTAGGTGACCAAACCTCTCCTTAGATGAGAACTTTCTAGACATTGCCAATAATGTTATCTAATAATATTATTCGAGATAATATGAATTATTGGTTCGATAATGAAAAATACTTGTGTAATGACAATTATTGAAACAACGACAATATAAAATATCAACGCAACAATTATTGAATCAATAAAATAAAATCTTTGAGCGATAATTCACATAACCATTATTGAGTAGTGCCTTCTTACGTAAGAATCAATAATTGGTGCAATCTGGTGTCTTCTTTGTTCAACAACGCGTATTAGTGTGTGTTTTAACCAAATGGTATTCCAACGATTAAATGGTAACAACTTCTGTAGATTATTTTTAAACAACTTATTTTTGTCGTTTTCTTCCTCCAATCGCTTTCCGTTATGGGGCCCACATGGTCATACGTGCGTCGTCTGCGAATATTCCCAGAAGCGATGCGAATATTCCACGACCAAACGAATATTCTCCGACAATAATGAATATTATATCACCACTTGCTTATTTAAAATATTTGCGTATTTTACCCATAACTATCCACATTAATCACATCAACCCTTACTATTTCAAAATAATAAATAAAGGAAATTCCTTTTTATTTAAAAAAATTTCGGGGTCTTACAACAACCCTGTCTTATGATAACCCGAGGTTGTATGTCATTAGACATTTGGTATGATAGTGACAAAACACCCTTCCAAAGTTAGGTTTGCCTCACCCTATTTGGTTCACCAAAATTAAATATCAAATGACGTATACAATACGACACACTTATCTAAAGTTCTCAATAAAATTATTTCCATACTATTTAGGGAGAACCTCAACAGCTATAGACCACTGTTATATTCCCCTGTTATCCCCACTTGACCCAGCTACACTCTTATTACCTGAAAAGAATTGTGAAGCAAAAAGGTGAGCACAACTAGCCTAGTAAAGAATATCATAACTAAAGATAATTAAATTATCAATAGCTTTTGTCAATAATAAATTAGAGATTTAGAACATATGGAAGATGATAAAACTTTTCAACCATAGTTGCAGCCGAACGAGCAATCCATTAAAAGAGTTAAATAGACCATCAGGTCTATTATCTTCTCCATGTTAAAAGTCGACCAATAATGTTTTATCCCTGTAACATCAATCAAAAATTCATGTCCACAATCATATGAATAACTCATAATCATAATTGTGATTCTGAATACCTTTTCGCACCCAGGACGAAGATAATTTTCATCACCTATCTTCATCTGAAACATCAAAAATCATTGTTATACCAAATCACAATCCCTGCTCATATACTAATAAATTCATCTTTGCACTACGGCCAAAGATATTCATTAACAATTCATCTTTGCACTACAGGCCAAAGACATACAACTGTACTTTAGAAGAGTCAAGTAGAGCATGATATCTACTATCTTCTACTTAATTTAAAAGTTTATTACCAATATTTTATCATTTGAGACTCGACAATAAAATAATCCACATCATCGAATCACCCCACTTTTCTGACCAAGGATATTCATTGATATCACATCCATGAATTATTCATGCACTATGGCCAAGGATATTCATTATTATTGTAAGACCCCAACTTATTATAAATAAATTAAATTTTCCTCTATTCATTATTCTAAATTAATAAGGGTTAATTTGATATAATGCTTCGGTTATGGGTGAAATGTACAAAGTTTACAAAATAAGCAAGTGGTTATAAAATATTCATTATTGTCGGGGAATATTCGTTTGGTCGTGGAATATTCTTTTTGTCGGGAATCTCCGTACGACGGCGCAGTCATTTGTGGGCCCCATAACAAAAAATGGTTGGATGAAGGAAAACGACAAAGATTGAGTTTTATAAATAACGGCATAAATTGTTACCGTTAACACTGTTGGGTTACTTGGTGGTTAAAATACAGTAATATGCGTGGTTGCATAGTAACACTGCGGTATTACCTGCAGTGTTGTTAAATTATTGATTAAATGCGTAAGAAGGCACTACTCAATAATTATTACAATAATTACTGTTCATTATTTTATTGATTCAATAATTGCTGCGTTGATATTTATATTATTATTGTTTCAATAATTGTCACTGCACAATATTTTCCATTATCAGATCAATAATTCATATTATTTGAATGATATTATCAGATAACATTATTGGAAATGTCTAGAAAGTTCTGTCTAATGAGAGGTTTGGTCATCTAATTGCGCGTCAGTGAGGAGAAATCCTTATTGGAAAGTCCCCTCTATCCTGAGAACGGCCTGGTTGTCAGTACTGTGATTCTGTAATATTATTTTTGAATAATTAATTATTGATTATTATGATAAAGAAAATATTCATTTTATGTGGATATAGATGGAGAAAATTTTTTAATGTGACAATTGTTGAAAATTAATATTTTATCTTTTTCTGATAAAATAATTCATTTAAATATATTATTTTAATAATATATTAATTGGTGATATTTTTACAATGAATGTGGGATATATGAGTATATGAGGAGGAAGAGTATTTTGTGGCATTAAATGTTTAACACATGTTTTTGTGTGTCGGTGGACACAATTCTTGAATAGAAAATTGATAATAGATCGTAAAATCGCCTGGTTTATGGATTTTGGTCAATTTACATTTGGAATTTAGAAAAACTTTCTTCTGTAAAGTTGTAGAGAATTGAAATTCCTATACAAAATCGCGAGATTCGAATTTTCTGATAAAAGGGCTACTTATTGTGAATTATTGAAGTTTCGGAGTTCCGAAATAATTGATTTTTGAAAATTTTAATTATTTTATTTAAGAAAAACGTTTTTGTGGTTGTTGGCACATGGGTGGTGATGTTTTTTGACCAAAGAATGCTTGCTAAGGAAGTTAAGAAAGAATATTATTATTTTATTAATTTAGTCTCCTTTGGCGTTCTAACATTTTCCTATAAATAGAGGGCTAAGTTAGAATTAAAAATCACACCAGAAACAAAGTTTTCTCTCTTTCTCTCTCTATATTATCGAGCGTATTCTTGTGAGTATACTTTGAGTGTTGCTATACTGGTCGAGTTTACATCACAACCTTATCTGAAAAATTCAATCGAAATACGGTTATTTTGAGGTAAGGATGTTATTTCTTTTGCAAATGATATTATTTTCTTCAATATCATTATGCCAAAATATTAGTTGAACTTTTTATCAAATTTGGAACTTGTTGTGTCGGGGTTACTATTCACGTATACGGTACTATTCACGTATACGACACTATTCACGAATACTTGCTTCATTCATAAAAAATAAAATTTCTTCTTTTTGTCCAAAATATCTATTTTGGCTACTATCTTTGATTGTATCCATGTTTTGATCGTTATTTTTGAGTTCGCTTTGAATCGTTTATTTTGAAGTATTATCGATCTTGGATAAACCATTAAACGAATCCCTAATATTTGTCCTTCTATCTCATTGGATTCGTTTCTTAAAAATGTTTTTCATCATCCTCGGTCCTTAATGGTGATACACGATGAATATCTTTGGCTTTCAGAGTGCAAAGATGAATGATTAAATCGATGAATCTCTTTGGCCCGTAGTGCAAAGATGAACAGGTGTTGAGATGAACATGACCAACTGGTGATACAAATGAATATCTTTGGCCTATAGTGCAAAGATGATGAAAGATGAATATTGATTGTTGTTACAGGGATAAAATATTGATGATGGACTTTTAAACCTTAGAAGACAGTAGAATTCTTTCTCTACGTGACTCTTCTAATGGATTGCTTTATTCATTGCAATTGTTGATCTAAAACTTGTTGTCTATTATATTTTATCAGACTTTTCCCTGTTGAAGACTAACGATAATTTGTTGTATATTATCTTAGTCATAATATTCTTTACTGGGCTAGTTGAGCTCACCCTTTCCTTTTTGTTCCATTTTCTTCTCGTGGAAGTGAGAACATAGCGAGGATCGAGTCGGGTATGGAGTGATGGTTCTAGGAAGATGTTTTAGCGATCCTCACTATTTCTATAAAATAGTGTTTGAATAATTGTAATGAGGACTTATTTGCGTGTGGATATTGTCTAGAAGACAATATTTGTATTTAAACTCACAGTATGTATTGTCGTATTTCACACGACATTTGTATTATTGAAGTTGTAGTTTGCTTTATGTACCATGTATTTGGCGACTCGAATGGGTGTTGTATACCTATTTTGGGGGCGTCATGAGGTTAGTATTAAAGCTTGGGGATATGATCTCTGGCGGAGATCGGGGAATAGAACTAGGAGGGGAGAGATGAGTAAATCCTTCGCTAGTGTGTCCTACCTAAGCTTATTTGTTGGTCAGGTCATAACATAGGTATATTATATGACATGTTAATTTGTTTAATTAACCCTTGTTTTATGGCAGTATTTAAGAATGGTCACGCTAAGAACGTTAACAATGGAGTTTATGAGGCTGTGGAACAACCTTTAGTCACAAACCAGAGAACGTGCAACAGAAGGCAATATTCCTCCCAGAAACAACACTCACGAAACAAGCGATGAACGATGGAATGTTTAGGAGCTTTTTGCGATTCATGCAAAATCGAGACGAGGAGACTCGTGTACAAAATCGGTGGAAATGATAGCAACGCGATGCATCATCACAACCAAGCGATTCAAGGAGTTGGGACCACCAAATTTCTATGGAAAGCCGGATCCGATCAAGGCGAAACGTGGTTCAAGCAAATTACCAAGATATTTGATGTCTTGGGATACACGAGGAATGAAGGTTCCATTCGCCACCTTTATGTTTTGTGGTGAAGCGGATTCTTTGTGGGAATCAGAAGCGTACCAGTCGATGCACTCAACATGTCTTGGGAAAGATTTGAATCGTTCAATGACAAGTACTTTCCGAAAGTATTCGTCATATGAAAGAGGTAGAGTTTATTAGGCCGGAAGCGAGAACAACATGACGGTTTCCCAAAGATGAAGCGAAGTTTGCGAAGTTGTCGAGTTTTGCACCTCATTTGGTGGAGAATGAGAGAACGAATGACGCGTATGTTTACGAGAGGTCTAAAACCCGAGATTCGTCTAATACCTTATCTCTCATAAATTTTCTCTCAGTATTCAGAGATGTTGTCAATAGGGCTCGATTATTAGAGCGAGATAGTGAGTATACTCAACCAAGGACCACAACCGAGGTTATATCGGTGACATCGATCATCAAAACAATGATAACCAAATGAGGAGGAAAGAATATGGACAAAGGCGGTAACCACTTTCGTGTGGAAATCGTGGCCATGATAATAGAAGAGGTGACTCAAGTGGAAATTTCGAAAGAGGAGATTCAACAACGACGGAAAGACATCAAAGACCAAAGACCAACAACAAATTCTAGGGAGGAGAACGACCTTGATTAGATGTTACAAATGCGGGAAGGAGGGACATATCATTAAACTGTCCACAACAATCCAAGGTATGTTACAACCTGTGGAAAGGAAGGCCACATCGCTCGAGATTGTACTATAAGCGAAACCAAGTTCACGGGGTGGTGATTCAAAGGTCATCCGGATAAGTCGAAATCAATGGTTCTGGAAGAAGCGTTTGTCGTGGTCGCCAAAACGTGAGGAACCCAAACGAGGTGATCACGGGTAAGCTAATCTTGAATTCTTGCGAAGTTTATACCTTACTAGATACCTGTTCTACCCATTCTTTTATCTCTCCGCTTGTGCTCAACGTTTAAACTTAACTCGGAAATTAGATTTTGATTTATCTGTTGAAACTCAGTTGGGTGAAACCTTCGTTACATCTACAGTTTATAAATCTTGCATGATCCAAGTTGGCACTATCACATTACCTGTTGATCTTATCTCTTTAAAGATACTTGTTTTTTATGTGATTTTAGGAATTGTTTGGTTAACCACTCATCATGCCAAAATTGATTGTTTTCGTAAGGTTGTTTGTGACGCCCCCAAAATAGGTCCATTCCACCCAACCCATTCTGAGTCGCCAAATACATGGTACAGAAATAACTACAACTTTATTAATACATTTGTCGTGCAAAATACGACAACATATATACTGTGAGTTTAAATACAATTATTGTCTTCTAGACAATATACATACCCAAATAAATCCCCATCATAATTATTGATACATCATTTTACAAAAATGGTGAGGACTACTAAACAACTCTCCTAGAACTTTCATTCCATACCCCAGACTCGTACTACTATATATTCTCGCCTCCTCTGACGAGAAGAAAAATGGAACAAAAAGGAAAAGGGTGAGCTCGACTAGCCCAAAAAAGAATATTATGACTAAGATAATATACAACAAAATTATCGTTAGTCTTCAACGAGGAAAAAATCTAATAGAATACAATAGACCACAAGTTTTAAATCAATATTCGCAATGAAATAATAATTCATTAGAAGAGTTAAGTAGAGAATGCAAACTACTATCTTCTATGTATGAATTTTAAAGTTCATCGCCTATTTTTATCCTGTAACATCAATCAATATATATCCGGGATCAAATATTCATCCTTGCACTACTGAGCCAAGGACATTCACCATTGGTCATGTTCATCTAAACACTGTTCATCATCTTTGCACTACGCGCCAAAGATATTCATCGAAATCATTCATCTTTGCACTACGGGCCAAAGATATTCATTAGAAATCATTCATCTTTTGCTACTGAATGAAGATATTCATCATAAATCATTCATCTTTTGCACTACAGCCAAAGATATTCAACAATATCATCATTTAAGGCCGAGGATGATGAAAATATTTTTAAAAAACGAATCCAAAGGAAACAAAATGACAAGGATTAAGGATTAAGGATTCAGTACTTTGTTTTATCCACGTCCAAAAATACCTCAAAAATAATCATAGTGGTGTAAAATTCAAGAATGATCAAAACATAGATACAATCAAAGCTAGTATCCACAATAGATATTTTGGACAAAAAGAAGAAATTTCATTTTTCTATGAATAGTCTTGTATTATTCGTGAATAGTCAGATATCGTGAATAAGTCTCAAGTATCGTGAATAGTAACTCAACACCAAAAGATAGAAATTTCACAAAAAACATCTTCACGCTTTGTGAATAGTACTTTCGTGAATAAGAACTCATGAATAGTAACTCATGAATAGTAACTCGTGAATAGTAACTCATGAATAGTAACCCCGACATGAAAAAGTTCCAAATTTGATAAAAAGTTCCAACCAATATTTCAGCATAATGATATTGAAGAAATAATATCATTTGAGAAGAAAATAACATCCCTTACCTCGAAAAGACAAGATTTCTAGTTGAAACACCTGATATAGGCTCGACTTGAACTTTCACCGTATAGCAATACTCAAAGTATACTCAAAATACTCACAAGAATACGCTCGATAATATAGAGAGAGAAAACTTCAGTTTCTGGTGTGATTTTCAATTCTAACCTAAGCACCTATTTATAGGAAATTGCTTAGAACACCAAAGTAGAAAATTTAATATAATATTAATATATTATATAACAATTCCTACGCACTCATTCTAGAGTTTGATTTCAGCCACTTAGCATTTCTCACATGCCACCTTCTAGAAAAACTAATAAAAAAAACGTTTTTTATATAATAAATAATTAAAACTTCCAAAAATCAATTCTTTCGGAGCTTCAGAACTTCAATAATTCATAATAAATAGCCCTTTTATCAGAAAATTTGAATCTCGTGAGTTTTTATAGGAAATTCAATTATCTACAACTTTACGAAGAAAGTTTTTCCAAATTCCAAACAGAAATTGACCAAATCCACAAACAGGCGATTTTACGGCTATAATCAAATTTCGATTCGATAAATGGGGTCCACCGACATGTTTAACATGTTTTAAACATTTTTGGTAACAACAATACTCCTCCTCCACATATACTCATATATCTCACATTCATCGTAAAAATATCATCGTTAATATATTATTAAAATAATATATTTAAATGAATTATTTTATCGTAAAAAAGATAAAATATTAATTTTCAACAATTGTCACATTAAAATTTTCTCCATCTATATCCTCATAAAATCAATATTTTCCTCATCGTATGAATCAATAATTAATTATTCACAAATAATATCACGAATCACAATATTGACAACTGTGCGCGGTCCAGGAAAGAGGGGCTTTCAATAAAGATTTCTCCTTCTTGGGCGCCATGATTAGGTGACCAAACCTCTCCTTAGACAAAACTTTCTAGACATTGCCAATAATGTTATCTAATAATATTATTCAGATAATATGAATTATTGCTTCGATAATGAAAAATATTTGTGTAATGACAATTATTGAAACAACAAAGAATATAAAATATCAACGCAAAGAATTATTGAATCAATAAAATAAAATATTTGAATAAAGAATTACATCAGAACCATTATTGAGTAGTGCCTTCACGTAAGAATCAATAATTGGTACAATCTGAGTATCTTCTTGTTCAACAACGCGTATTAGTGTGTTTTAACCAATTGGGTATTCCAACGATTAAAACTCAGTAACAACTACGCCAATTATTTTAAACAACTTATTTTTGTCATTTTCTTCCTCCAATCGCTTTCAGTTATGGGGCCCACACATGGTCACTACCGTCATACGAATATTCTCCGACAAAGATTTAATATTCCACGACCAAACGAATATTCTCCGACAATAATGAATATTATATCACCACTTGCTTATTTAAAATATTTGCGTATTTTACCCATAACTATCCACATTAATCACATCAACCCTTACTATTTCAAAATAATAAATAAAGGAAATTCCTTTTTATTTAAAAAATTTTTTGGGGTCTTACATTGTTAGTTTTCATATTCCTAACCAACCTGTCATACGAATTCAAACCACTAAACCACTAAAATCAGTCACTGTCATATCAAGCCACAAAGCTATTCGTTTATTGAAAAACGGATGTCAAGCTTTCTTAGCCCATGTTATGGATTTGAATAAAGACAAGTCAGATTTGAATAATATTTCTGTGGTTAGAGAATTTCCTGATGTATTTCCTGAAGAACTTCCCGGTCTACCCCCAGAACGTGATGTTGAATTCTTTATTGACCTTAAACCGGGTACAAAGCCCATTTCTAAAACCCCATATCGAATGGCTCTATTGAACTTCGTGGAGTTAAAAGTCCAACTACGAGGAATTATTAGACATCGGTTTCATTCGTCCCCAAGACGTCTCCTTGGGGTGCTCTGTTTTATTCAGTAAAGAAGAAAAAGGCGGAGTATGCGACTTTGTATTGACTACTGAGAATTGAACCATGTCACCATCAAGAATAGGTATCCGCTACCTCGCATTGATGACCTGTTTGACCCGATTACAAGGAGCACAATTCTTTTCAAAGATCGATCTTAGCTTACGGATATCATCAAATTTGAATTAAAATTGAGGATATTCCAAAGACGGCATTCAGGACTCGATACGGGCATTATGAATTCTTGGTGAGGACTACTAAACAACTCTCCCTAGAACTTTCATTCCATACCCCGACTCGTACTCGCTATATTCTCGCCTCCTGAGAAGAAAAATGGAACAAAAAGGAAAAGGGTGAGCTCGACTAGCCCAGTAAAGAATATTATGACTAAGATAATATACAACAAAATTATCGTTAGTCTTCAACAGGAAAAAATCTAATAGAATACAATAGACCACAAGTTTTAAATCAATATTCGCAATGAAATAATAATTCATTAGAAGAGTTAAGTAGAGAATGCAAACTACTATCTTCTATGTATGAATTTTAAAGTTCATCGCCTATTTTTATCCCCGTAACATCAATCAATATATATCTCGATCAAATATTCATCCTCACACTACAAAGCCAAGGACATTCACCAGTTGGTCATGTTCATCTAAACATCTGTTCATCTTTGCACTACGGCCAAAGATATTCATCAGAAATCATTCATCTTTGCACTACGGGCCAAAGATATTCATTAGAAATCATTCATCTTTGCACTACAGGCCAAAGATATTCATCATAAATCATTCATCTTTGCACTACAGGCCAAAGATATTCAACAATATCATCATTTAAGACCGAGGATGATGAAAAATATTTTTAAAGAAACGAATCCAGTGAAACAAAATGACAAGGATTAAGGATTAAGGATTCGTACTTTGTTTTATCCACGTCCAAAAATACCTCAAAAATAATCATAGTGGTGTAAAATTCAAGAATGATCAAAACATGGATACAATCAAAGCTAGTATCCACAATAGATATTTTGGACAAAAAGAAGAAATTTCATTTTTCGGTGAATAGTGTCGATTCGTGAATAGTCCGATAATCGTGAATAGTAACTCAGACACCAAAAGATAGAAATTTCACAAAAAAAACATCTTCACGCTTTGTGAATAGTACTCGTGAATAAGAACTCATGAATAGTAACTCATGAATAGTAACTCGTGAATAAGAACTCATGAATAGTAACCCCAACATGAAAAAGTTCCAAATTTGATAAAAAGTTCCAACCAATATTTCAAAGATAATGATATTGAAGAAATAATATCATTTGAGAAGAAAATAACATCCCTTACCTCGAAAGACAAGATTTCTAGTTGAAACACCTGATATAGGCTCGACTTGAACTTTCACCGTATAGCAATACTCAAAGTATACTCAAAATACTCACAAGAATACGCCGATAATATAGAGAGAGAAAACTTCAGCTTAGTGTGATTTTCAATTCTAACCTAAGCACCTATTTATAGAAATTGCTTAGAACACCAAAGTAGAAAATTTAATATAATATTAATATATTATATAACAATTCCTACGCACTCATTCTAGAGTTTGATTTCAGCCACTTAGCATTTCTCACATGCCACCTTCTAGAAAAACTAATAAAAAAACGTTTTTATATAATAAATAATTAAAACTTCCAAAATCAATTCTTTCTTGAGCTTCGTAACTTCAATAATTCATAATAAATAGTCCTTTTATCAGAAAATTTGAATCTCATGAGTTTTTATAGGAAATTCAATTCTCTACAACTTTGCGTAAGAAAGTTTTTCCAAATTCCAAACAGAAATTAACCAAATCCACAAACAAAGCGATTTTACAAAGCTATAATCAAATTTCACCAATAAATGGGGTCCACCGACATGTTTAACATGTTTTAAACATTTTTGGTAACAACAATACTCCTCCTCCACATATACTCATATATCTCACATTCATCGTAAAAATATCATCGTTAATATATTATTAAAATAATATATTTAAATGAATTATTTTATCGTAAAAAGATAAAATATTAATTTTCAACAATTGTCACATTAAAATTTTCTCCATCTATATCCTCATAAAATCAATATTTTCCTCATCGTATGAATCAATAATTAATTATTCACAAATTATATTACGTAATCACAATATTGACAACCAGCAGCTCCTGTGAAGAGGGGCTTTCCAATAAAGATTTCTCCTCATCTTGGCGCAAGCAATTAGGTGACCAAACCTCTCCTTAGACAAAACTTTCTAGACATTGCCAATAATGTTATCTAATAATATTATTCGATAATATGAATTATTGCTTCGATAATGAAAAATACCGTGTAATGACAATTATCAAACAACAAAGAATATAAAATATCAACGCAACAATTATTGAATCAATAAAATAAAATATCGAATAAGAATTATCGTAACCATTATTGAGTAGTGCCTTCTTACGTAAGAATCAATAATTGGTGCAATACCGTATCTACTCTTCAACAACGCCAGATAGTGTGTTTTAACCAATGGGTATTCCAACAAAGGTAAATCTGTAATAACTACTGCTGCTATTTTTTAAACAACTTATTTTTGTCGTTTTCTTCCTCCAATCGCTTTCGTTATGGGGCCCACATGGGGTCGCTACTGTCAGCATTTAATATTCTCCCTACGCATTTAATATTCCACGACCAAACGAATATTCTCCTAATAATAATGAATATTATATCACCACTTGCTTATTTAAAATATTTATGATATTTTACCCATAACTATCCACATTAATCACATCAACCCTTACTATTTCAAAATAATAAATAAAGGAAATTCCTTTTATTTAAAAAATTTCGGTCTTACAACCTCCCTCCTTATGAAATTTCGTCCTCGAAATTGACGTGACGATTCGGTGTTTTTCAAAAGATGAAAATACCTCGCTTTCATTTTCGCTTCCAACTCCCGTGTTATTTCCTCAATAGCATGGTTTCTCCACAAAACTTTAACTTGTGGTATAACCCCGGTACATAGGACATGTTCTTTTCCTATCCAAGATCTTGACAGTACCTCCTCACACGTTAAGTCTTCTACTATCTTGTCCTGGTTCTAACTCAATGACGTGGTTTGGTCGTCCACATATTTACGTAACATCGATACGTGAAAAACGTTATGAACACGCCGTCATACTTGGTGGTAAAACGAGTCTATAGGCCACGCTCCTATTCGATCGAGAATTTCAAATGGATTAATAAATCAAGGTTTGAGTTTTCCTCACCTCACCGATTCTCGCTTTTGAAATAACAACTTCTTGCACCTCCTTCTTCAAATTCATCACCTCCGGTGTGTAGCTTGAATAAATTTTAACTTTATCGATTAAAGTCGATTATACTCAGATATCATCACGTGGGTACCTAGAGTTTTCATCTCCATCTCTATTATTTGTAAATTATACGAAATTAGTTTTTGACAATATCGTACTCAGATTTGTATACGATCTTCTACTCAACACGCCACCTACCACGCTCGCTTTTCCAGATGGTATGGTCGTAACATGTAATTTGAAATGAGTCTCCTCTTGAGTTCTTCAAGCTCTTCCCACATTCTTTGCTCCATTCAATTTTGTATCTCTACGAGTCACCAAGTTAATGGAATAGCGATTCGAGAATATCCTTCAACGAATCTCCGATAATAACCAACTAAGCCTAGAAAGCTACATATTTCGATTACCAACTTAGGTTGTTCTCAATTGTGACTCACATCCCAATCTTGGATAAAGACGTTACAATGACACCTATCGCTTTACTATCACATTTAATATGGTGTCCCCTACGAGAGTCCGGCTTTGGTACATTTTCACAAAGGAAGTCACCGGATAAAGGCTCGTATCAACTTCTACAGTTGGGTTTTAACTCCTGAAGTTCAATAGGAGCCATTCGATATGAGATTTTAGAAATGGGTTTTGTACCGGATTCAAAGTCGATACAAATTCAATATCACGCTCTGGAAGTAGGCCAAGAAATTCTTCAGGAAATACGTCAAGAAAAAATCAATAACAACAGGAATATTATTCAAATCTGACGTGTCTTTATTCAAATCCATAACATGGACTAAGAAAACTTGACATTCGCTTTTCAATAAACAAATGACTTTATGGTTTGATATAAAAGAGTTTGACTTCAATGGTTTGGTTGCTTAAATTCAATAACAGTTTGCTTAGAATATGAAAACTAACAACCTTACAAAAGCAATCAATTTTGGCATGATGAGTGGTTGACCAATCAATCCCTAAAATCACATCAAAAGCAAATATCTTTATAGAAATAAGGTTAACAGTAATGTGATAGTGCCAACTGAATCAAGCAAGATTTCTAAACAACGGATGTAATAAAAGTTTCTCTTAACTGAGTCTCCACAGATAGGTCAAAGTCTAATTTCTCCATAGTCAAGTTCAAACGCTTGAGCGCAAGCAAGAGAGATAAAATAATGGGTAGAACCTAGATTCAGTAAGGTATAAACTTCACAAGAATTTATAATTAACTAACCCGTATAAACTCGTTCGGGTTCCTCGCATTTTTGACCGGCCCACGACAAAACGCTTCTTCTAGAACCGCTTGACTTTGACTTTTCTCAGATCCGCCATCGTGCCAACGTCCCAACCGGACTTGATTTCACGTTATAGGACAAAATCGAGCTATGTGACCGCTCTTTTCCACAACTAAAACATACCTTGAAGGTCAGTGAAACAGCTTTGACCTTATATGTCCCTCCTCTCCGCATGATCTCGTAGCATCTAATCGGGCGATTGTTCTCTTCCCTAGAATTTGTTGTTGGTGTTTGATGTTCTTTGCCGACGCCTTCCCGCCATCGTTAAATCTTCTTTTTTAGATTGACATCTCTTTCCATAATATCAACGCGTCATGCGGCTTTTACCCATGCATCACTCATTCTCACTGCTCGCTTATTTCTTCTTTCAAATTTCGATTCCAAATTTTATCATCTTATACTCGCCAAAGAGTGCTTCGCTCAAGCATCACATATCGGGTAACACAAGCTTGAATCGTTGCATCCTTTTGCTCCACGACGACGTTCTCGCAATTCTTCAAATTTCTTCTTCTAACTCATAAATACGATTTTGCAATTCTACATTTTGATCATAAAATACCTCTAATAAACTTTCCTCGTGTACCTTCTTCTTCTCTTCTTCCTCAATCTCGGATGTTACCTCTGCGACTATCTCTAAAAGCAACTATCAATTCTTCACTCACCACATGGATATCTCTAATTCCTTCTTCACCGACATCACATTATCCCCGGTTGGCGATTAGAGGTGTCTCCATGATCTCATTCACTCCATCATTAATATTCTCAATTCGACATTCTCAAATAACCGTCATAAAACAAGGGTTAATTAAGGAAATCAATATATCACATAATATCCCTATATATCGACCAACTATCAAATAAGCTTAGGTAGGACACACTAGCGAAGGATTTACTCGTCTCTCCCCTCCTAGTTCTATTCCCCGATCTCCGCCAGAGATCATATCCCTAAGCTCTGATACCAACCGTGACGCCCCCAAAATAGGTCCATTCCACCCAACCCATTCTCGAGTCGCCAAATACATGGTACAGAAATAACTACAACTTTATTAATACATTTGTCGTGGCAAAATACGACAACATATATATCGTGAGTTTAAATACAATTATTGTCTTCTAGACAATATACATACCCAAATAAATCCCCATCATAATTATTGATACATCATTTTACAAAAATGGTGAGGACTACTAAACAACTCTCCCTAGAACTTTCATTCCATACCCACTACGTACTCGCTTATATTCTCGCCTCCCGAGAAGAAAAAATGGAACAAAAAGGAAAGGGTGAGCTCGACTAGCCCAAAGAAAGAATATTATGACTAAGATAATATACAACAAAATTATCGTTAGTCTTCAACAGGAAAAATCTAATAGAATACAATAGACCACAAGTTTTAAATCAATATTCATAATGAAATAATAATTCATTAGAAGAGTTAAGTAGAGAATGCAAACTACTATCTTCTATGTATGAATTTTAAAGTTCATCGCCTATTTTTATCCTCGTAACATCAATCAATATATATCCGGGATCAAATATTCATCCTTGCACTACAAAAGCCAAGGACATTCACCAATTGGTCATGTTCATCTAAACACTGCTCATCTTTGCACTACTTAGCCAAAGATATTCATCGAAATCATTCATCTTTGCACTACGCCAAAGATATTCATCAGAAATCATTCATCTTTGCACTACAGGCCAAAGATATTTCATCAAAAATCATTCATCTTTGCACTACAGCCAAAGATATTCAACAATATCATCATTTAAGACTAAGGATGATGAAAAATATTTTTTTTTTAAAAACGAATCCAGTGAAACAAAATGACAAGGATTAAGGATTAAGGATTCGTACTTTGTTTTATCCACGTCCAAAAATACCTCAAAAATAATCATAGTGGTGTAAAATTCAAGAATGATCAAAACATGGATACAATCAAAGCTAGTATCCACAATAGATATTTTGGACAAAAAGAAGAAATTTCATTTTTCGGTGAATAGTGTCGTATTCGTGAATAGTGCAGAGTATCGTGAATAGTCTTGGTATACGTGAATAGTAATCTCACACCCAAAAGATAGAAATTTCACAAAAAAACATCTTCACGCTTTGTGAATAGTACTTTGAATAAGAATTCAAATAGTAACTCATGAATAGTAACTCGTGAATAGTAACTCATGAATAAGTAACCCCCCACATGAAAAAGTTCCAAATTTGATAAAAGTTCCAACCAATATTTCAAAGATAATGATATTGAAGAAATAATATCATTTGAGAAGAAAATAACATCCCTTACCTCGAAAAGACAAGATTTAGTTGAAACACCTGGATATAGGCTATGACTTGAACTTTCACCGTATAGCAATACTCAAAGTATACTCAAAATACTCACAAGAATACGCTCGATAATATAGAGAGAGAAAACTTCAGTTTCTGGTGTGATTTTCAATTCTAACCTAAGCACCTATTTATAGGAAATTGCTTAGAACACCAAAGTAGAAAATTTAATATAATATTAATATATTATATAACAATTCCTACGCACTCATTCTAGAGTTTGATTTCAGCCACTTAGCATTTCTCACATGCCACCTTCTAGAAAAACTAATAAAAAAACGTTTTTTATATAATAAATAATTAAAACTTCCAAAAATCAATTCTTTCGGAGCTTCAGAACTTCAATAATTCATAATAAATAGCCCTTTTATCAGAAAATTTGAATCTCATGAGAGTTTTTAGGAAATTCAATTCTCTACAACTTTACAGAAGAAAGTGTTTCCAAATTCCAAATGTAAATTGACCAAATCCACAAACGGGCGATTTTACAAAGCTATAATCAAATTTCAAATAATAAATGGGGTCCACCAAACATGTTTAACATGTTTTAAACATTTTTGGTAACAAAATACTCCTCCTCCACATATACTCATATATCTCACATTCATCGTAAAAATATCATCGTTAATATATTATTAAAATAATATATTTAAATGAATTATTTTATCGTAAAAAGATAAAATATTAATTTTCAACAATTGTCACATTAAAAATTTTCTCCATCTATATCCTCATAAAATCAATATTTTCCTCATCGTATGAATCAATAATTAATTATTCACAAATAATATCACGTAATCACAATATTGACAACCAGCGCTTCCTGTGAAAGAGGGGCTTTCCAATAAAGATTTCTCCTTCTCGCGCCAAGTAATTAGGTGACCAAACCTCTCCTTAGACACAAACTTTCTAGACATTGCCAATAATGTTATCTAATAATATTATTCGTATAATATGAATTATTGCTTCGATAATGAAAAATACTGTGTAATGACAATTATTGAAACAACAGCAATATAAAATATCAACGCAGCAATTATTGAATCAATAAAATAAAATACTGAACAGTAATTACTGTAACCATTATTGAGTAGTGCCTTCTTACGTAAGAATCAATAATTGGTACAATACCGTGTGCTACTGTTCAACAACGCGTATTAGTGTGTTTTAACCACTGGGTATTCCAACAGTGTAAACGGTAACAACTACGCCGTTATTTTTAAACAACTTATTTTTGTCATTTTCTTCCTCCAATCGCTTTCCGTTATGGGGCCCACACATGGTCATACTTGTCATTGCATTTAATATTCCCAACAAAGATTTAATATTCCACGACCAAACGAATATTCTCCGACAATAATGAATATTATATCACCACTTGCTTATTTAAAATATTTGCGTATTTTACCCATAACTATCCACATTAATCACATCAACCCTTACTATTTCAAAATAATAAATAAAGGAAATTCCTTTTATTTAAAAAATTTTTGGGGTCTTACATTGTTAGTTTTCATATTCCTAACCAACTTTGTCATACAATTCAAACCACTAAACCACTAAAATCGATCATCATCATATCAAGCCACAAAGCTATTCGTTTATTGAAAAAGCGGATGTCAAGCTTTCTTAGCCCATGTTATGGATTTGAATAAAGACAAGTCGATTTGAATAATATTTACGTGGTTAGAGAATTTCTGATGTATTTCTGAAGAACTTCCGGCCTACCCCGAGCGTGATGTTGAATTCTTTATTGACCTTAAACCAAGATTAAAGCCCATTTCTAAAACCCCATATCGAATGGCTCTATTGAACTTCGTGGAGTTAAAAGTCCAACTACAGGAATTATTAGACATCGGTTTCATTCGTCCTAATCGTCTCCTTGGGGTGCTCTGCTTTATTCAGTAAAGAAGAAAGACGGGAGTATGCGACTTTGTATTGACTACATGAGAATTGAACCATGTCACCATCAAGAATAGGTATCCGCTACCTCGCATTGATGACCCGTTTGACGATTACAAGGAGCACAATTCTTTTCAAAGATCGATCTTCGCTTACGGATATCATCAATTTGAAGATTAAAATTGAGGATATTCAAAAGACGGCATTCGTGACTCGATCACGGGCATTATGAATTCTTGGTCATGTCTTTTGGATTGACTAATGCTCCTGCTTTGCTTTCATGGATATGATGAACCGCAGTGTATTTAAGGAATATTTGGATCGATTCGTTGTTGTCTTTATTGATGACATCCTCATCTATTCCAAAAGCCGTGAAGATCATGAGCACCATTTGAAAATTTGGTACTACAAAGACTTCGTGAACACAAGCTTTATGCCAAGCTGAAGAAATGCGAGTTCTGGCTTAAGGAAGTAGCATTCCTTGGGCACGTTGTAAGACCCCGAATTTTTTTTAAATAAAAAGGAATTTCCTTTATTTATTATTTTGAAATAGTAAGGGTGGATTTGATTAATGTGGTTAGTTATGGGTAAAATGCGCAAATATTTTAAATAAGCAAGTGGTGATATAATATTCATTATTGTCGGAGAATATTCGTTTGGTCGTGGAATATTTGTACTGTCGGGGAATATTCGTACGACGGCGCAGCCATATGTGGGCCCCATAACGGAAAGCGATTGGAGGAAGAAAACGACAAAAATAAGTTGTTTAAATAATTCAGGCGTAGTTATTCTTTGTAAAATCGCCTGCTTTATGGATTTTGGTCAATTTACGTTGAAATTTGGAAAAACTTTCTTACGTAAAGTTGTAGAGAATTAAAATTCCTATAAAAAGTCGCGAGATTCAATTTTTTACGATAAAAGGGCTACTTATTGTGAATTATTGATGTTCCGAAGTTCCGAAATAATTGATTTTTGGAAATTTTAATTATTTTATTTAAGAAAATGTTTTTGTGGTTGTTGGCACATGGGTGGCTGATGTTTTTGACCAAAGAAGGCTGCTAAGGAAGTTAAGAAAGAATATTATTATTTTATTAATTTAGTCTCCTTTGGCGTTCTAACATTTTCCTATAAATAGAGGGCTAAGTTAGAATTAAAAATCACACCAGAAACAAAGTTTTCTCTCTTTCTCTCTCTATATTATCGAGCGTATTCTTGTGAGTATACTTTGAGTGTTGCTATATCTGATGCGAGTTTACATCAAGACTACTATATCGAAATTCGATCGAAATACGGTTATTTTTTGAGGTAAGTGATGTTATTTCTTTTGCAAATGATATTATTTTCTTCAATATCATTATGCCAAAATATTAGATGAACTTTTTATCAAATTTGGAACTTGTTGTGTCGGGGTTACTATTCACGTATACGGTACTATTCACGTATACGACACTATTCACGAATACGGCACTATTCACCGAAAAATAAAATTTCTTCTTTTTGTCCAAAATATCTATTTTGGCTACTATCTTTGATTGTATCCATGTTTTGATCGTTATTTTTGAGTTCTGCTTCAGAATCGTTTATTTTGAAGTATTATCGATCTTGGATAAACTGTTAAACGAATCCCTAATATTGTCCTTCTATCTCACTGGATTCGTTCTTAAAAATGTTTTCATCATCCTCGATCCTTAATGGTGATACGATGAATATCTTTGGCACATAAGTGCAAAGATGAATGATTGAACTGATGAATCTCTTTGGCCCGTAGTGCAAAGATGAACAGTGTTGAGATGAACATGACCAACTAGTGATACAAATGAATATCTTTGGCCCTGTAGTGCAAAGATGATGAAAGATGAATATTGATTGTTATTCTGGGGATAAAATATTGATGATGGACTTTTAAACCTTAGAAGGCGGTAGAATTCTTTCTCTACGTGACTCTTCTAATGGATTCTTTGTTTCATTGCAATTGTTGATCTAAAACTTGTTGTCTATTATATTTTATCGGACTTTTCCTCTGTTGAAGACTAACGATAATTTGTTGTATATTATCTTAGTCATAATATTCTTTATTGGGCTAGTTGAGCTCACCCTTTCCTTTTTTTGTTCCATTTTCTTCTCGGGAGGTGAGAACATAGCGAGGATCGAGTCGGGGTATGGAGTGATGGTTCTAGGAAGATGTTTTAGAGATCCTCACTATTTCTATAAAATAGTGTTTGAATAATTGTAATGAGGACTTATTTGCGTGTGGATATTGTCTAGAAGACAATATTTGTATTTAAACTCACGGATGTATTGGCCGTATTTCACACGACATTTGTATTATTGAAGTTGTAGTTTGCTTTATGTACCATGTATTTGGCGACTCAGAATGGGTGTTGTATACCTATTTTGGGGGCGTCACAGTTGGTATTAAAGCTTGGGGATATGATCTCTGGCAGAGATCGGGGAATAGAACTAGGAGGGGAGAGATGAGTAAATCCTTCGCTAGTGTGTCCTACCTAAGCTTATTTGTTGGTCAGGTCATAACATAGGTATATTATATGACATGTTAATTTGTTTAATTAACCCTTGTTTTATGGCAGTATTTAAGATGGCTGCTAAGAACGTTAACAATGGAGTTTATGAGACTGTGGAACAACCTTTAGTCACAAACCAGGAGAACGTGCAACAGGAAGGCAATATTCCTCCTGTAAATAACACTACCGAGCAAACGATGAACGATGGAATGTTTAGGAGCTTTTTGCGAGTTCATGCAAAATCGAGACGAGGAGACTCGTGTACAAAATACGGGTGGAAATGATAGCAACGCCTTGCTAAATCCATGACAGCCAAGCAGTTCAAGGAGTTGAGACCACCAAATTTCTATGGAAAGCCGGATCCGATCAAGGCGAAAACGTGGTTCAAGCAAATTACCAAGATATTTGATGTCTTGGGATACGGAGGAACGAGAAGGTTCCATTCGCCACCTTTATGTTTAAATGGTGAAGCAGATTCTTGGTGGGAATCATGAAGCGTACCAGATCGAGATGCACTCAACATGTCTTGGGAAAGATTTGAATCGTTCAATGACAAGTACTTTCCGAAAGTATTAAATCATATGAAAGAGGTAGAGTTTATTAGACTGGAGCAGAACAACATGACGGTTTCCCAGTATGAAGCGAAGTTTGCGGAGTTGTCCAGGTTTGCACCTCATTTGGTGGAGAATGAGGAACGAATGACGCGTATGTTTCTGAGAGGTCTAAAACCCGAGATTCGTCAATACCTTATCTCTCATAAATTTTCTCTGTATTCAGATGTTGTCAATAGGGCTCAGTTATTAGAGCGAGATAGTGAGTATACTCAACCGAGGGACCACAACCAGGGTTATATCGGTGACAGCAGTCATCAGAACAATGATAACCAGCGAGGAGGAAAGAATACGGACAAAGGCGGTAACCACTCAGGTGGAAATCGTGGCCATGATAATAGAAGAGGTGACTCAAGTGGAAATTTCAGAAAGAGGAGATTCAACAACGACGGGAAGACATCAGCACCAGCACCAACAACAAATTCTAGGGGAGGAGAACGACCGCCAGTTAGATGTTACAAATGCGGGAAGGAGGGACATATCAGCCCAAACTGTCCACAACAATCCAAGGTATGTTACAACTGTGGAAAGGAAGGCCACATCGCTCGAGATTGTACTATAGCGAAACCAAGTTCAGCGGAGTGGTGATTCCAAGTACATCCGGATAAAGTCGAAATCAATGTTCTGGAAGAAGCGTTTTTAAGTGGCGCCAAAACGTGAGGAACCCAAACGAGGTGATCACGGGTAAGCTAATCTTGAATTCTTGCGAAGTTTATACCTTACTAGATACCGGTTCTACCCATTCTTTTATCTCTCCTGCTTGTGCTCAACGTTTAAACTTAACTCTGGAGAAATTAGATTTTGATTTATCTGTTGAAACTCCGTTGGGTGAAACCTTCGTTACATCTACAGTTTATAAATCTTGCATGATCCAAGTTGGCACTATCACATTACCTGTTGATCTTATCTCTTTAAAGATACTTGTTTTTGATGTGATTTTAGGAATTGTTTGGTTAACCACTCATCATGCCAAAATTGATTGTTTTCGTAAGGTTGTTAGTTTTCATATTCTAACTTGAACTTTGTCATACAATTCAAACCACTAAACCACTAAAATCGATCATTTGTCATATCAAGCCACAAAGCTATTCGTTTATTGAAAAGCGGATGTCAAGCTTTCTTAGCCCATGTTATGGATTTGAATAAAGACAAGTCAGATTTGAATAATATTTCTGTGGTTAGAGAATTTCTGATGTATTTCCTGAAGAACTTCCGGTCTACCCCGAACGTGATGTTGAATTCTTTATTGACCTTAAACCGCATACAAGCCCATTTCTAAAACCCCATATCGAATGGCTCTATTGAACTTGAGGAGTTAAAAGTCCAACTACGAGAATTATTAGACATCGGTTTCATTAAATCCCTAAGACGTCTCCTTGGGGTGCTCTGCTTTTATTCAGAAAGAAGAAAGACGGGAGTATGCGACTTTATATTGACTAATGAGAATTGAACCATGTCACCATCAAGAATAGGTATCCGCTACCTCGCATTGATGACCTGTTTGACCCGATTATAAGGAGCACAATTCTTTTCAAAGATCGATCTTAGATTACGGATATCATCAAATTGAAGATTAAAATTGAGGATATTCCAAAGGCGGCATTCGGGACTCGATCACGGGCATTATGAATTCTTGGTCATGTCTTTTGGATTGACTAATGCTCCTACTTTGCTTTCATGGATATGATGAACCGTGTATTTAAGGAATATTTGGATCGATTCGTTGTTGTCTTTATTGATGACATCCTCATCTATTCCAAAAGCCGTGAAGATCATGAGCACCATTTGAAGTTTGGTACTACAAAGACTTCGTGAACACAAGCTTTATGCCAAAATTTGAAGAAATCGAGTTACGCTTAAGGAAGTAGCATTCCTTGGGCACGTGGTGTCAAAACAAGGAGTATCTGTTGACGTGAAGATTGAAGCAATACAAAGTTAGGAGCAACCAAAGTCGGTGGCCAAAATCAGCGACTTTACGGGCTTAAATTGGTTATTATCGGAGATTCGTGGAAGGATTTTCTCGAATCGCTACTCCGTTAACTTAGCTGACTCGGAAAGATACAAAATTCATATGGAGCGAGGAATGTGAGAAGAGTTTCCAAGAGCTCAAAAGGAGACTCATTTCGGCACCTATTCTGGCAATACCATCTGGTTCAGATGGATTTGTTATATACAGCGATGCTTCAGGCAAAGGGTTAGGATGTGTTCTTATGCAACATGGGAAAGTCATAGCCTATGCCTCACGACAACTTAAAGAATATGAGAGGAATTATCCTACTCATGATCTGGAGTTGGCAGCAGTCGTATTCGTATTGAAGATATGGAGACACTACTTGTATGGAGAGAAAGTGGAGATTTATACGGACCATAAAAGCCTCAAATATTTCTTCACCCAAAAAGAACTCAATATGCGACAACGACGTTGGCTTGAGCTATTGAAGATTACGATCACACTATTCAATATCATCACCGGAAAAGCGAGCGTAGTGGTAATAGCGTTGAGTAGAAGATCATATCTTGATCTGAGTGCAATATTGTCAACACAAAGGCCCATTTTGTATGACTTGCAAAGGATGGAGGTAGAATTAAAGACTCCGGGGACCCACATAATGATGGCGAATATACGAGTAGAACCGACTTTAATCGATAAAGTTAAAGCTACTCAAGCTACGGACCTGGGGCTGATACAAATGAAGAAGAAAGTGCAAGAAGGTGCCATTCCAGAAGTAAGAATCGATGAAGAAGGAATACTTCGAGTCAACTCTAGACTTTGCGTTCCTAACGATTCTGACTTGAAGCATAGAATCATGATGGAGGCACACAACACCCCGTTTGCAATCCATCCTGGGAGTACCAAAATGTATCATGATATTCGACATACATTTTGGTGGAACAATATGAAGAGAGAGATCGCGGAGTTTATCTCGAGGTGTTTAACTTGTTAACGAGTAAAGGCGGAGCATCAAGTGCCAAAGGGTCAATTGCAACCACTTGAGATTCCAGAATGGAAGTGGGAACACATTACAATGGATTTCGTTACAGGTCTTCCCAAAGTTTCTCAAGGCATAGATGCGATTTGGGTTATTGTTGAGAGATTAACCAAGTCTGCTCATTTTTCTACCTATCGAGAAACTTATTCCTTGAACGTTTTGCTCGTATATACGTGAATGAGATTGTGCGATTGCATGACATGCCAAGTATCCATTGTTTGGATCGTGACCCAAGATTCACTTCAAGATTTTGGGTTAGCTTGCGAAAAGCTATGGGCGCGGATTTATGATTCGATTCAAAGATACCATCCTCAAACGAGACGGACAATCGAGAGGACTATTCAAACCCTTGAAGATCTATTAAGACTCGTGTTCTAGATTTCAAAGGAAGTTGGGATAAGTACTTGCCAATTGGTGGAATTCTCTTACAACAATTTATCAAACAAGTATAGGCATGGCTCCATTTGAGGCGTTGTATGGGCCGAAAATGTAAATTCTCGATATCTTTGGGGCCGAGGTGGGAGAAGCAACATTGTTGGGACCAGAATTACGCATGACTACAGAAAAGATCCAAATGATTCGACAACGTATTCAAACTTCACAAGATCGACAAAAGAGTTATGATGATCTTCATAGAAAGGACGTGGAGTTTAATATTGGAGATTATGTATTGTTACGTATTGTTCCATGGAAAGGAGTTATAAGATTTGGGAAAAGAGGAAAGCTCAATCCAAGGTTTGTTGGTCCATTTGAGATTCTTGACCGAATAGGAAACGTAGCCTATAGACTCGCGTTACCTCCAAGTATGTCTCGTGTTCACAATGTATTCCACATATCTATGCTTCGTAAATATGTGAAAGACCCGAACCACATTATTGCGTTAGAACCGCATTTAGATAGTGAAGATTTAACATACGAGGAGATACTGTTGAGATTTTGGATAGGAAAGAGCATGTCTTACGCACGAAGGTTATACCACAAGTTAAGGTTTTGTGGAGAAACCATGCAATTGAGGAAATGACATGGGAGTTGGAATCGGAAATGAAAGCGAGGTACCCTCACCTGTTTGAAACACCAGGTACGTATGTCAATTTCAAGGATGAAATTTTATAAGGAGGGGGAGGTTGTAAGACCCCAACTTATTATAAATAAATTAAATTTTCCTCTATTCATTATTCTAAATTAATAAGGGTTAATTTGATATAATGCTTTAGTTATGGGTGAAATGTGCAAAGTTTACAAAATAAGCAAGTGGTTATAAAATATTCATTATTGTCGGGGAATATTCGTTAGGTCGTGGAATATTCTTTTTGTTGGGAATCTTCGTACAACGGCGCAGTCATTTGTGGGCCCCATAACGAAAAATGGTTGGATGAAGGAAAACGACAAAGATTGAGTTTTATAAATAACGGCATAAATTGTTACCGTTAACACTGTTGGGTTACTTAGTGGTTAAAATACAGTAATATGCGTGGTTGCATAGTAACACACGGTATTGCACAATGTTGTTGAATTATTGATTTGTACGTAAGAAGGCACTACTCAATAATTATTACAATAATTACTGTTCATTATTTTATTGATTCAATAATTGTTGCGTTGATATTTATATTATTATTGTTTCAATAATTATCACTGCACAGTATTTTCCATTATCAGATCAATAATTCATATTATTTGAATGATATTGTCAGATAACATTATTGGAAATGTCTAGAAAGTTCTATCTAAGGAGAGGTTTGGTCACCTAATTGTGCGCCAGTAAGGAGAAATCCTTATTGGCAAGCCCCCTCTATCCTGAGAACGGCCTTGTTATCAGTACTGTGATTCTGTAATATTATTTTTGAATAATTAATTATTGATTATTATGATAAAGAAAATATTCATTTTATGTGGATATATATGGAGAAATTTTTTTAATGTGACAATTGTTGAAAATTAATATTTTATCTTTTTCTGATAAAATAATTCATTTAAATATATTATTTTAATAATATATTAACGGTGATATTTTTACAATGAATGTGGGATATATGAGTATATGAGGAGGAAGAGTATTTTTGTGGCATTAAATGTTTAACACATGTTTTGTGTGTCGGTGGACACAATTCTTGACCGAAAATTGATTATAGACTGTAAAATCGCCCGTTTATGGATTTTGGTCAATTTCTGTTTGAAATTTGGAAAAACTTTCTTCTGTAAAGTTGTAGAGAATTAAAATTCCTATAAAAAGTCGCGAGATTCGAATTTTCTGATAAAAGGGCTACTTATTGTGAATTATTGATGTTCCGGAGTTCCGAAATAATTGATTTTTGGAAATTTTAATTATTTTATTTAAGAAAATGTTTTTGTGGTTGTTGGCACATGGGTGGCTGATGTTTTTGACCAAAGAAGGCTGCTAAGGAAGTTAAGAAAGAATATTATTATTTTATTAATTTAGTCTCCTTTGGCGTTCTAACATTTTCCTATAAATAGAGGGCTAAGTTAGAATTGAAAATCACACCAGAAACAAAGTTTTCTCTCTTTCTCTCTCTATATTATCGAGCGTATTCTTGTGAGTATACTTTGAGTGTTGCTATACGGTGCGAGTTTCTGTCAGCACTATACCGAAATTCAGTCAGAAGTACGGTTATTTTGAGGTAAGTGATGTTATTTCTTTTGCAAATGATATTATTTTCTTCAATATCATTATGCCAAAATATTAGTTGAACTTTTTATCAAATTTGGAACTTGTTGTGTCGGGGTTACTATTCACGTATACGGTACTATTCACGTATACGACACTATTCACGAATACGGCACTATTCACCGAAAAATAAAATTTCTTCTTTTTGTCCAAAATATCTATTTTGGCTACTATCTTTGATTGTATCCATGTTTTGATCGTTATTTTTGAGTTCTGCTTCAGAATCGTTTATTTTGAAGTATTATCGATCTTGGATAAACTGCTTAAGCGAATCCCTAATATTGTCCTTCTATCTCACCGGGATTCGTTCTTAAAATGTTTTCATCATCCTCGATCCTTAATGGTGATACGATGAATATCTTTGGCACATAGTGCAAAAGATGAATGATTAAATGATGAATCTCTTTGGCCCGTAGTGCAAAGATGAGCAGTGTTGAGATGAACATGACCAACTGGTGATACAAATGAATATCTTTGGCACAGAGTGTGCAAGATAATGAAAAATGAATATTGATTGTTGTTCTGAGGATAAAATATTGATGATGGACTTTTAAACCTTAGAAGGCGGTAGAAATCTTTCTCTCACGTGACTCTTCAATGGATTCTTTATTTCATTGCAATTGTTGATCTAAAACTTGTTGTCTATTATATTTTATCGGACTTTTCCTGTTGAAGACTAACGATAATTTGTTGTATATTATCTTAGTCATAATATTCTTTCTTGGGGCTAGTTGAGCTCACCCTTTCCTTTTTGTTCCATTTTCTTCTCAGGAGGTGAGAACATAGCAGGATCGAGTCGGGGTATGGAGTGATGGTTCTAGGAAGATGTTTTAGCAGTCCTCACTATTTCTATAAAATAGTGTTTGAATAATTATAATGAGGACTTATTTGCGTGTGGATATTGTCTAGAAGACAATATTTGTATTTAAACTCACATTATATGTATTGTAAAGTATTTCACACGACATTTGTATTATTGAAGTTGTAGTTTGCTTTATGTACCATGTATTTGGCGACTCAGAATGAGTGTTGTATACCTATTTTGGGGGCGTCACAATTATCACATCCATGAATTAATATTTCATTGTTGAGACTCAGCTCAATAATTAATCCACATCATTAATTCATCCCTACACTATAGGCCAAGGACCTTCTTTTAGTATCACGATCACGAATTATCCATGCACTACGGGCCAAAGATAATCGTGTTTTCATCAACGGTCCTAATCATGTCATAAAACAATTCATCTTTGCACCCTTGGCCGAAGAGAATCCATAGCAATAATCATACCAAAAATTGTCCATCAATGCACTACGGCCAAGGAGGACTTTTTCCACATCATTTGTAACCTTACAGTCATGATTATACCGAATAATCCCCGGTCATAATCATACCAAGTCCATCTATGCACTACAGGCCATAGATGACTTTCAACATAATATAGACATGAGGATGATGACAATGATATTAATCAAACGAAAACAAGGATAAATATTAAAGACTTTAAATTTATCCAAATATTATCAACCACTCATAATCTAATATTATTAATATCATAACAATATTTTAATCACTTCTTAAACTTATAAACAATTTATTTCAATTGTTTACACTTTACCAAATAATGCATTTAATCATTCAAAAATGTCATACTCATAAGATTTCATCACCAATGATTAAATCCCTCATCAAAAATCTGCATATACCTTATATAGGATTTCCAAGCCATAAAATCCTATTTTCCAACTTTGTAACTTCGCATAACATATTTAACTCATATGTTCGTAACTAAACCATTTTCATGAAAAATACCAAATCAGTCCCAAAAATATTTCTTTTCTGGGATTTCGCAGAATATATTCCCATAATGAACATATATTTTCCTCGAAATTTTTAAAATTCATTTACTATTTTTCAAAAATCAATTTCTAATTAATTTCTTAAGAAATTAGACACCTCAAGTTTAACTCCAGAAATTCCCAAATCTTGGCAAGATCTTACACATGTTAACGTGATCTTCCAGTTTAAATTTCATGGTCATCGGAGTTATATAACTCCGGTTATAGCATTTTTCGTCGGAAAAACCTAAATATTAAAATGGTCATAACTTGCTCATTTTAAGTCGGAATGAGCTCATTTTTGGACAGGAGGTACTTTATACCATATATTTTCATGTCCCAAAAGGCCGGAATTTTTCTTACAATTTAAGTAGCCGAAAATGCCCTTTTAAAATTTTTGGCAATAGTTATTTTCCCATTTTTCACTTTTTCGTGCTTTGCTAAAATCAGTCCACACGAAAATCTATAACACATTTTCCAGTGATTCCACTTGGATAAGTTAGGAAACTCATAGATCTAACTCTAGAACTTGACCACACTTAAAAATTAAAAATATAATAGGAGATATGGTCAATTGAATTTCTTGTTCTATTTTCACCAAAATCTGATTTTTCAACCCTTTGTGATTTCTAAGAAACTTTCATGTTTTCACATAATAACCAACATAACTCATCATAACACTTACTAATACTTCATATACCCATGATTTTCATCAGTCCAATGCTTTTATTATGACTCTCATCATAATCAACGTAAACAGATCATTTCCACAATTTAATAAGGAATGAATATAAAGGATCATTCACCATGCATGTGGTAATCCACATAGACGTGTTATTCCAAAGAGAATAATAAAGAATGGAATAACGAAGGATTCACCATGCGTGTGATAGATCGCATGCAGACGAGTTATTCCCAAATGAATAATAAATAATGGAACCAGTCGGGAGAAATTACATGACCAAGCGGATGTTCCAACGGAATAATAAATAATGGAACCAGGTCATGCGTAAACGCACCGACAGGATGTTCCAATAGAATAATAAAGAATGGAATAACAAAAAAAATCACCATTCATGCGATAGACTCACTTGCATAAAAGTTATTCTAACGAGAATAATAATTAATGGAACCAGTCAAAGCGTAATACGCTTAAGCGGATATATTTCGACAGAATAATAAAGAATGGAATAATAGAAGAATTTCACCAAGTATAGGGTAGTCCCCGTATACAGGTTATTCTAATAAAATAATAAGGAATGGAATAACAGAAGTTCTCTTCATGAATACGAAAGAAATAATACCTCTTACGGTACAACGAATAATATCCCCTACCTTATAAAGAAGAGTACTCCGACGAGTAGGGCGGGAATGTACTTGAAGAAAACTTGTACTACACTCAAAGCTTTCTTAAACTCTAAAGAAATACGCTCAAGATTATAGAAGGAGAATTCTCTCTCTAGAGTTTCAGTGAATTCATAAGAAATAATGAAGGAATGAGCTTCTATTTATAGAAGAATAGACCGAATAGTAACTAATTCATGAACGGTCCAGATTGATTCACTTTTAAACGGACGATCCAGATTGGTTTACAATAAAATATAATATATTCTATTTATAATCTAATAAAACGAATAACTTTATAAAAGTATTCTGTTTTATATAAAAAGATTGGGGGCATCACAGTTGGTATCAAAGCTTAGGGATATGATCCCTGGCTGAGATGTGAGACAAGAACTAGGAGGGGAGAGACGGGGAATTCCTTCGCTAGTATGACCTACGTAAGTTTATTTGGTATTTAATTGGTCGGTCAGAGTATAGGGATAATATGTGACATGTCAATTAACCCTTGTTTTGTGGCAGTATTTGAAAATGACATCTGAAAATATTGAGAATAGCCATGGAGCACAGGAGACCGTTGAGTCACCACAGATGAATACCCAGGATAATGTGCAATAGGAAGACAATAATTCGCAGGTAAACAACAACGATCAAATGATGAACGATGGAATGTTCAGAGGGTTTATGCAATTCATGCAACATCGGTGAGCGCTCTCTCATTCCAAAATGTAGGTGGAAACATTTGGCAACTCACTGACGGTCACCGCTAAATGCTTTCAAGGAGCTGACCACCGGAGTTTTTGGAGAGCCAAAACCACTTAAAAGCGGAGACATGGATAAAGAAGATCAACAAGATATTTGATGTCTTGGGAAGTTTGAAATGATTATTGGTGGGAATCAAAGCGTACTCAACTTTGCCGCGATCAAGATGTCTTTGGAGAAGTTCCAAGAAGCGCTCAACGACAAGTACTTTCCCGAAAGTATTCGTCACATGAAAGAGGTAGAGTTTATTAAACCGGAGGCGAACAACAACATGGCCGTGTCGCGATGACGAAGCCACGTTTGCCGAGTTGTCCCGGTTTGCGTCCCATTTAGTTAATAATGAGGAGAGAATGACGCGAATGTTTCTAAGAGGTTTGAAAAACCTGAGATACGTCAATATCTTATCTCTCATAAACTGTGTTTGTATTCAGATGTTGTGAATATGGCTCAGTTATTGGAGCGCGATAATGAGTCAACCCAACCAAGAGAGAGCAACCGACAAAATGATAATACCAGTGGTAGCAGTCATTGAAGCGGTGACAACAAGCGTGGAGGGAATCAACAGGCCAGAAATAGTAACCAATTCGGTGGTAATCATGGCCAAGACAATAAGAGTAGACATTTCAAGAAGAGGAGATTCAACAATGATGGAAAGACGTCAGCACCAGCACCCGTTGTTAAGGAAGGAGAACGACCACCTATTATATGCTTCAAATGCAGAGGGGAGGGACATATTAGTCCAAAATTCGCGATGCAGTCCAAAGCATGTTATAATTGTGGAAGAGAAGGTCACCTAGCCTGATTTTGTGGTGCACCGAAGACAAGTCCAGCTGGGATGGAGGCCCCAAAGGTCGTCCCAAAAAAGTCAAAGCCGGTAGTTCAAGGGAGAGCGTTTGTCGTGACCTCCCAGAAAGTAAGGAAACCGAACGAGGTCATCACGGGTAGGCTTATCATAAAATCTAGCAAAGTCTATACCTTATTTGATATCGGTTCTACCCATTCTTTTATTTCTCCTACTTGCGCTCAACGTTTAAATTTGACTTCGGAGAAATTAGACTTTGACTTATTTGTTGAAACTCCGTTGGGAGAAACCTTCATTTCATCCACTGTTTATAAGTCTTGTTTGGTTCAAATCGGTACCCTCACATTACCTGTCGATCTTATTTCATTGAAAATACTTGCATTTGACGTAATTCTAGGGATTGATTGGTTAATTACTCATCAAGTAAAAATGGATTATTTTCGTAAGGTTATTAGCTTCCATATTCCTAACCGACCTATTATGTGAATTCAAGCAACCAAACCATTAAAATCAATCACTGTCATCTCAAGCCATAAAGCTATTCATTTATTGAAAAAAGGATGTCAAGCTTTCTTAGCTCATGTCACAGATTTAAACAAAATATGTCAGTTTTGAATGATATTTCTATTGTTAATAAATTTTCTGACGTATTCCCTAAAGAACTTCCTGGCCTACCCCCAGAGCATGAAATTGACTTTTGTATCGACCTTGAACCCGGTACAAAACCCATTTCCAAAGCCCCATATCGAATGTCTCCTATTGAACTTCAGGAGTTAAAGACTCAATTGCAGGAATTGTTAGATATCGGTTTCATTCATCCTAGTACGTCTCCTTGGGGCGCTCCTGTTCTATTCGTGAAGAAGAAAGATGGCAGTATGCGACTTTGTATTGATTATCGGGAGTTGAATCATGTCACCATTAAAAATAGGAACCCATTGCCACGTATTGATGACATGTTTGACCAGTTACAAGGTGCCAAATTCTTTTCAAAGATCGATCTTCGTTCCGGATATCATCAGTTACAGATTAGAACCGATGACATTCTAAAGACGGCTTTCAGAAATTGGTACGAGCATTATGAATTCCTAGTCATGTCTTTTGGATTGACTAATGCTCCTGCTGCCTTCATGAATATAATGAACCGAGTATTCAAAGAGTATTTGGATCACTTTGTGGTCGTCTTTATTGATGACATCCTTATATATTCCAAAAACCGTGAAGATCATGAGCAATATTTGAGGCTGATACTCCAAAAGCTTCGTGAAAACAAGCATTATGCCAAGTTGAAGAAATGCGAGTTCTGGCTTGAGGAAGTAGAATTCCTTGGGCACGTAGTATCAAGTCATGGAATATCTATTGACCCAGCAAAGATTGAAGCTATTCAAAGCTGGGAGCAACCTAAATCGATGTCCAAATCGTAGCTTTCTCGGCTTAGCTGGTTATTATCGGAGATTCGTAGAAGGGTTTTCTCGAATCGCTACTCCATTAACTCAGCTGACTCGAAAAGATACAAAATTCAGTTGGAGCGTGGAATGTGAGAAGAGTTTTCAAGAACTCAAGAGGAGACTCATTTCAGCACCTTTTCTGACAATACCATCTGGCTCGGAGGGATTTGTCATCTACAGTGATGCTTCGGGCAAAGGGTTAGGATGTGTTCTCATGCAACATAGGAAAGTTATAGCTTATGCATCTCGGCAACTCAAAGAATATGAGAGGAATTATCCTACTCATGATCTAGAGTTGGCAGCTGTTGTCTTCGCACTTAAAATTTGGAGGCATTACTTGAATGGGGAGAAAGTGGAGATCTTTACGGATCATAAAAGCCTCAAATATTTTTTCACCCAAAAGGAACTCAACATACGGAAACGACGTTGGATTTAACTGTTGAAAGATTATGATCATACCATTCAATACCATCCTGGTAAAGCGAACGTAGTAGCTGACGCATTGAGTAGAAGATCATATGCGAGTACGAGTGCGATACTGTTAACGCAAAAGCCCATTTTGTATGACTTGCAAAGGATGGAGATAGAGTTAAAGACTCCAAGGACCCATGTGATGATGGCAAATATACGAGTAGAACCGACTTTAATCGATAAAGTTAAAGCTGCTCAAGCTACAGACCTGGAGCTGATGCATATGAGGAAGAAAGTGCAAGAAGGTGCTATGCCAGAAGCAAGAATCGATGAAGGAGGAATACTACGAGTCAATTCCAGACTTTGTGTTCCTAACGACCCTAATTTAAAGTATAAAATCATGATGGAGGCGCACAACACACCGTTTGCAATCCATCTTGGGAGTACAAAAATGTATCATGATCTTCGACATACATTTTGGTGGAGCAATATGAAGAGAGAGATAGCGAAGTTTATCTCAAGGTGTTTAACTTGTCAACGAGTCAAGGTGGAGCATCAAGTACTAAAAGGTCCATTGCTATGACGCCCCCAAAATAGGTATACATCACCTATTATGAGTCACCAAATATATGGTACAGAATACAAATAAAATCTTAAATATACAACAAGAGTTGTGAGTTTTAATACAAATATTGTCTTCTAGACAATATCCACTCTCAGAATAAGTCCTCATTACATTTATTATTACACTATTTTATAGAATAGTGAGGACTACTAACACACCATCTCGGACCGTCACTCCGTTCCCCGACTAGTCCCGGCTACGTTCTCATTTCCTGAAGAGAACAGTGAAAGAAAGGGTGAGCTCAACTAGCCAAGTAAAAATATTATGACTAAGATAATGCAGAACAAATTATCGTTAGCCTTCAACAGTGTTAAACTGATACAATATAACAAACATCAAGTTTAACTGCAGCGAAACAAGAAATCTATTAAAAGAGTCAAGTAGAGAATAAAATCTACTATCTTTTATGATTTAAAAGTTTTTTATCACTTTTATCATTTGAACTCACAATAAATAATCCACATCATCCCCGCTTTACTGACAAGGATATTCATTAGCATCACGACCAGAAATATTCATGCACTACGGGCCAAGGATATTCGTGTATTCATCAATGGTCATGATCATGCCAACAACTGCCTATCAATGCACTACACGGCCAATGAGGACTTTTACCACATCATTTGTAATATTACGGTCATGATTACAATCAATAATCCTCGGTCATAATCATACCAAATCCATCTATGCACTACAATACGTATGACTTTCAAAAAAATATAAACATGAGGATGATGACAATGATATAAGAGTTCAATAAAATAAGTTCAAGAATTAATTTATTCAGGAACTAATAACATCCAAATTACCAACATGATACTTCTTTGTAGAGTAAAATTTAAGAATGCTCAGAAGAATATTTCCATAAAAAGATACTGGATGAAGCGCAAATATCAAGGATATTCCACTAATTTCATGGATATAGAAGTCAAAACTTTAACCAACTGAGTATAAATAAGAATGGAATAACAAAAGAAATCACCAGGCATGCGATAGACCGCACAGACAGGTTATTCCAATAGAATAATAAATAACGGAACCAGGTCATGCGCAAACGCACAGACAGGATATTCCAACAGAGTAATAAATAACGGAACCAGGTCAAGCGTAAATGAACAGACAGGATATTTCAACATAATAAATAACGGAACCAGGTAAGGCAAAATTCGCACCGACAAGATGTTCCAACAGAATAATAAATAATGGAATAACAGAAGAATTTCACCATGTATGCGATACTTCGAATATACAGGTTATTCCAACAGAATAATAAGGAATGGAATAACAGAAGAATTTCACCATGTATGCGGTACTTCGCATATACAGATTATTCCAACATAATAATAAAGAATGAAATAATAGAAGAATTTCACCATGTATGCGGTACTTCGCATATACAGGTTATTCCAACAGAATAATAAGGAATGGAATAATGAAGTTCTCTTCTTTGAATACGAAAATAAATAATACCCTTACCTTAAAACAAATCGGATATAGAGTATCAAGTAGCGAAATACTTTTCTTCTTTCTCTCTATAGTTTCTCTCTCTGGAGTTTCAGTGAATTCGTAAGAAATAATAAAGGAATGAGCTTCTATTTATAGAAGAATGGACTGAATAGTAACTAATTCCTGAACGGTCCAAATTGATTTACTTTTAAACGGACGGTCCAGATTGGTTTACTATAAAATATCCTAATAAAATAAAATCTTTTAAATAAAATATAATATATTCTATTTATAATCTAATAAAACGAATAACTTTATAAAAGTAGTCTGTTTTATATAAAAAGATTTTACTATGCAAACACTATGTAGACACTATGCAAATACTATGCATAATAAAATATAATATATTCTAATTATTGTCTAATAAAACAAATAACTTTATAAAAGTATTCTATTTTATATAAAAAGATATTACTATGCAAAACACTATGCATAATAGAATATAATATATTCTATTTATAGTCTAATAAAACGAATAACTTTATAAAAGTATTACATTGTATATAAAAAGCTTTTCTATTTTATTATATTAATAATACTAATAAAATAAAACTTCATCATCATTATTATAATTCACACTATTAATCGACTAAGTCGTTCCCAGGAAAGAGGGGGCTTTCCAATAAGGATTTCTCCCTATTGGCGCGCAATTAGGTGACCAAACCTCTCCTTGGCAAAACTTCTAGACATCGTTAATATTGTAAATAATAATATTAATAACTTCGTCGTCTCAATTATTGATTTAATAATATATAAAATATCGACAATAATTGAATCAATTAACGTGAGATACTATGCAACAATTATTAAAGCAATAATTGAACAAAACTGAGTGACTTCTTACGTAAGCATCAATAATCAATACCGTGTGCTACTATGCAACTATGCGTATTCCTGTACTTTTAACACCGGGTGTTTCAACAGTTAACTGTAAAATTTTCATTCGTTATTTTCATAAAATATTTTTTTCGTTTTCTCAATCCGAAATATAATTCCGTTGTGGGGTCCACGATGATTGTGTCGTCCGCATTTAATATTCCCTGTTAAAACGAATATTCCCCAGACCAATCGAATATTATAAAACAACTTGCGTACTTTACAAAATTTATAAATATTACCCACAACTATAACATTATATCAAATCCACACCATAATATTCAAAAATAATATTTCGAGAAATTTAAATCTTTATTCATAAACTTTGGGGTCTCACAATCTCCCCTCCTTATGAAATTTCGCCCTCAAAATTTGCATACGTACCTGGTATGTCGAAGAGGTGTGGATACCTTGACTTCATTTCATATTCCAACTCTTGAGGTATAACCTTGAATACCTTTATCGTCAAAAACATTACACGTTGCATACGTGTATACCCGATGTCCTCCGACTGCCTCTAAATGCACATCACTCCCTACAATAGCCATTTTAGACCATGATACCGACCTCAAATCTCAAAATATATAGAATGAAAGTTATAGGTCTATTCGTTATCTTTCCGAATCATCCTGAATCACCTCAATCGGAGTTCGTATAAAAAAGTTGTACCAAATTTACTAAAGGACGTCCGGACAGATTTTGGCTTAACACTTGACCAGCGCCTAGGCGCCCAGATTTGGCCTTGGGCAAGCGCCTAGGTGCCCAAGAGCAGAATCTAAGCATCGAGCCTAGCGCCTAGGCGCTCAACCCTTGGCACTTAACTCCAATTTTCTAGATTTTGCAACTTTTGGCACATATACTTCAAATCTTCATAACTTCTTCGTCCGTCATCGGAATTAGTCCATTTTTGAGGCTATGGAAAGCTTGTAACATGCTCTATAAAACCCTCATGATTTCATAATTTTTTAGATTCATTAATTATTCTGAAATTTGGCTCCAAAGTCCCCCAAGACTAAGTTTTTACTAACAACGATACGTAAAAAATGTTATGAACACGCGACATACTTGGCGGTAAAACGAGTCTATAGGCCACAGTTCTTACTCGGTCGAGGATTTCAAATGGGCCAATTAAATCGAGGGTTGAGATAACACCTTCTTGAACCTTCTTCTTCATATTCATCAGATTTGGGTGTGTAGCTTTAGCAGCTTTAACTTTATCGATTAAAGTCGATTCTACTCATATATTCGTTATCTTCACGTGGGTTCCTGGAGTCTTTAACTCTATCTTCATCATTTGTAAGTTATATGAAATGGGTTTTTATGTTAACAACATCGCACTCGTAAACGCATACGATCTTCTACTCAACGCGTCAGCTACCACGTTCGCTCTTCCACGATGATATTGAATGGTACGATCGTAATCTTCAACAGCTCGAGCCAATGTCCTTGGCGCATGTTATGTTTGTTTTAGTTGAAGAAATATTTAAGGGCTTTAGAAATGGGTTTTGTACTGGGGTCAATACAAAATGCGATTTCACGTTCTAGGGGTAGGCTAGGAAGTCTTCAAGAATACGTCAGGAAATTTATTAATAATAGAAATATCATTCAAACTATGACTCTCATCAAAGACTTGGATAGCACGCCACCTTGATACCTATCAACTTGTCATCGTCATTCACGACGTCGCCTACAGAAAGTCTGGCTTCGGTGCATTCCGCACAAGGAAGTCACCAGCGAAAGGCTCGAGGCTCTTTACTTATGACTTGATATAACAATGATTGACTTTAGTAGTTTGGTTGCTTGAATTCGCATAACAGGTTGGTTAGGAATATGAAAGCTAATAACCTTACAAAAAGCTTGATGAGTAGTTCACTAATCGATTCCTAAAATCACATCAAAGGCAAGTATTTTCAAAGAGATACGATCGACAGGTAACGTGAAAGTGT
Source organism: Panax ginseng (assembly GCA_020205605.1). Taxonomy (NCBI): domain Eukaryota; kingdom Viridiplantae; phylum Streptophyta; class Magnoliopsida; order Apiales; family Araliaceae; genus Panax; species Panax ginseng. The sequence continues at coordinate 53,808,506 of CM035130.1, read as the reverse complement.
CGATTTGAATCAACAAGATTATAAATAGTAGAGGTAACGAAGGTTTCTACTATCGAAGTTTCAACCAATAAGTCAAAGTCTAACTTCGCTGGGGTCAAATTTAAACGTTGAGCACAAGCAAGAGAGATAAAAGAATGGGTAGAATCGGTATCTAATAAGGTATAAACTTCACAAGAATTTATAATTAACTAACCCGTACTAACTTCATTCGGGTCACTCGCTTTTTGAGAAGTCACGAAAAACGCTCTTCCAGAAACCACCGACTTTGTTTTGTCCGTATCCGCCTTTGGTGCATCCATCCTAGCTGAACTTATCTTCGGTGAACGACAAAATTGGGCTAGGTGACCTTCTATTCCATAATTATAACATCCTTTGGATGGCATCACGTAGTTTGGACTGATGTGTCCCTCCCCTCCGCATTTGAAACATATGATAGGTGGTCGTTCTCCTTCCTTAACAACGGATGTTAGTGCTGACGTCTTTCCATCATTGTTGAATCTCCTCTTCTTGAATGTCCATTATTATTGTATTGGCCATGATTACCACCGAAGTGGTTACCATTTCTGGCATGTTGATTCCCTCACGCTTATTGTCACCGCTTTGATGACTGCTATCACTGGTATTATCATTTTGACTGTTTGCTTCTTTTGGTTGGGTTGACTCATTATCGCTACCCAATAATCGAGTCCTATTAACAACATCCTAATACAAACACGCTTTATGAGAGATAGGATATTGACGTATCTCGGGTTTCAAACCTCTTAGAAACATTCGCGTCATTCTCTCCTCATTATCGCCCAAATGGGACGTAAACCGGACAACTCTACGAACTTGGCTTCGTCTTCGCGACACTCGGCCATGTTATTTTGCTCGACTTTTGATGAACTATACCTCTTTCATGTGATGAATAATTTCGGAAAGTACTTGTCGTTGAACAATTCTTGGAACTTCTCCCAAGTCATCTTCAAGCATGGCGGGTGTTGAGTACGCTTTACAGATTCCCACCAGTAATTTACCTCTACTCGCAACATGAAGGTGGCAAAGGGAACCTTTTGCTCCTCGGAGCATCCCAAGACATCAAATATCTTGCAGATCTGCTTTATCCACTTCTCCGCCTTAAGTGGTTTTGGCTCTCCAAAAAACTCCGGTGGTCCCGGTTCCTTAAACTTCTTAGCGGTGACCGTCCGAGAGTTGCTAGTGTTTCCACCTGCATTTTGGACAAAAGCCGCTCTTGCCTGATGTTGCATGAATTGCATAAAGCCTCTGAACATTCCTTCATTCATCATCTGGTCAGTGTAGTTGTTTGCCTGATGATTGTCTCCTTCCTGATGCACATTGTCCTGATTATTGACCTGTGGAGACTCAACGGTCTCATGTGCTCCATTGATGTTCTCAACATTCTCAGATGTCATTTTTAAATACTGCCACAAAACAAGGGCTAATTAACATATCACATATTATCCTTATACTCTGACCGACCAATTAAATACCAAATAAACTTAAGTAGGTCATACTAGAGCAAGAATTCTCCGTCTCTCCCCTCCTACTTCTTATCTCACATTTCAGCCAGTGATCATATCCCTAAGCTTTGATACCAACTGTGACGCCCCCAAAATAGGTATACATCACCTATTCTGAGTCACCAAATACATGGTACAGAATACAAATACAATCTTAAATATACAACAAGAGCTGTGAGTTTTAATACAAATATTATCTTCTAGACAATATCCACTCTCAGAATAAGTCCTCATTACATTTATTATTACACTATTTTATAGAATAGTGAGGACTACTAAGACACCATCTCAGACCGTCACTCCGTTCCCCGACTAGTCCCGGCTACGTTCTCATTTCCTGAAGAGAACAGTGAAAGAAAGGGTGAGCTCAACTAGCCCAGTAAGAAATATTATGACTAAGATAATGCAAAACAAATTATCGTTAGCCTTCAACAGTGTTAAACTGATACAATATAACAAACATCAAGTTTAACTGCAGCGGAACAAGCAATCCATTAAAAGAGTCAAGTAGAGAATACAATCTACTATCTTTTATGATTTAAAAGGTTTTTCATCACTTTTATCGCTGGGACTCAGCTTAATAAATAATCCACATCATCCCTGCACTACGGCCAAGGATATTCATTAGTATCACGACCAAAAATATTCATGCACTACGGGCCAAGGATATTCGTGTATCCATCAATGGTCATGATCATGTCAACAACTGTCCATCAATGCACTACGGGCCAATGAGGACTTTTACCACATCATTTGTAACATTACGGTCATGATTACAATCAATAATCCCAGTGGTCATAATCATACCAAGTCCATCTATGCACTACACAGGCCACGAGATGACTTTCAAAAAAATATAAACATAAGGATGATGACAATGATATAAGAGTTCAATAAAAACAAGTTCAAGAATTAATTTATTCAGGAACTAATAACATCCAAATTGTCAACATGATACTTCTTTGTAGAGTAAAATTTAAGAATGCTCAGAAGAATATTTCCATGAAAAGATATCGGATGAAGCGCAAATATCAAGGATATTCCACTAATTTCATGGAGTATAGAAGTCAAAACTTTAACCAACCGAGTATAAATAAGAATGGAATAACAAAAGAAATCACCGGGCATGCGATAGACCGCATGACATGTGTTATTCCAATGTAATAATAAATAATGGAACCAGTCATGCGTAAATGCATGTATTGCGAGGATATTCCAACGAATAATAAATAACGGAACCAGTCAAAGCGTAAACGTCATGAGCATGGATATTCCAACAGAATAATAAATAACGGAACTGTGTCAAAGTAAATTAAGCACCGATGGATGTTCCAATGTAATAATAAATAATGGAATAATGTAAGAATTTCACCATGTATGCGGTACTTCGCATATACAGGTTATTCCAACAGAATAATAAGGAATGGAATAACAGAAGTTCTCTTCATGAATACGAAAAAAATAATACCCCTTACCTTAAAACAAATTGGATATAGGAGTAGTGAAGTAGTAGAATACTTTTCTTCTTTCTCTCTATAGTTTCTCTCTCTAGAGTTTCAAAGAATTCGTAAGAAATAATGAAGGAATGAGCTTTCTATTTATAGAAGAATGGACCTAATAGTAACTAATTCATGAACGGTCCAGATTGATTTACTTTTAAACCAGACGGTCCAGTTGGTGTACTATAAAATATTCTAATAAAACAAAATCTTTTAAATAAAATATAATATATTCTATTTATAATCTAATAAAACGAATAACTTTATAAAAGTATTTTGTTTTATATAAAAAAGATTTTACTATGTAGACACTATGAAAATACTATGCATAATAAAAAATAAATATATTCTAATTATTGTCTAATAAAACAAATAACTTTATAAAAGTATTCTATTTTATATAAAAAGATTTTACTATGCAAAACACTATGCATAATAGAATATAATATATTATATTTATAGTCTAATAAAACGAATAACTTTATAAAAGTATTACATTTTATATAAAAAAAGTTTTCTGCTTTATTACATTAATAATACTAATAAAACAAAACTTCATCATCATTATTATAATTCACACTATTAATCGACCGTGTCGTTCCTGAAATAGGGGGCTTTCCAATAAGGATTTCTCCTATTAGCGCAAATTAGGTGACCAAACCTCTCCTCGCGTAAACTTCTAGATATTGTTAATATTGCAAATAATAATATTAATAACTTCGTCGTCTCAATTATTGATTTAATAATATATAAAATATCGACAATAATTGAATCAATTAACGTGAGATATTATACAACAATTACTAAAGCAATAATTGAACAAAACTGAGTGACTTCTCACGTAAGCATCAATAATCAATACCGTGTGCTACTATGCAACTACGCGTATTCCTGTACTTCTAACACCGGGTGTTTCAACAGTTAACTGTAAAACTTCCGCCGTTATTTTCATAAAATATTTTTGTCATTTTTTCAATCCGACAATAATTCCGTTGTGGGGTCCACCAATGATTGTGTCGTCGTACGAATATTCCCTGTTAAAACGGATATTCCCCGACCAATCGAATATTATATAACAACTTGCGTACTTTACAAAATTTATAAATATTACCCACAACTATAACATTATATCAAATCCACACCATAATATTCAAAAAAAAAAAATTCGAGAAATTTAAATCTTTATTCATAAACTTTGGGGTCTCACAATTGCAACCACTTGAAATTCCAGAATGGAAGTGGGAGCACATTACCATTGATTTCATTACTGGTCTTCCCAAGGTTTCTCAAGGCATAGATGCAATTTGGGTCATTATTGATAGATTGACCAAGTCTGCTCATTTCTTACCTATACGAGAAACTTATACACTTGAACGTCTTGCTCGTATATACATAAACGAGATTGTAAGATTGCATGGTATGTCAATATCCATAGTTTCTGATCGAGACCCAATATTCACTTCAAGATTTTGGGTTAGTTTGGAAAAAGCTATGGGCACGGATTTATGATTTAGTTCGGCTTATTATCCTCAAACGGGCGGGCAGTCAGAGAGGACTATCCAAACTCTTGAAGATCTATTAAGACTCTGTGTCCTTGACTTCAAGGTAAGCTGGGACAAGTTCTTACCATTGGTGGAGTTTTCCTACAACAACAGTTATCAAGCAAGTATTGGCATGGCTCCATTCGAGGCGTTGTATGGAAGAAAGTGTTGTTCTCCAGTATGTTGGGATGAGGTGGGTGAAGCAACATTGTTGGGACTGGAGTTGGTACGTATGATTACGGAAAAGATTCAAATGATCCGATAACGTATAAAAACCTCACAAGATCAACAAAAGAGTTATGCTGATCTTCATCGAAAGGACGTGGAATTCAATATTGGAGAACATGTGTTGTTACGTGTTGCTCTATGGAAAGGAGTTACGAGATTTAGAAAGAGAGGAAAGCTCAATCCTCGATTTATTGGCCCATTTTTAATCCTCGAACGAGTAGGAACTGTGGCCCATAGACTCGCCTTACCGCCAAGTATGTCTCGTGTTCATAATATTTTTCACATATCTATGTCATGTAAATATGTGAAAGACCCGAACCACATTATTGAGTTAGAACCGGACGAAATAGCGGAAGATTTAACGTATGAAGAGGTTCCTGTTAAAATCTTTGATAAGAAGGAGCATATTTTACGCTCCAAGGTTATACCTCAAGTCAAAGTTTTATGGAGAAATCACGATGTTGAGGAAATGACCTGGGAGTTAGAATCTAAAATGAAATCAAGGTATCCTTACCTCTTTGATATACCAGGTATGTACCCTAATTTCGAGGGCAAAATTACATAAGAAGAGGAGGTTGTAAGACCCCAACTTTTATGAATAAAGATGAATTTTCTATAAATATCATTTTTGAATATTATGGAGTGAATTTAATATAATGTTATAGTTGTGGGTAATATTTATAAATTTTGCAAAGTACGCAAGTTGTTATATTATATTTAATTGGTTAGGGAATATTCGTTTTAACAAGGAATATTCGTATAACGGCACAATCATTGGTGGACCCCACAACGGAATTATTGTCGGATTGAGAAAATGACAAAAATATCTTTTATATAAACGCACAGAGTTGTTACATGCTAACAACGTTGAACTACCCAAAGAGTAAAAGTACAATGAATACGCGTGAATTAAGATAGTAGACACCTGGATTGATTATTGATGCTTACGTGAGAAGTCACTCAGTTTTGCTCAATAATTGTTACAATAATTATTGTTCAATATTTTATTTTATTGATTCAATAATTGTTGCGTTGATATTTTATATTATTGTTGTTTCAATAATTGTCACTGCACAGTATTTCTCATTATCAAATCAATAATTCATATTATTTGAATAATATTATTAGATAGCATTATTGGCAATGTCTAGAAAGTTCTGTCAAGAAGAGGTTTGGTCACCTAATTGCGCGCCAATAAGGAGAAATCCTTATCGGAAAGCCCCCTCTTTCCTGGGAACTGCCTGGTTGTCATTATTATGATTCTGTGATATTATTTGTGAATAATTAATTATTGATAAGGAAATATTTATTTGATGCGGATATAAATGATGGATTTATTTATTTTATATGGTTATAAATGAAGGAATTAATGTTGAGGTATTTTATCAGTATTTTGTCGGATTAGAGGTATTAAAAAATCAAATCAGTGTTCTTAAAGCTCTATTGCGTGAGTTATAATTTTGATCCGACCGTTGGATTGTTAATTTTTGGATATGTTATACATATATAAGTTGAGTATATGTCCACAAATTTTGAACCGTTAAAAATTAGCTTATGATTTGTTATGAATTTTAAGAGGTGTTGAAAATCATCCGTTTGTGGATTTCGGATATTTTCTGTTTGTAATTTGGAAAAACTTTCTTCTGTGAAGTTGTAGAAAATTCGATTTTGTGTGGAATGGACATAAAATTCATATTTTTATGATAAAAGGGCTATTTATTATGAATTATTGAAGTTTTGGAAATTAAATATTTTTATTTAAAAACATTGTGGGGCCCACTTTGGTTGGTGTGGAAATTCTATTTTTTGGTGGGCCCCACTTGTGGTGGTTGAATTTTGGTCCAAGAGGTGTATGTAGAAATTTTTTTGAAATAATATTATTTTATTATTTTAGTCTCCTATGGCGTTCTAGCATTTTCCTATAAATAGGCGCTTAAGTTAGAATTGAAAATCACACCAGAATCAGAGAATTCTTCTTCTATAATATTGAGCGTATTTCTTTAGAGTTTAAAAAGCTTTGAGCGTAGAAAACAGTGAAAGTTTTCTTCAAGAATATCCCCGCTTATACCGGTTGGAATACTCTTCTTTTCAAGGTAAGGGATGTTATTTTTGTTCAATATTAAGCTTGAAATAATATTTTCTTCCATACTACTGTAGTATGTAAGTAATATTATTTCGCTTCGATTTCAATTCTATACTCGCTTTGTTAAAGTTTTGGCTTCTATACTCCATGAAATTAGTAGAATATCCTTGATATTTGCGCTTCATCCAGTATCTTTTCATGAAAATATTATTCTGAGCATTCTTGATAAGTTTTAACTTTTTCATGTCGGAGTACTATTCACGGGGTTACTATTCCTGAAGTACTATTCACGGGGTACTATTCACTCGAGTACTATTCACCTGGGGTACTATTCATGATAAAAATTGATTCGTTTTGGGTCCAAATTATTTTTGGTACAATATTATTCTTGAATTTTACTCCACAAAGCAGTATCATGTTGACAATTTGGATGTTATTGATTTCTGGGTAAATTAAATTATAAATCTTTAAAAATTTATCCTTGAACTTGTTTTATTGAATTCTTATATCATTGTCATCATCCTCATGTTTATATTATGTTGAAAATCATCTGTGGCCTATAGTTCATAGATGGACTTGGTATGATTATGACCAGGGATTATTCGGTATAATCATGACCTTAATGTTACAAATGATGTGGTAAAAGTCTTTATTGGCCCGTAGTGCATTGATGGACAGTTGTTGGCATGATCATGATCATAACCATTGATGAATACACGAATATCCTTGGCCCGTAGTGCATGGATAATTTATGGTCGTGATACTAAAGAATATCCTTGGCCGTAGTGCAAGGGTGATTCGATGATGTGGATTATTTATTAAGCTGAGTCTCAATGATAAAAGTGATGAAAAACTTTTTAAATCATAGAAGATAGTAGATTTTATGCTCTACTTGACTCTTCTAATGGATTGCTTGTTCCACTGCAGTTAAACTTGATGTTTGTTATATTTTATCGCTTTAACACTTGTTGAAGGCTAACGATAAATTATTCTCGCATTATCTTAGTCATAATATTTCTTCTTTGGGCTAGTTGAGCTCACCTTTTGCTTTCATTGTCCTCTTGAGAAATGAGAACGTGGCAAGGGACTAGTCGGGGAACGGAGTGACGGTCCTCCGATGATAGCATTAGTAGTCCTCACTATTCTATGAAATAGTGTGATAATAAATGTATTGAGGACTCCATTTGAGTTGAATAATCGCCTGAAGACAATATTCGTATTAAAACTCTCGGTTTATGTTTTGTCGTATTTTACACGACAGTTGTATTATTAAGTTGTATTTGAATTTTGTACCATGTATTTGGAGACTCAAGATGGGTGATGTATACCTATTTTGGGGGCCTCACATATACTGTTTAAGATTCTAAGGTATTTTCCAATAACACATCGGCTAAAAAGATTGTACATGTCTTCAAGAACAGCTGAACATATGAGTTGGCATGCGAAATCTCCAGCTAAAGATGGAGAACTAAATCATCCCGCAGATGGGCAGGCTTGGAAAGATTTTAACTTAGCACATCCTGGGTTTGCATTGGAACCTAGAAATGTGAGGCTTGGATTGTCCACCGATGGTTTCAATCCGTTTGGCCACTCAGCTGTTCCGTACTTATGTTGGCCTGTGATTGTTACTCCGTACAACTTTCCTCCTTGGATGTGTATGAAACAACCATACTTGTTTCTTTCACTCGTGGTTCCTGGTCCTAAGAGTCCTGGAAAGAACTTAGATGTTTACTTGAGACCTCTTATAGACGATTTGAAGGTATTGTGGGAGGATGGAGTACAGACTTGGGATGTTGCAACGAAAAAAAAATTCAACCTTAGGGCAGCGGTTATGTGGACTATAAGTGACTTCCCAGCTTATGGTATGTTAGTTGGATGGAGTACAAATGGGAAGTTGGCTTGTCCGTATTGTATGGAGCATACAAAGTCGTTTAATCTATCAAAAAGTCGAAAGCCTGGCTGGTTTGACTGTCATCGTCGGTTCTTGCCGGTAGATCACCCGTTTCGAAGAAATAGAGAACACTTCAGGAAAGGAAAAGTAGACAATGATATGCCTGCACCACGATTATCGGGAACGGAGATGCGAGATCGTGTGATGAGATTGCCGGTTATCCCATTTGGTAAGATTGATGCCACAAATATAATCAATGGGTTTGGCGAATCTTATAACTGGGTTCGGAGAATCATCTTTTGGGAACTGGTTTATTGGTCTACAAATTTGATTCGTCATAATCTAGATGTGATGCATATTGAGAAGAATGTGTTTGACAATGTGTTTAACACCGTGATGAATGTTACGGGGAAGACAAAAGATAATGATAAGGCACGTTTGGACATGAAAGATATTTGTAAGTGTCCTGGATTAGAACTTTATGAATCTCCTAATGGTAAGATTGTCAAACCGCATGCAAGGTACACATTGTCCAAAATGCAAGTTGAAGATGTGTGCATGGGTTAAGTCTCCAAACTACCCGGATGGATATCGTCAAACATTGCAAGGTGTGTTATGGGTGGGAAATTGCAAGGGATGAAGAGTCATGATTGTCATGTGTTCATGGAGAGACTCATGCCCTATAGCATTTCGGGATCTTGATAAACCAATATGGGATGCTTTGATGATCTTAGTCGCTTTCTTCAAAGACTTATGTTCAAAATCATTAAATGAGAAGGACATGTCTGTACTTGAGAAGAACATCATAGAGATCACGTGTAAACTAGAAAAAATATTCCCACCTGGTTTTTTTGACTCCATGGAGCATTTGCAAATCCATCTTCCCTATGAAGCTCGTGTTGGGGGTCCAGTTCAATATAGATGGATGTACCCTTTCGAGAGGGTGATGGAAAACCTTAAGAGGAAGGTGAAGAATAAAGCTTATGTCAAGGGGTCGATATGTGAGGCATACAGTTTCGATGAGATATCTATGTTTGTCTCAGACTATTTTCCAGACGAAGTCTTGACAAGGACAATCGAGTATCGAGACATGATGATGGGGGAAATATGACGCCCCCAAAACAGGTATACATCACCCATCTTGGGTCGCCAAATACGTGGTACAGAACTCAACTACAAACTTAATTATAAATTGTCGGGTAATATATACGACAAAACATATGTTGTGAGTTTTAATACAAATATTGTCATCTAGACAATATTCACACTCAATGGAGTCCTCATTACAATTATTATCATACTATTCCATAGAATAGTGAGGACTACTAAAGCCACTTATACTGGATCTTCACTCCATTCCCCGACTCGTCCCAGCTATATTCTCATTTCCTGAAGAGAACAATGAAGGAAAGGGTGAGCTCAACTAGCCCAGTAAGAAATATTATGACTAAGATAATGCAGAATAAATTATCCTTAGCCTTCAACAGTATAACAACTGATAGAATACAATAGACAACAAGTTTTAGATCAATAACTGCAGCGGAATAAGCAATCCATTAGAAGAGTCAAGTAGATCATAAAATCTACTATCTACTATGATTTAAAAAGTTTTTCATCAACTTTATCATTGTAATACCCATTAACAGTTCTTTATTATACTCAAGATAAAGAGAACTTTCATCACCTGTCTTCACCTGAACCACCAAAGATTTTAGTTAAATTCATAATTCATATTTATAATAATGTGAATCAATAGTTCCTCCTTGCCACAAAGGCTTAATAGAACGTTTACTCAAAATTCTTACCCCAAAGGCTAAAGATATTCAAATGTAATAACAATGATCATACTAATCAGTTGTCTACCTTTGCACTACGGGCCAAAGATATTCAACTATAAAACCAATGGTCATGATTATACAATCAATTGTCTGTCAGTGCACTACGGCCAAAGACATTCAACTGTTAACTAATGGTCATGATCCTGCCAATCACATCATCGAATTATACATGCACTATGGGCCAAGGATATTCATTAGTATCACCAGTGGTCATGATCATGTCATACACCTGTCCATCTTTGCACTATGGACCAAAGCTTTCAATCAACAGTTCATCTATGCACGTAAGCCAAAGATATACAATTGTAAAAATCAATAATCAACAGTCCATCTTTGCACGTAAGCCAAAGATATACAACCGTAAAACCAATAATCAACAGTCCATCTATGCATGTAAGCCAAAGATGACTTTCATCACAATATAAGCATGAGGATGATGACAATGATATAAGCATTAATCAAACGAAATCAACGATAAATATTAAAGACTTTAAATTTATCCAGAGTTTAAAAATATCCAAATTGTCAACATGATACTGTTTTGTAGAGTAAAATTCAAGAATAATATTCATGTACCAAAAATAATTTGGACAGAAAAAAAAATATTTTTCGGGTGAATAGTACTTTATGAATAGTATTTCGGGAATAGTACCTCATGAATAGTACCCCCGACATGAAAAGTACCCCAAATACCCGAGTGAATAATATTCAGGTGAATAGTAATTTGGGTGAATAGTAACTCGTGAATAGTACTCTGACACAAAAAGTGCCCCGAATACCCGAGTGAATAATACTAGAGTGAATAGTAACCGGGTGAATAGTAACCCATGAATAGTAAATCGTAAAAAATACCAAAGAAAATGATATTCCATGACGGGTACAAAAGAAATGATTTTTCATACGAGTATAATAGAATATACTGGCTCGCAAAATGGATTTTCACCCGCCATGTGGTAATCCACGTGAGATGATCATTTCTACAATTTAATAAAGAATGAATACGAAGGATCATTCACCATGCATGCATGCAGAATCCACATAGACAAAGTTATTCCAATGTAATAATAAAGAATGGAATAATGTAAGAATTCACCGTGCATGTGATAGGCCTTTGACGCATAAGTTATTCCAACAAAATAATAAATAATGGAACCAATCAAATGCATGTCATACGATGCATGTGATATTCCAAACTAATAAAAAGAATGGAACCAGTCATGCGTAATAACACATCTATATTCCAATTTAATAAATAATGAAACCAGTTCGAATGTTAATATTCCAAATGTATAATAAAATGGAATAATTTAATCTCACCATTTATATGTCTTCTAATAATAAAGAATGGAATAACATAATTCACCATGTATGCGGATCAAATACCTTTATTCTTCATAATAATAAAGAATGGAATAACGAGAAGAATTTCACCATATATGCTTATTTTATTCCAACATAATAATAAAGAATGGAATAATGTAAGCTTCTTCATCAATACTTTATAATATATAAAAATTTATACAATATAATTCTCAAATTTGGTCATTAATAACACATCTACCTTTATTTTACATCATTATTCGATGTTAAACTATATAAAATCTAATAATTTTAAACTTTTATGTCTTTTTTATTTTAATTCTCAATCAAAACCTTTATCATCTACATGTCTATAATCAATCTTATTTTATGATTCATTTTATCATTTATTATATAAATTTACCTTTCAACTGATAACCTTTACATATCGATAACTCAACTTTAGCTTTACAACTCAACATAAAACTATACATCATAAAACATTTAGCTCTCATGAATCTTAATCATGGTATTATTAAGAAATAACAACTTTAGCTAAAATATTAATCTTCGTGTGTATTATTTTTTTCGATCCACGTCATTCAAGTAGCACATAGTGTTACCTTCAATCCTTAACCTCGCAAAAATAGTTATTTGCAAGGTTGAGCTCGACAAATTCAAAAGAAAATCTAATGGCTTTCATGCATCACGTAGCACATAATAACATGCTCAACATATATATCTCATAAACATTGACTAACATAACATACATCTTATAGTTCATATAACAAGTATAAAGATTGAGTTTCTTACTCAATCAGCATGCTTTACTCAATCAACATAGTCATAAGTTGACTTTAACATTTCATACATTCAACATATAGATAACACATCATGCTCTTTGAAATAAATATTTAAAGCAGTTAATCACCAAGTCCACATAGCAAATAGGAACTAAAAGACTTGCCTTGATCGTTGTTTACCAATAACAGTTTAACAACTTACAGATATCTGCACTTCACGTGCCCTACACAATTATATAATCATTCACATTAACTATTAGTCACATATCAACGCATAGTAGTTGTAATGTAAACTTTACTCTACATCTCATAACCCTTCCTATTATCAATACACAATGTTCAATTTTATTGTGTTAACTTTCAACTTATAGCTCACTATATTTCATATTCGAAGTTCATTCAAGTGTTTAAGTCTTGCTAGGAATCATTATTGGTTTTATATTAAACTCATTTCATACCTTATAATGTTCATTTCATTTGACTTTAAACACTTTTTACGTTCATTATCACTTATCACGGCGTTTCGACGTTTATTCGTCGCACGCCCAATTTGTCTCTCTTGTGTGTGCTTGGTATGCATATTTAACTTATCTAATATATCATTTATTAATGTTAAGCATCATTATACTTCATAATATTCATGTTCTATAACTTAGAACAACATCTTTTGTCGTCAAGAGCACTACACTTGCATACGTGCATGCCTCGACGCCCTTCGATTGCCTCCAAAAACATAATAGTTCTAAAAATGACCATTTTGACCCCTTTTCCCAACCTCAAATTGAAAAACCTAAAGAATAAAAGTTCTAGGTCTATTCGTCCTCGTTCCGGATCATCTTGAATCACCTCAATCGGAGTTCATATGAAAACATTATACCTATTTTACTAAAATAGGTCAAAGCAGTCACACCTGACATACTTTGGGCGCAAATTGCACAATTAATTAAGCCTTCACACAATACCATGCTACCCCAATGACTTAGGGCATAGCGCAATGCATGCTGCTAGCGTAAACGCGAGTTTGAAAGCTACTATTCTTCGCGATTTTTGACCCTTTTTCTCCTACTAATCTTCATAACTTGAGTTATACACATCCAAATTAGTCCGTTTTTGATTCTATGGATTCGTAATTCATAGAACTACAACATACTAGAATTATAACAATTTATAGAAACACTAACTAGCCTAAATCTTAACCCAAAACTCATGTTCATACTAAACTTTCATGTTTTAACATGTTTAGCGAATTCATTCACTACGAACGTTTCTTAACCAAATTGATTCATTCAACTTGCGTTATTTTCGTTTTTTAAAGGTATTAACACAAACCATTGCCAATTTACAGATTAACACATGATTCAACCACTAATTTTTGGTCTCAAAGTAAGCCAAAATATATATTATCACATAACCAAGTTCTTCATCCTAAACATGTTTTCATGGAATTTGATTTCTAAAAATCATTCCTAGACAACATATACAAATTATAATCATCTACCAACATATATATAATATCTATTTTTATCATATCATCTAATAAAATATAAGTTTCAAAAGAAAACTCTAAGAACACCTATACTAAAGTTTGTAGAATAGGTTATTACCTCTTTGATTCTTCGAATAAATGATTAACAAGATGATTACCCTTCTTCTTCTCTTTCTTTGATTCTCAACCTTGTCTCTCAATTCCCTCAATTTCTCTCTTCTCTGTATTTTTCTTTCTTGCTTTTAGACTTAGGAAAACTAAATAAAACTATAAAAACACGTAACATAAAAGCGATATAACATTAAGCGTATAATTATATGGCTTCATCGCTTAAATTATGCCAAAGGTCACAAGACCATGTTTGGCAAAACCCTCTCAACCTCCTCCTTTAATTTATTTTCATGTTTTTCTTATTATATAGTATACAAATGTCACACTTATTAAATTTAAATCATAATCTTTAATTATCCACATAATATTTACTTAGCTAACATAATTCTTAATATTTATTTAATAAATATTAACCTTCTAAATTAATCATTCCTTAATTCCATTAATCAATTAAATTAAAATAACACCATTACACGATATTATAATTATTAAACAATTAATTTAATTTGATTATTTCATAAAATTAAATCTTCAATCCATAAAATTACCATACATTAATTTAGTTAATATAAACACTTAACTAAATTATTACACAACAATTTCATCGAATATTTATTTATCTCAATAAATAAATTATTTAAAATATTTATTTAATTCAATAAATATTTAAAATAATTACCAAATTCATTTAATTTCTTCAATAGTTAACTTAACTATTGAACCTCACTTTCCCAATATATGAATATATATTTCTCTTCACACCAGATCACACATTTCAAAATATATATAGTACGTATATATACATACTCAAACTCAAAACATCTCATAATAAGAATTTTAATTATTAAATTTCTATTTTAATAACTTATAAAAATTCAGGTTGTCACATCCTTCCCTCCTTATAAGGATTTCGTCCTCGGAATCACCGAAACCCTACCTTACTCAGGTTTTCACAAAATCTCTTCATTGAATAACTTCAACACATTACCTTAATATAGGTTTTATATTTTCTACTCCCACCATTCTTGATAATAAATTCTTATAAGTTTTATTTCATAACCTTTCCTTAGACTCAATTATATTTGAGTATTATATATTCTTTAACCCATTCATCTCATTTTCTAAAGATCGTTATCATATACTCAACTCATAAACACTTGGGATATTACATAATACCCCTTACCTCAAAAGAAGACTGGATATTGGAATAGTGAGGTAGCAGACTTCTCTTCTTCTTTCTCTCTATAATTTCTCTCTATAATAATTGCTCTATAGCTTTAGTGAATTGGTGAGAAATGAAAGAAGAATGAGCTTCTATTTATAGGAAAATATAGTTTCAATAATTGCACATTTTGGGGCTCAAAATATTATAGTATAATACCTTCATCTTTTCCTTCATTTTTAATTTAGTCATGCAAGTATTATCAAACTTGCACCACCTCCCCTAATAGTAAATCATGTGAATCAATAGTAAATCATGTGACTCAATAGTTCTAAACATGTGAAAATACGAATTACAGTATAGTACCTCCATCTATACCTCCATTTTTAACTTAGTCATGCAAGTATTATCAATCTTGCACCAACTCCCCTAATAGTAAATGAATGTGAATCAATAGTACACACATGTGAACAAATAGTTATAATCATGTGAATCAATAGCAATTAATTTCTCATTTATCCAGTTAATTATTTGATTGGTAAATATAACCTCCTGACATCAATTATTATCAAAATAGATGTCGATTTCCACTAACACTAATAATCCCAACACAACGGAACTATCAATTTCATCTTTAATCAACACGAACTTATTCATCATTAATATTATAACTCACCATATTTAACAACCAGGTCGTTCCCAGGAAATTGGGGGCTTTTCGATAAGGATTTCTCCTTATTGGCTCGCAATTAGGTGACCAAACCTCTCCTTGACAGAACTTCTAGACATTGTAAATATTGCAAATAATAATATGAATAACTTTGTCGTCTCAATTATTGATTTAATAATATAAAATATTATTCAGATGATACTGTGACAATAATTATATCAATAATATGATAGATATGATGCAGAAATAACTATAGCAATAATTGAGTATAATTGAGTGACTTCTCACGTAAGCATCAATAATCAATACTGTGTGCTACTATGCAACCACGCGTATTACTATACTTTTATCACCGATTATTTTATGACAACTTGTTTACTTTGAAAAATTTTGACATATCACCCTTAACTTTAACCTTTTATCAATTTAACCATTTACTAAATAGAATAATTATAAAAAAAATTGAATACTTTCATTTCATAAAATTTGGGGTCTCACAGGAAATGTTGAACTAAATGGTTGGCTCTCTGTATTTGGTCTATCGGGCCGCGCTTATGGAAAAGGGAAGCGCATATTCCTCTCTGAGCAAGAATTACATGCTGCACATACTTACATTCTTCTCAATTGCGAGGAGATTGACGAATTTGTGAGGTACACATGTAAAATTGATAATTTATCTTTAAAGTTGAAAATTTATTCCAATATGTTAATGTTTATAACATGGTATAGATTGTACGATGACGAGTTTAAAGTGAAGCATCCCGGCATAACTGATAAAGATATTCAAATCAATCGTGATAAAAAAATTTCACTTTGGCTAAAGGACAAAGTAAGTTCAATTTCTTAAGCACGACATATATATATATATACTCCATATTAACTATGACTTCATTTAATAAGATGGAGTTTTTGTAGGCTTTGACTGAGGGGTCAACGATTCCGACTAATGTACAAGTCCTAGTTATGGGACCAGACAGGGACCAAGTCAGCCGCAATGGTTACAAAATAAATGGTTGTAAATTTCATACAAAGTCATATGGGCGCTGTAAAAGAACAACGAACTCTGGAGTGTGTGTCCAAGGAGATTGTTACAATAAGCATTTTAGATTCCATTTATACAAGATATATAGAACTTAGATATAAATTGCTTTAATATATCTACTTATCATTGATGTAAATTGTTGTATACTATAGTGATTTTTCAGATAATAAGATCGTCAAGTGCATATCACAGTTGTGTTTACAGAATTGGCCTACACCTATGATTACGTGGGTGAGCACACCTATCGCCCACAAGGATGCTGTTTGGGCTGAATTTTCAGGTATGTTTTTTTTAATTATGACAGATAATATAATATTCTAATTAAGGATAATTGTTTAGTAATGTTATTATTGTTGTTTTATTTGCAGAAAAGGTATAGATGGGAGGACGCGCAGGCTTTAGTGATTCAGACATTATTCTGGCAGAAGTGCGCCGTCCGCACCAAGTATAATTTGAACAAAGAACGACAAAAAGCCCTTCACAATGCCGAGATCGACCATCCAGGCCAGGGAGAGGATTACATGCACGAGCATAGCCCCTGGTGGTGCACCCAGTCCATATGGGTTGAGATGTGTGCCCAATGGAGAGCTGAGAACTGGGTGAAAAGACGAAAGACTGCCGCCACCAACAGATCCTTGGGTGTACCCGATGGCGAAAAAGGCTAAAGGAACATAAAAGGGTGGCGAGATTTCACAAACAGTAGCATATCAACGCCAGTGGTGCGTGATTACAAGTTTTAATATATTTACAATCATGAATTGTAGAAAATATATCACATTTTTTACTTAGTAATATTGTGTTATTTTTTGTATAGGAGTCTCAGTCTCAACGTCAGCCTATCCATTGGCTGGATGTGTACGTGGCCACCCGTGATGGTCTTCCTGATGCTATCCAGATAGCGATAATAAGTTTTAACAACTTGATCTTGTTTATCAATGCTTACAGAATTTATTTTTAACTATTTAATTGTTAACATTTTGACAGGATACTTATAAGCGTTTATTGAATGAGCGCTATCCTGAAGGCACTCCACGTCTGCCTATTGATCAAGAGTTGTGGGAGAGGGCATCTGTTGTGAAGAAGAACTATATTAAAAGTCAAGGACAACGACGACCCCCATCCTTCAGTGGCTCAGGCTGCTCTGCTACCCAGTCTTCACAGTCATCGAGTGATCCAGTTGTTCATACTCCGGCTGACTATATGAGAGCTATATGTCGAGACCGAAATCTTCTGAAGATACTGGGCGGGCATCTGGGGGCTCTGAGTCCTGAGGAGTTAACTGAAGCAGCAGCAGGACAACATGGGGATGGCGACGAGGTATAAAATCAATTTGTTGTATATATTGTCATAATATATACCAGTATCAACATAGTTACTATATTTGTAACTTGTTTTTATTATTTTGTTAATTGCAGGGTGATCAAGGAGGCAATGATGCTTGACGTACCTGATTTAGATCAGTTTTGTAGTTATTTGATAAGCTTGTACTTGTATATTCATTCTTTGGATGTCTGTATGTTACTTAAACAGTATTAGATTTGTTTATATTTATTCAATTCATCTTGGTTTTTAAAGGTTTATATAGTTTATATACTAGTTTGGTGTATGTGTCGATGGATGATGGATGTTTATATTGGTGTGCATGCTGTTTATCTTGTTGTGTATGTGTGTTGGGATAAAGCAGGTACAAAACAGGTACAGGTTTTTGGGAATTCTACAAAACAAAGAAAATTTCGATTTTCAATTTTTTTCAAATCAACACCGCGTCGCGATCACGATATAATTATTAGCGACGGCTAAATATTTGAGGCTATCAGCGACTATATGTGGTCGTTGATAGCAATCTCTTCCACGTAGACCACGTCAGCTTTGGCCCTGAACCATGTTGACTCAACTTAGCGACCGAATTTGTCATTTCGGTGGCTCATATTAGTCGCAGATAGATCGGTCGCTAATAGTGGTCGCTGATGTGCATCCCAGCGACCAGATTTTATGCGACGACTATCAGCGACCGCATTCGGTGACAAATAGTTATCTACGACCTACTGTGGTCGCTGATAGGCGGTCGCTGATAAACCTTTTTCTTGTAGTGGTTTGTCATTTTAACTTCATACAAAAAATATAAAAAATTATTAAAATTTTAATTTATTATAACTATCGACATATAACTATTCACATGTGCATGAAGATATGAACCATTATAAACTTACTACCACATGCAAGTATATTAACTTCACTTGTTGCGCTTAACATATTTCATATATCTTATGCTGTAACATAAATGCTATATTAAATGGGGTTCCATCCACAAAGAATCGGTTCTTGTGGAGCAACCCCACCCACAGCTGTTGAAATTTTGGTTGGAGCAAAAAAAAAAAAGCAACAGGCTAAAAAAGAGGTTGTTCCACAGCAACCGATTGTTGTGGATGAAATCCCATATTAAATAATGTTTTAACCATATGCTTTTAACATGTATGATACTTTAAATTAACTATTGTATTATTGTTTATGTTGTACACATTTATTGTACCTCACAATGATATAAAATATAAACGTAACATCCCCATTAAATTTGCACTATTTTGTTCAGTTAACTATTTCAATCGACACACATCTAATGTCCAATTCTGTTAATAACTCATGTACACAAACCACAAATGCATAACATTATTGACTTATATGTAACCAAGAAAAACTAAGCACTAATTATATAATTGTAAAACAATTCAAAACATATGCATCAACACTACTGTGTTCCTATACGGCCATTGTAAATTGTATGCCGACTAGACAAACAACACGTACAACAAAAACTAACAATCATGTAGTGAGTGCAAAAAATAGTAGTAAGCATAGAATAAGATGCAATGATGTAAAACCCATCTATTAAACATGTATGCATTTGAAATGGACAATGACATGCAGAGATCAGAAGCATGGACAATGATTTTGAGGTGCAGAGATAATGGACAACATGTATAGATTTAATTGTTGGTTTTTGATTTTATGATGTTTTGAATGATGACTAATTTAAGTATATTAGACATGTGCATGGTTCATGGTTTGTTATAATATTATAATTAATATGCATGGGTTATGGTTATTACATGAACACTTGTTCTTTGATTTTCTTACATTGGTAAGTTGGAATGTTTTAAAATCATTTCAAATTTGATTTGGAGTTTATTAAGGAAGATTTGATTTGGAGTCTATTAAGGAAGATTTGATTTGGAGTCTATTAAGGAAGATTTGATTTAGAGGTTATTAAGGAAGATTTGAATTGGAGTTTATTAAGGAATATTTGAATTGGAGTTTATTAAGGTATGTTGGTATTTATAATTTTAATAATGACAAATATTATGGTCTTTTGTTATTAATTCCAGCTGGCCCAAATTGGTTCTTCTATTTCATCAGAGTATTTCGTGGGTGCTTATTTATTTAAGGATTTTATCTTGTTTAATGGAGCCCACATTAGATAGTGATATTTTGGTATTCTATTTTGAAAAGGAGACTTACAGAAGCTATTGGGTCTTATCCTTATTAATCTCCTTTTTCCTTTATTTAAGGTATTTTGGTTTGACTTGAAAACATATCCTTGATTTACCAAATCTGTTGGACTCTTTAATTGCTAAAATCATGGTGTATATCAACTGTGATATATGTTCCGTTGGTCAATATTGTAGCTTTAATTATGGGATTTAAATTATCTAATTTCTTGCTAACAAATATAGCCGTTGGCCTTCATATTATATAAAGCTTCATCATGCTCAGTTATGAAGGGAGCCCAATAATTGGAAAGCAGCAATTTGTTCTTCTTAATTCTTATAGCTTTCTAATAGTCTTTCTAGCAATCAATGTTCTGTTATCCTTAGGCTAGAAAGTTGATATTCCATTGGAATCACCATCATTGTAATCTGAAAAACAAAACTGTTAGCTTTGGTGGTCTAGAATTTCTAGAGTTTAGTGGGTCTGTTCAAAGGAAGCTTCAAAGGTCTCAAAGGTGAGAACAGGTGCAGAGGTGTACAAGTTGCAGAGGTGCAAAGGGGGCATTGGTGTCCAACATCAGATTTGAGGCTTCTTTGTAATAGGGAGTTCTTTTTATTGTATTTAATTGAATATTAAGTTTAATAAAAAGAGTCTCCAATCCTAGTTGGGATTGGACGTGGATTAGGCCACTAGATTAGAGGATAGGGGTTGAACCACTTAAAAATCTTGGTATGATTTTTACTTCTGTTTATCTCTTTAACTGTCATTCACGTTCTGCACTTTTTTGTTATTCACGCTACTATCCAGACACTAAAGTAGACAGGTCTAGCTTTCTGATAATAAGAAACGAAGAACATAAGCTAAAGCAGACACTAAAGCGCATAAAGCGTAATATCTCAATTAAACTCATTGCGAAGAAAATTTCAAAAAGTTTTCACCATTTAGTACTTTTAGCTTAAACACCTATTCACCCCCCCTCTAGGTGTGCACATACATATAATTACTTTTGGTATCAGAGCAAGGCTCTACTAATATTGATCGTTACAGGTCGTAGGGGAAGATCCTATGGCACACCTAAACTTTCAAGAAGGTCAGTCCACAAGTAGGCCACCGCTGTTGCTCGGAAGTGAAAACTTCAATTTTTGGAAGTTCATAATGAAGATTTATCTGAACCGTGGCCCATGGGAATGGTGGGTAGTCGAAAATGGACCAGTCATTCCGCGACATGATGATGGCAAGCCAAAGAATCTCATGGAAATGGACTCAAATGAATCATATATGGTATCTTATGATTTCAAGGCCATGAATACACTTTTAAGTGGCATGGTTCAGTCGGAGATAGATAAGGTCTCCTCTTGTACTACGGCTAAGGAAATTTGGGACACAGTCATCATGAGCCACGAAGGTACTACTAAAGTGAAGGAGGTCAAGCTGAGCATGCTAATGCACGAATACGAACTATTCAAATTGGAGAAAAATGAATCAATTAGAGATGCCCAAGCAAGATTCCTTACTCTAATGAATTCCCTAAGCATGTTTGGATGAAAGATTAATCAAAAGGAAATCAACCGAAAGCTTCTTAAGAGTCATGCCAAAGCGATTCGCACCAAAGGTTACTACACTTCAAGACTCAGTCACAATCAGCACAATGGAAACTCTTACCTTATTTGGAGAACTTGAAGAGTTTGAAAACCAACTAAAATTGTACGATGAAGAAGATGAGGCACCTAAAAAGAAAACATTGGCTCTACAAGCTGAAAGCTACATAGAAGGCAATAATGAAGATTTTGATGAAGAAATTGAAATGCTCTCAAGAAAACTCGAGAGTCACTTATTGAAGAAAGAAAAGAAAATGAATATCTTAAAAATGAAAATCAAACTTCAAAAGAAAAATTGAAAATGAGAGATGTATGCATTGATGCTTTTAATGATGGAAAAATTATGAATATCCAACATGATGATAATGTAATAAATGCTGAAATAGCATCTTTAAAAAATGATCTTGCTAAATTTGTGCATGGAGAAGAGAACATAAATGTTGTGTTGGGGGCACAAAGGTCCAGTCTTGATAAATAAGGGATTGGGTATAATCCTATTAAAAATGTGGATAATAGGACTAATAATAATATTAGAATGATTAATAGTAAGTCAAGGCATAAACCACTTTATTGTTCACCATTTGTTACTTGTAAAAAATGTGGTTTTAAATGTCATTTTGATTCTAATTGCAATAAAATTAGAATAAAACAAATTTGGGTAAAGAAAAGTGATTTATATGCTACTAACCCAAAAGGACCCAAGAAGATTTGGGTACCAAAAAGATAGAGACTATTTGTTTGTAGGTGTCTCAAGATCAAAAAGGAGATGGATGATTCTTTACTTTGAGAGAGTAAGTTACCTATAAATTATTGGGCGGAATCTGTAAGTACCTCATGTTGTTTTTTTTAAATAGAGTTTTAATTAGATATATTATTTTAAAAACTCTATGGATTTCGTATTACAAGGGTCCATAACATCATTTATTATGTCAAATGCTCCATATTTAATATACATGAAAATCTTGATAAAAGGTTGAGGAATATGTTCAAATTTTATTTGATAATTTTGACCCTGATCTGTCAAAAGAAGAGAATGAGGTTTTTGCAGGGAAAAGTAATGTGGAACGTGGAAATCAAACAGCTCAATCCAGACAGTCTAAGCCATCTGCATTACAAGGAAAAATAGATGAACCAGGAAAACATGCAGACACCTAAATCCAGACAGCTCGATCCGTCTATTTTTGAAGGTAAATCAGATGAATATTCTGATGCAAAATCTGACATTCCAGAAAGTGAATCAGATGAACAAATGACCAATGACAGTCTTCCAAGAACAACCAAAGTAGTAAAAAAAATTATCCTCCTAACCTGAGTTTTAAAGACCTCAACATTGGGATGCCAAAAGAAGTGCTATCAAGAGATTTTTATTCAAAAATACAAAATTCAAATCTACACTAAGGAGCACAATTATCAAGATTTCTACTGGTAACAAAAGGTTGATATATAGGTAACAAATTACAAAGGTATGATTATATTGCTTACTTGTTATATGTGATTTTGTTATAACCTTGTTCTATTGTCATTCTTTATGCTTATTTTTTTTAATTTGGTAAATGGGGTGAGATAACTAACTTCAACTTAATTGATATGAATTATTTTTTGTTGATGACAAAGGGGGAGAGATATAACTTGATGATTTATTTCTTTTTGATAATGACAAAGGGGGAGAGATATTTGGGTATATTTAAATTGGTTTGAATTGGTATTCATGTTGATATTGAGATACTATATTATACTGGAATATGCAATGATGGTTATTTGGATAAAGTAATTTTAGATATTTGGGTATATTTAAATTGGTATTCATGTTGATATTGAGATACTATATTATACTGGAATATGCAATGATGGTTATTTGGATAAAGTAATTTTCTTTTGCTCCTTAATATGCATAAATTTAGGGGGAGCCATATACTAAGGGGGAGCATGTTGGTGCATAAATTGTCATAATCAAAAAGGGGGAGAATGTTGGTTTTTGATTTTATGATGTTTTGAATGATGACTAATTTAAGTATATTAGACATGTGCATGGTTCATGGTTTGTTATAATATTATAATTAATATGCATGGGGTATGGTTATTACATGAACACTTGTTGCTGATTTTCTTCTGTTGGTAAGTTGGAATGTTTTAAAATCATTTCAAATTTGATTTGGAGTTTATTAATGAAGATTTGATTTAGAGTCTATTAAGGAAGATTTGATTTGGAGTCTATTAAGGAAGATTTGATTTGGAGTCTATTAAGGAAGATTTGATTTAGAGGTTATTAAGGAAGATTTGAATTGGAATTTATTAAGGAATATTTGAATTGGAGTTTTTTAAGGTATGTTGGTATTTATAATTTTAATAATGACAAATATTATGGTCTTTTGTTATTAATTCCAGCTGGCCCAAATTGGTTCTTCTATTTCATTATAGTATTTCGTGGGTGCTTATTTATTTAAGGATTTTATCTTGCTTAGTGGAACCCACATTAGTTAGTGATATTTTGGTATTCTATTTTGAAAAGGAGACTTACAGAAGCTATTGGGTCTTATCCTTATTAATCTCCTTGTTCCTTTATTTAGGGTGTTTTGGTTTGACTTGAAAACATATCCTTGATTTACCAAATCTGTTGGACTCTTTAATTGCTAAAATCATGGTGTATATCAACTATGATATATGTTCTGTTGGTCAATATTGTAGCTTTAATTATGGGATTTAAATTATCTGATTTCTTGCTAACAAATATAGTCGTTGGCCTTCATGTTATATAAAGCTTCATCATGCTCGGTTATGAAGAGAGCCCAACAATTGGAAAGCAGCAATTCGTTCTTCTTAATTCTTATAGCTTTCTAATAGTCTTTCTAGCAATCAATGTTCTATTATCCTTAGGCTAGAAAGTTGATATTCCATTGGAATCACCATCATTGTAATCTGAAAAACAAAACTGTTAGCTTTGGTGGTCTAGAATTTCTAGAGTTTAGTGGGTCTGTTCAAAGGAAGCTTCAAAGGTCTCAGAGGTGAGAACAGGTGCAGAGGTGTACAAGTTGCAGAGGTGCAAAGGGGGCATTGGTATCCAACATCAAATTTGAGGCTTCTTTGTAACAGGGAGTTCTTTTTATTGTATTTAATTAAATATTATGTTTAATAAAAAGAGTCTCCAATCTTGGTGTGATTTTTACTTCTGTTTATCTCTTTAACTGTCATTCACGTTCTGCACTTTTTTGTTATTCACGCTACTATCCAGACACTAAAGTAGACAAGTCTAGCTGTCTGATAATAAGAAACGAAGAACATAAGCTAAAGCAGACAGGCGTAGCTGTCTGAATTAAACCTGTTGTAGAAAATTTCAAAAAAAATCCACCGTTTATCACTTTTAGCTTAAAACACCCCTTCACCCCCCCCCCCCCCCTCCCTCTAGTTGTGCACATGTACTTACGGTGAGTGAGAACCTTTTTTTTTTTTCTTCCCAAAATTCTCAAAATTGGGTAGAGAGTCGTGCTAATAAAATTTTATGAAAGATAACTAAAATCAAGATCAAAGATGATTAAAGAAAAGTGTGTATTTTCATAATATTTTGTATCTCCATTAATCACTTTACTATTGTCTTATTTATAGAAATAAGAACATCAATACTACTAGGAAATTATAAAACTCAAGAGTCATGAGTTTCAAAACTCAACATCCATAATACTATAAATCTAGACATATATAATTTTATAACAGCTCACTGAATGATTTGGAGTAATTTTTGTGGCTTAGTGATTCAAAGACAATATAAGAAGCAGTAATTTTTTAACCAAACAAGTATAACCTCTTGCTTCGCTACATAAATTTAAATTAGTCTAATTAATTTTATTCTTAAAATAATAAAATTTATAATTATAAATTATAAATTATAAAATTTTTAATTTATAATAATTTAAATAATTAAATAATTTTATATTTTATAACAAAACGAGCATATTGGAATGGATAATACTCTAGTATTAGTGACTTACTACATATAATTTTTTTACTAAATTTATAATTGTCTGACTAAGATCAAATCCAATGGTAATGTCAAAATGGCTATAGTCATTGCTATATTTTGACACCAAAAAGTGCTTTTTGGTGCTAAAATAGAACCCAGTCTCCAGTGATTGGTTCTATTTTAGCACCAGGTCGATCTATACTACATCATGAAAATTTGTGTTATCTTGCATAACATGATAATTGAGTACCAATGTGGTGAAGATAATGTTGAAGCTGCTGAACTACTTCATGAGAGGCCACTTCAAGTTTCACGAGAGCGAACACCCACTTTCAACGAATTCCTCGCTCGTAACAGGAAGTTGCGATCTACTGAGACATATTACGCACTTCGCAATGATCTTATTGAACACCTCTGGGCCCGTAGAGGAAAGGAAGCATGAGCATTTCAGTTGAACTTTTAATATAGTAGTACGTTTCCCGTGTTGTGGAAATTAGTTTAGCAGTTTTAGTTCCAATGCATGTAGACTCTTGAATCTATTAAAGTGATTATTATTATTGTTATTGTTGTTATTATTAGTTCCAATTTTAGTTCCAATTTTTATTTTTATTACTACTACTATTATTATAATTATTATTATTGTTATTATTTTTGTTATTAATATTAATATTATTATTATTACTATTATTTTATTATTATTATTATTATTAAAATTATTACTATTATTATTATTATAATTATTGTAATAAATTATTATTATTAAAATTATTACTATTATTATCATTATTATTATTATTATAATAATTATTATTATTAGTGTTATTATTATTTTTATTTTTATTACTACTACTATTATTATAATTATTATTATTGTTATTATTTTTGTTATTAATATTAATATTATTATAATTACTATTATTTTATTATTATTATTATTATTAAAATTATTACTATTATTATTATTATAATTATTGTAATAAATTATTATTATTAAAATTATTACTATTATTATCATTATTATTATTATTATTATTATTATTATTATTAGTGTTGTTATTATTTTTATTTTTATTACTACTACTATTATTATAATTATTATTATTGTTATTATTTTTGTTATTAATATTAATATTATTATAATTACTATTATTTTATTATTATTATTATTAAAATTATTACTATTACTATTATTATTATTATTATTGTAATAAATTATTATTATTAAAATTATTACAATTATTATCATTATTATTATAATTATTGTGATGTCAAAGGATGACTATAGTCATCCTTGGTTCTATATTTAGAACAAAGTATAGCATTTTGCTATTTTAGAACTAATTATAGAATTGGGTTAGATTTGTGTTTTAGCCATTTAATGCTATAATTTGACTATAAAACCAATTATAGCACCCCCATTAGATTTGCTCTAATGTCTCCAAAAAGGCTTAAAGTGTGCCACTATCAATTTCAATTTTTTTCCACTTATTTCTCTTCATACTTTTTTTATCACGTTTTTTTTTTCACTTTCTTTGGTTAAAAAGAAGAATATATAATCTTTGAATTATACTTCAGTTGTTCTAAAATTAGATATACATTCTCTCGCTTGTCTTTTGTTCGAGGTGGAGAGATTTAGTCCAGCACAAGTCGGGATACTCCTCATTATCAAAAAAAATATGAACTTTTAAAGATAATTTTATATTCTCAAATATAACCTTAATTAATTAGAAATTTAACTGTGATGGTTTAATATTGAAAATTATAATAAAAAAATAATGATAAATTAGTAACATTATGTTGTTTTATAGATTTGAAATAGAAATGTGTCTCTAATTTTGAGACCGACTAAAAAAAATATATCTCTAATTTTAGGACGGATTAAAAATAAAAATGTATTTCTAATTTTAAAACAAATAAAATATCCTTTTTAGCAATATATAGTTTCAAGTATAGTTGAATTTTCATTTAAAGACAATGCTACTTATAGACTAAGGGGCTATTTGTTTAGAAATCGAATGGAGTGAATAGATTTGAATGAATGACCTGAATCTGGCTCGTTGCTTGTTTTTGGTCTCGAATGGTCGAATCGGTAAGATGGACGAGCTGAATGGCTAAGTTAGATTTTTTGAACTGAATGGCTAAATGAGCAGCTGAATGAAGTAAAAAAATTAAAAAAATTTAAAAAAAATTAACTATTATATTAAGTAATATTAAATAAATTTACAATAATTTTGAATTTTTTCAGAAGGGTAAAATAATAAAGTTTTGTCATTCAGATGTTTCAGACATGTCAATTATCAAACAGCTTTTTTCATTCATATTTAGATTCAGCTCATTCAGATTCATTCAATTTTTATCAAACACCCCCTAACAAGTTTCTAAAATGCATTTAGAACTCTAAACACATTACATGCTCCATAAGATGGTAGATGAACAAGCATTTAATGCATAATTACAGAATTCTTGTACTTCTACCAGAATATTATTTCTAGGCAATTCTTTGAAGGGGATTTTGCAATGGGGCTTATCACAGGGCTCCAAAATTTTCAAACCCCACCATGTACCCATTCAAAATAATAAGTGGATGCATATAAATGTACTAGGTGAATAAACTTCTCAATCCATCTGTCAGATTTCTATTCTACTCTTGTCAAAATCCTATCATACTCTTTTAAGTTTTGACACAAATCCTCATGAAAAGGATCATGCCTTCTAAATACTCTAATAAATATATATTATTGCCTACAAATGGATTCAACAAATCACTAAGTAATAATATTAAAAATTATCATCAGAAGAGCTATCAACAGCACAAGTGCCATCAACAACTCTCTGCTCTTTCACTCGGATACTCGATCAACAGTCCATCCCCTTGAGCTTCATTTGATCTGTGCTGTCAACTTCATCTGATACACAAACCGGTCTTATAACACGGGGGCTGAAGTTTTGCCAAACTGTGAAACAGAATCAAGTCAGTTAACGGGAAGAAGCGTTTTAAGTGAAAAAAGGTTAAATCCCGAAGGCTGAAGGATCACAGACTGTATGGTGTAACAATTCAAAGGAAAAAGAAAATACTAAAGGAAACACAAGATACATACAAAGTATATAAATGAAAATAATACGAGGGTTTCAGAAGCTTAAACACTATTGACTTATTGAAGTCAAACTAACACATTTCAAACTCAAAATTGATATTGATTCCTTTGATTTTACTCAATATAGTATAGAATATTGTAACCTATCTAAAAAGTTTTACTCATTATAAGATATGATGTTTCATAATTTCTAACGAATCATCTCAATTTTGAATTTAAAAATGTTTCACATTGACTTTCAAAAGTCAACAATGGTCTTATAAACTGAAGAGGGAATATTTGTTTTGGGACTAAAATAAAAGTCTCGGATTAACAAACCTGTTTCACTGCAGCATTAATTTCATCTTCTATTTCAATGGTATCTGTAAGAAGTTGCGTATGTGTTCCCTGACCATTTACTGTGGATTTGTCTATGGCATGGTGGCCACCAGTTGACCACCCTCTAAAATCTAAGCCTGTTCTTCCATTGAAAACAGTCAAACTTCTTCCATCATGTTGCCCTGAAATATAAGCAAAAGCAGAGTTAGCAAATGACGCTACTGCAATTCAATTGGCTTTTGATAGCAAAAGAAAGAAGTAAACAACATAAACAAATGAATACTTAAGTGCATTAAATTGTAAAATTAGTAAATAATAAAAATGAACTATAAAAATATCGTATATGCATTAAGAAGATATACTTTTATTTTGCAAGTGCTATAAACTCTGAAGTATGTAAAATGCATAATAAAGGATAGTTATAGAAGGGAAACAAGTCCTCCATAGCAAACAAGGTACGTCCACTAAGCGACCTTTATAATAATGGCTCTGATTTCTAAATATTTAAAATTGGCAATGAAAATAATTTTAAGAACTCAAAATACCTCCACAGAAATGGTGTGGAAATAAAATAACGGCAAATGAACATGGCAGAACATACTATCTTTAATGTTGTTTGATGAGAGAGAAAGAATAATTGAGAATCTAGATACCAAACAGAACAAAATGATAAAGATAACAATTTAAAAAGGGGGAAAGATATTTACTACCATGTAAAGGATTAGGCTGAGAAATTGGACTAAATTGAGTTGAAGCATTTCCAAGCATGTGATTAGGAGTTCTAACAATATTGAAAGCACCAGGAGGACAAGGATATGAAACAAGTCCGCCATTGGCACATTATTTGGAAAAGGCTGCCTCACAATGAAACCAGGAAAACCAGGAGGTCCAGATTGTACAGTACCAAAATTAGTATAACCAATTGGAGCACCTGACTGTACACCACCAAAATTAGGAATTTGAGACGGCATATCAATGTAGTCGTCAACCATCATTCTTGATGGATTTGTCACCCATGCTGGAGCTGATGGCACATTTTCAAGCAGCGGAATAGTCTTGGGTGGTCGTACTTGATCTGCCATTTGAGAAGGGTGAGTATTTTGTTGGAGCAATAAGTTCTGTTGGTTTAGAGGCAGGATCATGAGTCCTTCATTCAATAGAGAAGTGTTTGTGTCAGGTTTAGACAAAAACTGATCGCGAAATGATAGAAACCCGTCAACACTGCTGCTGTATTCACCAGAACTATTAGCTTGTCCCACCACAGAAAGAAATTTATTGTCAGAAGATGTAGTCGAAGTAGTATTGAGTACACCTCCATGTGTCCAGTTAAGATCACCGTTACTAGTTCTCTCTTCACTCAGACTGCCTTGTTGCTTCTTTAGAAAATTTCTGTATTTCTGTAATGGAATTCACAACCTAATTACTTTAGTATAACCACTACAGTTTAATATTCGCTATTGTTCCTGATCTAGCATTCTTAAATCTTAACTAACAGAAGATTGAAAAATTAGAAGACTAACCTGAAGATGGCTAGCTATAATTTCTCTGGTAAGCTGGGGCTCATTCAAGATTTCAAGTATCTTCTTTGGAACTGCTCCTGCACAATAATCAATACAAAATTATTTTTCAGGACCAAGGCTGTAAGGGTAGTTTGGAAATGGTTCACCTAGTCAAAAAAAAAAAAAACAGATTTCTTATCTGCCACATCTTCTGAGCAGACTTCGTCAAGTTCAGTTAATAAGAGACTGTACTAAACATACTAGATTTTTAAAGTTCATGTTAATTAGAACTCAAAAGATGCCTGGTAGACTAAAAAAGTAAGACACTTACTTTCTACATCCAGCTGCTGAACTGCATCAACAAACTTTTTGTGCAACTCTTTTGTCCAAGCAAACCTTGGTTTCTTTGCCGCAACAGAGCCCTCATCAGGCCGAGTGTTTTCTTCTTCTATTTCCATGCTTCTGTCCCTTCGCTTTTTCAAGGGTAGGTTTTCCATATCCTCTTTGGTCATGACTGATGACTTGTTGGGATTTAATATAGTTTTCCTCATCACATGTTGCCAAATGTTCTTGAGCTCCAACATTCTAACAGGTTTCACTAGGTAGTCTCGGGCACCATTCATAACACCCTTCATTACATTTGGAGTGTCATCATTTGCGGACATCACTGCAGTTTTGATAAAGTTTATATGTACATTAGCCAAGAAAAGTTTAGTGAAGTCTACGAGGAAAGAATTCATTACTCAACATTGAGTTTCTAGACTATACTTATTACTGGAACGTCCATTTCAAGGCCTATAATCCTTAACAACTCGAACCCATCCATGTCAGGCATCCTAACATCAGTAATCACAATATCATAATTGTATTTGTTCTTCCGCAACAAGTCAAGAGCTTCAGTCGCTTTTGTTGTCTCAGTAACTGCATATCAAGAACCCACGAGTATTGGAATTTTGAACAAATGAAAGAAGAAATCAAAAGAACAGCAAAATTTGTAGCAGAACATGATGCACAAAATCAAAACTCCGAATTCACACCGAGTATTAGAAGAACAAGAAAATAAACTTCAAGTATCCGATAAAATAGTGCCATTTATTGCAATTTTGTCTCTATGTCGTTTAAAGAAATTGTGCTTTTGAATTCATTTCTCTTGCTTGGATACCCTGAGATCTAATCTTCAAGTCACTAACTAAACACAGACAAAAAATATATTCTCGAAGTCTATTTATTTGATCAATTGATGTTTTCTATCAATGAATATAATATTCCAAATCTTTCACGCCCACAAAAACAGGTATCCCACAATTAGAAAATCAAAAATTGATCAAATCAATTGCGACATCTTGAATATGATGATTATATGCCATATACCATAAAGATCAATCAAATTTAACTACATAAAATTTAAGAATGCAATCTTAGTAGGGTATCAACATAAAAGAAAATAAAAAAATAAAAAATAAAAAATAAAATAAAATAAAAAGAAGTAACAACTTAAGAATAAATTCTTATTTGGGTATCCATAAAAGCAGAGGATCTAGTTCTCATTCAATATATATATATATATATATATATATATATATATATATATATATATATATATATATATATATAAACATATATATAATATAATCAAATCAATACAATCTTTTATTTAACTAAATGATTTGCAGTATCAGTTGCATATATTATAAACAACTTTCGACACACAAAACCTCCACAACTCTATTGATAGTCAGCAAAAGTATTCTCAATTAATAACCCCAAAACCTGATCAGCTAACTACCCATAAATAAAAAAATATTAATTCGTATAAATTCGTATATATATATATATGTATATATATATATATATATATATATATATATATATATATGTATATATCAGACCTTGGTATTGACACTTTTGTAGCATTACGGCAAGAGTTTTGAGACAAGTCATATCGTCGTCAACGGCAAGCACCCGGAGCCCTTCCGGGAACTGGGTTTTCTTCATTTTTTCCGGCAACGGATTCTGATCCACAACATCATTATTATTATTTTCTGGCATAGTATAAACCCTGAGATTTCGCTTTATTTCAAAACTGATACGCAAAATCGATAATGATTTGTCTGGGAAATCAATTGGTAAAATCCTTATAAAGGATTTGGGGAAGAAGATACAATTTATTACTTGCATTGAAAGGTTTTATAGAAGCAAAAGGGGGAAGTAAAAGAAGCAAGTGCGGAAGCTTACTATAATTTGGGCAAAGGATAATTAATGCTGAGAGATTTTGGAAGGGGAAATTTATTACAAGAATAGATACTCAATCATTACGGCTTCAATGAGCCATTCTTGGGTGTGATCTTCATAATTATATATGGTTTTATTTTATTCATGAAAATAATATGACTAAAAATGGTTTTTAAGTTATTGTAAATTTTTATTACAAACGAACTTGTTTTGGTAACAATAATAAAAAAAACTGAACTAATATTTTCGTTTTAAAAAATAAATTTTGATTGTTATATTGATTGTGACGAGTTATATGGAGGAGTATATATTATAAACTGAATACTCCTATGTGGCAATGACTTAGGGCCTGTTCGGGAGAATGAGTTATTTTTAATGATTTATAAGTTAAAATATAGATCGACTTATAAGTTATTTTAAGTTGTGATTTATAAATAAAAATATTTGACATTAATTTAATTTATAAGTCAAAAATTAAGTTAAAATAAGTTATGAAGGTGTTCAGCTCATAATGACTTATACTTTAAAAATAAATATAAAAATTATTAAAAATGACATTAATAAAAAGAGGAGCAAAATAGATGAGGACAAAATAGACATTATATTTGATCAAACTAACTTATTTTAAAATGACTTACAAGTCATTTTAAAATAAATTATAAATACTTATTTTTTTTACTTAAAACTCAACTTATAAGTAGAAAATTAAGTCATTCCCGAACAGGTGAATAGTAATAAATGACTTAT
Organism: Panax ginseng; assembly: GCA_020205605.1. Lineage (NCBI taxonomy): Eukaryota > Viridiplantae > Streptophyta > Magnoliopsida > Apiales > Araliaceae > Panax > Panax ginseng. Next base: position 53,774,403 of record CM035130.1, on the reverse strand, counting down.
ATAATAAGTTATTTTTTGACCAACTTATAAGTCATTTCCGAACAGACTCTTAGTCAAGTTTAATTAAGGGGCTGTTTGATTGTAACTGAATGGCTGACCGATTCAGCAAAATCGTCTGAGTGGTTGAACCGGTCAGCCATTCAAACGATTTTGAGCTGAATGATTTAATCCAATTTTTTTAGCTGAATGGTTGAATGAACTTTTTTTTAACAATATTAATTATTATATAAGTAATATTAAATAAATTTATAACAATTTTTTAAATTTTTTTTTAGGGAAAAATAATAAAAATATGTTATTCTGATGTTTTAGATATGTCAATTATCAAACAACTTTTTTCATTCAGTTTTAGATTCAGCTCATTCAGATTCAGATTCATTCAATTTTTATCAAACACCCCCTAAGTCTATTAACAAAATCACGTAATCTATTAAATATACTAAAATGCAGTCCATGATATCATAGCTTGACATCTGTCATTCCTACAATTCAACACGTGTCCTGTCTAATTAATGTTCTTTAATACCCTTAACAAAACTGCACAGCTAACATAACAAATGAGGATGAAAACAAACCATAATTCATTCTCCTAAATTTTAAAATTTATAATCCCCTAAATCACTATAAATCTAAACTGTTTTGATAATATCAACTATTTTGATATTATCCTTTGTAATTTAATTATTTTTTTAATAAAATCACTACTTTATGTTATTAATTAATTTTTTGAATTTATAATATTTTAAATCACTACAAATCTAAACAGTTAATAGCATAATGTCATTCTCTTAATTTTTTAGATTTATAATCCCTTAAGTCACTACAAATCTAAACTGTTTTGATAATATCAACTATTTTGATATTATCCTTTGTAATTTAATTATTATTTAATAAAATCACTACTTTATCTCAAGACTACCCCCTACAATGTATATTCATTTGTTTTTCTGTGTAAAATTTGATAATTGTACAATAATCTATCATTTCTTATTATATTTTAATTTATTAATTACACAAACAAATTTATTATTAAAAAATTGAATAATCCCGCCGCAATGCGGGGGTTTGTATCTAATTTTTTCTAAGGTTAAGTTTTTTAAATTTTGAGTTTTATTTAAAAAATAATAATTTTAAAATTTATACAAAAGTACATCCTCTTGTTAAGAAGACTTTACATTACCCATCTATTTATTTTGTTTTGTTTTAACATATGTAACATTTTTTTATATAATTATACAAAAAAGTATTCTCTCTGTTCCAAAATTAAAAATACAATTTAATTTTTAAGTTTAAACAACGACATATTAAACTTTAAATTTGATATAAATTATAAAATTTTTAAATGAAATAAATTTTTTATTTATGATTTTTGTTATATACTATACAAAATACAATTATAATAATTGTATCAACTAAAAATAAATAAATTCACATAAATTTAATTCTAAAATTAAATATTATTGTTTAATATGTCGTCGTTTGATCTCAAAAATCAAATTATATTTCTAATTTTGGAACGAAAGAAATATTATGTGTTATTTTTTTGAGATTTTTTTTTCGTGTGTATAGTTTTATTCTTAAAAAACTTGGTAAGTTGGATTTTGGTTATTTTTCATGTGTCATACATGATTCGTTTTCCATAAATGAATCGAAAAACTCCTAATCTTTTTATCATAATTTTAATAGTACATCAATTAATTTAATATAGTAAGTCAAATTACTAAATAAGGAAATTATATCATATTAACTACGAAATGTATATACATGGAATCTAATTTATGTGGTTTTGATAAGCACGGCTTGAAAATACCAACTTTTAGAATTTTATTAAGCACTGTTTGCACTACATAAATAAGCACGGCTTGCACCACATAAATTAAATTGGGAAATAATATACATGTCTACGAATATTTAAAGATATTAAATTGCAATCGACGTAAAAGTATATGCGATAAAATAAAATAAATTAAAGTGTGACCCTTCTGCCTTCTTAATTCTTATCTATCTTATGTATGCACATTTATCGCAATTATTATTCAATTGAAAACTTTCATAATGTATAGCATGTATATAAATTTCGTAGTTAATTTGATATAATTTCCTTATTCAGTCATTTGATCTACTGTATTAAATTAATTAATGTACTATTAAAATTAGAGTAAAATACACTGACACCCCTGTAGATAATTATAATAACACTCACCACTCCTCTAATTTATTTAATTTTAATTTTAAAATTGATGTGAATTTATTTAATTTTTGTTAATACAATTATTATAATTGTATTTTGTATATTATATAACAAAAACTATAAAGAATCATCTGACATCATATTTGTCTTTTTTAAAAATTTTGATAGTACTTATACTAATTAGAATATGAAAGAAAAAGGTAGAACCAAAATTTGTGAAATTAAGTTTGTGTTTTTAATTATATAGTTGATGTCTATTTTATCATATTTTAAGATATATTAAAGTGTTTCAAGGACTTGTAAGATTTTTTTAAAAAAATTTGTGGAGTGTTGCTACGATGATAAAAAAAGCTTATAAAAATTAGTTTACAAAATGATAAGACATAATGTAATTAGTGGATGATCCATTATATATGGGTGTGCCTAGTAATAGTAACAAATCACCATTTTGTAAGTAATTTTTTGTAAGGCTGAATAATACTTCTGTTCCTTTAAGTTGTTACTTCTGTCCCTTCAAGTTGTCACTTACTTTTAAAATCGTCCCTAAAGTTCATTTTTCGTCAATTAGATCCTCAAAGTGATATTTTTTTGGTTTTTCTATTCTTTTTTACCCGATTTGATTGTAACCCGACCCATTTATCTTTTATCAAATATCTTTTACCAAATTCAACATTTTTTTGCACTTCTGTCCATCTAAGTCACTAGATTTTATTTTTTTATTTTTAGAAAAAAACTTTATTTTCGTAAAATAATAAAAATTTATTTTTAAAAAATAGTAAAGTTAAAAAAATATATATTCAAAAAATAAACCTTTATTTTTAGAAAAAAATATAAATTTACAAAAAAAAAATGAGTAAAATTTCATAAAATATAAATTAAAAATAAATAAATAACACTTTAGTTTTAGAAAAAATAAAATGAAAATTTATTTTCCTAAAAAATAGAAATTTTTACATTTTTAAAAGTGAGTAAAATTTCATAAAATATAGATTCAAAAAAATAAAACAAGAAAATAAAACAATATTTTAAAAAAATTGTAATTTTAATTCTTAAAAAATGAGTAAAGTTTCATAAAATATAGATTGAAAAAATAAAACTTAATTTTTCAGATAAAAAAGAAATTCTTATTTTCTTAAAAAATAAGTAAAATTTCAAAAATATAAATTAAAAAAAAAAGTTTAAAATAAAAAAGTAAAATAAATTTAAAGTAAATTAAGTAAATGAGTAAAAAGTAAATAAAGTAAATGAGTAGAGTTTTATAAAATAAATTTACACAAATTTTAAAAAAATAAAAAAATTCTATTTACTTTTGTTAAATCTATATTTTATGATACTTTAATCATTTAAAAAATATTTATTTTTGGAAATATAGTTTTAATTTTTTTTTTTTTATACGCTTTTTAAATCTATATTTTATAAAAATTTACTCATTTTTTTAAAAATAAAAATTTATATTTTTTCCTAATATAAAGTTTTATTTCTTTGAATCTATATTTTATTAAATTTTACTCATTTTACAAAAATAAAAATTTCTATTTTTTTTGAAAATATAGTTTAGTTTTTTTTTTGTTTGAATCTAAATATATTTTATGAAACTTTACTCATTTTTTAAAAATAAATTTATATTTTTTTGTTCAACTTTTTTTTGAATCTATGTTTTATGAAACTTTACTCATTTTAAGAAGAATAAATAATTTTTTTTTTCCTAAAATAAAGTTTTATTTTTTAAATCTATATTTTATTAAACTTTATTCATTTTTTAAAAATATAAATTTTCTATTTTTTGAAAATATAATTTTATTTTTTGTATTATTTTTTTGAATCTATATTTTATGAAACTTTAATCATTTTAGAGATAATTAATTTTTTTCTAAAATTAAAGTTTTCTTTTTTTTTTTTTTGAATCTAAATTTATTAAACTTTACCATTTTTTAAAATAATAAATTTCTTTTTTTTTCGGAAATTAAGTTTTTTTGAATATATATTTTATAAAAATGTACTCATTTTTTTAACAAAAATAAAATTTTCTTTTTTTTGGAAATAAATTTTTTTTTGTGAAAAAAAATTAAAATAAAATCGGGTAACTTAGAGGGACAGATGTGCAAAAAATATCGAATCAGGTAAAAGATTAATGAGTCGGGTTACAGTCAAATTGGGTAATGCAGATAAAAATATCAAAAAATATCATTTTAAGGATTCAATTAACAAAAAAATGAACTTTAAAAATAATTTCAAAAGTAAATAAAAATTTAAAGAGATCGAAGTGTCATTTAACCTTTTTTATAAGATTATTTTGTTATTAAAGTAGTATCACTACAAAAAAACCAATCATTGCCAACGGGTCCTGCCGTTGCCTATGACTATAGTGCCGTCGGCATTGAGGTCATTAGCGATGATACTGGCTTCGAGACGCCTGTCGCACCACGTGTCGTCATACAGTTCCGTCGCCCGCCAAATCGGCATCATTATCATTATCATCGACGACCGGGTCATTATGCGACGACACAATGTCAATGCCGATGGCTAGAGCGACGGCGAGACCGTCGTCAAAGACTCCATAAAGTTTTTGAGGGAAAAACTCATTCCCGACGGCATGCCCGTCGGCAATGACTTTTATAGCCGTCGGCAATGACTTTTACACATGACTGTCGCTATATGTCATTGGCGTCGGCACGAACTTCGCCATTACCCCCGTCCGGCAATGACTATATACATTTTGAATTTTTTTTATAATTTCACAATTTTCCTGTTCATTTACAAATATAAACGTACACCTGTTATAAACTAATAACAACCATCAAATAACAAGCAAATATCATACAATTCACCATTGAAATAGTAATCCAAATCAAGTATATAGATAAAAAATATAATGGCCGTCGGTACAACTCAAAAACTGTACAAGTACATACATGAAACTCAAAATATAACATAAAATAAACTAACTACAACCCGTCGCCTGTCTCCATGTCATCGACTCGGCGGTCATCGCCCTGTACTGGAGGAGGCTGTTCGTCATCAGCTCAGCGGTCATCACCAGTGCCTCCACCTCCACCTCCACCTCCACCTCCACGAGTCTCGTCAACAAGACCCTACAAAATTAAAATATTAATAACAAAGTCAAAATGAAAACATATTTACATTATTTTAGTTTGTGTTCTTCAAGTTAGGCAGACGAGACTCGAACTCGGGCTCCGTATATCAGAATCGAATTCCGTTAGTTGTAACTCGTGTCTATTGCCTATGCGATGCTATTGCCTGTGTTTACGTGTCGTTTGGACAACCGGGACGGGTTTTGGTCTCTTTTTCCGCTATTTTTTTAAGTTTTCTCAAGTTAGGCGAACGGGACTCGAACTCGGGCTCCATATATCGGAATCGAGTCCCGTAAGTTATAACGCGTATTTATTGCCTATGCGGTGCTATTGCCTGTATTTGCGTGTCGTTTGGACGATTGGGGCGGGTTTTGGTCTCTTTTTCGGTTATTTTCCTAAGTTTTCTCAAGTTAGGCGGATGGGACTCGAACTCGGGCTCCGTATATCCGAATCGATTCCCATCAATTGTAACACGTGTCCATTGCCTTTGCGGTGCTATTGCCTATGTTTGCATGTCTTTTGGACGACCGGGGCGGGTTTTGGTCTCTCTTTTGGCTATTTTTCTAAGTTTTCTCAAGTTAGGCGGACGGGACTCGAACTCGGGCTCCGTATATCGGAATCGAGTCCCGTCAATTGTAACGCGTGTCTATTGCCTATGCGGTGCTATTGCCTATTTTTGCGTGTTGTTTGGACAACCGGGGCGGATTTTGGTATCTTTTTCGGCTATTTTTCTAAGTTTTCTCAAGTTAGGCAGACGAGATTCGAACTCGGGCTTCGTATATTGGAATCGAGTCCCGTCAGTTATAACGCGTGTTTATTGCCTATACTATGCTATTGCCTATGTTTGTGTGTCGTTTGGATGACCGAAGCGGGTTTTGGTCTCTTTTTCGTCTATTTTCTTAAGTTTTCTCAAGTTAGGCGGACGGGACTCGAACTCGGGCTCCGTATATCAGAATCGAGTCCTGTCAATTGTAACACGTGTTTATTGCCTATGCAGTGCTATTGCATGTGTTTGCATGTCGTTTGGACGATCGGAGTGGGTTTTGGTCTCTTTTTTGGCTATTTTCCTAAGTTTTCTTAAGTTAGGCGGACGGGACTCGAACTCGGGGTCCGTATATCGGAATCGAGTTCCGTCAGTTGTAACGCGTGTTTATTGCCTATGCGGTGCTATTACCTGTGTTTGGGTGTCGTTTGTACGACCAGGGCGGGTTTTGGTGTCTTTTTCGGCTATTTTCTAAGTTTTCTCAAGTTAGGCGGACGAGACTCGAACTCGGGCTCCGTATATCGGAATTGAGTCTCATCAGTTGTAACGCGTGTTTATTGCCTATGTGATGCTATTGCCTGTGTTTGTGTGTCGTTTGGACAACCGGGACGGGTTTTGGTCTCTTTTTTCGGCTATTTTCCTAAGTTTTCTCAACAGTCCCAAAACGGGGACTATTTGAGATTCACTCCTACTAAGTGAATCTCAAACGGCTTTCTAAGCTTCCTAAACTATATGAAAATATGCACGTATGAAATTGAACTCTTTCCTAGAACAAAAGAAATACTATCTTGAGAATGAATTATGAACCACAATAAAAGAAATTAATTCATCAATTCTCATGAGTATATAAAATAAAAGACAACATATTAAATAATCCTCTAAAACATAATTAGAATAACACAATGCTACCATTTAATTAAGCAACAAAATAGAAACAAAGACATGATAATTTATATTGAGAAAGCATTATAGATCCTTTCAAATAGATGTATCTCAACCAAAAGTACACATGCTACATTTTTAACATGAGAATCATTGAGATCTCATCTTAATTAAGCTAGCTTACTAGGTAATGAGAAAGGCGCTATTTCTCCCCATTTTAATTTTCTTTAATTATACATTATACTATTTTGTGTTTTCAATGCCAATTTTGCTTTGGTGTTTTTAATGCCAACTAATTTTTTAAAAATAAATTCAAATGTTATCAATAAAGATGGGTATCTTCATACATATATAATGTATCCATATTTGAATATTATTTTTATTATTTATTTATTATATCGGTCTTACTTTTTTTCTTTTTCTCAAACAACATGTGCGTCTTTTTAGCAAACAACATGTGCGTCTTTTTAGCAAGTTTCAATGCGGATCATTATGATCACTTCTTTCAAAATCAAGAATATATGTCAACATCTCAAAGAGAACTTGACATCATCTGCTTCGATGCAGGATATATTTAGGTTCAACACTATACAAGGTCTCAACATTTTCATTCACCCGAGAAGAGATGCATCCCACATTAAGATTTAGTAGATAAAAATATTAGTCATGAGGTATATCTTGCTTGAAATTATGCATTCAGCATTGGGAGTATTCGGACTCTTGTATATAGTAGGTTGAGCGATTACGAGAAAGGAAAAAATAATTCTTTTTTAAAGAATGAATTGAAGAAAAAAGACCAATGTGTAGGAGTTGTCATTAAAAATCAATAATGAATAAAGTGAAGCTTGAATAATGAAATGGAAAAACCTATAACAAGAATGTGTGCAGGCAATTCAGAATAAAAGAGTAAATATTCGTAAATAAGCAAACCTCTTTAATTCGATCTCAATAGTCAATAACACTTTAAGTGAGCAAAAACTCAAGTAACATAGTAAACAAAATCTAATCTTTTAACGGTACATAACACAATAACATTGGTAAACACTAAAAACAATCCAAAACCTTTAAAAGGGATTATAGCATTCACAGGGACATCTTAACAAACAGTTGGCACGTTATTTAGTATCACCATTACTAACATTCATACACTTCAAAATACTCACTCAATACGCACATACATAGACTATGAGAATGAGTAAAGAGACTTACCCTCTATAGCTAAACTCTTTCTATCTCTGCTATCGTGTTGAACTTACATATATGTTGTCTATGCGGTGCTATTGCCTGTGTTTGCGTGTCGTTTGAACGACCGGGGCGGGTTTTGGTGTCTTTTTCGGCTATTTTCTAAGTTTTCTCAAGTTAGGCGGACGAGACTCGAACTCGGGCTCCGTATATCAGAATCGAGTCCCGTCAGTTGTAACGCGTGTTTATTGCCTATGCGGTGCTATTGCCTGTGTTTGTGTATCGTTTGGACAACCGGGACGGGTTTTGGTCTCTTTTTTCGGCTATTTTCCTAAGTTTTCTCAACAATCCCAAAACGGGGACTATTTGAGATTCACTCCTACTAAGTGAATCTCAAACGGCTTTCTAAGCTTCCTAAACTATATGAAAATATGCACGTATGAAATTGAACTCTTTCCTAGAACAAAAGAAATACTATCTTGAGAATGAATTATGAACCACAATAAAAGAAATTAATCCATCAATTCTCACGAGTATATAAAATAAAAGACAACATATTAAATAATCCTCTAGAACATAATTAGAATAACACAATGCTACCATTTAATTAAGCAACAAAATAGAAACAAAGACATGATAATTTATATTGAGAAAGCATTATAGATCCTTTCAAATAGATGTATCTCAACCAAAAGTACACATGCTACATTTTTAACATGAGAATCATTGAGATCTCATCTTAATTAAGCTAGCTTACTAGGTAATGAGAAAGGCGCTATTTCTCCCCATTTTAATTTTCTTTAATTATACATTATACTATTTTGTGTTTTCAATGCCAATTTTGCTTTGGTGTTTTTAATGCCAACTAATTTTTTAAAAATAAATTCAAATGTTATCAATAAAGATGGGTATCTTCATACATATATGATGTATCCATATTTGAATATTATTTTTATTATTTATTTATTATATCGGTCTTACTTTTTTTCTTTTTCTCAAATAGAACTCGTCTATCTCTGCTTGTTATATCATAACAGAGATAGATGTAAGCTATTTATAAGAGTCTAGAACTCGTCTCTCCCCTCCTAGTTCTAGACTCTTATCTCCGTTAGCGACCATATCCCTAAGCTCTGATACCATTTGTGATGCACCCAAAATAGGTCCACACGACCAATTCTGAGTCGCCAGATATCATACTATAAAAATCAAATACAAACTTCATTTATACAACTGTTGAACTGTCGTGCAGAATACGACCACAGTTAAACTGTGAGTTTTAATACAAATATATGTAACTCTCATGGTGCCTTGACCACAACCTTACAATGGTACCTTACATAAAAGTACAGTCCATAACTATTTTAGAAATTAAAAATCTTTGGGAAGTGCTCAAGGAAACTTTCGTACATGGCAGGCCATGCGTCCAGGTTATGATAGATATCATATGTCCACAGAATTATCCTTGGTTGACCCAATAGTCCCCAAAGAAAAATAAGAAGATTGCTATCATCTTCTTTCCAATGGTGAGTTTTCTCTTGACATATAATTATCTCCGTTGTCTCCAAGTGAGAATTATATTTCAAATAAACTCTAAGATTATATAGGTAGTGCTTGTAGATATACTCAAAGAAGTGGATGTACAACCCCTGCCTTATGATAACACGAGGTTGTATGTCATTGACATCTTGTATGATAGTGGAAAAAGACCTTTTCAAAGTTGGGTTCACCTCACCCTATTCGGTTCTCGCAAAAATTAAATATCAAATGACGTATACAATATGACACACTTATCTAAAGTTCTCAATAAAATTATTTCCATACTATTTCAGAGAACCTCAACAAATATAGACCACCGCTTCTATTCTCCTGTTACCCCGCTTTCGACCAAATTACACTCTTATTACCTTAGAAGAAAAGCTCAAGATCTTTGAAATAGTGAGGAGTAGTAGAGACTTCTCTTCTTCTTTCTCTTTATAATTTCTCTCTAATAATTGCTCTATAGCTTTAGTGAATTGGTGAAAAATAATTAAGGAATGAGCTTCTATTTATAGGAAAATATAGTTTCAATAATTGCACGTTTTGGGGCTCGAAATATTACGGTATAATACCTTCATCTTTTCCTTCATTTTTAATTTAGTCCTGCAAGTATTATCAAACTTGCACCACCTCCCCTAATAGCAAATCATGTGAATCAATAGTTCTAGACATGTGAAAATACAAATTATAGTATAGTACATCCATCTATACCTCCATTTTTAACTTAGTCATGCAAGTATTACCAATCATGCACCAACTCCCCTAATAGTAAATGAATGTGAATCAATAGTACACACATGTGAACAAATAGTTATAATCATGTGAATCAATAGCAATTAATTGCCCATTTATCCAGGTTAATTACGCGATTGGTCATATAACCTCGGACATCAATTATTATCGAAATAAATGTCGATTTTCACTAACACTAATAATTCAAACACAATGGAACTATCAATTTCATCTTTAATCAACACGAACTTATTCATAATTAATATTATAATTCACAATATTTAACAACGAATCGTTCCCGAAAGAGGAGCTTTCCGATAAAGATTTCTCCTTATTGAGTGCGCATGATTAGGTGACCAAACCTCTCCTTGATGAGAACTTCTAGACATTGTCAATATTGTAAATAATAATATGAATAACTTTAATATCTCAATTATTGATTTAATAATATAACATATTATATAGATGATCTTTGTTATTGAATCGATAATATGAGAGATATGATCACAACAATTCTGTAGCAATAATTGAGTATATAAGCGGTGACTTCTTACGTAAGCATCGATACCCAATACTGGTGTAATACTATTTCTATTCGACCACGCGTATTCTTGTACTTTTACTACTCAGGGTAGTTCAGCGGTTTTAACGGTAACACTTTAGCCATTATTTTTATAAAAGATAATTTTGTCATTTTTAACTACGACAATACTTACATGGTGGGGGTCCGGCAATGATTGTCTTGTAAATGCGGATATTCCCAAACAAAAGAATATTCTCCGACCAATCGAATATTATATAACAACTTGCTTACTTTGCAAAATTTATAAATATTACCCACAACTATAACATTATATCAAATCCACACCATAATATTCAAAAAGAATATTTCGAGAAATTTAAATCTTTATTCATAAAATTTGGGGTCTCACAATCTCCCCTCCTTATGAAATTTTGCCCTCGAAATTTACGTATGTACCTGGTATGCCGAAAAGGTGGGGATACCTTGCTTTCTTTTCGGATTGTGCCTTCCCGGTTATATCCTCTGTATCATGATTTTTCCATTGCTCATCTCTTGTATTTTAGATATCATTCTAGAATATATCTTCAAAACAAAGGTTAATTGACATATCACAATTTGTCAACTTATCAAGTAAACAATTTCAGCTTAGGTAAGTCACACACTAGCGAAGTATATAACTTGTCTCTCCCCTCCTAGTTCTAGACTCTTATCTCCGCTAGCGACCATATCCCTAAGCTCTGATACCATTTGTGATGCCCCCAAAATAGGTCCACACGACCCATTTTGAGTCGCCAGATATCATACTATAAAAATCAAATACAAACTTCATTTATACAACTGTTGAACTGTCGTGCAGAATACGACCACAGTTAAACTGTGAGTTTTAATACAAATGTATGCAACTCTCATGGTGCCTTGACCACAACCTTACAATGGTACCTTACATAAAAGTACAGTCCATAACTATTTTAGAAATTAAAAATCTTTGGAAAGTGCTCAAGGAAACCTTCGTACATGGGAGGCTATGCGTCCAGGTTATGATAGATATCATATGTCCACAAAATTATCCTTGGTTGACCCAATAGTCCCCAAAGAAAAACAAGAAGATTGCTATCATCTTCTTTCCAATGGTGAGTCTTCTCTTGACATATAATTATCTCCGTTGTCTCCAAGTGAGAATTATATTTCAAATAAACTCCGAGATTATATAGGTAGTTGTAAGACCCCAACTTTTATGAATAAAGATTAATTTCTCTCGAAATATATTTTTAAATATTATGGTGTGGATATAATATAATGTTATAGTTGTGGGTAATATTTACAAATTTTGCAAAGTAAGCAAGTGGTTATATAATATTTGATTGGTCGGAGAATATTCGTTTTAACAGAAAATATATTCGTATTTGACGACACAATCATTAGTGGATCCCACAATCTAAGTATTATCGTAGTTAGAAAACGGCAGTAATTATCTTTTATAAAAATAACGGCGGAAGTTTTACTGTTAAACCGTTGAACTACCCTAGTAGTAAAAGTACAAAGAATACGCTGGGTTGCATAGTAGCACACCAGATTGATTATTGATGCTTACGTGAGAAGTCACTCGCTTATACTCAATTATTGCTACAAGAATCGCTTTGCATCATATCTCTCATATTATTGATTCAATTATTGTCACAAAGATCATCCGTGATAATATGTTATATTATTAAATCAATAATTGAGACGACAAACTTATTTATATTATTAAATTGCAATATTTACAATGTTTAGAAGTTCACAAAGAGAGGTTTGGTCATCTAATTGCATGCTAATAATAAGGAGAAATCCTTATCGAAAAGCCCCTTTCTCGGGAGCGACACGGTCGTTAAATATTGTGAGTTATAATATTAATGATGAATAAGTTCGTGTTGATTAAAGATGAAATTGATAGTTCCATTGTGTTGGAATTTTTAGTGTTAGTAAAAATCGACATTTATTCCGATATTAATTGATGTCTGAAAGTTATACTGACCAGTCGGGTAATTAATCGGATAAATGAGCAATTAATTGCTATTAATTCACATGATTATAACTATTTGTTCACATGTGTGTACTATTGATTCACATTCTTGTACTATTAAGGGAGTTGGTGCAAGATTGATAATACTTGCATGACTAAGTTAAAAATGGAGGTATAGATGGAGGTACTATACTGTAATTCGTATTTTCACATGATTATAACTATTGATTCACATGATTGAACTATTGATTCACATTATTTACTATTAGGAGAGGTGGTGCAAGTTTGATAATACTTGCAGGACTAAATTAAAAATGAAGAAAAAGAGGAAGGTATTATATTGTAATATTTTGAGCCCCAAAACGTGTAATTATTGAAAATATATTTTCCTATAAATAGAAGCTCATTCTTCCTTCATTTCTAACCAATTCACTAAAGCTATAGAGAAATTATTATAGAGAGAAATTATAGAGAGAAAGAAGAAGAGAAGTCTATTACCTCACTATTCCAGTATCCAGTCTTCTTCTAAGGTAAGGGGTATTATTCTTTCGTATTCATGAAGAGAGTTATTTTCTTTCAATACTCGTAAGAGTTTTTATTCCATTCTTTATTATTAAGTTGGAATAACCTCTCTATGCGAAGTACCGTAAATACATGGTGAAATTCTTCTGTTATTCCATTCTTTATTATCCCGTTGGAATAACCTGTCTGTGCGGTCTATTGCATGCCTGGTGAATTCTGTTGTTATTCCATTCTTTATTCTTATGTTGAAAAAACCTGTTTATGCGAAGTACCGCATACATGGTGAAATTCTTTTGTTATTCCATTCTTTATTATTCTGTTGGAATAACCTATCTGTGCGGTCTATCGCATGCCTGGTGAATTCTGTTATTATTCCATTCTTTATTATTCTGTTGGAACACCACATGCGTGAAGAAGATTACGCATGATCTCGGTTCCATTCTTTATTATTCTCGTTGGAATAACTTCGCTCTATGTGGATTACCGCATGCATGGTGAATGATCCTTCATATTCATTCCTTATTAAATTGTGGAAATGATCATCTCACGTGGATTACTGCATGGCCGCAAAAAAATCCATTTGCGCTTCATATATTCTATTATACTAAGTTGATTAAAGTTTTGCTTCAGCTCTCCATGAAATTAGTAGAATATCCTCGGATATTTGTGCTTCATCCAAAGATCTTTTCATGAAAATATTCTTCCGAGCATTCTTGAATTTTACTCCACAAAGCAAGATCATGTTGAAAATTTGGACGTAAATGATTTCGTGGATAAATTAACTTATAAATCTTTAAAATTTATTCTTGAACTTGTTTTATTGAATTATTATGTCATTGTCATCATCCTCATGCTTATATTGTGAAGAAAGTCATCTTTGCTTACGTATACATAGATGGACTTGGTATGATTATGTCCAGGGATCATTCTAGATAATCATGACCGTAATATTATAAATGATGTGGTAAAAGTCCTTAGTAGCTTCGTAGGTGCATTGATGGACGCTTTTTGGTATAATTATGACCAAGGATTATTCTAGATAGTCATGACCATTGATGATTTAATGAATATCCTTGGCCCATATTGCAGGATGACTCGATGATGTGGTTTATTTATTAAGTTGAGTCTCAGCGATAAAAATTGATGAAAACATTTTAAATCATAGAAGATAGTAGATATCATGCTCTACTTAACTCTTCTAATGGATTGCTTATTCCGCTGCAGTTAAACTTGATGTTTATTATATTTTATCAGTTTAACATTGTTGAAGACTAATGATAATTTATTATGCATTATCTTAGTCATAATATTTCTTACTGGGCTAGTTGAGCTCACCCTTTTGCTTTCATTGTTCTCTTCAGGAAATGAGAACATAGCCGGGACTAGTCGGGGAACGGAGTGATGGTTTGAGATGGTGTATTAGTAGTCCTCACTATTCTATAAAATAGTGTGACAATAAATGTAATGAGGACTCTATTTGAGAGTGGATATTGTCTAGAAGGCAACATTCCTGTTTAAACTCTCAGCTATGTTTTGTCGTATATTACACGACTGTTGTATAATTAAGTTTGTTCTGTTGTTTTCTAACTACGACAATACTTCCGTGGTGGGAATCCACTTAATGATTGTCTTCGTCTGATATTCCCCACAAAAAAGAATATTCCCCACCAATTGAATATTATATAATAATTTGCTTACTTTGCAAAATTTATAAATATTACCTACAACTATAACATTATATCAAATCCACACCATAATATTCAAAAAAAATATTTCGAGAAATTTAAATCTTTATTCATAAAATTTGGGGTCTCACAAAACATATATATAGAGAGGAGATGAACTGAAAATCTTACATGGTTATGAGAGTACCAAACTAGCCCCAATCCTTGTACAAGTGCAGGTACGACCTCTCCGGAGTTATGGCAATGAAATGGTGAGGCACGACCAATGTAAATTGCAATGACCAAATGGAAAATGCAGAGCTTCAAAGAGGATGAGGGAAATGGGCTTAATCGGGCAAGATGAGGGAAATGAGCAAATTCAATTGACTAGATAAGAGAATCAATATTGCAAATTTGAGAATTAAGTGGGAAAATCAGATAGTAATGGGAAAATTTGAGAGGGAAACAGAAATATGAGAGAGGGAAAAATGAGTCGTTGCCGTTGCGAACCAGGGTTTTAATTAAAAGAACTCATTCTCGACGGCAAAATCGTCGATAATGACCCCGTCGAGATTGAGTTATTATAGATGGCATTGCCGTCGCCTTTGATTTATGTGTCCGTCGTCAATGAGTTTTTCCTCTATCACCAAATTTTCGCACCAAATTATCCCACGGGATATTGCATTCTCGACGATAGACATTATCGACGGCGTCGCTGTCGGCCTTAAGGTCATTAGTGATGGGATATATGCCGTCGCCAATAAGACCGTCGTCGATAACCCTTTTTCTTGTAGTGTATTAAAATTTGTGTGGTACAACAATCACCTAGAGAGAGTATTTAATAGAAACATAATAGACACGTGTTAGTTGCAGAAGCAAGAGAGGATATTCGTCACCAATCACCATGGTGAACACGTAGCTGAAGACATATGAATCTGACGACTCACGTGACTTGAACCTCGAATCACTCGTATAAATAAAGTTTCTTGCATTATGTGAATGTTAATATCTCTCTCTTTATTACACCAAAATCTCTATTGTTCACATAAATATTGTTACTAGTTTGGTACTTGTTATTGATAAAAATAGATGTATTGAAATATTGTAATTATTGTATTTACAAAGAAAATCAAAACTTTATATAGGTTACTATTACTATGCAGAGTGGAGGCCAAGTATATTTTTGTTCACCAAGATAAATTTGGAGGCAAAGTATAATATCCAGAAAAAATAAATAACATTTAAATTTTAAATATTGTAATTGTTTTTTTTATATTTGGGTCAAATTATATTTATTTTATGTGGACAATAATAAGTATGTGATTATATTAGTTTGGGCTTTTTAACTAATTAGGTCAACCTAATTTCTATATATTTAAGTTTGTGTTGTCAAACTGTTTGAGCCCTATTTAAAGTGTTGGGTTTAAAAAATCAAATTAGATTAGGAGTAACACTAATATATTAGGTTAAGCCCCTTCTTAATACATGTGCTGACATTAATCAACTAAACAAAAGGAGAAGTTTTGACACAACGAGAAACGAAGAAGAGGCAGAATAAGGCTGTGAAACAAAAAGAAAAATTTGGGGAAGAAGATTGTGAGACTATATTTGACATAATCGTATCTCCAAAAGATAATTATTAAATTTATTTTTTCTACTATAACAATGATATTATTTTGTTGTTAAGAGGATATACATACTGTTATATTCAGATGTAGAGATTGTAAATTGAAGTAATATTGGTGTAACTTTGATTAATGTAGAAAAAATATAAATTAAAGGATCTAAGCAAATTTTCTATTATTGCATGTCATAATTAATAGTGCAAATTCGTTATAGTAAAAAGTAGAAATTTGGAAGTAACCAAATTGGAATCGAAACCGAACCAAAAATCGCATCGAATCAAGCACTCAATTAAAACCGCACCAAATCTGCTCTCCGTATGTGACGGTTTTAGGTGGGTTGAATAACCAACTTTATGGTTCCGATTTGGTTACTAGCCAAAACCGCACGCATAAAACTGAAACCGCACCATGTGTGTGTATGTATGTATTATCTCTAGTAAATTCTAAAGTTACTTTTCACTTGAACACGCTCAAAGAAAACCCCAGTCTTACATTGTCATTTTTTCACCAATTGAAAGAAGATTGTTATAGGTTATAGAGTCAAAAATTAAGCAATTGAGTTTTGGAATTTCAAATTTGTTTGACGCGTTGTTGGAAGGGCTTATAACTGAGGGGCCAAATTCGTTGGTTCGAGCACTTGATGCATTGGTTAAGGTCAATGCTATAATAGTAATAGTCTAATAGATTATTTTTCAAATTAGGTATAGTTAGGATTATATTCTATAAGTCCTCACTGCAATATATAAGATAGAATTTCATTCTATCTCCAGTATATACTTTAATTTTTGGGGAACTAGATAAACCTTCTTACTTGTTATCGAATATATGGTCTCCGTTGTTTTATATAGCGTATGTTTTAGTTATAAAGCATCATTCCTTTATTATAAACTAAAACTATTTTATGTGTCTCACTATTCTATGATTTGATGGTGAATTTGACATGTTTGGCAGAAGAAATTTTAGTTCTATGCTTGATATTATTCCCATTGCCGACTCTGTTACTAAGTTAATTATTCGATGTAAGTTCTATGTTAAATTTTATTGAAGGCTTAAACTTTATTGTTGTTTCAATTGGTTTGGAACCGAAACCGCACCAATTTAAATCGCACCGCACACTTTAAAACCGCACCGCACCGATCACAAGTGGTTTTGTGTGCGGTTTTGAATTTTTCAAATCGCACCTAAGCGGTTTCGGGTGCGGTTTGGACTTCAAACAGCACCATGCTCACCCCTAGTAAAAAGTATCCAATTGAACTACTTTTATACTAATCCATCAGAATCAAAATCTTCTTAGGCAGTGATACATTGGATTGGCACATATATTTTAATTTGATTGAAAAGTTATTGAATGTTTAGAAAGATTACTATGCCTTGCAACATTATATCAGGTTTTAAGCTTTGTAAAAGGTGGCATAATGACAAGGTTTTAAGCTATGAAAAAAATAACAGGAGGAAAATGTTTGTAATATTCAAATAAACAAATAAAATAGAAAATATAAAAATTTACAATTAATTAGTTATTTAATTAATGGTCTTGTATGATTTGATAATTATATAGATCGGATTGAGGAGGTCCAACAGGGTGATATTTGGTTTCAGTGAATTATTTTGGTACTATATTAAGGTACGGATTCCGTACTTCTTTAGCAATAATCTTGTTAAATTTAATTAATTCGTTTGGTTACTCGTTTCAGATTTGGATATTATTTCACATAATTGTTATGTGTGAAATTAATATGAGAATTTCATATTGGCGTTGGTACTAACTCGTATTTGTACTCTTTGAACTAATTAATCATGTCAATATGTTTTGGAGACTTGATTCGTTTGTATCATTCTTCGTAGATTTTAATTTACATTCAGGAGTTGTTTTGATCATTGATATCTTGTGAATATTTAAGAATATTCCTATTTGATAATCCGATGTCATTTGAAAATGGTCATGTAAGCCTTGAAATTTGAACCCCTTTTATCTTACAATTTGTAGTTTGATCCTTAGGGTATACTTGAGCTAACCACCTGTGGGGGTGCCATATGCATGTCCTCTTGACACTAGGGCATGACACCTTCCATGGCGGTGTGATCAGTCCACTACGTATCCTTTTGTTTTGTTTGTTGCTCTGAGTATGAGCTTTGGCCATTTGATATATTTGTTTAGGATACGTATGGGTTGACCCAGTATTTGATTTGATTTTATTCATTTGGCAAATTAGTGACGTATGTGTTGTGCGTACTATCCGTTTTAATTTGCATACATCATGGTACCGATTATTTTGTTAGCCTTTGACTATTTGTATTTGAGCTCAGTATGAAATTGTTACCTTATAACCATTTGATTCAGCCTTATTCTGTTTTGAGATTTTTTTTGGCTATAGTTAATTGTTCGACGGTGTTAATCATTTGAACCTTATCTCACTAATTTCGATACACTCATAATTTGTTTGTAGTTTGTATTTTTTTTCGTTCTTTTGGTACATTTATTATTTTATATATGTGCATCTTAATATGCGTACTGGGCAATTGGCTCACGCTGTGTTATTTTTTGACAGGTTTGCAGGGGAGATTTAGGGTTTCGTGTGAAGAGAACCACATTTGACCATCTAGGTTTAATTAATTTTAGGTTTTGATTATTCTGCCAATTTTTGAGAAGTGTATTTAATATGTCATTTATGGCATATCAACTATTAAATATTTTGAAGTTAATAGTGTTGTGTTTACTTATTTTGAGATTTATTGTGCTTTGTGCATGACCTCCCTTTCCTATTTGAGAAGGGGGTGTTACACCAAGTATAATTGACCATCAAGATGACACAATAGACTAGATAATAATATTAATATCCCCTCCCTCAAGCTGAAAGTTTTATAACAATAACTTTCATCTTGTTACAAAAGTTGAATGGAATGAAGTGATAAGATAAAAGCTTGTTAATTGCATAAGAGCGGCACACAAATTACTAGTGGCATTGGGTTGGCATGAGAAGTGTTGATTGCACAAGGGGCAGCACGAGAAATGTCGATTGCACAATGGAAACACGCGAAGTTCTGATTACACAAGGGACGACACGCGACGTGCTGATTGCACAAGAGGCAACACATGAAGTGCTGATTGCACATAGGTCTACACGTGAAGTGATGATTGCACAATGACAATATCATGAGGGGATGATATGGAATGAAAGTCGAAACAAAAATAAAAAATGAATTAAAATTAAATCGAATTTGAAGACAAGCAATAATTAAATTGAAGAATATGTAAAACAAATTTGAAATTTGGAATTAACTCAGCGTAAGGAAAAATTGTGACACTTCCAAATTCAGGTACTCTTACCTCGAACTTGGTGCTCAAGATCCAAACATCTAACACACATCTAACTAATACATAACATCATAAAGAATTAAATTACATGATAATACTTAACTTACATACAATCCTAGGTCTCATCAACCTTTAATCTTATATACCAAGTCTTAATACAATAACATTAATATTGTTCTTACATAAAAGTTCTCATAAAATTTACATATTATTTGACTTTCTTAGCCTTGCCCTTATCCTTGCCAGAACCACTGTCCATCTCTGTCTTAACTATAAGATAGGGTATAAAGCAAGAATGAGCAACGAGTTTGCTCAACAAGTATATAACAATAATAGTTAACAATCGTTGATAAGGGTTTCTTGTGACGCCCCCAGAATAGGTCCTCACAACCCATTCTGAGTCGCCAGATATACGATACAGAATTCAAATAAAAACTTCCTTTATATAACTGTCGTGCAAAATACGACAACACATACGCTGTGAGTTTACAAATATTGTCTCGAAGATAATATCCAAACTCAAATAAAGTCCTCATTATAATTATTGTCACACTAGTTTACAAAATAATGAGGACTACTATAAGAACCATCTTGGACCATTACTTCACTCCCCAACTAGTCCTAGCTACATTCTCGCCACCTGAGAAGAACAATGGAACCAAAAGGAAAAGGGTGAGCTCAACTATCCCAGTAAATAATATTATGACTAAGATAATGTAGAACAAATTATCCTTAGTCCTCAACAGGGAAAAATCTGATAGAATACAATAGATAACAAGTTTTAGATCAACAACTACAGCGGAAACAACAATCCATTAGAAGAGTCAAGTAGAGAATGATGTCTACTATCTTCTATGATTTGAAAATCCATCATAAATATTTTATCCCTGTAATACCAATCAATAAACATTTCACATCAATGAATTATCTATGCACTATGGGCCAAGGATATTCGTTTGTATCACCAATGGTCATCAATAAACATTTCACATCATCGAATTATCCATGCAATACAGGCCAAAGATATTCGTTAGTATCACCAGTGGTCATCAATAAATATTTCACATCATTGAATTATTCATGCACTACGGGCCAAGGATATTTGTTAGTATCACCAGTGGTCATGATCATGCCAAACAACTGTCCATCTATGCACTACAGGCCAAAGAGGACTTTCACCACATCATTTGTCTGTAATATTATAGGTCATGATTATACCAATACAAAATTCCTGGTCATAATCATACCAATCAATAATCCATCTATGCACTACAGGCCAAAGATGACTTTTACCACAACATAAGCATGAGGATGATGAAAATGATATAAGGAATTAATCAAGTGAGATTAATGATAAATATTAGAGATTTATAATTCAATTTATCCAGAGTTCAAGAATGTCCAAATGGTCAACATGATGATCAAAACGTGTATTCAAATTTAAGAATAAGATTCATATATCAAAGATAATTTGGACAAAAAATAAATCACTTTTGTCATGAATAGTATCCCGTGAATAGTACTCAAATGAATAGTACCTCATCATGCAAAGTACCCCGAATAAATAGTACCCTGAGTGAATAGTACCTGAGTTAATAGTACCCCCAAGTGAATAGTACGTACCCCGTATAGAAATATTGAAATTTAATAAGAAATTTTAGACCAATATTCCAATGAAACGATACTAGATGAAGCGTAAAACTCAAGAATATTCTACTAATTTCATGGATTATAGAAGAAATACTTACTATAGTAAGTTTAGATTTAAGAATATGAAAAGAAATAATATACGAAACTGCAAATGGATTTTCACCTATCATGTGGTAATCCGCGTAGACAGATCTTTTCCACAAATAAAGAATGAGTACGAAGGGTTATTCACCATGCATACGGTAATCAGCGTAGACAGGTTATTCCCAAAGATTAAAGAATGAATATGAAAAATAATATCCCTTACGAATATGAAAGAAATAATACCCCTTACCTTAGTAGAAGATTGAATACTGCAATAGTGAAGTAGCAAAATTCTCTTCTTCTTTCTCTCTATAGTTTCTCTTGTGAGTCTTAGTGAATTGGTGAGAATGAAATAAGAAATAAACTTCTATTTATAGGAGAATTGACTAAATAGTAACTAATTCACGGACGGTTTAGATTGATTTACTATTAAAATAGACGGTCCATATTGATTTACTATTAAAATCACAATCGACTGTCCAGATTGATTTACTATTAAAACCACAACCGACGGTCCATATTAATTTACTATTAAAACCACAATCGATGGTCGGAATTAATTTATTATTAAAACCACAACTGATGGTCCATATTAATTTACTATTAAAATCACAATCGACGGTTTGAAAAATTAGTACATCTCCCTATGGAATAATAAGTCAAACTTACAACAAACGCCTCATGACAAACCCTTCTATTTATATCCAAAAGTTGAATAAATATTTACCACAAATCACTTATCTTCAATAAACACATTTTTAATTTTTTAACAATTATTCATCATTAATATTTTAACTCACAATATTGATAAAAATTTCTTCTTATTGGCGCACAATTAAATAACCTAACCCCTTTCATTGACAGAATTTTTTAGACATTGTCAATAATGCAAATAATAATATGAATAAATGTGTCGTCTCAATTATTGATTTAATAATATAAATTGTGTAGATGATACTGTGACAATAATTGAATCAATAATATGAGATACTATGCAGCAACAACTGTGACAATTATTAAATGAACGGAGTGACTTCTTATGTAAGGATCAATAATTAGAGATACTGTACAATACCATGTGCTATTGTATAACCACGCGTATTACTGTTCTTTTATCACCGATATTTTAACAGTTAATGGTAAAAGTTTTGCCGTTATTTTTATAAAGAGGTTAATTCTGTCACTTTCTATATCTGACAATCATTTCGTTGTGGGGTCCATCAATGATTGTGTCGTCGTACGAATATTCCCCGACAAAAAGAATATTCCCCGACACAACGAATATTTTATGACAACTTGCTTACTTTGTAAAATTTTTACATATAGCCCTCTTTAATCTTTTATCAATTTAACCATTTACTAAATAGAATAATAATTATAAGAAAAATGAATACTTTCATTTCATAAAATTCGAGGTCTTACATTTATGGCTTAAATGAGTTTAACAATATCGAAAAGGGTAGAATACGCTACCAATGAATTAATCATGAATAACGTTTCAAGGATTATGATTTGAACAATTTCAAAACTTAGATATTAAGTGAATAATCAATAATCGATAATAAGCGAATAAGAGTAATTCGACAATTCAAAACATAAATATATTTCAAAATTTGAGGTCACTAAGGACCAATGAACCCTAAGAAGGTTAAAAGATATAATTACTGAAAAGCCTTCGAATAAATAGGTAAATGAGGGGATCAGCCCCGTCATACCTTATGTTATGCATAACATTTAATCATCTGAGTGCGCAAGCCAAATCTACGACTTATAAATAATGTTCATGTCAGCATACAAGAATTCCGCACCAAAGCAATTAGTTTGGATAGCTCTTTCAAAATATCGACAGTTCATGCATGTCGTCATTAGTTTAGTCGAATCAATGGCATAGACTTATTCTTTCAATAGTGGATATGAACCCATATTCTCAACGTTTGATGTTCTTGTTTGGGAAATTTTCTTGAACATAGGTATAAGAATAATCTTATTCAATATTTAACAAATCAAGTTCAACAATTTTCAATAACAACAAACATATACAGAACAATAAGAGTGTACAAATAAGAAGTACTTGCAATTGATATAACATCTAGTTTACTTTACAAAACAATGAGTGTACAAGTTAAAGAACTTGCTCAACATGAATATAGTTGATATAACAACAATCCAAAAACTTGCACAATATAAAAAGTTGTATAAGTTAGGGAACTTGTCTGGATAGTGACAAACTCCAACCTTGACTTCTTATACTTTGAATAACCTATGATTAACATAGTCATTCTAATGGTTAATCTTTATAATTCCAAATATAGCTCTAATTAGTCTACCGTACTAGCCTCATATAATTAGGACTCACAAATCTATCTACTCATATTCTATTTAACTCATTATGCCTTTATTCATTCATTAGCCTTTACTAAAAATAAAATAATCTTTATCTATTATTCTATTATTCTATTTTTAATTGTTTCTCATTTTACAATTAATTTCCACAATTAGCTTCACATAATCTTTAAGATATCCGTAATATCATTAATAAGTCATATTTATTCATTTATATCACACACTTGCTGGTAAAATCACTTTACATCATTTATTTAGTTTCTTTTTAATCACTTTCTTTAATTTCCTTAGCTCAATCTCATTTATTGAAAATACCTGTATACATTATTATTTTTATTCCTTATGGAATTACTTAGTTAACATTATTTTACAAACAAAATATTTTTCTCTTAATTTTCCAATGTGAATTACTATTTTTAAAAGGGTCGTTTATGCATAAAATTGTCACATTTTTCATAATTCTACTTTTTATCCAAAACTTTTGAAATTTACACGGTAACTAATTTAAATCAGTGTGTCATTCCATTAAAAATTTCATACTTTTCTGAGTTGTATAGCTCCTGATTTTCCCGTTCAAAGTTTTAATTTTTAAAAATTCGTTTGGACATAAGTCCTTCGAAAGAAGTCGGATTGGGTCCATCTTTGAACTGAAACTTCCTGTTATCATACACTATCAGAATCCAAAAGGACTGAATTTTTGACACAAGCTAACTGGTCCAATAGGGGACAGTCTAAAGCATGTTACAATTGTGGAAAAGAAGGTCACCTAGCCCGATTTTGTCATGCACCAAAGTCAAGTCCAGCTGGGATGGAGGCATCAAAGGGTGTCCCAGACAAGACAAAACCGATAGTTCAAGGGAGAGCGTTTGTCGTAACCTCCTAAAAAGTGAGGAATCTGAACGAGGTGATCACGGGTAAGCTAATCATAAACTCTAGCGAAGTTTATACTTTATTTGATACCGGTTCTACCCATTCCTTTATTTCTCCTACTTAAGCTCAACATTTAAATTTAACTCTGGAGAAATTAGACTTTGACTTATCTATTGAAACTCTGTTGGGAGAAACCTTCATTATATCCACGATTTATAAATCTTATTTGATTTAAATCGGTAACCGCACGTTACCTGTCGATATTATTTCTTTGAAAATACTTGCATTTGATGTGATTTTAGGGATTGATTGGTTAACTACTCATCATGCTAAAATCGATTGTTTTCGTAAGGTTGTTAGCTTTCATATTCCTAACCACCTATTATGCGAATTCAAGCAACCAAACCACTAAAATTAATCACTGTCATATCAAGCCATAAAGCTATTCGTTTATTGAAAAATGGATGTCAAGCTTTATTAGCCCATGTCACGGATTTAAATAAAAATACGTCAGATTTGAATGATATTTCTATTGTTAATAAATTTCCTAACGTATTCCCTAAAGAACTTCCTAGCCTACCCCCAAAGCGTGAAATTAAATTTTGTATCGACCTTGAATCCAGTACAAAACCCATTTCCAAAGCCCCATATCAAATGGCTCCTATTGAACTTCAGGAGTTAAAAACCCAACTACGAGAAATTGTTAGACATCCGGTTTCATTAATTCCCTAAGACGTCTCCTTGGGGTGCTCCTATTCTATTCGTAAAGAAGAAAGATGGAAGTATGAGACTTTTTATTGATTATTGGGAGTTGAATCATGTCACCATCAAAAATAGGTACTCGTTGCCTCGCATTGATGACATGTTTGACCAGTTGCAAGGAGCCAAATTCTTTGCAAAGATTAATCTTCGTTCCGGATATCATAAGTTAAAGATTAAAACTGATGACATTCAAAAGACTGCTTTCAGAACTCGGTACGGGCATTATGAATTCCTAGTCATGTCTTTGGGATTGACTAATGCTCCTGCTGCCTTCATGGACATGATGAACCGAGTATTCAAGGAATATTTGGATCACTTTGTGGTCGTCTTTATTGATGACATCCTCATATACTCCAAAACCCGTGAAGACCATGAACAACACTTGAGGCTGATACTCCAAAAGCTTCGTGAAAACAAGCTTTATGCCAAGTTAAAGAAATGTGAGTTCTGGCTTAAGGAAGTTGCATTCCTTGGGCACGTGATATGAAATCATGGAATATCTGTTAACACGGAAAAGATTGAAGCAATTCTTTATTACTCTATTGGAATATCCTGTCCGTGCGAATTACGCATGACCTGGTTCCATTCTTTATTATTCTGTTGAGAATAACTTGTATGTGCGGTCTATCGCATGCCTGGTGAATTCTTCTATTATTCCATTCTTTATTATTATGTTGGAATAACCTGTCTATATGGATTACCGCATGCATGGTGAATGATCCTTCAGATTCATTCCTTATTAAATTGTGGAAATGATCTCGCCTACTTGGATTCGCATGGTCACAAAATCCATTTCTGTTTCATATATTCTATTATACTCGGTTGGTTAAAGTTTTGGCTTCTATACTCCATGAAATTAGTAGAATATCCTGGATATTTGCGCTTCATCCAGTATCTTTCATGGAAATATTCTTCTGAGCATTCTTGAATTTTACTCCACAAAGCAATATCATGTTAACAATTTGGACGTAATTGATTTCAGGATAAATTAACTTATAAATCTTTAAAATTTATTCTTGAACTTGTTTTATTGAATTATTATGTCATTGTCATCATCCTCATGCTTATATTGTGATGAAAGTCATCTTTGGCTTACGTGCATAGATGGACTTGGTATGATTATGTCCGGGATCATTCGGTATAATCATGACCTTGTAATGTTATAAATGATGTGGTAAAAGTCCTCAGTGGCCTGGTAGTGCATTGATGGACAATTTTGGTATAATTATGACCAGGGATTATTCGGTATAGTCATGACCATTGATGATTTAATGAATATCCTTGGCCTCATATTCAAGGATGACTCGATGATGTGGTTTATTTATTAAAATTGAGTCTCAAATGATAAAAATTGATGAAAACATTTTAAATCATAGAAGATAGTAGATATCATGCTCTACTTGACTCTTCTAATGGATTGCTTATTCCGCTACAGTAAAACTTTATGTCTATTGTATTTTATCAGTTTAACATTGTTGAAGACTAATGATAATTTATTCTGTATTATCTTAGTCATAATATTTCTTACTGGGCTAGTTGAGCTCACCCTTTTGCTTTCATTGTTCTCTTCAGGAAATGAGAACGTAGCCGGGACTAGTCGGGGAATGGAGTGATGGTCCGAGATGGTGTATTAGTAGTCCTCACTATTCTATAAAATAGTGTGACAATAAATGTAATGAGGACTCTATTTGAGTGTGGATATTGTCTAGAAGGCAACATTCATGTTTAAACTCTCAGCTATGTTTTGTCGTATATTACACGACTGTTGTATAATTAAGTTTGTATTTGTATTCTGTACCATGTATTTGACGACTCAAGATGGGTGATGTATACCTATTTTGGGGGCGTCACAGTTGGTATCATAGCTTAGGGATATGATCCCTGGCTGAGATGTGAGACAAGAACTAGGAGGGGAGAGATGGGGAATTCCTTCGCTAGTATGACCTACCTAAGTTTATTTGGTATTTAATTGGTCGGTCAGAGTATAGGGATAATATGTGATATGATAATTAACCCTTGTTTTGTGGCACTATTCGAAAATGGCATCCAAAAATGTTGAGGTAAGCAATGAAGCACATGAGACCGTTGAGTCACTACAGATTAATACCCAGGATAATGTGCAACAGGAAGACAATAATCCTCAGGTAAACAACAACAATCAAATGATGAACGATGGGATGTTCAGAGGTTTAATGCAATTCATGCAACATCAGGCGAAGGCGGCTCCTGTCCAAAATACAGGTGGAAACACATATAACTCTCGGATGGTCACCGCTAAGCAGTTCAAGGAGCTGGGACCACCAGAGTTTTTTGGAGAGCCAAAACCACTTAAGGCAGAGACGTGGATAAAGCAGATCAACAAGATATTTGATGTCTTGGGATGCTCCGAGGAGCAAAAGATTCCCTTTGCCACCTTCATGTTACGAGCAGAGGAAGATTACTGGTGGGAATCTGTAAAGCGTACTCAACCTGCCGCACTCAAAATGTCTTGGGAGAAGTTCCAAGAGCTGTTCAACGACAAGTACTTTCCTGAAATTATTCGTCACATGAAGGAGGTAGAGTTCATCAAGCTTGAGCAAAACAATATGACCGTGGCACAGTACGAAGCTAAGTTTGCCGAGTTGTCTCGATTTGTGTCCCACTTGGTTGATAATGAGGAGAGAATGACGCGGATGTTTCTAAGAGGTTTGAAACCCAAGATACGTCAATACCTTATCTCTCATAAACTGTGTTTGTATTCAGATGTTGTGAATAGGGCTCAGTTATTGGAGCTAGGGGTGTTAGCCGAGCAGAGTAGCTCGATACTCGACTCGAGATCAGTTCAAAAATATGATCCAAAGCTCGAATTCGAAGTTGATTCGAGTCGAATATGATCCATACTCATTTTTTGTTTAATGATACACGAGTCGAATTCGAGTATACCAGTATTCGCTCAGATTAGGGTTCAAGTATTTCATTTTTTTCTCAAACCATACTCAATACTTGCTCGATGGATCATATTCAAATACTGGTCTGATACATACTAATAAGCTAAATATGTGATATTTGTATCAATCTTTATAATTTATAAAGTGTAGTATTAAATTGTGTAAGATTGTACTTGAATAAATCAATGAATTGATTGTCAATTCGTATTTGTAATTTTTTTACATAAATAAAAGTAAAAGACTTTTATTTATAAAACATTAGTTCAATAATCAATTTAATATGTAGTGGTTCATATTCGAAACTCGATTTGAAGGCTCGTGAGTAACTCATTTTGTAAACGAGTCGAGACTTACGAGCCGAGTAGGTCCGAGTAATGATCCAAGTCGAATCTGGCGCAAAATTAGAAATTTCTTATCGAATTCGAGTCGAATCTGAGATCAATTTTTTTGAGTCGAGTCGAATCCGAGCATTAGAGTGTTCGCTGAGATTCGACTCGTTTTCACCCCTAATTGGAGCACAATAATGAGTCAACCCAACCAAAAGAGAGCAGCCAACAAGTCGATAATACCAGTGGTAGCAGTCATCGAAGCGGTGACAACAAACGTGGAGGGAATCAACATGCTTGAAATGGTAATCACTTCGGTGGTAATCATGGCCATAACAATAAGAGTGGACATTTCAAGAAGAGGAGATTCAATAATGATGGAAAGACGTCAGCACCAAAGACCAAAGACCAAAGACCAAAGACTGTTGTTAAGGAAGGAGATCGACCACCGGTCGTATGTTACAAATGTGGAGGGGAAGGACACATAAGTCCAAACTGCACGATGCAGTCCAAAGCATGTTACAATTATGGAAAAGAAGGTTACCTAGCCCGATTTTGTCATGCACCAAAGTCAAGTCCAGCTGGGATGGAGGCATCAAAGGGTGTCCCAGATAAGACAAAACCGGTAGTTCAAGGGAGAACGTTTGTCGTAACCTCCCAAAAAGCGAGGAGTCTGAATGAGGTGATCACGGGTAAGCTAATCATAAACTCTAGTGAAGTTTATACTTTATTTGATACCGGTTCTACCCATTCCTTTATTTCTCCTACTTGCGCTCAACGTTTAAATTTGACTCTGGAGAAATTAGACTTTAACTTATCCGTTGAAACTCCGTTGGGAGAAACCTTAATTACATCCACAGTTTATAAGTCTTGTTTGATTCAAATCGGTAACCGCACGTTACCTGTCGATCTTATTTCTTTGAAAATACTTGTATTTGATGTGATTTTAGGGATTAATTGGTTAACTACTCATCATGCGAAAATCGATTATTTTTGTAAAATCATTATCTTTCATATTCCTAACCAACCAACCTATTATGCGAATTCAAGCAACCAAACCACTAAAATCAATCAACATCATATCAAGCCATAAAGCTATTCGTTTATTGAAAATGGATGTCAAGCTTTCTTAGCCCATGTCACAGTTTAAATAAAAATACGTCGATTTGAATGATATTTCTATTGTTAATAAATTTCCTGACGTATTCCCTGTAGAACTTCCTGGCCTACCCCCTGAGCGTGAAATTGAATTTTGTATCGACCTTGAATCCGGTACAAAACCCATTTCCAAAGCCCCATATCGAATGGCTCTATTGAACTTCGTGGAGTTAAAAACCCAACTACAGGAATTGTTAGACATTGGTTTCATTCGTCCTAGTACGTCTCCTTGGGGTGCTCATGTTCTATTCGTGAAGAAGAAAGATGGAAGTATGCGACTTTGTATTGATTATCGGGAGTTGAATCATGTCACCATCAAAAATAGGTACCTCGCATTGATGATCTGTTTGACCAGTTGCAAGGAGCCAAATTCTTTTCAAAGATTGATCTTCGCTCTGGATATCATCAGTTGAAGATTAAAACTGATGACATTCCAAAGACTGCTTTCAGAACTCGGTACGGGCATTATGAATTCCTAGTCATGTCTTTTGGATTGACTAATGCTTCTGCTGCCTTCATGGACATGATGAACCGAGTATTCAAGGAATATTTGGATCACTTTGTGGTCATCTTTATTGATCACATCCTCATATACTCCAAAATCCATGAAGACCATGAGCAACACTTGAGGCTGATACTTCAAAAGCTTCGTGAAAACAAGCTTTATGCCAAGTTGAAGAAATGTGAGTTCTGGCTTGAGGAAGTTGTATTCCTTGGGCACGTGATATCAAATCATGGAATATCTGTTGACCCAGCAAAGATTGAAGCAAATCAAAGTTGGGAGCAACCTAAGTCAGTGACTGAAGTACGTAGCTTTCTCGGCTTAGCTGGTTATTATCGGAGATTCGTGGAAGGATTTTCTCGAATCGCTACTCCATTAACTCAGCTGACTCGAAAAGATATAGAATTTGGTTGGAGTGAGGAATGTGAAAACAGTTTTCAAGAACTCAAGAGGAGACTCATTTCAAAGACTTTTTGTTACGACAATACCATTTGGCTCGGAGGGATTTGTCATCTACAGTGATGCTTCAGGCAAAGGGTTAGGATGTGTTCTCATGCAACATGGGAAAGTCATAGCTTATGCCTCACGACAACTCAAAGAATATGAGAGGAATTATCCTACTCATGATCTAGAGTTGGAATCAGTCATTTTTGCGCTTAAGATTTGGAGGCATTACCTGTATGGAGAGAAGGTGGAGATTTATACGGATCATAAAAGCCTCAAATATTTCTTCAATCAAAAGGAACTCAACATGCGGCAACGACGATGGCTTGAGTTGTTGAAAGATTATGATCATACCATC
This sequence comes from Panax ginseng, assembly GCA_020205605.1. Lineage (NCBI taxonomy): Eukaryota > Viridiplantae > Streptophyta > Magnoliopsida > Apiales > Araliaceae > Panax > Panax ginseng. Next base: position 53,742,949 of record CM035130.1, on the reverse strand, counting down.
CAATACCATCCTGGAAAAGCGAACGTGGTAGCCGACACATTGAGTAGAAGATCATATGCGGGTACGAGTGCAATATTTTCAACGCAAAGGCCCATTTTGTATGACTTACAAAGGATGTAGATAGAGTTAAAGACTCCAGGGACCCATATGATGATGGCGAATATACGAGTAGAACCGACTTTAATTGATAAAGTTAAAAGCGCCAAGCTCACGGACACGGGTAGTCGATGCGTATGAGGAAGAAAGTACACGGGGCGCTATTCCTAAGCAAGAATCGATGAAGAAGGAATACTTGAGTCAACTCCGGACTTTGTGTTCCTAACGATTCTGACTTGAAGTATAAAATCATAATAGAGGCGCACAACACACCGTTTGCAATCCATCCTGGGAGTACCAAAATGTATCATGATCTTCGACATACATTTTGGTGGAGCAATATGAAGAGAGAGATAGCGGGGTTTATCTCAAGGTGTCTAACTTGTCAAAGAGTCAAGGCGGGGCATCAAGTGCCAAAAGTTCCATTGCAACCACTTGAAATTCCAGAATGGAAGTGGGAGCACATTACCATGGATTTCGTTACTGGTCTTCCCAAGGTTTCTCAAGGCATAGATGCGATTTGGATCATTGTTGATAGATTGACCAAGTTTGCTCATTTCTTACTGATACCAGAAACTTATACACTTCAACGTCTTGCTAGTATGTACATAAGGGAGATCGTTATATTGCATGGTATGCCAGTATCCATAGTTTCTGATCGAGACCCAAGATTCACTTCAAGATTTTGGATTAGTTTGCCAAAAGCTATGGGCACAGATTTACGATTTAGTTCGGCATATCATCCTCAAACGGATGGGCAGTCGGAAAGGACTATTCAAACTCTTGAAGATTTATTAAGACTCCGTTTCCTTGACTTCAAGGGAGCTTGGGACAAGTTCTTACCATTGGTGGAGTTTTTCTACAGCAATAGTTATCAAGCAAGTATTGGCATGGCTCCATTTGAGGCGTTGTATGGAAGAAAGTGTAGTTCTCCAGTATGCTGGGATGAGGTGGGTGATGCAACGTTGTTGGGACCGGATTTGGTACGTATGACTACGAAAAAGATTCAAACGATCCGACAACGTATAAAAACCTCACAAGATCGACAAAAGAGTTATGCTGATCTTCATCGAAAATACGTGGAATTCAATATTGGAGATCATGTATTGTTACGTGTTGCACCATGAAAAGGAGTTACGAGATTTGGAAAGAGAGGAAAGCTCAATCCTCGATTCATTGGCCCATTTTTAATCCTTGATCGAGTAGGAACTGTGGCCTATAGACTCGCCTTACCGCCAAGTATGTCTCGTGTTCATAACGTTTTTCACATAGCTATGTTACGTAAATATGTGAAAGACCCGAACCATATTATTGAACTAGAACCAGACGAAATAGAGGAAGATTTAACATATGAAGAGCTACCTGTTAAAATCTTGGATAAGAAGGATCATATTCTACACTTCAAGGTTATACCTCAAGTTAAAGTTTTGTGGAGAAACCACGATGTGGAAGAAATGACCTGAGAGTTAGAATCTGAGATAAAGTCAAGATATCCTCACCTCTTCGATATACTAGGTACGTAACCTAATTTTGAGGATGAAATTTCATAAGAAGGGGAGGTTGTAAGACCCCAACTTTTATGAATAAAGAATAATTTTCTCGAAATATATTTTTGAATATTATGGTGTGGATTCGATATAATGTTATAGTTGTGGGTAATATTTACAAATTTTGCAAAGTAAGCAAGTGGTTGTATAATATTCGATTGGTCGGGGAATATTCGTTTTAACAGGGAATATTTGTATGACGACACAATCATTGGTGGACCCCACAACGGAAGTATTGTCGTAGTTAGAAAATGACAGAATTATCATTTTATAAAAATAACGGCGAAAGTGTTACCGTTAAAACTGTTGAACTACCCGGTAGTAAAACTACAGTAATATGCGTGGTTGCATAGTAGCACACGGTATTGATTATTGATGCTTACGTGAGAAGTCACTCAGTTATACTCAATTATTGCTACACGATAATTCTTTGCATCATATCTCTCATATTATTGATTCAATTATTGTCACAGTATCATCTATATAATATGTTATATTATTAAATCAATAACTGAGACGACAAAGTTATTCATATTATTAAATTACAATATTTACAATGTCTAGAAGTTCTGTCAAGGAGAGGTTTGGTCATCTAATTGCGCGCCAATAAGGAGAAATCCTTATCGGAAAGCCCCCTCTTTCTTGGGAACGACCTGGTTGTTAAATATTGAAGTTATAATATTAATGATGAATAAGTTCGTGTTGATTAAAGAAGAAATTGATAGTTCCATTGTGTTAGAATTATTAGTGTTTGTGGAAATCAATATTTATTTCGATATTAATTGATGTCTGGAAGTTATACTGACCAGTCGGGTAATTAATCGGATAAATGAGCAATTAATTGCTATTAATTCACATGATTATAAATATTTGATCACATGTGTGTACTATTGATTCACATTATTTACTATTAGGAGAGGTGGTGTAAGTTTGATAATACTTGCATGACTAAATTAAAAATAAAGAAAAAAGGGAAGGTATTATACTGTAATATTTCGAACCCCAAAACGTGCAATTATCGAAACTATATTTTCCTATAAATAGAAGCTCATTCTTCCTTCATTTCTCACCAATTCACTAAAGCTTTAGAGCAATTATTATAGAGAGAAATTATCGAGAGAAAGAAGAAGAGAAGTTTGCTACCTCACTATTCCAATATCCAGTTTCTTCTAAGGTAAGGGGTATTATTCTTTCATATTCATAAAGAGAGTTATTTTCTTTCAATACTCGTAAGAGTTGTTATTTTATTCTTTATTATTATGTTGGAATAACCTATCTATGCGAAGTACCGCATACATAGTGAAATTCTTATGTTATTCCATTCTTTATTATTCTGTTGGAATAACCTGTCTGTGCGGTCTATCGCATGCCTGGTGAATTCTGTTGTTATTCCATTCTTTATTATTCTGTTGGAACATCCTGTCTGTGCGGATTACGCATGACCTGGTTCCATTCTTTATTATTCTGTTGGAACATCCTGTCTGTGCGGATTACGCGCGACACTGGTTCCATTTTTTTATTATTCTTTTGGAATATCACATGCATGCGGATTACGCATTGACTGGTTCCATTCTTTATTATTCTCGCTGAGAATAACTCATGCATGCGGTCTATTGCATGCACGATGAATTCTTCTCATTATTCCATTCTTTATTATTCATTGGAATAACTTTTACTATGTGGATTACCGCATGCATGGTGAATGATTCTTCGTTTTCATTCCTTGTAAAACCCCAAATTTTACGAATAAAGATTTAATTTTCTCAAAATATTTTTTTGAGAATTATGGTGTGGATTTGAAACAATGTTATAGTTGTTGTTAATATTTATAAATTTTGCAAAGTACGCAAGTTGTTATATAATATTCGATTTGTCGGGGAATATTCATTTTAGTAGGGAATATTTGTACAACAACACAATCATTGGTGGACCCCACAACAGAATTATTGTCGGATTGAGAAAACGACAAAAATATTTTCATGAAAATAACAGCGGAAGTTTACCGTTAACTGTTGAAACACCCGATGTTAAAAGTACAGGAATACGCGTGGTTGTATAGTAGCACACGGTATTGATTATTGATGCTTATGTGAGAAGTCACTCAGTTTTGTTCAATTATTGCTTCAGTAATTGTTGCATAGTATCTCACGTTATTTGATTCAATTGTTGTCGATATTTTATATATTATTAAATCAATAATTAAGATGATAGAGTTATTAATATTATTATTTGCAATATTAACGATGTCTAGAAGTTCTGCCAAGGAGAGGTTTGGTCACCTAATTATGGCGCCATAGAGAGAAAATTCTTATTGGAAAGCCCCTCTTTCTGAGAACGACACAGTCGATTAATATTGTGAATTATAATAATGATGATAAATGTTGTTAAATATATTGAGATTTCTTTTTATGAAGTCACGAAAGTTTATATATATATATATATATATATAAATTTTGTTTTATTAGTATTATTAATGTAATAAAATGTAAAAGCTTTTTATATAAAACAAAATACTTTTATAAAGTTATTCATTTTATTAGATTATAAATAGAATATATTATATTTTATTTAAAAGATTTTATTTTATTAGAATATTTTATTAATACTTGCATAGTAAATCAATATGGACCGTCTGTTTAAAAAAGTAAATCAATCTGGACCGTTCATGAATTAGTTACTATTAGGTCATTCTCCTATAAATAGAAGCTCATTCCTTTATTATTTCTTACTTAATTCAACTTTGAAACTCTAGAGAGAAACTATAGAGAGAAAGAAGTAAAGTATTCTCGCTACTTCACTACTTCTATATCCGCTTCTTCTAAGGTAAGGGTATTATTTCTTTCAGTATTCATGAAGAGAACTTCATTATTCCATTCTTTATTATTACTGTTGGAATAACTTGTATCTGCGACTACCCTATACTTGGTGAAATTCTTCATTTATTCCATTCTTTATTATTATATTGGAATAACTTTGTCATGCTTGAGTAATGCATACTGCGGTGAAATTCTTCATTATTCCATTCTTTATTATTATGTTGGAATAACTTTGCCTATGCAAAGTACCGCATACATGGTGAAATTCTTACATTATTCCATTCTTTATTATTATGTTGGAATAACTTTTATCATGCAAAGTACCGCATACATGGTGAAATTCTTCCATTATTCCATTCTTTATTATTATGTTGGAATAACTTTGTCTATGCTAATTACCAGTATACATAGTAAAATTCTTCTCATTATTCCATTCTTTATTATTATGTTGGAATAACTTTGTCTTTCATGGCGTGCCGCATACATGGTGAAATTCTTCCATTATTCCATTCTTTATTATTACTGTTGGAATATCCTCGTCATAATTAATTTTGCTTGACTTCGGTTCCGTTATTTATTATTCGTTGGAATAACTCATTGTGCGGCCTATCTATCGCATGCCCGGTGATTTCTTTTGTTATTCCATTTTTTATTATACTCAATTGGTTAAAGTTTTGACTTCTATACTCCATGAAATTAGTGGAATATCCTTGATATTTGCGCTTCATCTAATATCTTTTCATGGAAATATTCTTCTGAGCATTCTTGAATTTTACTCTACAAGAAGTATCATGTTGACAATTTGGACGTTATTAGTTCCTGGATAAATTAATTCTTGAACTTGTTTTATTGAATTCTTATAGCATTGTCATCATCCTCATCTTTATTTTATGTTGAAAGTCATCTGTGGCCTGTAGTGCATAGATGGACTTGGTATGATTATGACCAGGGATTAATCGGTATAATCATGCCCGTAATGTTACAAATGATGTGGTAAAAGTCCTTATTGGCCCGTAGTGCATTGATGGACAGTTGTTGGCATGATCATGACCATTGATGAATACACGAATACCCTTGGCCCGTAGTGCATGAATAATTTGTGGTTGTGATACTAATGAATATCCTTGGCTGTAGTGCAGGGATGATGTGGATTATTTATTGAGATGAGTCTCAGCGATAAAAGTGATGAAAAACCTTTTAAATCATAAAATATAGTAGATTTTATTCTCTACTCGACTCTTTTAATGGATTGCTTATTCCGCTGCAGTTAAACTTGATGTTTGTTATATTGTAAACACTGTTGAAGCCTAACGATAATTTATTCTGCATTATCTTAGTCATAATATTTCTTACTGGGCTAGTTGAGCTCACCTTTTTTACTTTCATTGTTCTCTTCAGGAAATGAGAACGTAGCAGGGACTAGTCGGGGAACGGAGTGACGGTCCAGATGATAGCATTAGTAGTCATCACTATTCTATGAAATAGTGTGTTAATAAATGTATTGAGGACTTATTTTGAGTTTGAATACTGTCTAGAAGACAATATTTGTATTAAAACTCACAGCTCATGTTGTATATTTAAGATTGTATTTGTATTCTGTACCATGTATTTGGCTACTCAGAATAAGTGATGTATACCTATTTTGGGGGCGTCACAGTTGGTATAATAGCTTAGGGATATGATCCCTTGCTGAGATGTGAGACAAGAACTAGGAGGGGAGAGACGGGGAATTCCTTCGCTAGTATGACCTACCTAAGTTTATTTGGTATTTAATTGGTCGGTTAGAGTATAGGGATAATATGTGATATGTCAATTAACCCTTGTTTTGTGACAATGTTTGAAAATGACATTTGAAAATGTTGAGATCAGTAATGAAGCACATGAGACCGTTGAGTCACCAACGATCAATACCCAGGATAATGTGCAACAGGAAGACAATAATCCTCAGGTAAATAACACCGATCAAATGATGAACGATGGGATGTTAAGAGGTTTTATGCAATTCATGCAACATCAGGTAAGAGAGACTCCTGTTCAAAATATAGGTGGAAATAATGGCAACCCATGGTTGGTCACCGCTAAGAAGTTCAAAGAGCTTGGACCACCGGAGTTTTTGGGAAATCCAGAACCACTTAAGGCGGAGACATGGTTAAAGCAGATCACCAAGATATTTGATGTCTTGGGATGCTCTGAGGAGCCAAAGGTTTCCTTTCCACCTTTATGTTGCGTGAAGAGGCAGATTACTGGTGGGAATCTATAAAACGTACCCAGCTTGATGCACTCAAGATGTCTTGGGAGAATTTCCAAGAGCTGTTCAACGACAAGTACTTTCCCAAAAGTATTCCTCAAATGAAGGAGGTGGATTTTATCAAGTTGGAGCTAAATAATATGACCGTGTTGCAATACGAGGCTAAATTTGCGGAGTTATCCCGGTTTGCGTCCCATTTGGTTGATAATGAGGAGAGAATGACACGAATGTTTCTAAGAGGTTTGAAACCCGAGATACGTCAATATCTTATTTCTCATAAACTGTGTTTGTATTCAGATGTTGTGAATAGGGCTCAGTTAGTGGAGCACGATAATGAGTCAGCACGACCAAAAGGTAATGACCAACAACACGATAATAATCATACCAGTGGCAACGGCCATCAGAATAATGATAACCATCATGGGGGAAATTATCATGCCAATAATGGAACCACTTTGGTGGTAACCATGGCCAAGATAATAAGAGTGGAAATTTCAAGAAGAGAAGGTTCAATAATGATGGAAAGACAGCAGCACCAGTACCCGTTTCAAAGGAAGAAGAACGTCCCACCGGTCAGATGTGTTTCAAATGCGACAGAGGACACATCCGTCTAAATGCATGCAAAGAATCCAAAGCGTGTTTTAATTGCAGAAGAGAAGGTCACCTAGCTAGATTTTATCGTGTAGTGAAGTCAAGTCCAGCCGGGAGAGTGATGCCAAAGGATGTCTCAGACAAGTCAAAGCCAGTAGTTTAAGTGAGAGCGTTTGTCGAGAAACTCGAACAAAGTTGTCACGGGTAAGTTAATCATAAATGCTTACGAAGTCTATACCTTATTTGATACCGGTTCTACCTATTCTTTTATCTCTCTTGCTTGCGCTCAACGTTTAAATTTGACTCCAGAGAAGTTAGACTTTGACTTATTGGTTGAAACTTCATTAATAAAAACCTTCGTTACCTCCACTGTTTATAAATCTTGTTTGATTCAAATCGACACTTTCACGTTACCTGTCAATCTTATCTCTTTGAAAATACTTGCCTTTGATGTGATTTTAGGAATTGATTAGTTAACTACTCATCGTGCCAAAATTGATTATTTTCGTAAGGTTATTAGCTTTCATATTCCTAACCAACCTATTATGCGAATTCAAGTAACCAAACCACTAAAGTTAATCACTGTTATATCAAGCCATAAGTAAAGAGCCCCGATCCTTTCGTTGTTGACTTCCTTGTATGTAATGCACCGAAGCTAGACTTTCTGTAGGCGACGTCGTGAATGACGATGGCAAGTTGATAGGTATCGATATGACGTACTATCCAAGTCTTAGATGAGAGTCACAGTTTTGAATGATATTTCTATTGTTAATAAATTTCCTGACGTATTCTTGAAGAACTTCCTAGCCTACCCCTAGAGCGTGAAATCGAATTTTGTATTGACCTCAGTACAAAACCCATTTCTAAAACCCTTAAATATTTCTTCACCTAGAACGAATGTATTATGCACCAAAGACGTTGGCTCGAGCTGTTGAAGATTACGACTATACCACTTAATATCATCGTGGAAGAGCGAACGTGGTAGCTGATGCGTTGAGTAGAAGATCGTATGCGTTTACGAGTGCGATGTTGTTAACACAAAAACCCATTTCGTATAACTTACAAATGATGAAGATAGAGTTAAAGACTCTAGGGACCCACGTGAAGATAACGAATATACGAGTAGAATCGACTTTAATCGATAAAGTTAAAGCCGCTCAAGCTACACACCCAAATCTAATGAATGTGAAGAAGAAGGTTCAAGAAGGCGTTATCTCAACCCTCAATTTAATTGGTCCATTTGAAATCCTCGATGGAGTAGGAACTGTGGCTTATAGACTCGTTTTACCGCCAAATATGTCGCGTGTTCATAACGTTTTTCACATATCGATGTTACGTAAATATGTGGGTGACCCGAACCACATTATTGAATTGGAACTAGACGAGATAACAGAAGATTTAACGTATGAGGAGATACGTGCTAAAATCTTGGATAAGAAGGATCATATTCGACACTCAAAGGTTATACCTCAAGAGTTAGAATCTGACGAGGTATCCTCATCTGTTCGGCATACCAGGTACGTACGTAAATTTCGAGGGCGAAATTTCATAAGGAGGGGAGATAGTAAAACCCCAAATTTTACGAATAAAGATTTAATTTTCTCGAAATATTTTTTTGAGAATTATGGTGTGGATTTGAGATAATTTTATAGTTGTGGGTAATATTTATAAATTTTGCAAAGTACGCAAGTTGTTATATAATATTCGATTGGTCGGGGAATATGCATTTTAGCAGGGAATATTCGTACAACTACACAATCATTGGTGGACCCCATAACAGAATTATTGTTGGATTGAGAAAACGACAAAAATATTTTTATAAAAATAACGGCGGAAGTTTTACCGTCAACTGTTGAAACACCCGGTGTTAAAAGTACAGGAATACGCGTGGTTGCATAGTAGCACACGGTATTGATTATTGATGCTTACGTGAGAAGTCACTCAGTTTTGTTCAATTATTGCTTCAGTAATTGTTGCATAGTATCTCATGTTATTTGATTCAATAGTTGTCAATATTTTATATATTATTAAATCAATAATTGAAATGACAAAGTTATTAATATTATTATTTGCAATATTAACGATGTCTAAAAGTTCTGCTAAGGAGAGGTTTGGTCACCTAATTACGCGCCAATAGGGAGAAATCCTTATTGGAAAGCCCCCTTTTTCCTGGAAACGACCTGATCAATTAATATTGTGAATTATAATAATGATGATAAATGTTGTTAAATATGTTGAGGTGTCTTTTTATGTAGTCACAGAAGTTTATATATATATATATATAAAAATTTTGTTTTATTAGTATTATTAATGTAATAAAACAGAAAAGCTTTTTACATAAAACAGAATACTTTTATAAAGTTATTCGTTTTATTAGATTATAAATAGAATATATTATATTTTATTTAAAAGATTTTATTTTATTAAAATATTTTATTAATACTGCATAGTAAATCAATATGGACCGTTCGTTTAAAAGTAAATCAATCTGGACCGTTCATGAATTAGTTACTATTCAGTCCATTCTCCTATAAATAGAAACTCATTCCTTCATTATTTCTTACGAATTCACTGAAACTCTAGAGAGAGAAACTATAGAGAGAAAGAAGAAAAGTATTCTGCTACTTCATTACTCCTATATCCAATTTCTTATAAGGTAAGGGGTATTATTTCTTTCGTATTCATGAAGAGAACTTCTGTTATTCCATTCTTTATTATTCTGTTGGAATAACCTGTATACGCGGACTACCCTATACTTGGTGAAATTCTTATGTTATTCCATTCTTTATTATTATATTGGAATAACCTGTCTATGCGAAGTACCGCATACATGGTGAAATTCTTCTGTTATTCCATTCTTTATTATTATAATGGAATAACCTGTCTATGCGAAGTATCGCATACATGGGAAAATTCTTTTGTTATTCCATTCTTTATTATTATGTTGGAATAACCTGTCTATGCGAAGTACCGCATACATGGTAAAATTCTTCTGCTATTCCATTCTTTATTATTATGTTGGAATAACTTTGTCTATCTGCCAATCCGCATACATGGTGAAATTCTTCATTATTCCATTCTTTATTATTCATTGGAATATCCCGTCGGTCTTAATTTACTTTGACCTTGTTACGTTATTTATTAATCATTTGGAATAACTTTGCTGCGCGGCCTATCGCATGGTGGTGATTTCTTTTGTTATTCCATTCTTTATTATACTCAGGTTGGTTAAAGTTTTGACTTCTATACTCTATGAAATTAGTGGAATATCCTTGATATTTGCGCTTCATCCAATATCTTTTCATGAAAATATTCTTCTGAGCATTCTTGAATTTTACTCTACAAAGAAGTATCATGTTGACAATTTGGATGTTATTAGTTCCTGGATAAATTAATTTTTGAACTTGTTTTATTGAATTCTTATATCATTGTCATCATTCTCATGTTTATTTTATGTTGAAAGTCATCTGTGGCCTGTAGTGCATAGATGGACTTGGTATGATTATGACTAGGGATTAATCGGTATAATCATGACCGTAATGTTACAAATGATGTGGTAAAAGTCCTCATTTTCCCGTAGTGCATTGATGGACAGTTATTGGCATAATCATGACCATTGATGAATACACGAATATCCTTGGCCCGTAGTGCATGGATAATTTGTGGTTGTGATACTAATGAATATCCTTGGTCGTAGTGCAGGGATTATGTGGATTATTTATTGAGCTTAGTCCCAGCGATAAAAGTGATGAAAAACCTTTTAAATCATAAAAGATAGTAGATTTTATTCTCTACTTGACTCTTTTAATGGATTGCTTATTCCGCTGCAGTTAAACTTGATGTTTGTTAGATTATATCAGTTTAACATTGTTGAAGGCTAACGATAATTTATTCTGCATTATCTTAGTCATAATATTTCTTACTGGGCTAGTTGAGCTCACCCTTTTACTTTCATTATTCTCTTCAGGAAATGAGAACGTAGCAGGGACTAGTCGGGGAACGGAGTGACGGTCCAGATGATAGCATTAGTAGTCCTCACTATTCTATGAAATAGTGTGTTAATAAATGTATTGAGGATTTATTTTGAGTTTGAATCTTGTCTCTGAAGACAATATTTGTATTAAAACTCACAGCTCATGTTGTATATTTAAGATTGTATTTGTATTCTGTACCATGTATTTGGCGACTCAGAATAGGTGATGTATACCTATTTTGGGGGCATCACATTCCTTATTAAATTGTAGAAATGATCTGTCTACGTGGATTACCGCATGGCGAGTGAAAATCTATTTGCAGTTTCATATATTCTATTATACTTAGTTGGTTAAAGTTTTGGCTTCTATACTCCATGAAATTAGTAGAATATCCTGGATATTTGCGCTTCATCCAGTATCTTTTCATGGAAATATTCTTCTGAGCATTCTTGAATTTTACTCCACAAAGCAATATCATGTTGACAATTGGACTTAATTGATTTCAGGATAAATTAACTTATAAATCTTTAAAATTTATTCTTGAACTTGTTTTATTGAATTATTATGTCATTGTCATCATCCTCATGCTTATATTGTGATGAAAGTCATCTTTGGCTTACGTGCATAGATTGACTTGGTATGATTATGACCAGGGATCATTCGGTATAATCATGACCTGTAATGTTATAAATGATGTGGTAAAAGTCCTCAGTGGCCTGTAGTGCATTGATGGACAGTTTTTGGTATGATTATGACCAAGGATTATTCGGTATAGTCATGACCATTGATGATTTAATGAATATCCTTGGCCCGTAGTGAAGGGATGACTCGATGATGTGGTTTATTTATTGTCGAGTCTCGTGATAAAAATTGATGAAAACATTTTAAATCATAGAAGATAGTAGATATCATGCTCTACTTGACTCTTCTAATGAATTGCTTATTCCGCTACAGTAAAACTTTATGTCTATTGTATTTTATCAGTTTAACATTGTTGAAGACTAATGATAATTTATTCTGGATTATCTTAGTCATAATATTTCTTCTTGGGCTAGTTGAGCTCACCCTTTTGCTTTCATTGTTCTCTTCTTGAAAATGAGAACGTGGCGGGACTAGTCGGGGGAATGGAGTGATGGTCCCGAGATGGTGTATTAGTAGTCCTCACTATTCTATAAAATAGTGTGACAATAAATGTAATGAGGACTCTATTTGAGTGTGGATATTGTCTAGAAGGCAACATTCTGCTTAAACTCTCACTATGTTTTGTCGTATATTACACATTTATTGTATAATTTAAGTTTGTATTTGTATACGTACCATGTATTTGGCGACTCAAGATGGGTGATGTATACCTATTTTTGGGGCGTCACAATTGGTATCATAGCTTAGGGATATGATCCTGGTGAGATGTGAGACAAGAACTAGGAGGGAGAGACGAGGAATTCCTTCACTAGTATGACCTACCTAAGTTTATTTGGTATTTAATTGGTCTAATAACTTTTGTATACGCCACTACCCTATACTTGGTAAAATTCTTCCATTATTCCATTCTTTATCATTATGTTGGAATAACTTTGTCTATCTGGCACCGCATACATGGTAAAATTCTTCCATTATTCCATTCTTTATTATTCGTCGAAATAACTCAGATACGCTGGGCTACCCTATACTTGGTGAAATTCTTCCATTATTCCATTCTTTATTATTATGTTGGAATAACTTTGCCTATCTGAAATACATCATACATGGTGAAATTCTTCCTTATTCCATTCTTTATTATTACTCATTGGAACATCCCGCCTTTAAGGCGTTTACGCATGACCGGTTCTATTATTTATTATTCTATTGAATATCCCGTTTTGTGCGCTTACGCATGACCGTTCCATTATTTATTATTCTGTTGGAATATCCTCGTCTGTAAATGCGTTCACGCATGACCTAGTTTCGTTATTTATTATTTTGTTGGAATATCCCATGCAAGCGTTTCGCATGACATGACACAATTCCGTTATTTATTATTCATTGGAATAACTTTGTTTGTGCGGTCCTATCGCATGCACTGGTGATTTCTTTGTTATTCCATTCTTTATTATACTCGATTGGTTAAAGTTTTGGCTTTTATGCTCCATGAAATTAGTGGAATATATTTGATATTTGCGCTTCATCCAGTATCTTTTAATGGAAATATTCTTCTGAGCATTCTTGAATTTTACTCCACAAAGAAGTATCATGTTGACAATTTGGATGTTATTGGTTTCTGGATAAATTAATTCTTGAACTTGTTTTATTAAATTCTTATATCATTGTCATCATCCTCATGTTTATATTATGTTGAAAGTCATCCGTGGCCTGTAGTGCATAGATAGACTTGGTATGATTATGACCAGGGATTATTCGGTATAATCATGACCGTAAAGTTACAAATGATGTGGTAAAAGTCCTCATTGGCCTGTAGTGCATTGATGGACAGTTTTTGGTATGATTATGACCAGAGATTATTCGGTATAATCATGACCATTGACGAATACACGAATATCCTTGGCCCGTAGTGCATGGATAATCTGTGGTCGTGATACTAATGATTATCCTTGGCCGTAGTGTAGGGATGATGTGGATTATTTATTAAGCTGAGTCTCAGCAATAAAAGTGATGAAAAACCTTTTTAAATCATAAAAGATAGTATATTTTATTCTCTACTTGACTCTTCTAATGGATTGCTTATTCCGCTGCAGTTAAACTTGATGTTTATTATATTTTATCAGTTTAACATTGTTGAAGACTAATGATAATTTATTATGCATTATCTTAGTCATAATATTTCTTACTGGGCTAGTTGAGCTCACTCTTTTGCTTTCATTGTTCTCTTCAAGAAATGAGAACGTAGTCGGGACTAGTCGGGGAACGGAGTGATGGTCCGAGATGGTGTATTAGTAGTCCTCACTATTCTATAAAATAGTGTGACAATAAATGTAATGAGGACTCTATTTGAGAGTGGATATTGTCTAGAAGGCAACATTCCTGTTTAAACTCTCAGCTATGTTTTGTCGTATATTACACGACTGTTGTATAATTAAGTTTGTTCTGTCATTTTCTAACTACGACAATACTTCCGTGGTGGGGTCCACCAATGATTGTGTCGTCGTACGGATATTCCCCGACAAAAAGAATATTTCCCGACCAATTGAATATTATATAATAATTTTCTTACTTTGTAAAATTTATAAATATTACCCACAACTATAACATTATATCAAATCCACACCATAATATTCAAAAAAAATATTTCGAGAAATTTAAATCTTTATTCATAAAATTTGGGGTCTCACAAAACATATATATAGAGAGGAGATGAACTGAAAATCTTGCATGGTTATGATAGTTCCAAACTAGCCCCAATCCTTGTACAAGTGCAGGTATGACCTCTGGAGTTGTAACGGCGAAATGGGCGGAGGCACGACCGGCGAAATTGCCAAACTGTTTGAGCCCTATTTAAAGTGTTGGGTTTAAAAAATCAAATTAGATTAGGAGTAACACTAATATATTAGGTTAAGCCCCTTCTTAATACATGTGCTGACATTAATCGACTAAACAAAATGAGAAGTTTTGACACAACGAGAAACGAAGAAGAGGCAGAATAAGGCTGTGAAACAAAAAGAAAAATTTGGGGAAGAAGATTGTGAGATTATATTTGACATAATCGTATCTCCAAAAGATAATTATTAAATTTATTTTTTCTACTATAACAATGATATTATTTTGTTGTTAAGAGGATATACATACTGTTATATTCAGATGTAGAGATTGTAAATTGAAGTAATATTGGTGTAACTTTGATTAATGTAGAAAAAATATAAATTAAAGGATCTAAGCAAATTTTCTATTATTGCATGTCATAATTAATAGTGCAAATTCGTTATAGTAAAAAGTAGGGCTGAGCAAGTAACCAAATTGGAACCGAAACCGAACCAAAAATTGCACGAACCGCACCAATTAAAACCGCGCCAACGGTTCCGGCGTATGTGGCGGTTTTAGGTAGGTTGAATAACCAACTTTATGGTTCCGGTTTGGTTACTAGCCAAAACCGCACGCATAAAACTGAAACCGCACCATGTGTGTGTATGTATGTATGTATTATCTCTAGTAAATTCTAAAGTTACTTTTCACTTGAACACGCTCAGAGAAAACCCCAGTCTTACATTGTCATTTTTTCACCAATTGAAAGAAGATTGTTATAGGTTATAGAGTCAAAAATTAAGCAATTGGGTTTTGGAATTTCAAATTTGTTTGATGCGTTGTTGGAAGGGCTTATAGCTGAGGGGCCAAGCACTTGATGCATTGGTTAAGGTCAATGCTATAATAGTAATAGTCTAATAGATTATTTTTCAAATTAGGTATAGTTAGGATTATATTCTATAAGTCCTCACTGCAATATATGAGATAGAATTTCATTCTATCTCCAGTATATACTTTAATTTTTGGGGAACTAGATAAACCTTCTTACTTGTTATCGAATATATGGTCTCCTTTGTTTTATATAGCGTATGTTTTAGTTTTAAAGCATCATTCCTTTATTATAAACTAAAACTATTTTATGTGTCTCACTGTTCTATGATTTGATGGTGAATTTGACATGTTTGGCAGAAGAAATTTTAGTTCTATGCTTGATATTATTCCCATTGCCGACTCTGTTACTAAGTTAATTGTTCGATGTAAGTTCTATGTTAAATTTTATTGAAGGCTTAAACTTTATTGTTGTTTCAATTGGTTTGGAACCGAAACCGTACCAATTAAAATCGCACCGCACACTTTAAAACTGCACCACACCGATCACAATTGGTTTTGTGTGCGGTTTTGAATTTTTCAAACCGCACCTAAGCGATTTCGGGTGCGATTTGGACTTCAAACCGCACCAAACCGCACCATGCTCACCCCTAGTAAAAAGTATCCAATTGAACTACTTTTATACTAATCCATCAGAATCAAAATCTTCTTAGGCAGTGATACATTGGATTGGCACATATATTTTAATTTGATTGAAAAATTATTGAATGTTTACAAAGATTACTATGCCTTGCAACATTATATCAGGTTTTAAGCTTTGAAAAAGGTGGCATAATGACAAGGTTTTAAGCTACGAAAAAAATAACAGGAGGAAAATGTTTGTAATATTCAAATAAACAAATATAATAGAAAATATAAAAATTTACAATTAATTAGTTATTTAATTAATGGTCTTGTATGATTTGATAATTATATAGATCGGATTGAGGAGGTCCAACAGGGTGATATTTGGTTTCAGTGAATTGTTTTGGTACAATATTAAGGTACGGATTTCGTACTTCTTTAGCGATAATCTTGTTAAATTTAATTAATTTGTTTGGTTACTGGTTTCAGATTTGGATATTATTTCACATAATTGTTCTGTGTGAAATTAATATGAAAATTTCATGTTGGCGTTGGTACTAACTCATATTTGTACTCTTTGAACTAATTAATCATGTCAATATGTTTTGGAGACTTGATTCGTTTGTATCATTCTTCGTAGATTTTAAGTTACATTCAGGAGTTGTTTTGATCATTGATATCTTGTGAATATTTAAGAATATTCGTATTTGATAATCCGATGTCATTTGAAAATGGTCATGTAAGCCTTGAAATTTGAACCCCTTTTATCTTACATTTTGTAGTTTGATCCTTAGGGTATACTTGAGCTAACCACCTGTGGGGGTGCCACATGCATGTCCTCTTGACACTAGGGCATGACACCTTTCATGGCGGTGTGATCAGTCCACGACGTATCCTTTTGTTTTGTTTGTTGCTCTGAGTATGAGCTTTGGCCATTTGATATATTTATTCAGGATACATATGGGTTGACCCAGTATTTGATTTGATTTGATTCATTTGGCAAATTAGTGACGTATGTGTTGTGCGTACTATCCGTTTTAATTTGCATACATCATGGTACCGATGTATTTTGTTAGCCTTTGACTATTTGTATTTGAGCTCAGTATGAAATTGTTACCTTATGACCATTTGATTCAGCCTTATTCTGTTTTGAGATTTTTTTTGGCTATAGTTAATTGTTCGACGGTGTTAATCATTTGAACCTTATCTCACTAATTTTGATACACTCATAATTTGTTTGTAGTTTGTATTTTTTTTCGTTCTTTTGGTACATATATTTTTTTATATATGTGCATCTTAATATCGTCTCGGGCAATTGGCTCACGCCGTGTTATTATTTTGACGTGTTTCTGGGGAGATTTAGGGTTTCGTGTGAAGAGAACCACATTTGACCATCTAGGTTTAATTAATTTTAGGTTTTGATTATTCTGCCAATTTTTGAGAAGTGTATTTAATCCGTCATTTATGGCATATCAACTATTAAATATTTTGAAGTTAATAGTGCTGTGTTTACTTATTTTGAGATTTATTGTGCTTTGTGCGTGACCTCCCTTTCCTATTTGAGAAGGGGGTGTTACACCAAGTATAATTGACCATCAAGATGACACAATAGACTAGATAATAATATTAATATCCCCTCCCTCAAGCTGAAAGTTTTATAACAATAACTTTCATCTTGTTACAAAAGTTGAATGGAATGAAGTGATAAGATAAAAGCTTGTTAATTGCATAAGGGCAGCATGCAAATTGCTAGTGGCATTGGGTTGGCATGAGAAGTGTTGATTGCACAAGGGGCGGCACGAGAAATGTCGATTGCACAATGGAAACACGCGAAGTTCTGATTACACAAGGGACGACACGCGACGTGCTGATTGCACAAGAGGCAGCACATGAAGTGCTGATTGCACATGGGTCTACACGTGAAGTGATGATTTCACAATGACAATATCATGAGGGGATGATATGGAATGAAAGTCGAAACAAAAATAAAAAATGAATTAAAATCAAATCGAATTTGAAGACAAGCAATAATTAAATTGAAGAATATGTAAAACAAATTTGAAATTTGGAATTAACTCAGCGTAAGGAAAAATTGTGACACTTCCAAATTCAGGTACTCTTACCTCGAACTTGGTGCTCAAGATCCAAACATCTAACACACATCTAACTAATACATAACATCATAAAGAATTAAATTACATGATAATACTTAACTTACATTACAATCCTAGGTCTCATCAACCTTTAATCTTACATACCAAGTCTTAATACAATAACATTAATATTGTTCTTACATAAAAGTTCTCATAAAATTTACATATTATTTGACTGTCTTAGCCTTGCCCTTATCCTTGCCAGAACCACTGTCCATCTCTGTCTTAACTATAAGATAGGGTATAAAGCAAGAATGAGCAACGAGTTTTCTCAACAAGTATATAACAATAATAGTTAACAATCGTTGATAAGGATTTCTTGTGACTCCCCTAGAATAGGTCCCCATAACCCATTCTGAGTCGCCAGATATACGATACAGAATTCAAATAAAAACTTCCTTTATATAACTGTCGTGCAAAATACGACAACACATACACTGTGAGTTTACAAATATTGTCTCGAAGATAATATCCAAACTCAAATAAAGTCCTCATTATAATTATTGTCACACTATTTTACAAAATAATGAGGACTACTATAAGAACCATCTTGGACCATTACTTCACTCCCCAACTAGTCCTAGCTACATTCTCGCCTCCTGAGAAGAACAATGGAACCAAAAGGAAAAGAGTAAGCTCAACTATCCCAGTAAATAATATTATGACTAAGATAATGTAGAACAAATTATCCTTAGTCCTCAACAGAGAAAAATCTGATAAAATACAATAGACAACAAGTTTTAGATCAACAAATGCAGCGGAAACAACAATCCATTAGAAGAGTCAAGTAGAGAATGATGTCTACTATCTTCTATGATTTGAAAATCCATCATCAATATTTTATCCCTGTAATACCAATCAATAAACATTTCACATCAATGAATTATCCATGCACTATGGGCCAAGGATATTCGTTTGTATCACCAATGGTTATCAATAAATATTTCACATCATCGAATTATCCATGCAATACGGGCCAAAGATATTCGTTAGTATCACTAGTGGTCATCAATAAATATTTCACATCATCGAATTATTCATGCACTACGGGCCAAGGATATTCGTTAGTATCACCAGTGGTCATGATCATGCCAAACAACTGTCCATCTATGCACTACAGGCCAAAAATGACTTTCACCACATCATTTGTCTGTAACATTATAGGTCATGATTATACCAATACAAAATTTCTGGTCATAATAATACCAATCAATAATCCATCTATGCACTACGGGCCAAAGATGACTTTTACCACAACATAAGCATGAGGATGATAAAAATGATATAAAGAATTAATCAAGTGAGATTAATGATACATATTAGAGATTTATAATTCAATTTATCCAGAGTTTAAGAATGTCCAAATGGTCAACATGATGATCAAAACGTGTATTCAAATTTAAGAATAAGATTCATATATCAAAGATAATTTGGACAAAAATAAATCACTTTTGTCATGAATAGTACTCGAATGAATAGTAACAAATGAATAGTACCTCATCATGCAAAGTACCCCGAATAAATAGTACCCCGAGTGAATAGTACCTGAGTTAATAGTACCCCCAAGTGAATAGTACATACCCCGTATAGAAATATTGAAATTTAATAAGAAAGTTTAGACCAATATTCCAATGAAACGATACTAGATGAAGCGCAAAACTCAAGGATATTCTACTAATTTCAAGGATTATAGAAGAAATACTAACTATAGTAAGTTTAGATTTAAGAATATGAAAAGAAATAATATACGAAACTGCAAATGGATTTTCACCTATCATGTGGTAATCCGCGTAGACAAATCTTTTCCACAAATAAAGAATGAGTACGAAGGGTTATTCACCATGCATACGGTAATCAGCGTAGATAGGTTATTCCCACAGATTAAAGAATGAATATGAAAAATAATATCCCTTACGAATACGAAAGAAATAATACCCCTTACCTTAGTAGAAGATTGAATACTGCAATAGTGAAGTAACAAAATTCTCTTCTTCTTTCTCTCTATAGTTTCTCTTGTGAGTCTTAGTGAATTTGTGAGAATGAAATAAGAAATAAGCTTCTATTTATAGGAGAATGGACTAAATAGTAACTGATTCACGGACGGTCTGGATTGATTTACTATTAAAATAGACGGTCCATATTGATTTACTATTAAAACCACAATCGACTATCCAAATTGATTTACTATTAAAATCACAACCGACGGTCCATATTAATTTACTATTAAAACCACAATCGATGGTCGGGATTAATTTATTATTAAAACCACAACTGATGGTCCATATTAATTTACTATTAAAATCACAATCGACGGTTTGAAAAATTAGTACATCTCCCTATGGAATAATAAGTCAAACTTACAACAAACGCCTCATGACAAACCCCTCTATTTATATCCAAAAGTTGAATAAATATTTACCACAAATCACTTATCTTCAATAAACACATTTTTAATTTTTTAACAATTATTCATCATTAATATTTTAACTCACAATATTGATAAAAATTTCTTCTTATTGGCGCACAATTAAATAACCTAACCCCTTTCATCGAAAGAATTTTTTAGACATTGTCAATAATGCAAATAATAATATGAATAAATGTGTCGTCTCAATTATTGATTTAATAATATAAAATATTGTGTAGATGATACTGTGACAATAATTGAATCAATAATATGAGATACTATGCAGCAACAACTGTGACAATTATTAAATGAACGGAGTGACTTCTTACGTAAGGATCAATAATCGAGATCTTGTACGTATAATACCGTGCTATTAGACAACCACGCCAGACATCGTTCTTTTTTATCACCGATATTTTAACAGTTAATGGTAAAAGTTTTGCCGTTATTGTTATAAAGAGGTTAATTCTGTCACTTTCTATATCTGACAATCATTTCGTTGTGGGGTCCATTAATGATTGTGTCATCATACGAATATTCCCCGACAAAAAGAATATTCCCCGACACAACGAATATTTTATGACAACTTGCTTACTTTGTAAAATTTTTACATATAGCCCTTAACTTTAATCTTTTATCAATTTAACCATTTACTAAATAGAATAATAATTATAAGAAAAATGAATACTTTCATTTCATAAAATTTGAGGTCTTACATTTATGGCTTAAATGAGTTTAACAATATCAAATAAGGTAGAATACGCTACCAATGAATTAATCATGAATAACGTTTCAAGGATTATGATTTGAACAATTTCAAAACTTAGATATTAAGTGAATAATCAATAATCAGATAACTTAATAAGAGTAATTCTGACAATTCAAAACATAAATATATTTCAAGGCTGAGGGTCACTAAGGACCAATGAACTCTAAGAAGGTTAAAAGATATAATTACTGAAAAGCCTTCGAATAAATAGGTAAATGAGGGGATCAGCCCTGTCATACCTTATGTTATGCATTACATTTAATCATCTGAGTGCGCAAGCCAAATCTACGACTTATAAATAATGTTCATATCAGCATACAAGAATTCCGCACCAAATCAATTAGTTTGGATAGCTCTTTCAAAATATCGACAGTTCATGCATGTCGTCATTAGTTTAGTCGAATCAATGGCATAGACTTATTCTTTCAATAGTGGATATGAATCCATATTCTCAACGTTTGATGTTCTTGTTTGGGAAATTTTCTTGAACATAGGTATAAGAATAATCTTATTCAATATTTAACAAATCAAGTTCAACAATTTTCAATAACAACAAACATATACAGAACAATAAGAGTGTACAAATAAGAAGTACTTGCAATTGATATAACATCTAGTTTACTTTACAAAACAGTGAGTGTACAAGTTAAAGAACTTGCTCAACATGAATATAGTTGATATAACAACAATCCAAAAACTTGCACAATATAAAAAGTTGTATAAGTTAGGGAACTTGTCTGGATAGTGACAAAGTCCAACCTTGACTTCTTATACTTTGAATAACCTATGATTAACATAGTCATTCTAACGGTTAATCTTTATAATTCCAAATATAGCTCTAATTAGTCTACCGTACTAGCCTCATATAATTAGGACTCACAAATCTATCTACTCATATTCTATTTAACTCATTATGCCTTTATTCATTCATTAGCCTTTACTAAAAATAAAATAATCTTTATCTATTATTCTATTTTTAATTGTTTCTCATTTTACAATTAATTTCCACCATTAGCTTCACATAATCATTAAGATATCCGTAATATCATTAATAAGTCATATTTATTCATTTATATCACACACTTGCCGGTAAAATCACTTTACATCATTTATTTAGTTTCTTTTTAATCACTTTCTTTAATTTCCTTAGCTCAATCTCATTTATTGAAAATACCTATATACATTATTATTTTTATTCCTTATGGAATTACTTAGTTAACATTATTTTACAAACAAAATATTTTTCTCTTAATTTTCCAATGTGAATTACTATTTTTAAAAGGGTCGTTTATGCATAAAATTGTCACATTTTTCATAATTCTACTTTTTATCCAAAACTTCTGAAATTTACACGGTAACTAATTTAAATCAGTGTGTCATTCCATTAAAAATTTCATACTTTTCTGAGTTGTATAGCTCCTGATTTTCCCGTTCAAAGTTTTAATTTTTAAAAATTCGTTTGGACATAAGTCCTTCGAAAGAAGTCGGATTGGGTCCATCTTTGAACTGAAACTTCCTGTTATCATACACTATCAAAATCCAAAAGGACTGAATTTTTGACACAAGCTAACTGGTCCAAATAGGGGACAGAATATTTTGGGCATATTACTCCTTGTGATTTTCGCAGTTTGGACTGTTTTAGAAGAACAATCACCATAAATTGAAAATTCAATATTTGTTGTTTGTTCCACTTGGGTTGGTTAGAAAACTCATAGATCTACTGCCCAAATTTACGCATCATAAAAAGGGTAAACACACAGAGTTATGTTCATCCAAAGACACTATTTTATTTTAGGGTTTTCCCGGTAAAGTCTTTATGTTACTATTTTCATTCCACTTTAAGTTTTTACTCATTTTAATACATACAAACATATAATCTCATTCCAATAATCATCCTTATACCTTCGGATCCTTCATTATCACACAACAAACAAAGCTCCCACAACTGAGCATGCAAAATTATCCACAAGGCTAACTATGCTTATAAACTTAAATATTTCTTAAGAGAAAACATCATACCTTTTGTGAGCTCTCTTTCTCTTGGAGATGAACTAGTAGAAAACCTCCACTTTCTTTCTCTTCCAAATCTCCTCTTGGGTCACCAACTTGCAAGAACCTCCTTTAGGTTTTTCTTTTTCTCTCACTTTCTCTCACTATTTTCTTTCTAGTAACACTTAGCCAATTTTAAGTAACATTGCTCACGATTTGGGAATAAATCCTATTTATAGTAGAATCCCCATATATATAATATCCATATACATGTATAATACACATATTTAACTACCATAAGATTGCTTTGTCCAATGGTTACACAAAATTAGGAAAAAGGCTAACCTAGCTACATTTAGGCCTCATCATTACACCTCAATTCCAACATATGACCAAGAATAAATCTTGGCAGACCGGTTTATTATACTGAAAAATTGGACATTTTTAATTTTTTTTTTTTGCTTTTGACTCTCAAAAAATGTATAGTATTTATTCCAACATGAATTTTTACAAAATATATTGTTTTAGGTGTAATTTGAATACATATACAAAAACAGGGTTATACAGTATGTATAACCTTGTTTTTGTATATGTATATAACCCTGTTTTTGTATATGTATCCAAATTACACCTAAAACAATATATTTTATAAAAATTCATGTTGAAATAAATACTATATATTTTTTGAGAGTCAAAAAAATAATAATAATTAAAAATGTCCAATAAAAATATCCATGTAGAAGGACTCTATACCCAAATCAAATACAATATTTGGTCATCATTTTTATCCTACTTGGCTACCTCATAGGCCATCATTTTCATCACATGGCTCACCAAGCAAAAGTTGACACCCCTAGCCCATCATTTCTATCACATGGCCACAAATAAGAAATTGACACCTTATGCTAACCTAAGGCCTAATCAAATTAAAAATTAGGTTATCATGGCTAGCTAAGCCTCTTGGCTGAATTTTAAGGGGGGAATGGAGTACTATTTTTATTTTTATTTTCCCCACATAGAGTTTTCTAGAACACGGGCCTCCTTATTGGATTAACATTGGGCCATGGACTTGGACTTCTTTATTTTTATATTGGACTTACCACACTTGGTGTATAATTAAATCATTAAGCGAAAAAGTAATCCTACTAGTTTCATTATTAAATAAAGCTTTGGGCTTTTTAATTTCCATGCATGCATGAATTCGTTAGCTCACCCAATAATAATTCATATTGGGCCAATACACCCAATCAATAGAACTTAATCATTGTTTATTGTAAACTTAAATCATAAATTAATTAATTATCATCTTGGAATTATTTCCCATAATCTTCCATGAAGTAATCACACACTTGATTAATCCATCATCTATATATTTATCAAGTCACACAAGACTTATTCTCCCAAGCTTAGTTAATTTCTAACTTAAGCTTGTCCCATATTCTCATAATTTATAATTTCATATTTAATTCATTCTCAATTCTTATTTTATGGAATTTGCTATTTCCATATCTTCTTATCACATAAATTCACATACACACATAAGTTGTGACGTCCCCAAAATAGGTATACATCATCCATCTTGAGTAGTCAAATACATAGTACAGAATACAAATACAAACTTAATTATACAACCGTCGTGTAATATACGATAAAGCATAGCTGAGAGTTTAAACAGGAATATTGTCTTCTAGACAATATCCAATCTCAAATAGAGTCCTCATTACATTTATTGTCACACTATTTTATAAAATAGTGAGGACTACTAATACACCATCTCGGACCATCACTCCGTTCCCCGACTAGTCCCGGCTACGTTCTCATTTCCTGAAGCGAACAATGAAAGCAAAAGGGTGAGCTCAATTAGCCCAGTAAGAAATATTATGACTAAGATAATGCAGAATAAATTATCATTAGTCTTTAACAATGTTAAACTGATAAAATACAATAGACATCAAGTTTAACTGCAGCGGAATAAGCAATCCATTAGAAGAGTCAAGTAGAGCATGGTATTTACTATCTTCTATGATTTAAAATATTTTTTATCAATTTTTATCGTTGAGACTCAGCTTAATAAATAAACCACATCATCGAATCATCCCTGCAATACGGGCCAAGGATATTCAATAAATCATCCATGGTCATGACTATACCGAATAATCCCTAGTCATAATTATACCAAAAATTGTCCATCAATGCACTTCAGCCCACTGAGGACTTTTACCACATCATTTATAACATTATAGGTCATGATTATACTGAATAATCCCTGATCATAACCATACCAAGTCCATCTATGCACGTAAGCCAAAGATGACTTTCATCACAATATAAGCATGATGATGATGACAATGATATAATCGTTAATCAAACGAAAACAAGGATAAATATTAAAGACTTTAAATTTATCCAAATATTATCAATCACTTAATAAACTCATAATCTAATATTATTAATATTATAACAATATTTTAATCACTTCTTAAACTTATAAACAATGTATTTCAATTGTTTACACTTTACCAAATAATGCATTTAATCATTCAAAAATGCCATACTCATAAGATTTCATCACCAATGATCAAATCCCTCATCAAAAATCTGCATATACCCTATATAGGATTCCCAAGCTATAAAATCCTATTTTCTAATTTTGTTACTTCACATAACATATTTAATTCATTTACTCATAACTAGTTCATTTTCATGAAAAATACCAAATCACTCCCAAAAATATTTCTTTTTCCGGGATTTAATGAATATAGTCCTATATTGAACATATATTTTTCTTAATTTTAAAATTCATTTACTATTTTTCATATGGCCAAAACTCATGCCGAATATTTAGTCATTTATCATAAATTATACTTTTGTCCAAAAATTCCAAAATTTATAGGGTATACTCCTGTTATATACTTGTACTCTCAATAAAATTTTCACCGATTTTGGAGTTAACCACAAGGAGTTATAAGGGTTTACTTTTAAAATAGTCTTTTTCCATAAAATCCATAATTCTTAATCTCTACATCCAAAAATCGCCATCTTTGGACACAATATAGAAAACTCATCAAATTATCATTTCAATTTTTTCCAGAATTTTTGAGGGTCGAAAAAATACGAAACCGCAAATGGATTTTCACTTCGCCATGCGATAATCCACGTAGACAGATCATTTCCACAATTTAATAAGGAATGAATACGAATGATTATTCACCATGCATGTGGTAATCCACATAGACAGGTTATTCCTACAGAACAATAAGGAATGGAATAACAGAAGAATTCACTAGGCATGCGATAGATCCATGCAGACGGTGATATTCTCGTAATAATAAATAATGGAACCGGTCATGCGTAAACGCATGCATGTGATATTCCGGCTGTAATAATAAAGAATGGAATAATAGAAGAATTTCACCATGTATGCGGTACTTCGCATAGACAGGTTATTCCAACATAATAATAAAGAATGGAATAACAGAAGAATTTCACCATATATACGGTAGTCCGCATATATAGGTTATTCCAACAGAATAATAAGGAATGGAATAACAATAGCTCTCTTCATGAATACGAAAGAAATAATATCCCTTACCTCAAAAGAAGACTGGATACTGGAATTAGTGAGGTAGCGACTTCTCTTCTTCTTTCTCTCTATAATTTCTCTCTATAATAATTGCTCTAAAGCTTTAGTGAATTGGTGAGAAATGAAGGAAGAATGAGCTTCTATTTATTGGAAAATATAGTTTCGATAATTGCACGTTTTGGGGCTCAAAATATTACAGTATAATACCTCCAACTTTTCTTTCATTTTTAATTTAGTCTTGCAAGTATTATCAAACTTGCACCACCTCCCCTAATAGTAAATAATGTGAATCAATAGTTCAATCATGTGAATCAATAGTTATAATCATGTGAAAATACGAATTATAGTATAATACCTCCATCTATACCTCCATTTTTAACTTAGTCATGCAAGTATTATCAATCTTACACCAACTCTCCTAATAGTACAAGAATGTGAATCAATAGTACACATATGTGAACAAATAGTTATAATCATGTGAATTAATAGCAATTAATTGCTCATTTATCCGATTAATTACCCGACTGGTCAGTATAACTTCCAAACATCAATTAATATCGAAATAAATATCAATTTCCACTAACACTAACAATCTTAACACAATGGAAATATTTTTCTCAAAAATTTCATTTTTGAAATTTTGAAGTTTGACTTTTTCAAAAAAGTCACATGTTGACTTTTTTGACCAAAAAGTCAACCCCGACAAATTTTGTGTTTATAGTCTATTTCTACTAATTTCATCGTTCCGGACTCAAATATCACGTCTGCGTCTCCAAATTAAACTCTGAACTCAAATTCTATTTTTAATAGCATTCATCATTAATATTATAACTCACAATATTTAACAACCAGGTCGTTCCCAGGAAAGAGGGGGATTTCCGATAAGGATTTTTCCTTATTGGCGCGCAATTAGATGACCAAACCTCTCCTTGACAGAACTTCTAGACATTGTAAATATTGCAATTTAATAATATGAATAACTTTGTCATCTCAATTATTGATTTAATAATATATCATATTATGCAGATCATATTGTGATAATAATCGAATCAATAATATGAGAGATATGATGCAACAATTACTGTAGCAATAATTGAGTATAACTGAGTGACTTCTCACGTAAGAATCAATAATCAATACCGTGTGCTACTATACAACCACGCGTATTACTGTACTTTTACTACCTAGTAGTTCAACAGTTTTAACGGTAACACTTTCACCGTTATTTTTATAAAAAGATAATTCTGTCGTTTTCTAACTACGACAATACTTCCGTTGTGGAGTCCACCAATGATTGTACCGTCATACGGATATTTCCTGACAAAAAGAATAATCTCCGACCAAACGAATATTTTATAAGAACTTGCATACTCTGCAAAATTTATAAATATTACCCACAACTATAACATTATATCAAATCCACACCATAATATTTAAAAAAATATTTCGTGAAAGTTGAATCTTTATTCATAAAATTTGGGGTCTTACAATCTCCTCTCCTTATGAAATTTCGCCCTTGAAATTTATGTACGTACCTGGTATGCCGAAGAGGTGAGGATACTTTGACTTTATTTCAGATTCTAACTCTTGAAGTATAACCTTTGAGTGTTGAATACGATCCTTCTTATCCAAGATTTTAACATGTATCTCCTCATACATTAAATCTTCTGCTATCTCGTCTAGTTCCAATTCAATAATGTTGTTCGGATCGTCCACATATTTACGTAACATCGATACGTGAAAAACGTTATGAACACGCGATATACTTGGCAGAAAACGAGTCTATAGGCCACAGTTCCTACTTGATCCAGGATTTCAAATAGACCAATAAAATCAAGGGTTAAGATTTCCTCTCTTCATCGAGTCTTGCTTCTAGAATAACGCCCTCTTGAACCTTCTTCTTCACATTCATCTGGTATATTCGTTATCATCACGTGGGTCCCTAGAGTCTTTAACTCTATCTTCATCATTTGTAAGTTATACAAAATGGGTTTTTGTGTTAACAACGTCACACTCGTAACCGCATACGATCTTCTACTTAACGCGTCAGCTACCACATTCGCTCTTCCACGATGATATTGAATGGTATAGTCGTAATCTTCAACAGCTCGAGCCAACGTCTTTGGCGCATAATACATTCATTTTAGTTGAAGAAATATTTGAGGGTTTTAGAAATATGTTTTGTACTGGGGTCAATACAAAATTCGATTTCACGCTCTGGGGTAGGCTAAGAAGTCTTCAGAGAATACGTTAGGAAATTTATTAACAATAGAAATATCATTCAAAACTGACGTATTTTTATTTAAATCCATGACATGGGCTAAGAAAGCTTGACATCCATTTTTTAATAAACGAATAGCTTTATGGCTTGATATGACAGTGATTGATTTTAGTGGTTTGGTTGCTTGAATTCGCATAAATAGGTTGGTTAGGAATATGAAAGCTAACAACCTTACGAAAAGCATGATGAGTATTTAACCAATCGATTCCTAAAATCACATCAAATGCAAGTATTTTCAAAGAGATAAGATTGATAGGTAACGTGAAAGTGTCGATTTGAATCAACAAGATTTATAAACAGTAGAGGTAACGAAGATTTCTACTAACGAAGTTTAAACCAATAAGTCAAAGTCTAATATCTTTGGAGTCAAATTTAAACGTTGAGCGCAAGCAAGAGAGATAAAAGAATGGGTAGAACCGGTATCAAATAAAGTATAAACTTTACCAGAGTTTATGATTAGCTTACCCGTGATCACCTCGTTCGGATTCCTCGCTTTTTGGGAGGTTACGACAAACACTTTCCCTTGAACTACCAGTTTTGTCTTGTTTGGG
The DNA here is from genome assembly GCA_020205605.1 of Panax ginseng. Classification (NCBI taxonomy): domain Eukaryota; kingdom Viridiplantae; phylum Streptophyta; class Magnoliopsida; order Apiales; family Araliaceae; genus Panax; species Panax ginseng. The sequence goes on along the minus strand of CM035130.1, from coordinate 53,713,039 downwards.
ACACCCTTTGATGCCTCCATCCCAGCTGGACTTAACTTCGGTGCACGAAAAAATTGGGCTAGGTGACCTTCTTTTCCACAATTATAACACAATTTGGACTACATCACGCAGTTTGGACTGATATGTCCCTTCCCTCCGCATTTGTAACATACGATCGGCGATCGTTCTCCTTCCTTAATAACAGGTGCTGGTGCTGACATCTTTCCATCCTTGTTGAATCTCCTCTTCTTGAAATGTCCACTCTTATTGTCATGGCCATGATTACCACCGAAGTGATTATCATTTCTGGCATGTTGATTCCCTCCACGTTTGTTGTCACCGCTTTGATGATCGCTACCATCGGTATTATCGACTTACCATACCGTTCTCTCTTGGTTGGGTTGACTCATTATCGCGCTCCAATAACTGAGCCCTATTCACCACATCTGAATACAAACACAGTTTATGAGAGATAAGGTATTGACATATCTCAAATTTCAAACCTCTTAGAAACATCCGCGTCATTCTCTCCTCATTATCAACTAAGTGGGACGCAAACCGAGACAACTCAAAAAATTTAGCTTCGTACTGCGCCACGGTCATATTGTTTTGCTCAAGCTTGATGAAATCTACCTCCTTCATGTGATGAATACTTTCAGGAAAGTACTTGTCGTTGAACAGCTCTTGGAACTTCTCCCAAGACATTTTGAGGGCGGCATGTTGAGTACGCTTTACAAATTCCCACCAGTAATCTGCCTTTTCTCGCAACATGAAGGTGGCAAATGGAACCTTTTACTCCTCGGAGCATCCTAAGACATCAAATATCTTGTTGATCTGCTTTATCCACGTCTCCTCCTTAAGTGGTTTTGGCTCTCCAAAAAACTCCGGTGGTCCCAGCTCCTTGCACTGCTTAGCGGTGACCGTCCGAGGGTTGTCAGTGTTTCCACCTGCATTTTGGACAGGAGCCGCTCTCGCCTGATGTTGCATGAATTGTATAAAGCCTCTGACCATCCCATCATTCACCATTTCATCGGTGTTATTGTTTATATGAGGATTATTGTCTTCCTTTTGCACATTACCCTGGGTATTGATCTGTGGTGACTCAACGGTCTCATGTGCTTCATTGCTTATCTCAACATTTTTGGATGCCATTTTCAAATACTGCCACAAAACAAGGGTTAATTAACATATCACATATTATCCCTATACTCCGAATTTCCACCAATTAAATACCAAATAAACTTAGGTAGATCATACTAGCGAAGGAATTCCCAGTCTCTGCCCTCCTAGTTCTTGTCTCACATCTCAGCCAAGGATCATATCCCTAAGCTTTGATACCAACTGTAACGCCCCCAAAATAGGTAACATCACCCATCTTGAGTCGCCAAATACATGGTACAAGAATACAAATACAAACTTAATTATACAACCGTCGTGTAATATACGACAAAACATAGCTGAGAGTTTAAACATGAATATTGCCTTCTAGACAATATCCACTCTCAAATAAAGTCCTCATTACATTTATTGTCACACTATTTTATAGAATAGTGAGGACTACTAATACACCATCTCGAACCATCACTCTGTTCCCCGACTAGTCCCGCTCACGCTCTCATTTCTCAAGAGAACAATGAAAGCAAAAGGGTGAGCTCAACTAGCCCAAGAAGAAATATTATGACTAAGATAATGCAGAATAAATTATCATTAGTCTTTAACAATGTTAAACTGATAAAATACAATAGACATCAAGTTTAATCTGCAATGAATAAGCAATCCATTAGAAGAGTCAAGTAGAGCATGATATTTACTATCTTCTATGATTTAAAATGTTTTCATCAATTTTTATCGCTGAGACTCAACTTAATAAAAAAACCACATCATCGAATCATCCCTACACTATGGGCCAAGGATATTCATTAAATCATCAATGGTCATGACTATACCGAATAATCCCTGGTCATAATCATACCAAAAACTGTCCATCAATGCACTTCAGGCCACTGAGAACTTTTACCACATCATTTATAACATTATAGGTCATGATTATACCGAATAATCCCTGGTCATAATCATACCAAGTCCATCTATGCACGTAAGCCAAAGATGACTTTCATCACAATATAAGCATGAGGATGATGACAATAATATAAGCGTTAATTAAACGAAAACAAGGATAAATATTAAAGACTTTAAATTTATCCAAATATTATCAATCACTTAATAAACTCATAATCTAATATTATTAATATTATAACAATATTTTAATCACTTCTTAAACTTATAAACAATTTATTTCAATTGTTTACACTTTACCAAATAATGCATTTAATCATTCAAAATGCTATACTCATAAGATTTCATCACCAATGATCAAATCCTCATCAAAAATCAGATATACCCTATATAGGATTCCCAAGCTATAAAATCCTATTTTCCAATTTTGTTACTTCACATAACATATTTAATTCATTTACTCATAACTAGTTCATTTTCATGAAAAATACCAAATCAGTCCCAAAAATATTTCTTTTCTGGGATTTAACAAAATATAGTCCCATATTGAACATATATTTTTCTCGGAATTTTTAAAATTCATTTACTATTTTTCATATGGCCAAAACTGCCGAATATTTAGTCATTTATCATAAATTATACTTTTGTCCAAAAATTCTAAAATTTATAGGGTATACTCCTGTTATATACTTGTACTATTAATAAAATTTTCACCGATTTTGGAGTTAACCACAAGGAGTTATAAGGGTTTACTTTTAAAATAGTCTTTTCCCATAAAATCCATAATTCTTAATCTATACATCCAAAAATCTCCATCTTTGGACACAATATAGAAAACTCATCAAATTATCATTTCAAATTTTTCCAGAATTTTTGAGGGTCAGAAAAATTACGAAACTACAAATGGATTTTCACTCGCCATGCAATAATCCACGTAGACAGATCATTTCCACAATTTAATAAGGAATGAATACGAATGATTATTCACCATGCATGTGGTAATCCACATAGACAGGTTATTCCTACAGAACAATAAGGAATAGAATAACAGAAGAATTCACTAGTCATGCGATAGACCGCACAGACAGGTTATTCTAACAGAATAATAAATAATGGAACCAGGTCATGCGTAAACGCAAAGACAGGATTTTCCAATAGAATAATAAATAATGGAACCAGGTCATGCGTAAATGTACAGACAGGATATTCTGACGTAATGATAAATAATGGAACCAGGTCATGCGTAAACGTACAGACAGGATATTCCGACAGAATAATAAAGAATGGAATAATAGAAGAATTTCACCATGTATGCAGATTGTGCATAGACAAAGTTATTCCAACATAATAATAAAGAATGGAATAATGAAGAATTTCACCATATATACTGGTGAGTCGCATATATAGGTTATTCCAATGTAATAATAAGGAATGGAATAACAATAGCTCTCTTCATGAATACGAAAGAAATAATATCCCTTACCTCAAAAGAAGACTGGATACTGGAATAGTGAGGTAGCAGACTTCTCTTCTTCTTTCTCTCTATAATTTCTCTCTATAATAATTGCTCTAAAGCTTTAGTAAACTGGTGAGAAATGAAGGAAGAATGAGCTTCTATTTATAGGAAAATATAGTTTCGATAATTGCACATTTTGGGGCTCAAAATATTACAGTATAATACCTCAAACTTTTCTTTTATTTTTAATTTAGTCCTGCAAGTATTATCAAACTTTTACCACCTCCCCTAATAGTAAATAATGTGAATCAATAGTTCAATCATGTGAATCAATAGTTATAATCATGTGAAAATACGAATTACAGTATAATACCTCCATCTATACCTCCATTTTTAACTTAGTCATGCAAGTATTATCAATCTTGCACCAACTTCCCTAATAGTACAAGAATGTGAATCAATAGTACACACATGTGAACAAATAGTTATAATCATGTGAATTAATAGCAATTAATTGCTCATTTATCCAATTAATTACCCGTCTGGTCAGTATAACTTCTAGACATCAATTAATATCGAAATAAATGTCGATTTCCACTAACACTAACAATTCCAACGCAATGAAAATATTTTTCTCAAAAATTTCATTTTTAAAATTTTGAAGTTTGACTTTTCTCGAAAAGTCAATCTGTTGACTTTTTTTTGGTCAAAAATCAATCGTTGACTTTTTCACCAAAAAGTCAACCCCGAATAAATTTTGTGTTTACAATCTATTTCTACTAATTTTCTCGCTTACGGACTCAAATATCACGTCCGCGTCTCCAAATTCAACTCCAACTCAAATTCAATTTTTAATAACATTCATCATTAATATTATAACTCACAATATTTAACAACCAGTGTCGCGTTTTGAAAAGGGGGCTTTTCGATAAGGATTTCTCCTTATTGGCGCCGCAATTAGATGACCAAACCTCTCCTTGATGTAACTTCTAGACATTGTAAATATTGCAATTTAATAATATGAATAACTTTTCGCCGTCTCAATTATTAATTTAATAATATATCATATTATGCAGATCATACTGTGACAATAATCGAATCAATAATATGAGATATATGATGCAACAATTATCTCAGAGTAATAATTGAGTATAACCGAGTGACTTCTCACGTAAGCATCAATAATCAATACCGTAGTGTCTACTACGCAACCACGCCAGACATCGTACTTTTACTACCTAGTAGTTCAACAGTTTTAACGGTAACACTTTCACTGTTATTTTTATAAAAAGATAATTCTGTCGTTTTCTAACTACGACAATACTTCCATTGTGGGGTCCACCAATGATTGTACCGTCGTACGGATATTCTCCGATAAAAAGAATATTCTCCGACCAAACGAATATTTTATAACAACTTGCATACTTTGCAAAATTTATAAATATTACCTACAACTATAACATTATATCAAATCCACACCATAATATTTAAAAAAAATATTTCGAGAAAGTTGAATCTTTATTCATAAAATTTGGGGTCTTACATAAGTGCACACAACATTTTCAAATAATTCCTTATACAAAATTCTAGGTCATTACAAAAATAATATCTCGTCGACTACTATACACCAATGGCGATAAAAGTATATGTATCAGAATCTAACCTATAACTCTGATACCGTGTTAGAGATATAAAATAGATGTTTTAAGATATTGTTATTGTTACAAAGAAAACCAAATCCTTATATATGCTACTAGTTGAGTGGAGGCCAAGTATACTTGTTCACCAAGATGAACTTGGAGGCAAGTACAATTGTTCATCAAGATGACATAATATATTAGATAATAATATTAAGAACACTTATCCATGCTAAAGTCCAAGATGAAAAGGAGCTTTAAAAGTCAACTTATTTATTAATTACTTTTCAAGTTTATAGTTTTTTAAATTTAAGTTTATATTCCATTCATTCCATATTATTTGATTATTGATGAGTTTTTCAAGTCAACTTAAGAGATTTTTAAACTACAAATTGATATGGATTTTTTTTTAAAATTTTAGTCAATACACTAATGAATGTTGTAAATTATATAAAAAGTTTTACTTATTGTAAATTTTATGATTTCATAATTTTTAATGAATCATCTTAAGTTTGAGTTTGAAAATGTTTCAAATTAACTTTTAAAAGTCAACAATGATCAAAAAATTTGGAACAGAGGGAATATAATTTTTCTTAATTATTGTGCGAAATACTCACAATCACACGCTTCCCTACCAACTTATACATTATAGTTTTAATTTTTAATAAGTTTGGAACCCGTGCGAGGCACGAGTTATCTTTCTTATATATTTTTAATTTATCAAAATAGTTCAATTGTAGGTTCCTCTTTTAGATTATATATATAGGAGATGATTCACAGCCAGTGCTGGTTATGAATCATTTTCAAGCCAACCCATCTCTTGCCATTCATTTCAAATAGCAATGACTAAGATTAAAGAGAAAAGATTAGTATCTGCAAGAAATTCTTTCAGATACTAATTAGCATCCGTAAGTTCTTGCGGATAACTTTTTATATTAAAAGTCAGAACACTCATTCCCTTTCCTAACCCAACTTGTTTTCCTTTTTTCAATCAAATTCTACAACTGTATAACTTTTTTTGTTTTAAATCCAAAATTATCAATTTATTTATCATTGGAAAACTCTGGTTAAGATCTTCAAAATAAGATCTATTGTTGATATATATATTTTTGGTTAAAATGATCAAAATTGAGATTAAAATTTTGTATTTTGAAATACACTATTGTATGCTTTAGTTATAACTTTTGATATTTTAACTACATTAAAACATATCAACAATAGATCTTTTTTTAAATATCTTCACGAGTGCTTTCTAACGATATATAGATTGGTAATTTTGGATTTATAACAAAAGGTTATTGAATTTTAGAATTTAATTGAAAAAAGTGAAAAAATTAGATTAAGTGAGAGAATGAGTAGTCTGACTTTGTTGCTTTTTTAAGATACAAAACTATCCGTAAGAACTTCTTGCGGTACTAATTAGTATCTACAAAAAGTTCCTGCGAATAGTAATGAAGACTTTCTAATCTGGGTCATTCAATATTACAACAGACGGTTCATGATGGTTTGGCTGGGACACGACCCATAACCAGCGATGAATATTGACTTATGTCTTAATATATATATATATATATATATATATATATATATATATATATATATATATATATATATATATATATATATCTTGATTTTTTTATAACTTTTTTTACTTTATAGTGAGATTCATGAATGCATGAATATATATCTAATTATAATTATATTCATTGAATTTGAAAATGTATTATTATAATTATGTATTTTATATTTGAGAATTATAAGATGATGTCCAAATTATCCTTAAAATAACCAATTAAATTAATTTGGACAAAATCTCATCTTGACTTGTATAACCTTGCATTATGATTATGGGGACAAAATCCTTATAAGGGGAGAAGAATGTAACGATCAAGAATATAGCTTATTCTTGTAATTAGAGTTAATAATATTTATTGAATAAAATAAATATTTTGATCAAAATGATTGTGTTATGTGGTTAAAGGTCAATTTTTGACCTAATATACGTGTTATGTGATTATATGAATATGTATATGTGTTGGGATTTTTAGAAGAAAAATAAAATTTACTGAGAAAAATGCTAAAACACTATTCATAAAACATAGAAAATGTTTTTTTTTTATTTTTTTAACTTTTTGAATTATGTCATAACGTTTATTCGAAAAAGGAAGATGTAATCTCTAATAAAAATTTTATGAAGAAAATTTTTGCGATTTTGGCTAATCGAACGAGTTAGGAAAACCTAACTAAAAATAATATTAGTAACCAAATTGGTTTGGTCTAACTAAGCCTAGTAAGCCTAGGGTGAGCCTAGAGTTGAGCCTAGGGTTGAGTGGCTTGGCTAGGGATGAAGTTGTCAATGTTGACAACTCAAGAAGAGTTGATAGGAGAAGTGTTCAGAATGGAGTTAGATGTGAGATATCCGAAAGAGTCAGATGAAAAGTTATTTATAATGGAGACTCATCCAACCATATTGGACAGAGTAGAAGAAGCACAAGTCAAGGATGAGGAGTGTGAAGAAATAAGGAAGATAATTTCCCAAGGGAAAGAAATTAAATTTAAACTCGATAATGAGGGAGTGTTACAATTTGAAGGAAAAATTTGGGTATTGTTAGAAATTTCGGAGTGGAAGTGAGAACATATCACAATTAACTTTATGGTAGGACTTCCAAATACGCAGAGGGGATACAACACTATATGGATTATAGTGGATTGTTTGACTAAATCGACGCATTTCTTGACAATTAAGATAAGGTTTAATTTAAACCAATTAGCAAAACTTTAGGTCAAGGAAATTATTTCATGATATGGAGTGCTAGTTTCGATTGTGTCAGTTTGGGATCCGTGGTTCACGTCAAACTTTTGGAAGAGCTTACAAGAGTGAATGGGAACGCAACTGAGGTTGAGTACGTCGTATCATCCTTAAAAGACGGACAAAGCGAGAGAACAATTCATACCCTGGAAGACATGCTAAGAGTCTGTGTCATGTACTTAAAAGGGAATTGGGACGACCACCTACCTCAAGTAGAATTCACTTATAAAAATAGTTATCATACGAGTGTAGGCATGCCTCCTTATGAGACTTTATACGAAAGGAAGTGTAAAATGTCACTGTGCTAGAATGAGGTAGGGGAACGTCAACTGTTGGGACCAGAATTGGTGCAGCAAATTGCGAAAATTGTGAAAGTGATAAGACCAAGACTAATTGCAGTCTAAGATCGAAAGAAAAAATATGCGGATTGACATAGCCAAAAGCGAGATTTTGAAGTCTGCAGCTACATGTTTTTGAAGGTATCTCCTTGAAAAGAGAAGATACATTTTGGGAAGAAAGGAAAATAAGTCCTAGATTTATAGAATCGTTTGAAGAATTAAAGAGGGTATGAGAGGTGGCTTACGAAGTAGCATTACCTCTAGATCTGAAGCACATATATAATGTGTTTCATGTGTCGGTATTACGACTATATAAGTCCGATTATGCACATGTAATAAAATATGAACCTATCTTGGTTGAAAAGGACTTAACGTATGAAGAAATTCCTATTCAAATAATTGATAGAAAAGAGCAAGTCTTAAAAAATAAAATTATACCTTCTGTAAAGGTAGTATAGAGAAACCATAATGCCGAGGAGGCAACGTGTGAACTCGAAGATAAAATGAGGATTAATTATCCCCATCTTTTTGTGTAAACTTTTTTTTTTGATTTTGGGGACATAATCCTTATAAGGGGGAAGAATGTAACGATTCAGAATGTAACTTATCATTGTAATTAGGGTTAATAATATTTATTTAATAAAATGAATATTAAATGGAAATGATTGTATGTTATGTGGTTATTTGGTTATGTAGTTAAAGGTCAATTTTTGGCTAAGTATATGTCTTATGTGATTATGTGTAGTGTTGGGATTTTTAGAAGGAAAATAAAATTTTTCGAGAAAAATGCTAAAACACTATTCATAAAATGCATAATACTTTTTTTGTTTTTTAAATTACGTCATAGCACTTATTCAGGAAATGGAGACACAATCTCTAATAAACATTTCATGAAGAAAAATTTTACGATTTTAGCTAATCAATCGAGTTAGGAAATCCTAACTAGAAAGAAAGCAAGTAACTGACTTGGTTTGGTCTAACTGAGCCAAGTAAGCCTAGGGTGAGCTAGGGTAGGAGTGGCTTGGCTAGGGTTAAAGCCAAGGGTTAAACCCTAAATTCTTGAAGCCAAAGTCTTTTTGGTCAACTATGGTCAACATGTGGGTGAAATGAAATTAAAGCTAAATGAAAACCAAATGTAGCCAAATAGTGGGAGTGCACCCGACCACATAGAGAAAAGAAGGATTGGTAAGCAATGCATTTAATGCTAAGTAAAGAAGTCTTGGATGTAATAATGATGAAATAACCTTAGTTGTCTTAATTGGTGATTGGTTAAGTAAACTTGGGGGTTTATTAGTAAGTATTTAAAGAAGTGGAGGGATAGACTTGATGAAAAATAGTGTAGTGACCAACTTAGAAGCAAGACCAAACTATGTCTTATACACTTTACCAAAAGATATTATCTTATTCATTTCATTCCGTCTCATTTTGCCTTGGTCATTTAAGAGAGAAAAGAAAGTAAGAGAGAAATAGAGAGAGGAAGCTCAGACAAGGAGAGGAATAAGGAAGAATGATAATCAAGCTTGAGTTTTGATCATCTAGCTAAGAATAAGACGGAAGAACATTAAATGTAAAACCTTAAACCCTAGCTTTATCATCTTTTCTATGTTTTTGTTTAAGCTTTGATTGGTGTTTTTTGAGGTTGGTTTATGGAAGATCATGAAGGATTTTGAAGTTATAAGGTGGTGATTAATGATATATATGTTAAACTATCGGTAAATAACATGAAAAGTGGAACGAAAACTAAAAACACAAACCTATGCATAAGGATGAACTGTTATTGGGCTATTTTGGGGCCATTTTGTTGTAGTGTTCTAAAAATACAAAATTAGTTTTAGGGTTTTGTGTTATGTTCTTATGGGTTACGAACACCACCCAATTGGAATGAGGATAAAATTCGTTATAACAAAGTCCTTGTGGATTTTTTTTTGCAATCCAAAGAAGAAGTTTAATTCTCCCTTCATGATTATTTCAAAATCTTTACTCATGCTTTCAGAGAAATCATTTCACAAAGTAATATCAATAGACCCAACAATGATGTCGTTAATTATTTTTACCAGAGTCGGCTCCAAGACATACCTGCAACATTTATTAATTTCACGAATTGGTACCCTTTAATAAGAAGGTTCAATTAGATGATTTTCCCATTTTTTATAAGAAACATTTATGTTTTCCTTTACAAAATTGGGTATATGATAATTAATCTTAGTAGATACGAGCATTTATGAGTAGTAGGTCTATAAGATGCATGATTTAGTCTACTTTTATATCCAATTTTTTTTATGACAATTTCTATAAGATCTTTCATTATAGAGCTCTTTTCTTGTATTTTATTTATAATAATTGGTGCAGTTTAAGTTCCTTTTGGAATCCAAATTATTTTTCTTATATAATTTTCATTTCGAGCATTGCACGTGTGAAAAGAATGATCATTTCTGTTACAGTAAGAGCATTTAGTAAAAGGAGATGTATGAATTTCTTTTTCTTTACTTTTAACATGATAAAGTCCTAGTCATTCTTTGTTAAATCCACATCTTTGTTGATTAAGCATGACATCAAGGTTTTTTTTCCTTTTGTGAACTTAAGAACTATAGTATTTAAATCGTCGCGTTCTTTAGTTAAAATATTAATTTGAGTTGTTAAAGAAGAATCTTCACTATATTTTTATAATTCTTTCTTTAGAGATGAATTTCAAGCTTGAGATTTTTAATATCTTCACTTAAAACTTAATATTGTACTTGAGTATTTTCATTAATTACAACAAGTGTTGAATTTTCAACTTCAAGATTTTCAATAAAAATGATAAGTGTTGAATTTTCTATTTCCAGATCTTTGTTTATTTTTCTAATTCTTCCTTTAGTAATAAACTTTCTGAAAAGTTATTTTCTAATTCTTCTTTTTCTCTATTTAAACTTTCATTAACTATAATTAAGTTCGAATTTTTTATTTCAAAATTTTTTTAATTTTAATTAATTTTTCAAATGAAAATTTTAATTTAATAAAATCTTCTTTAATAATTTTATTGTCTTCATATAAACAATTTTATGCTTCTTGTAGTTCATGGTGTTCTTCATTTATATTATCTAAGGTACGTGTGACAAAAGAAGTACAAGGTAATTGGTGTTCAGAATTTACCTTAGATTTTGGTGATAAATCATTATTTGCCATTAAACATAGATTTGTAATTTCCTTGGTTTGTTCAACAACTTCTTCATCATATCTTTCTTGATCTACAAGTAAAGCTTTGAAAGTAATTCCTTTCTTCTTGAGATCTGTATCCGATCATGCTTTTTTGACTAACATGTCGACTTCGTGGGTATGAAGATTTCCAATAAGGTTATGAAGCGGATATGTAGTTAGGTCTTGCATTTCCTTAATAGCAATAACCTTCATTTTCCAGATGGATGGAAGAGCTTTGAGAGTTCTTCTGTTTTTCTTATTAGTTGTATATGCCTTCCCTAGTTGTTCCAGTTCATCAATATTCTAGAAAAACGTGTTTTCATATCAATGATCTTTCACCTTCTTCCTACTTGAAACTTTCATACTCCTGGATTAGAGCATCTTTTCTGGTTTCTTTAATATGATTGGTTCCTTCATAGGTTACAATCCAATATTTCTTTTGCATTCTTACAATTGCTAACTCTTTTGTAATATTTTTCCTATGGATGCTATGTTCATAGCCTTTTCATCATCAGTAGGGAACTCATCAACATCTTTCTCAACGATCTTTTCTCTTATAATTTTTGTAAGAACTTTTACACCTCGTTCTATTGCAAGCTAAAATTTGATTCCTTATGATTTGACATAGATTTTGAATTTGCTCTTCCAGGTGGCAAAAATTTGTTCCATCAAATAGTGGAGGTCTGGTCATTGACAGTCCTTCTCCACAATCAGTAGCATTGTAGGCCATAAATGGATCTAATCTTAGGTATGCTTGTAATCACTTAACAAACAAGTTAAAGAGCACCGCTATGACACCAATTGAAAGTCCAATAATAACCTAGAAGGGGGTTGAATAGATTATTACAGATTAAAAAATTATCTTAGGCGTCTTTGAATTTTTAGATAATTAATTTGCAGTGTTAGAAATTAATATGCAAGACAATAAAAATTCAATCACACAATGCACATAGATTTGTTTTATTCACAGCATACATCCAAGGTATGTTGGTACGTCCAGTCTCAAGCTCCTCTTCATGACATGAGATCCTATTACTTCCTGTAATAAAAACTCCTTCAACAGGTGGAGCAGGCTTTACAAAGTTTTACAGACAAACTTCCAACTAATCTATCTTGGACAACAAGCTCCCAGTTTCCTCCTTAAGCTTAGTTGCACTTCTTTTGAGTTAAGTTCAATTCTATGATCTGGTCTTGAAACAACAGTCTCTTCCTCACCTCACAAGTACACTAGAGACACAATTCTCAGTTGACCTCTCTAAGACTCTGGTCTTGGTCGAAGAATTACTCGTTTATCTCACAGGTACATAAAATAAACTAACTCTATAGTTTTCCTTTTTACAAGAGATTTTGACAGGGATATGCTTCTAAAATAAGCAGATAGAATTTAGTACGGACATATAAAAGTTTAATTAACTTTTATATTTAAGGCTTCTCAAATAAGCAGATAGCAGTTAAAGAGCATATATATTTATAAAAGTTTAAATGCTTTTATATGTGAGTAAATATGCTTCTTTGTAAACAGATAGTAATTTATGCTTAGATCAAATAATACTTTTATGTAAGCAAATGTGTAAACTTATGAACTGTTATAAAAGTTAAAATAAATTTTATATTTTGTATGAAAAGAGCATCTTGAATAAGCAAGTATATAAATTTAAGCTTGATTTAAATGTGCTTCTGTATAAGCAGATATAAGATTTTTGTTCAAATTTATAAATATTTAATTTTCTTTATAAATATTTAATTTTCTTTATAAATAAAGAATGCGTTTCTATGGGAAACAAATTTAACTTTAATTTCAGATATAAAGTTTAAATAACTTTTATATTTAGAGTGAAAATACTTCTGAGTAAGCAGATAAGTTATTTTAAGCTTCAAATCAAATATGCTTCTATATAAGCAAATATTTAATTTTTGTGCATGTTTATAAAGAATTATTTATTCTTTATAAATAAAGAACGTCTTTCTATGTTAAACAGATAAAGCTTTGATTTTTGATATAAAAGTTTAAATAACTTTTATAATGAGTGATATGCTTCTGTTTAAGCAGATATATTCACTTAAGTTTGTGATATAAAAATTTAAATAACTTTTATATTATGTAAAAAGTATTTTATAAATAAATAAATTTATGATCAAATATTTGTGATGATAGATATCAAGTATAATAAATAAATCAGTTAAATGATACTTGATATAACAAATATATTTTTTTAACTCAAAAAATATATATAATAAATATTTTATCTATTATGTGAATGATTATAAATAAAGCCACTTAGGACTTTAAGAAGTCGTACGGTCCGATTCCCTCTACCCATGATTCATTGTTGTAGACGTCTCTTCACAATAATTGTGATGGAGAAAAAACCAATTCAAATCGAATGGATTCAAAATAATGTTACAACATCGATCGGGATTATAAATTTTCCCTAACTAAGGTGGTCTGGGCGTGGATGTTCTTATTTAGACATCTTGTTTGGGCTATTGGATTTATGTTCTTAATTTCTTGGTGTGGCTATTGGCAAGAATTGATTGAAAATTTAAACGATGCTTCTCCGGCTCCACTCAAAGTTTGGAACAAAAATCATCACATACGGCAAAATTTATAGTTTCACAATTGATATTTATATAAATATTTTCGATAGATCACTTAGATTTTCAAATTCGGTTTGGATGATTTACTCTCTATTAGAGGAATATCTCGGGGTTGTTTTGAACTATAAAATGGATCTACTTTACGATATTTATATAAATAATATCACTAAAAAATCACTTAGGACTTTTAGAATTCGTACGGTCCGGTTCCCTCACTTAAGAGGAATATCTACGTATTCTCGGTGTCTAAGTACTGACTTTTTATTTGATAAATCGATAATATATATATATATATATATATATATATATATATAATAATTTATATTCGTATATCTATAAATTTAAATACGCAAGCAAATAAATTAAACTAAATAACTTATCTCAATTACTTAGACCAATTTCCTCTTCTCAAATGATCAGAAATTTGATGAGAATAGAGATAGGAAGCTTTTTATAGAGAGTATGTAAGAAAGGAGTATAACTTTTCTTTGATAGTGAATTGACAAAAACCAAATGAATGAAAGTGCCTCCTATTTATAGAATTTTTAGATTGGGGGTAAAATGGCAATTTTGAAAATTATTTTAGAAATCAATAGCTCACTACAAAAAAAATGGGGCTTCAACAACAATTGATTTTCATTGCTAAAGGTGCCAAATTTCGTTTCAAAAGGGTTTTGGCAACGACTTTACTGTCGTTGTGTCTTTTGTTGCGCAATGAGCGTTGCTAATTGTTCCACAACGAACGTTTTTTTTTCGTTGCCAAAAGTAATACATTTTGCAACGAAATTTGGCTTTCGTATAGAGACATCGATCCTTTAGCAACAAAATGTATTGTTGCAGAATAATTAAAATTTCGTTGCTAAAAACCCCATTTTGTTGCAAAAGCCTGCTAATTGGCAACGAAATGAACTCTTATTTTTTGCAACGACCATGCATTTTTGTTGCAATTGACACCATTTTGCAACCACATTTTTCATTGTAGTAAATTATGAAAATTGTTGCCTAAGCTTGCTTTCGTTGCGGAATGTAAATTTTTTAGCAACGATTTTCGTTGCTGATTATATTATTTGGCAATGACATTATGCTGAATCAGCAACGAAAATGTTTGTTGCTGGTTATTTTTCAATAACAACGAAAGTCATCGATTAGTAATGACATTATATGTTGTCGTTTCTTTATATGTGCAACGAAAGTTGATATGATTTGCAACGATAAAAAATATTTCCTTTTATGTTAGTATTAGCAACATTATCCTCTCCGTTGTTATTAGGTTAATTTTTCGTTTCCAAATATTATATTTTTAATGCCATTAGCAACGAAATTTGTTGCTAAATGTATAAAAAATTATTGCTATATTAAAACTTGTTCAAACTTATTTTATAAATAAAAAAAATTATGTCTCAATAACCCCATAACAAGTTATGACAGAAATACAAAAAAAACTAAAATATTATTAATTAAATAAAATCATTTGATACAATGATCATTCATCATCTTTACAATCAAACTTCGTACGACTGAAAACTACAAAGCCCGTCTTAGTTGACACTATCTGCCATCAAGAGGTTAGCACTAATGCCATATATGAAAAAAAAATCAAGGAAGAAATGTTTATAATAGAAAACAATACTTCAGCTTACACAAGAGTTTCAACCATGGTTCATTCTTCAGGTATTATCGCCAATATTAAAACAAGATTAGCCTGCACCTTTGAAAATCTCTTGTCCCTCAAGTCCTGGGGGTGCATTTTGTAAGGTCATCAGCAGCACCTACACAAGTAGTACAAAATAGAAAATAGTTGAATAATCTTGTGCAAAAAGCAATATTATGTTTACTTCTAAAATAAATTAGATGGTTCACAATGGTGAATCTATGATTAACCTTCATTGGAGAATACTTGGGAATAAAAGATGCAATGCATTAAAAAAAACAAAGGGAGCAAAGAACCTTGACTCAGATCTATAGATCATGTAAGCCAAGATAAATTAAAGACCATACTTCCAAAAATTTATGTAGTGTCTACAATTATGTAGTTAAAGAACCAGATTACTGAGAGAGAGAGAGAGAGAGAGAGAGAAAGAGACCGCAATTAGCCCTTCATACTCAGGATTACATCTAACAGTCCATGTCCTGGCAACAATATTATGAAAAAGTACGAAGATCAACATTGAGCATACAATATAAGAATTACATTTATATTCCCTTTGTCCCAAAAGTATGTTTACTTTCTATGTAATTTTCATTGAAAATGGTACTCATTCTTCCGGATAGTGGGAGTACAAATTTCAATAAAAGCAGCCTTGCAGCATTAGTCTACAACGCATACCAGTGTGTATGTCTAGGGAGCTTCCACTTTCGATTATTGTCCACAGGACCTATAATGTTGTCTACAATCATGCTATTGCAATATTATTTCGCGGTGAGCTAAAAAAAAGTACCAAATTTTTTAGTGTGTTTACCATACCGTTTTTTTTCTTTGATAAACCAAACTTTCATTACTATAATGATAATGGCAAACAAAATAACTTGAATGGTAATTACAAGTATAGATGCAAATATAATATATTGTTTACAGATATTCATTTCATATGTTGAGCTGTTAATAGAAAATGTGAGCATTGGGATTGATGGCAATTATGTTCCAAATATTGTTTAGAAAGGTTATTAAGTTCCAATTTATAAAAGCCCTAGTTGCTGATTTATACTACTCTTCTCCCAAAGTGAAAGTTCAGCAAGTAAAATATATGTCGATTGTAACAAATCAATACCAATGGATGGAGGCATAACATATACCATCGCATATAGTTCAACATCAAATGTAATAAACTAATAAAGATAAAACCTACAGCCTCTTCGACATGGATGCAGATAATAAAGAAAGAGAACCTTGTGCAAACATACAACAACAAAGTGACATTGTCATGAAATTTGGTTGGAAAGCTTTACCTTCGGATTACTCGACAATCATACATCCAAGGCTTAGTGTCATGATACATGGCCAACGAGCTTGTTAG
Source organism: Panax ginseng (assembly GCA_020205605.1). Taxonomy (NCBI): domain Eukaryota; kingdom Viridiplantae; phylum Streptophyta; class Magnoliopsida; order Apiales; family Araliaceae; genus Panax; species Panax ginseng. Next base: position 53,696,015 of record CM035130.1, on the reverse strand, counting down.
CTAACTCTCTTTTCTATGATGCCATTCCATGCTCAAAGAACTAAAAACACGAAAGCAATAATTAAAAGCGTGAAATATAAGAGTATGCAACTAGAAAATCGTGTGTGTGAACAAAAATACAAAGAATATGTATTATTGAAAGGAATAGAATAATATATACCTTTTGGACCACGTAATTACCAAACACATCAGTCATCAAAGTGAGGGATTGGGGAAATATTTCTTGGTAAACCATGTTTTTCTCCTCTGTTGTTGCAGTTTCAAGTTTCTATTAAATAAATCGGCTCCCATACTGATCCACACTGATAATCATAGTGGGTGTTAAATCGGTAATAAGGATTTCATGGTGAACATGATTCAACCACATGATTTATAAAAAAATACCCGAAGTCAACAACATGACCTGCAATTTTCGAAAGTTCAAAACATCTAGTTTTATTTCTCTTGAACTCTTCTAGCAATGATGAGGCAAAGCTATTGTCCATGTAACCAGCATCTAATTGCCAGGTTCCCATGACACCCCCAGCCAAGTTTCTTATTTTAGAAGGGAATCACATATTGACATCACCGTGCCTGATTGGACTACCAGGTCCAATGGGAGAGTTTGGAATAATAGGACTTGCCAAGGGACTTCTAGGATATGAAAAGCCAACTCCAAATGCAGGATTACTGTGAGACCCCAAATTTTATGAATAAAGATTTAAATTTCTCGAAATATTTTTTTTAATATTATGGTGTGGATTTGATATAATGTAATAGTTGTGGGTAATATTTACAAATTTTGCAAAGTAAGCAAGTGGTTATATAATATTCGATTGGTCGGAGAATATTCGTTTTAACAGGGAATATTCGTACGAAGACATAATCATTGGTGGACCCCACAACGGAAGTATTATCGTAGTTAGAAAATGACATAATTATCTTTTTATAAAAATAACGGCGGAAGTTTTACCGTTAAACTGTTAAACTACCCGGTAGTAAAAGTACAATAATACGCGTGGTTGCATAGTATCACACGGTATTGATTATTGATGCTTACGTGAGAAGTGACTCAGTTATACTCAATTATTGCTACAGTAATTGTTGCATCATATCTCTCATATTATTGATTCAGTTATTGTCACAGTATCATCTACATAATATGATATATTATTAAATCAATAATTGAGACGATAAAGTTATTCATATTATTAAATTGTAATATTTACAATGTCTAGAAGTTCACATCGAGGAGAGGTTGGTCATCTAATCATACGCCAATAAGGAGAAATCCTTATCTAAAACCCCTCTTTCACGGGAACGACACGGTTGTTAAATATTGTGAGTTATAATATTAATGATGAATAAGTTAGTGTTGATTAAAGATGAAATTGATAGTTCCATTGTGTTGGAATTATTGGTGTTAGTGAAAATTGTCATTTATTTCGATAATAATTGATGTCTGGAGGTTAAATTGACCAATCGGGTATTTAACCAGATAAATGAGCAATTAATTGCTATTGATTCACATGATTATAACTATTTGTTTACATGTGTGTACTATTGATTCACATTCATTTACTATTAGGGGAGTTGGTGCAAGATTGATAATACTTGCATGACTAAGTTAAAAATGGAGGTATAGATGGAGGTACTATACTGTAATTCGTATTTTTACATGTCTAGAACTATTGATTCACATGATTTACTATTGATTCACATGATTTACTATTAGGGGAGATGGTGCATGTTTGATAATACTTGCAGGACTAAATTAAAAATGAAAGAAAAGAGGAAGGTATTATACTGTAATATTTCGAGCCCCAAAACGTGCAATTATCGAAACTATATTTTCTTATAAATAAAAGCTCATTCTTCTTACATTTCTCACCAATTCACAAAAGCTATAAAACAATTATTATAGAGAGAAATTTTTGAGAGAAAGAAAAAGAGAAGTCTGCTACCTCACTATTCTAGTATCCAATTTTCTTCTAAGGTAAGGGGTATTATTCTTTCGTATTCATGAAGAGAGTTATTTTCTTTCAATACTCATAAGGGTTGTTATTCCATTCTTTATTATTATGTTGGAATAACCTGTTTATACGAAGTACCGCATACATGGTGAAATTCTTTTATTATTCCATTCTTTATTATTCTGTTGGAATAACTTGTCTGTGCCGTTTATCGCATGCCTGGTGAATTTTGTTGTTATTCCATTCTTTATTATTCTGTTGGAATATCCTGTCACTGTGCGGATTATGCATGACCTGGTTCCGTTCTTTATTATTCTGTTGGAATATCCTGTCTGTGCGAATTATGCATGATCTGGCTCCATTCCTTATTATTATGTTAGAATATCCTGTCTGTGTGGATTACGCATGACCTAGTTCCATTCTTTATTATTTTGTTGGGAATAACCTATCTGTGCGGTCTATCGCATGCATGGTGAATTCTTCTGTTATTCCATTCTTTATTATTCTGTTGGAATAACCTGTCTATGTGGATTACCGCATGCATGGTGAATGCTCCTTTGTATTCATTCTTTATTAAATTGTGGCAATGATCTGTCTACGTGGATTTCTTTTGTACTCGCCATGGAATATCATTTTTTTTGGTATTTTTTTTTACAAGTTACTATTCACGAGTTACTATTCACCCGATTACTATTCACTCTAGTATTATTCACTCTTGTATTATTCACTCGGGTATTCGGGGCTCTTTTCGTGCCGGATTACTATTCACGAGTTACTATTCACCCAATTACTATTCACTCTAGTATCATTCACTCGGGTATTCGGGACACTTTTCATGTCGGGGTACTATTCTTGGGGTACTATTCCCAAAGTATTATTCACCCAAAAAATATATTTCTTTTCTGTCCAAATTATTTTTGGTACATGAATATTATTCTTGAATTTTACTCTACAAAGCAGTATCATGTTGACAATTTGGACGTTATTGATTTCTGGATAAATTAAATTATAAATCTTTAAAATTTATCCTTGAACTTGTTTTATTGAATTATTATGTCATTGTCATCATCCTCATGCTATATTGTGATAAAAGTCATCTTTGGCTTACGTGCATAGATGGACTTGGTATGATTATGACCAGGGATTATTCGGTATAATAATGACCGTAATGTGACGAATGATGTGGTAAAAGTCCTCGTTGGCCTGTAGTTCATTGATGGACAGTTGTTGGTATGATTATGACCAGGGATTATTCGGTATAATCATGACCATTGATGATTACATGAATATCCTTGGCCATGGTGCATGGATGATTCAATTTTATTTATTAAGCTGAGTCTCAACGATAAAGAAATCATAGAAGATAGTAGATTTTATGCTCTACTTGACTCTTCTAATGGATTACTTATTCCGCTGTAGTTGTTGATCTAAAAATTGTTATCTATTATATTCTATCAGTTGTTATACTGTTGAAGGCTAAGGATAATTTATTCTGCATTATCTTAGTCATAATATTTTTTACTGGTCTAGTTGAGCTCACCCTTTCTTTAATTGTTCTCTTCAGGAAATGAGAATATAGCTGGGACGAGTCGGGGAATGGAGTGATGGTCTAGGATAAATGGCTTTAGTAGTCCTCACTATTCTACGAAATAATGTGATAATAATTGTAATGAGGACTCCATTGAGTGTGGATATTGTCTAGATGACAATATTCTTGTTTAAACTCTCAGCTATGTTTTTTCGTATTTTATACGACTGTTGTATAATTAAGTTGTATTTGAATTTATGTACCATGTATCTGGCGACCCAAGATGGGTGATGTATACCTGTTTTGGGGGCGTCACAATTACTATAGTAACCGTGATGATTAGAACCACCAGTTTTACTACCTAACGGGATGCTATATTGTAATTTCTGTGGTGATAGTAGAGATCCAAGATAAGCTTTACAAGTAAATCAATGTATGAATTACCTATGTAGTTCCTATCCAAAGAGGGATCATTAACAAAGCGACAGTGCTACTCTGAGTATCTTCAATGGTCTGAAGTATTGAAGATATATTGGATCCACAAAAGATGCCCAGAGAAACACCGCCGACCATCCGATTCTCGATTCGCTAAGATTTTGTGATTCTAATGCACTATAACTCGATTCAATTCGACGGAAAATTTCCCCCATCATTCTTGAGTCCATTCCGCCGCCAACCATGGGCCGATCTTTGCAGCAGACGTTTTTCAAAGGTAGGTGGCATATTACCATTGCCAAGATGGCTCGAGATCATGGATATAAGTGGTCAATTCATTGCGTACCCACTTATACCGTAGTTTGGAATTGAAGAATTTGTACCAAATATGTTGATAATGAGACGCTATACCACCTCCACCATGAAGAGTAAAATGAGATCCTTTTAGGTAAGCATTATTGGAAGAGTTACCAAGTTTGTATCCATCACCACTGCTCATACCAGAATTAGAGTATGATAGATTTCTTTATTGAGAAGAAGGCATGTGTAACCGAGGCTCAGATTTCTTCAGGTACGAGTGTTGCTTCACATTAAATGTCATATTTTTATTATTACTATTACTATTACTATTCTTCTTTTTATGTTTTATTTTTGGACTTAAAAATATGTTCATGATTTAAGTTACTCCCTCCGTCTAAGAATAAAGTTCTTATTATTTTATGTAAGTTACTCCATCCTTAATTGTCATATAAGTTACTCCATCCTTAAATGTCATATTTTTATTATTTATAAATATTTGTATAATATTAATAGTCATGTAGAAAAAAAATATGCAATTAGATGAGAATTTAAATATGAATAATTTTATCATTTGACATTTTTTTTTAAAATTCGCATAAAATCAATCATCACTTTCATTCTTGGAGTGAGGGAGTACTTGTAAGTATATATATATATATATATATATATATATATATATATATATATATATA